>JAJHSJ010000005.1:44747557-45021928 GCA_021015155.1 Magnolia officinalis | reverse complement strand
CCCCCCCCCCCCCCCCCCCCCCCCCCCGGTATCACTTGGCCACAATAGTTGCATATGGCTCCATATTTATTCTCCTCCATTGGCCATCCATGTTTCCAGCCAATGTCCCTTGCTCCTTTCCTGATCTAGACAATATTTTGCTCCCTAGTAGCATACAAATTTGTAATAATCAACAAAAAAACATATATATCAGCTTGATCCAAAATCTCAAGTGGACCACACCATGAGAAAAATGGGTGGCTATAGGAAAAGTGCCAAATCAAGGATGGATTGGAAAATGGATGGCTATGGGAAAAATGCCAAATCAAGGATGGATTGGATTATCCGATCGGTGTGGTTTTTGCATGATAGTGAATGAAACATGTTCTAAACTTTGGACATTTCAGATCGATCGATTAGACTTGTCCAATAAACTGTTGCAACTTGAGAATTGTAGTTATAGTGCTTTGAGAGCACTGAAGCTTTGATCAAATAATCTTATACAATTTTTTCTTCTTGAATTCATAGTTCGGCCTATTGGCTATTTTGTTCAAGCCCCAACCAAATGTATGGATTAGATTGTTCTATCAGTATTAATTTAGGGTTATGATCCATCTAAGATGGGCCACTGGCCTATCCAAGAGATGGCCATTCTAATGGATGGTTTGGATCAATGAATACCTTGCCCAATCGGTAGCCACAAATGTTTACATGCTCCACACATAGTTAACCTTACAAATCCTATTCAATATTACAAGGGAAATTAATCTTGGCCAATCTAATCACAACCGCACATACAGGGCAGCAATGCAGGGCAGTGTACCTGACCCAGGCATTATCTCTATCTGCCCAAGGCTGTGTGGGGCCCATAGAGATGTACGTCACAAATCCACTCCTACCATCTGTTTTGAAAGACCACAATAGGACAATATGCTAAAAGTTGAGCAGATCCAAAACTCAGGTGGTGGCCATACCAACAAAACAATGGGTACAACAACAACGTCCACCATTGAAACCTTCCTAGAGCTGACCATGATGTTTATATGCCATCCAAACCGTTCGTAGAATCATTACCACTCAGATAAACTGTAGGAACAATTACCATCCTGATACAAAACTTTTGTCACCGCTAGGTGCTCAATCCCCACAGTTTAGTCAGGTATGGACCACCTGAGTTTTGGATATGGCTGATTTTTAAAATCACGTCCTATTGTGGTCTTTCAAAACAGATGGACGAAATGGATTTGTACAGTACATCTCTATGGGCCCCATACAAGGGTCACACGTAATCCAATCCTAGTTTCATAAAGGAAGTTATTTGATACTCTGGCTGTGTATGACACTTGATACCCAACAATTGAAAATGGTACATGTGGCAAATTCTAAAACCATCTAAACCATGTTTTTGCTTCATACAAGTCTGTGTGACCTAATCAAGATGTTGGATGGCAAAAGAACATTACAATGGCCTTAGGAAGTTTTAAATGGTGGGCATTTAATCACCACCTTTTCATTTGGTGTGGTCCACCTGAGATGCAGATTTGCCTCATTTTTGGGCTCATGCCATAAAATTATTTGTTAAAATAAATGGATGGCATTGATAAACTATTTATTATCATGATGACCCCACAGAGCATGGACCCACCGACCTACTCATCCAAAGAAGTCGCACGCGCGCGACTTCTTAGGAAGTGGACTACGCACTACGTAACTTAGCGTGCCAGCCAACTCTGTCAGGCCCATTGTGATTTATGTATTTTATCCACTCCGTAAATCCATTTTACTAGATAATTTTAGGGCTTGATCTCAAAGATGAAGCATATCCAATGCTCAAGTGGACCACACCACAGGAAACAGTGTGAATTGAATTTCGACCATTGAAAAATTCTTAAGGGCCATAGAAGTTTTGGATCCGTGTCATTTTGTTTATTTCACCTTCATCCATGTCTGTGTGATCTTATGAACAGCTTGGATGACAAATAAACATCATTGTGGGCCCTGCGAAGGTTTCAACGATAGGAATCATTGTCCCCACTGCTTTATGTGGTGTGGTCTACTCGAGCTTTGGATGTGCCTCATTTTTAGCTCATGACCTAGAACGATCTCGCCAAATGGATGACCTGTGTGGATATAACACATACATCATGGTGGGGTCCACGAAACTTGGTTACGTCCACACACTATCGAGGTCGGCAACCACACATCACCTGAGATGGTTGCACTTCATCAAAATCAAAATTAAACTATCTTGAGTGTATCCTTTTGTAACCAATTACGCCTTTAAACAATCCATTGAAGCATCGGGATTGTACTTGATACTATTTACCCATCTGCACCCTATTTCACGTTTACCTACAGTTAGCGCAACTAAAGTCCAAGTTTATTTTGATGAAGTGCAACCATCTCTTCCTCCATAGCAAGCCTCCACCCATCACTATTAAGATCCTCCTAAAAAGAGTGAGGAACAGACACAAAAGACAAAGACAAGGCAAACTGCCAAAAAGAAGGAGACAAGCTAACAAAGGAAACAAAATTAGAGATGGGATGTTAAGTACAAGAGCGTGTACCCTTACGAAAAGCAATGGGCAGATCATCTTCACTTAATAGTGACGGTGAAGCCCCAAGAGAATGATAGGATTGGTAGAGGACACGTTGGTATGCACTTCATCCCCTCTTGGAACGTCCAGAGTAGACTTGCAGTTGTGTCGGAGCCGAATGTTGCACAGGAGCTTACTTTCTGGATGAAGATGTGGCTGGCACCATAGGAACAGTGATGGAACCTTCATCAAGTTGCAATGATCTTCCACCCTCAGAAAAATACGGAATACTTTCAAAGAAAGTGACATCAATTAACAAATATTGTATATGAGTGATTGGATTATAACTCTTATACAGGAGTGTCTCAGAAAAAACACACTTTACAACTCTAGGTTCAAATTTATCAAAAACATGGTCGAATTGAAAATAGCTGACACTGGGGATGTAGGACAAAAAAAAGTTTTACCACCTAAGACCGATGAAGGCATCTGATAGATGAGATAACATGCATTTAAAACAGCATCACTCCAAAAACCCTTCAGAACCTTCATATTTAACAACAATACCTTAGCAACCACAAATAGGTGATGGTTTTTACGCTTTGCAACTTGATTTAGTTGTGGTGTGTGTGCAGATGATGTTTGATGAATAATGCCATCTAATAAAAGATATGAACGAAAATAGTTTGTTGCATATTCCTTAGCATTGTCAAATCTTAGAATGCACACTTTAGCATCAAATTGAGTTTAGATTTGCATATGAAATTCTTTAAAGCACGTAAACACCTCAGAATGATCTTTCATCAAATATAACCATGTTATTCTAGAGCAATCATCCACAAAGATAACAAAATATTTAAAATCAGATAAACTGGAAACATAAACTGGACCCCAAACATCTGAATGAATCAAGTAAAAAGGTTTATCACTCACTTTATCCTCATGCAAAAGAAAAGACAATATGTGATGGTACAAGCTTCACAATCTAACCTAGACACATACAACAAAGACGAGACGAGACTCTTCACACAATTTAAAGATGGGTGACCAAGCTTAGAATACCACTAATGAGGAGAGACGTTGGTCTGCAATGCAACTCCAGTCCTAGTTGTTCTACGATTAAGGTATAGAGTCCATTTGATTCATGTCCTTCACCAATCATCATCCCTATCTTTAAACTCACAGTAGGAATGATAGAATTTGATAGAAGAATTTAGGGCCTTGGTTGGTTTGCTGACAGATAATAAGCTTAAAGGAAACTTAGAAATGTACAAAATTGAAGACTGTGAGAAATCTGAAGTGGGACAGATAGTTCTTTCCCTAGATATGCTAGTTGATTTACCATTAGCTAGTGTGACGAAGAGATGGATGGGCATTGGACTAACAGAGATAGCACGTGATGCTTACTGTTCATGTGATCGGAAGCTCCAGAATCAATAATCCATGGGACATTCTCATAAGAAGTGAAAAAAGTTGTACCTGACTGGGAAAAGTAGCGGTAGAGGAAGATGCATTGGTGGAGTGGTCTCTCATAAGCTTGGCATATTCTTCCTTGGACATAGTAACTGTGTCACCTGAAATGCTCAACTCTACGGGAGTGGCAAACTTGGACACATTCCCTTCAGAACAATCATCCAATGAGCAGGGACTTGATTAGCACAAGCTGGATTTCCTACTAGATCTCAACATATATCAACAGTATGATTGTTGAGACCACAGTGAGTGCAATGTTGATTACCACACCTGTGACCATTATCACCGCTAGAATTTGTGCCACAACCACCCCATATAGTCCTACCTCCAACGCGACCTCCCCCCAAGTCTCTACCTCCAAATTGACTAGCGCGGCCGCAACCACCTCAGCTCCCCATCAACTCCACCAGATGCAGAGATAAAGCAGACCGATCGGATGATGAGGAACCCTGTGTGGTCATACTAGCTGTATGTTGAACTCTAACGAATGCTTCTGTGATTAGTGGAATCTCACTTCCTCCAAGAATCTGAGATCTTACAAGTTCAAATTCTGGTTGGAGGCCAGAGAGGAATTTGCCGACACAGAATTTCTCTCTCTGCCTTCGCATAGCTTGATGTCTGTAGACATCGGCTGATATACATTTAATTCTTCCCACATGCCCCATAGGGCATAATAGTACCCTCCCACACTCTTGTTTCCCTACTGGAATACAAATATATTCTGTAGAAGCTCATAAATATGAGTTAAGTTTTTCTCACCCGAAGACATCTCCTTCAAGTTATCCCAAACTTCTTTGGCAATCTTAAAGAGATGACATTCTCACTGATACCTGGCTCCATACTATTTCACAATAATGCCCTAATTTAGGCACCTTCTGCCACCCAATCATCATAATCCATCGCGATTTCATTAGGTTCAGACGATGTCAGATATTTCACTTTTCTTTTTCCTGTCAGAGAAACTTCTATAAACATAGCCTATGTAGATAATTTGTTCCGTTCAATTTAGTCGATGCGATTTGGAGGGACGTCAACTCTGATGGGGATATTACATTATTTTTTATTCACCCTTGGTATCCATCTTTACAAAGGGAAGAACTTTGAATACACACTAAGGAAAACTTCCAATAAAATTGAACTTCACAAACGTAGAAGGATGTATAAATCCATGAAAATAATCAACTAAATCATTACCTACTTTCACCCGTACAATTTTTCTTCGATCTATGCCATCATCAAACTTCATGAACAATTTTCATCTTCAAATCTAACCTCATCCTCAAATATGACCGTAGATCCAACCGTAGATGAGAGATGTCTCACTTTGACCCATCACATGGGTAGAATATAAAAGTGAGCCTTACAAACCTTTGTTGAACATGATTACACTACCCGCCAACCACCAAGTGGTGGTACAACGAGAGAGCTATTAGGTTAGGTCAGCCCCAAGTATGTTAGGGATTCTAAATAAATAAATTAATAAATTAAATTAAAAAAAATATTTAAATAATAATTAAAAAAAAAAAAAAACAAAAACAGAAGAATAAAAAGGAGGAAAAGATGATAGAGAGAGAGAGAGAGAGAGAAGCAAGAAACCGGATCACTTATAGCTCTGCTACCATGTACTTTGAGATGGAAGAAGAGAAAAAGAAAGGAAGAAAGAAGAGAGGAAGAAGAAGAGAGGAGAGAGAATAAAGAGCTACACATGCCCCCACCTCTCTTTAATTATAAAATAGGAAAATCATTAACTGCAATGAAATTACACTTATACCCCTCTTGCTAAAAGATAAAATAAAATAATGACTTATTAGCCTAAGGACTCTAGTCCAAGCACATAACTAAGGCCCAACACAGAGACAAACATATGTGGACCATATGTGGACCACACGTGTGGCTCTTGTGGCCATAACGTATCAACACACACGACACACACACACACACACACACACACACATACATGGAACAACTCCAATATCAGCAAGAAAATGCCTTAACTTGCATTGAAATCAATTAATACAGAAATGCATCAATCACAAGGGCAATAACTAAATAAGATATCACAGGAATTAAAGGAGCAAGCGACGGAGAAAACAAAGAAGACAATAATATGGAGATAATCTCATCAACATTAATGCATACTTGGCCAACAGCCATAGAAGAACCAGGACTTTAGAGCTCATAAAAGCATTGATAGCGACATCTTGGAAAGTCGAGGATCCAAGTTTTACATGCATATGTGATGCAGGACAATTAACCACTTGCTCTAAAAGCTCGAACTGATAGAGAGTAGCGAATCAATCCCTTTATCTCATAGCCCAGGCTCTACATCGCATGGGTTAGGACCTCGGCCGAACTCCCACGTGGGCCCCACTTCACATGGGTTCCGCTTCACATGGGCCACCCACCCCGAGTGTGTCCCCGCATCCCACGGGCTACCCCACTCGAGCCTGGTGTGAAAATGCCCCTACATTAATCACCCCCGGTGAGGGGTCTCAAACACAAGACCTCCCGCTCTGATACCATTTTGATACAGGACAATTAACCACTTGCTCTAAAAGCTCAAACTGATAAAGAGTGGCAAATCAATCCCTTCATCTCATAGCCCAGGCCCCACATCACATGGGTTAGGACCTCGATCGAACCCCCTCGTGGGTCCCACTTCACACGGGTTCTGCTTCACACGGGTCACCCACCCCGAGTGTGTCCCCGCATCCCATAGGCTACCCCACTCGAGCCCGGTGTGAAAATGCCCCTGCACTAATATGTTTCTTTTAGGAGCAATTACATGATCCTCAAACTGAAGAACATTATTAACCCTGGATCCTTAGTTTGTACAATTGAGGTCCATGGTTCAATGATCTAGACAACTGAGATGATGCATACCAAGTTGATTGACCTTGGCCCATTAATCTCCTGCCTCTAACTGGTGTTGTGCAAACTGACAGTTAACAAAAGAAATACAGTAACAGTCCACATTCAACCGAAAAAAAAAAAAAACCCAAAGAATGTCTAGGATCGTGAAAACTGAGCAGTTTTTAGGGCATAGCCAGTGGGATAGTCAAATCAATGTTCTGGATTACTAGACTAAGGGGCCCACTTGTACAAATTGAAAACCTATCATAACTCTATTTCGGACAACATATACAATAGCAGCGACCATGCAAATCTGATAATATTGGGAGTTGCAAAATTTCTCACTATGTAGCCGAAAGATATCAACAAGAGGCCTTAATAATGCACAATGAACCACTGAGACCATGAAAATCAAGGACGGATCCCTCCCTACCTCCCTCCAATAGCATAGACCACGCAAGTCCGATAATATCGGGAGTTGCAAAATTTTGTTCACTGTGTAGCTGAAAGATATCAACAAGAGACCTTGATAATGCACAATGAACCAGGTGAAACTCAAGGACTGATCCCTCCCTCCTTCCCTTTCTCTGAAGGGCTGGATAAGAACTAATGGTAATTTCTCGGAACCAGATATGGGCAACGATAAATTCTCAAAAAAAGGGGAGGGGATAAAGCCAATGATACAAGCATTTACATCATCATCTAAAACTCATCCCAACTAATTGGAGTCAGCTACACGAAGCATGTTCCTCCAATCCTCTATATCACGGACCATATCCTCAGTTAAACCATAGGTCCTCAGGGAATTTCTTACTACCTCTACCCACACCCTGTTGGGCTTCCGCTCACCTGCTTAGAGCCATCGACTTGGAACCCACTCACTCCTAACCAGTGCAGTTGTTGGTCTCTATTTCACATGGCCAAACAATCTAAGTCTATTATTACCTATTGGTGCTACACCTCATTTTCCTCAAATGCATTCATTTCTAATTGTCCTTCCTTTCCTTGCTAGTCATTCATCTCAACATCCTCACTTCAGCTATGCGTTCAGCCTATGAGCATGTTGTTCCTTAACTGCAGAATGACAGAATCTCTATTACAAGCATTTACCTTAATAAAAGAGTGAGAACTGTTTGTAGCTGTCACATAAGTTCATTGAGAGAAAACCAATACAGAAATAATTCAGCTTTGCAGTGCTTAAAACTTGATAGTTTTGAATTAAGACAACGATCATCTGATTCAAAATGAAATCAATCGAAGGACTGATCAAGAAAGAGCCTGTGCTTTTCATTCACTGGCTGCTAAGACGTGCAGGGGTATGATGAATGACCTTAGAAAGGTCCCATCTGCATTTGCAGTGCAGGGGGTGCAGATCTTCTTCTTTTTTTACGAAAGGTGATGAATTCGTAAGAAAATGACCAAAGCCAAAAAATTACAAATGAGGCAAAGAAAAAGTGAAAAAAGAACTACCACCCGCAACTTTTAAAGCTAAATCTCATTCCATAACATTCAATTTCTAAAAACCTCCGCTGCTTTTGCACTTCAATTTCTAAAACAGCGATTGTTCCTCTCCTCCCAAATAAACCAAATACCAGCTAGCAGCAAGAGCCTCTAAACAGCGCTTCCTACTTTTCCCACTCTACCTCCATGCCATGCTAAAAGAACTCCCAATTGAGCCTGACATTACCCACGAGACCCCAAATAACTCAAAAAAAGCTTTCCCAAATTCTTTAGCAAAAGTGCAGTGAATGAATAGATGATCCACTGACCCTGCATTCTTCTGACACATCAAACAAACATCCGGAAGCACCATCTTCCTCTTTTGAAGGTTATCAATGGTACAGATCATAATCTCAGCAAAATCTAAAATTTAGAGTGCCAGATACATTGATGTCACGATGCAGAAGATACCGCTTGTTTTCTGAAGTGGGATAATCATCATCTAAACCTTACCCAAACTAATTGGGGTCAGCTACACATCCTGTTCCCCCATTCCACTCTATCACGGACCATATTGAAATGTCAGATTATCAGGGGGGAAAAAAAAGCATAAGAATTGCATAACAGGAATGCACAAACAAGAGCACAAAAAATAATCAGACCCATATTTGATACTGAGTACATAATATGCACCCAGTACAACTACTGAACTACAAGAGACAGGTTTGGTTGAAGTCTCGAAGTAACATGGCATAAGGAGCTTGAAAAATCAAAAGCAAACTGCCGCTGTGAAAGGAGAGGAGAGCTACAATGATGAAAACATGGGCACATTGCTAAAGGATGTCCAAGCATTCCCTTCTAACAAGAACACAAAATAACCTTAAAATGATCAAATGGACAAGTGGAGAGTGGAGACAAAGTAAATATAGTAGTGATATAGACAGACCAACCTGAACACAAACCTGCTGAAGGTACACTTGATGCGGCCACACGTGTAGTGAATGGCCCAATTTTGATTGCGCGTGCGAGTATTTATGTGCCAGGTGTGCCAGAGTCATATTCAACTCGAATCGAATCGAACGCCTTATGACCCCAAGTGCCAAAATAGCGGATTAGGACCAGATCTGTGAAGATTGGCCTGACTACTCAGACACCAATTGACAAGGAATCAGGCGATTTGTGAAGGAGAGGGTCAGTCCTTCGGACGAGTTCTTTTTGCCTTGAAGACAAGGACTTCTATCACAACGATAATAGCTTGGTCGCGTTCGTCAACAAAATAAATGTGTAGAAAGAAAACAGGAAATATAACGCCAAGTGTTGATTTTATTAATCTGAATGCGAATGCAGTACAACCAGCAAATAGAATAAATAAAGCAGAAAATTACCGACAGTAGTACGAGTGGGCGAGACGGCTACAGACAATTGACATTCTTCTAGACCTAGATGATTGTGAGACGGTCGTGGTTTGACCAGCAGGCTTTGGCCGAGGAAATCACCAAGGACTTGGGGATTTAGGGGGTTCCAACGATGAGGTCATGGGTAATAAGCTTAACTAAATTCGACTAGTTGCAGCAATGCGCTGGACAAAAGTGGAGAGATTAAACTAAGCTACGTTAATCGATCCAAACTTGCTGTAATATGGTGCTAGATAGAAGTGGAGAGGCTAAACTAGGCTAAGCTAAGATAAGATAGGCGTCCATGTGGGACGAAAGTTTGATAGGCAATGTTAAGCTAAAAAGAGATTTGTTGTGGTTAGATTGGTGAGGGCCCCATTAGCATAGCCACAGACATAGTTTGGCGTAGCCATAGACAGAGATTATTTGGCGTGGTCGTAGGCATGGCCAGTATTAGCGTAGCAGTAGACGTAGCTTAGATGTTGAGGTTGAGCCCTGGAGCTTTTCATTTCCTACTGCTTTTATAAACTTAAAGATGTGGTGGCCATGCGTGATGTTCGACAGCGTGAGAGATTAAGATGGCTGGCCGAGCGATCTCGTGCAAATCTTCTTGATCGTCCAAATAAGTGTAGCCTTTCACATTTGGCTACGTGAACAAGAGAGAATCATTTCTAACAAGTAAAACTTGATTGTGTATGCTCTCTTAGACCATTACTCTTGATATGGCCATCCTAGTCATTGCAACATGTAAATGAAGCATTTTTGGAGAGCTTACGTTGTTAGATGCTTGTGACCACGTGCATTACATTGCTGTCATGTGGCGCCTTCTGAACCATTTGGCCAGGTTGTGTCAGGCCAGGTGTAAACAATTATTGCCCAATAACAGCCCAGAATCCATCCCCCATTTCATCCCATTAAAGGCCCTGAAAACCAGCCACATTCCAATCTAAATCCAGCCCATTAAGAGCCTAAAATCCAACCCATTAACAATCTAGATCCAATGCTTATTCCAACCTATTAAAACCTAGAATCTCAGCCAATTAACAATCTTCTATTCTAAAGCAGAAAACTCCCTCTATTTCGTCCATTACTTTGCTGACATAACCCCCCGATACAATGTCTACCCATAATGGTCACATCTATCAAGAGAGGCTTATCGATCAACAGTGAGACAATTGCATCACTGAGCTATTCGCAAGGGTAGCCACCCTAAAAACCGCTATTGACCAGCTACATGGAGAACAATATGGAGAGCCACCTGATTCCATCAGGGATCCCGATTCCTGATCATAAACCAAATCCACAACAAGGATTCCAGCCAGAACCTTCGATGAATCAACATAGTACTGCTCCCCAGGAGTTTGTTTATGACTTCATGCAATAGCTCTTTACAGATAAAGCCCATGGCGCCTCAATAGAGATGCCCTCGAAAGACGATATCACCGAGAAAGACGAGTTAAAGTTCCAGACTTCACAGGTCACCTTTATGCAAAGGCTTTTGTCAATTGGATTACAACGTTTGAAGAGTATTTTGCATGGTACGACATGGATAATGTCGAATGAGTGGCCTTTATCAAGGTCAAGCAAAAGGGACCGGTAAGAATCTGTTGGCGAAGCATTGACGATGACAATCTCGTCATGGACCCAACTACTAACACGTGGGCTAAATGAGAGAAAAACTAGAAAGTATTTGCCTTCAGACTACATGGATGCTCTCCTCCAGGAACTCCTTGCATTCAAACAAGAAACTTTTATCAGTGGATAACTACACTAAGAAGTTCAATGAGTTTTTTTATCCGTTGTAAGCTTGCAAAGACAAACCACATAACAACTAACCACCATCGGGCAGGGTTACACCAAGAGATCCAACGCGAGACGGTCATATATGATTTTGAGTCAGTCAACAATATTCGTCGGAAGGCTTGACAAGTTTGAACAACAGTTGCGGCAGCACACTCTCTGATGCTTTGGCTCTCCAACCGGGGAACCTTTTATGAGGATAGGTCTGGATCCACATCTTAACCGGACTTCACCGCAGGGCTACTGACCACCTCCCTATCCTTTTCAGTTGCGCCCATAGATGAAGACTCCGCTTGTGAGGTAAGCACAACCTCTGCAGCGCCCTCGAGCACAGAATTCATACCAAAAGCAACTACCACTACGGGAACATGACACCAGATGGCGAGGTCTTAATCCTAATCCTCCCATCACACAAAAACTACGGGTGTTAACTGTTACCAGTGTGAACAAGTCAAGGTGTACAGTTGCGGTAACGATGGACATAAAGGTCCCCACCATTACCGATACGATTACGGGCCGTATCGGCCATAACGGCCAATACGCCCTCTGTAACAGTGAAAAAAATTTGTCAAAAAATTATGGAAAAAAATTATTAAAAAAAATCCGGAAAATTCTAAATATTCCAAATATGCATTCATTAATAATTTTGATCATGTTTATGGTGGTGTAACGGTCCACTTTTTGGTGAGAAAGTTGTATCGGACTATCTGATGAAGTTATGAACATTACAACCTAGAATTGACTGCAAAAATCATATATTTAATTTTCTAACTATCTAATATCAATGACAGATATATTAGAATGAATGTAATATCAAAATATCTCACATGTGTAAGTGTTTGCTATTATTTTTCATAATTTATTCTATATTACAGACTTGATGATGAAGACATCACTTCACGTACACCTTTGTGTACGTATCAGAGGAGGAGGTGGGCCGCACTGATTTCTCTGTGGCAGCGAGTACCCATGATCATGTTGAAGACCCCATGTGCATGTGCAAGCATCTAAAAGACCCCACACTGGGAAGATGCACATGGGCTGCTTTAGGGAATGATTTCGACTGTTGAATTTGAGGGACGTGACGATCGGGCCGTCGATCGTATGGATCACATGATCAGGCCATTGATCGTGAATCGTCTTCATTATCTTGGACTTTTATATTTTATTATTTAGTTTATGATTACTTTAATATGAGCGATTTTAGTTTATTTTTCATTAGACTAGGGTCGTTTTCGTCAAAATTCATAAGACAAGGTTGGAATTGTAATTTTGAAAAGTTCTTAAAGCTATGAAAGGGGGGGGGGGGGGGGGGGCATGTGACCTCTCTCCACTTGAATTTTTTAGAAGAAAAAAAAAAAGCAGAGAGAGAAAGCTCCTTGCTTCCTTCTCCTATCTTCATGTGATTTGAAGGTGACTTCCATGTGAATTAGAAGAAAGATTGGTGCAAAGCTACTATTCATCAATGGAGGTGCGAGGCTTCCATTTATCCCCCATATTCTCATCCCTTCATCAACCATCAAGGTATTCTTCAAGTTCTTCGATCTTCTCCATCCCAAGTCATCACCATTCTTCTGATCCTTAACCCTTGTACACCTATCGACGAGCCAAACCCTAAGAACCCAAAATCTCACAAACCTAGCCCACATGTGTGACCGTACGGCCACACGTGTGAACCCATAGGGTTGGCCATATGGCCACAATCTTGTCCCTTTGACTTTCCACTACCCTTACATCAAAACCCTACTCTCTCTTTTCCAAACCCTAACCCTAAACCTATAAATCCTAAATTTTCCTATTTCCCCAAATTACCAAACCCTAGTTCTTCGCATTCTTCAATTAAGCCCAAATCCTTACATTCCCTCCAATCAAAACTCTAATTCCATTATCCTAGTACCTAAACCCTTTAACCCCTCTACCCGATTTATCCCATTTACCCTAATTCCAAGTTTTCCCCAATTTCCCTAAACCCTAATTTCACCCTAGGTAGTATTAGATCTTCTCCTTTGAAATAGGCTTTACCCTATGCTATTTGGATGTCCCTACATTCATTAAATCCTAGTTTCCATTATTTAATGGTCTTGTAAGATGATGCTTGTTAACCTAGGCTAGAATTATGCATGATCTTCTCTTGAAATTTTGGTATTTGTGATGATGATAGGAAGTTTTGTGCTTTTTTATTAATTAAGTTAATTTCGTTGATTGATCTAACACAATATTTGAGTTCATGCATCGATCCTACATCAAATTTGGTATCAAAGACCATAGGTTTAGCATAGGATTTTTGTGTTGCATCTAGGTTAGAGTCGCATCTAGGGTTAGTAGAGCATACATTGCATATAGGATCATATTGCTGATTTTTTATTTATTTTTTCAAAGTTGAGAGTATCGTATAGCTGAATTTTCAGCTAGCGTTTCCACTTATACCATTGTTGAATTTTCAACATAGTAATTCCAGGTTGTCACATTGCTGAATTCAGTTTGTAATTTTGAGATTACACTTTTGTTGAATTTTTAGTTTGGCACCTTTAGATTACCACCCTGCTAAATTTTCAACATAATATTTGAGGGTAACGGCTTGCTGAATTTTCATATTAGTGTTTCTAGTGTGTCCAGTTTGTTGGTTTTATCGTTGTCATAACATTGTCCTAGGACCTAGGGTTTCCTTTTGGAGTTTCGTTGTGTATGCGCACTCGTTCGGGACATGGTTTTGGTCTACAACCCATATTGAATCTAGAGCAGATTGCCAATGCCCTTCATGCTATCAATAACCGCCTGACAACCTTTGAAGTACACAATAGAACCATTGCCACTCAATTAACCGCGACAAATGTGCATGTCAATCAAGTTGAGGCCTCCCTACAGGCAAACCCTGACATTAGGGAAGATGTTCAATCTCAGGCTGGAGATCAAGTTGATATGGCCAAGGCATTGGCCGTGGTCAAGCACAAGTGCCACCACAACGTGAGGAACGTTATGACCATCATGATCCAGATGCACAAGTCATGAAGGGTGTAAAAGTTGAGGCTCCTAGTTTTGATGGTCACTTGGACCCCAAAGCATTACTTGATTGGGTAGTAGACATGGACCGCCATTTTGAGTGGTATGATATGTATAATGCCCGTCGAGTGAGATTTGCCAAGATGAAGCTGGTGGGCCAGGCCGAACTTTTTTGGACCAACATAAAGCATAAATTTGAAAGGAGAGGAGAACCCCCAGTTGCACACTGGGCTGATATGAAAGAGGTCCTTAAAGAAAAGTATTTCCCTCTTTCTTATCGCCAGAGAAGCCTAGACCAGTGGCAGGCCTTGCGTTAGGGATCCATGACTGTGCTGGATTACATCGCTAGGTTCGAGAAATATATGATGCGATGTGACATTGAGGACTCGACGATTACATTGTCCATATTTAAGATGGGCCTCTGATTCAAGATCCAACGAGAACTTTATTCTCGTGACGTTGGCACATTGGAGCACATGTACCAAGCGGTGCAAGACATTGAACATTATCTCAAGGCACCAGGTAGTAGGCGTTATGACTCTCGGGATCCAAGTGTCAAGACTTACCCTCAAGGGACTAAGCCTAACACGAGGAGTCAGTCCAAACCCCAAATTGATTCTCAGTCCAACCCTAGAGATGTCAAAGGAAAAGGGATAACAAGTTCTAGTTCTAGGGTAGGTGAACAAATGCGATGCTTCAATTGCCAAGGATTTGGTCACTTTGCGCATCAATGTCCCTCGAAAGATAGGAACAAGGCCCTGGTGATTGATGATGGTGAGGAAGAAAGAGATGAACGGGGCAATTTTGAAGAAGTCTATCAGCCCAATATCGCTGGTGCTAGTGATGAGGAAGTAGAAGAAGAAGAGACAAACCACTCGCAGTAGTTAGGTGTGCCCTGACCAATGCTAAGGAGAATGATGTCTGGCATCGAACTACGATATTTTACACCCATGCAAAATATGGAGAGAAGAATTGCAAAGTGATCGTCGATAGTGGTAGTTGTACCAATGTGGTCTCCACTAGCACTTTATCCCATTTGGGTTTGAAACCTGAACCACGCCCTCAGCCCTATAGAGTGTCATGGGTGGATGCATCTTTCATGCCTGTCTCCCAGTGATGTCTCGTGCCTGTTAACTTTGGATCCTATTTAGATTCGTTATGGTGCGACGTTTTACGTATGGATGTTAGACACATCATTTTGGGACGGCCTTGGTTATTTGACCGCGATGTGACAATATACGATCACTCAAATGTGTGCTCATTCATGGATCAAGGCAAGAAGATCACTATAGTTCCTCTCCCACCAAAAAGCAAAGCGGAGAAGAAAGCTGAGGGAAAGTCAAGTAATCCAAGGGATACGAGGAAATCCCAACCTCAGTCTCCCCATGTTATCAACGCCAGGGAGTTTGAGAGAGAGACTACGGTGGATTCGATGGTGTACGCCTTAGTGGCTAGAGAAGTTACAACTGAGGTTAGTGTAGAGGGACCCCCTGAGGTGAATCCGATTCTGGATGAGTTTCACGATGTATTTCCAGAGGACTTACCAAATGACCTTCCACCCATGAGGGACAGCATGCCATTAATCTTATCCATGTGTCAACTCTACCAAACCTTCCTCATTATCGAATGAACCCTATGGAGCATGCAAAGTTGAAGAGACAAGTAGATGAGCTCCTCATAAAGGATTTCATTCAGGAGAGTTTGAGTTCGTGTGTCGTGTCAGCTTTTCTCACGCCCAAGAAAGATGGCACGTGGCGCATGTGTGTGGATAGTAAAGCCATCGACAAAATCACAGTAAAGTACCGGTTTCCCATACCACGTCTTGATGAAATGTTAGACATGATGGCGGGTGCCACAATCTTTTCAAAGATTGACCTTAAGAGCGGGCATTACCAAATACGTATACACCCAGGAGACGAGTGGAAGACAACCTTCAAGAAGAAGGATGGGCTATACGAGTAGCTAGTCATGCCCTTTGGCTTGACTAACACCCCGAGCACATTTATGAGTGATGACCCAGGTGTTGAGACCCTATTATAGGTAAGTTCCTTGTGGTGTATTTTGATGACATTCTTATCTATAGGCACATCAAAGGAACAACATATCCACCATCTAAGGCAAGTTGGCGAGGTCCTCAGAACTAAAAAGTTGTACACCAACGTTAAGAAATGTACATTCATGTCAAAGAGCGTTATCTTCTTAGGGTTCATCGTATCATCTTAGGGCATGAGAGCAGACCCCAAGAAAGTCAGAGCCATATTTGAATGGCTTGAACTGCACAATATTTAAGAGGTGCAAAGCTTTCATGGCTTAGCAACTTTTTATAGGCTGTTCATCAGAGGATTACCTCCATCATGGCTCCCCTCACGGATTGCATCAAGAAAGGGGAGTTTGTATAGACTAAAGCTGCCTCTAAAGCATTTAAGGAGATTAAGGGCAAGATGAGCGAAGCCCCCGTCATGCGCCTTCCAAACTTTTCCAAAGTCTTTGACGTTGCGTGTGATGCATCTGGAGTAGGTATAGGTGGAGTGCTTAGTCAGGAAGGGCACCTCATTGCTTATTTTAATGAGAAGTTGACTAAGGCAAAGCAACGGTATTCCACCTATGACAAAGAGTTCTATGAAGTTGTCCAATGCTTGTGCCATTGGCAGCATTATTTATTACCGCAATAATGTCTTATTCCCTGACCACAAGCTCTTACGTTACCTTAGTTCCCAGAAGAAACTAAACCCTAGGCATGCTAAATTGGTCCAATTTCTTCAGGAATATTCTTTTGTTCTTAAACACAAGGCTGGGATCAAGAACAAACATGTTGATGCCATTAGTTGTCGTGTGGCGCTACTCCAAAGTATGAGAGTAGAAGCAGTGTTCGAGTTGTCGGTATTGCTACAAGTTTCGCTGGCCGGAGATAAAGATATAATATCGTTATCGCCAATAATCAGAAATGCAGGGAAAGGGGATATGGAGAAAATGGAGGAATTTTTCAGTGAAACTTCAGGACATACCTAAATACACATTTTCATATTCAGGAATGAAAAAATTGCAAAAAGAATGCATTAAATAATAAGTTTCCATTTAATGGGGGCCAAAAGGCATGCGTTGTCATAAGAAATCACTCAAATAGTAACCAAAATGAGTTTATATAATATAAGTATAGCTAAAATATAATAATTAAAACAGGTAAAAGTAAATGAATTAAAAAAGTTTCTGGATAGCTTTGAGACAATGCTGCTTTTCACTTCCCTCGTCCGATCGCTTGGATCGTACAATTGTTGTTGTTAAACAACCAACATCAAATGGGCCACCGCCAAGAAAAAGGAAAAAAAAAAAAAAAAACTAATCCAAAACTTCTATGGCCCCCGAATGTTTCAATGGTGGAGGTTTAATTTGCATTATTTCCGTCATGCGACCACTTGAGTTTTGGATATGCCTCATTTTTGGCCCATGTCCTAACATGATCTAGAAAAACAGACGGGCGGGCTCACCTACCATCCATGGCAAGCCCTTCTCTGAAGGCTTTGTAGGAGTAGATTGCAAACCGAGCAACTCTTAACGTACTAAGTAAACTCCATAGGGTCCACCGTGATTTGTGTATTTTATCCACTCCGTCCATCCATTTTACCAAACAATTTTAGGGCTTTATTCCAAAAATGAAGCATATCCAAAGCTCAAGTGGACCACAACATAGGAAACAGTGTGAATCGAACATCTATCGTTGAAACATTCTTGATGGCCATAAAAGTTTTAAATGAAGCTGATATTTGTATGTTTCATTCATCTATGTCTTTGTGATCTTATGAATAGGTTGGATAACAAATAAACATCACTGTGGGCCCTAAAAAGGTTTCAATGTTGGAAATCATCATTCTCACGATTTCCTATGCTTCAATTTTCAGCTCAACCCCTAAAATGAGCCCGAAAAATGAATGGACGACATGGATAAAGCACATACATTCACGGTGGGCCCACCATAGTTTACCCAGTACATTAAAACCGTACGAGTAACCCAGTACCGTGGGATTTTTTCACAGTCCATTAGTGGGTGGGACCTGGCCATGGGGCTACATCAATAATATAAGATGTATATCTACACCGTCCATTCATTCTAGTAGATTATTTTAGGGTATGGACCACAAAATCAGTCAGATCCAATTCTGAGGTAGACCACACCATAGAAAATAGTGGTCATTGAATGGCCACCATTAAAAACTTCTCAGGGCCCAAAACTTTTGATCATCAGTCTGATATTTGTGTTTTCCCTTCATTCAGGTCCATGTGAACCTAATGAAGTGGTTGGGTGGCAAATAAAAAGTACAATGGGCCTTACAAAAAATTTAATTCGATAACATTGTTTCCTGTGGTGTGGTCCACATGAAATGTGGATCTAACTCATTTTTTAGCTCATTCCATAAAATGAGTGTTCAAAATAGATGGACGGAGCAAATAAAATACGTTACATCATAGTGAGGCCCACAATACCGTAAGTAGCTGCGAAGCATCATCGGCGTCCCAAAAAAAAAAGATGCAGATTACATACTGACAGGTTGAGCAGCGAGTGGGCTACTGAAGTGACGTCACTAAGTTCTGTGGGCCTCATGAACCAAAATGAGGCAGATAAAAAGTTGTAGTGGACCCCACCACTGAAAACAGTAGGGAAAGTGATTCCCACCGTTGAAACTATCCTAAGGACCACCATAATGTTTATTTGAAATCCAACTTGTTCAAAAGTTCAAAAAAAAAAAACATGAAATAAGGGAAAACACAAATATCAGTTGATCTAAAACTCTTGTGGCCTTTAAAAGTTTTCAATGGTGGGCGTCACTATCCCCACTGTTTTCTGTGCTGGGGTCCACTGGAGCTTTGGATTTAACTCATTCTTTGGATATAGTCCTTAAATGATATCTACAAATGGATGGAAGATGTGGATACAAAACAAACATCATGGTGGGGCCCACAGAACTTGGTTACGTCACTTTAGTAGCGAGTCTAGCTACTCAACCTGTCAGTAGCTAATCCGCGCCTGAAAAAATGCGGTCTGATGCCATTTCCGGAAAGGGGAATAGGTTTCCCGTTTCTATTTGGAACCTAAATCCCAATCTAAGGGTTTCCATTTTGAACCCAAATCTCCAAATCGAACCAAAATTTGCAAGAGATATCGCAAATTATTCGCCGGAATTCTCGTTGATTTTGAAAATTTTCATCCATTCGAAGAAAAAAAGGAAAAGGGGAGGTTTTTTCGTATCGATCAATTGATTGGCCCACCGAATTCTTCTTCCGATCAGGCATACCTCTTCTACAGGTACCGAAATCACCTTCTTACAATTTTTATTTTATTTTTTATTTCATTTTTTTTGCATTTACGATGCTCTCCCCAAAATTTCTGATACTACCTTTTTATCGGCGAAATGGAGTTAGGCAGCTACAACGAATTTGTCGCCCGACAACTCTGATTATCACGAAAACTCTAAAAAATCGCCGATAATTCGCCGACAACTGGTAGAGAAACGAAAAAATGGGTTTTCGGTGTCGCAACGCTGGCGACACCGATATTATCGTCGATATAATCGACTTTTCGCCGATAACTTAAACACTGAGTAGAAGTGACTGGGTTTGATCGGCTAAGAGAAGGGTATCCTACATGCCCAAACTTTGGTGATTTTTATGCATCACCACGAGATGGTCAGTCGACCGACAATCGCGGGTTTGTCATCATTGATGAGTTCCTATTTAAAGATGACGGACTCTGCATTCCCCGTACCTCCCTCCGTGATTTCCTAGTTTGAGAACTTCATGCAGGGGAGGTAGCCGGTCATTTAGGGAGGGACAAGACCATTACCCTTGTGAATGATAGATTTTATGGGCCAAGTCTCAAGCGAGATGTAGCCAAGATAGTTGGGCAATGCAGGACTTGTCAACTGGCGAAGCAGAGAAAGCAAAATACATGATTGTATAGGCCTTTGTCCTAGTGTCCACCCCGTTCCTTAGGACCCCACAGTCCTCCCGGCCAAATTCCGGCAACCACCGACTGTAGACAGCGTTTACGAGCGACCCTGAGTCGCATCCTATCGACCCGAGTCGACTCAACCCGAGACCTATATCATTGCGACCGCGTCATCGCCGCGGTTCCAACGCCGCGTCTCGTGCGTCAATACGACGCTTAGATCATGAGATGTGGCCCACGCATTATAATGGCCGCGGATCGCACGTTGCGGGACCCACCTATCCCATATGACACAATTTCCTAGGCCATCATGGGGTGATGTCATCACCCCATGCTAGGTAATGATTACTTACAAACAATCATTCCTTTTCTCTTCCCCATGAGTCAAAGCTAATGATGGCCTTACAAAGCCATCATTTCACTCTCTCTCTCTCTCTCTTATCTCTCTCCCTCCCTCTCTTTTTCTTCATTTTCCATAGCTAACAACCTCCCAACCGCCCAAGCTTGGAGACCAAAAACCCCATCAAACCAGCCCCCTTCCTTGCAAGATCCCACTCAATCCGACCCTTAGATCGTCGTCTCCACCGTTGAAGGAGCACTTTAGGAGCATTGGGAGGCTTAGGTGGAAGAAGAAGTTGAAGAACCAAAGGTGGGCGCATTCTTAGGTAGATCTTCCTATTTTCTAGCATAGGGCAAGTGGGTGTACCCTCCCCCTTCTTTCTTCCTCTTCTTTTCTATTGTTTGTTTTGTAATGTTCTAGGAGCTCGATCTAAGGTCTCAGATTCCACGTGTGATCAAAGGAGGGCCCAACATGGTGTCAAGCAATGTCCTGAAGATTGGTCTCTCAACTATATCCATTCTAGCCCGATTCTTGTATAGTTTTGGGCCTTATCTTAAGACTCTCTGGGGGCATCTTGTTGTCCCATTTATGTGATTAAAAATGTCTTGAGATGTGGTATAAAGTGGGCCTCACTCTATCTGGAAAAGGGACTCACATGGACCATTGATGGTAGTCCTGAAATTCACCAAGTACCAGTTTGAAAATCTCTGCATCCCAGGCCAAACCCCATCTTTGAGCCATCATGGCGGGCTCCACGAATGTTTTCTAAGGGATCCACCACTGCAGTCATGTAGCTCCTGTGTAGGGGAGTGGAAATGACATCCTACATCACCCAAAGTGGGTCCCAGGTGAGCGGCACATAATATCCAAGATGTGGCCAGCAATGGTTATGCAGAAAACTGTATGCAGAATTTGCAAGTACTCATATTGAGTCTAGCACCATTAATTCTACTTGCACTCTCAGTAGGTCCTACCTTAGAGATTTTGAAACCCACATATAGAGCTTTCAGGGAGTCCAAGCCTCTCGCCAAGAGCAGGGCCTCACTTGATCGTGAATCAATAAAAATAATGAGCCCAACTAAGTTCTGCATTAACTAGAAACTTGGAACTCTGTTTGGATCCAAAAACATTTGTGGATCCATTGTTGTGGGGTCCACCATTTTATGCATACTCATTAGCCATTCAAGCCTCTGGGCATTATTCCATTGACATGGCCCAATCAAGAATCTTAAATTAGTGAATCCTAACCGTTGAAACCATCCAAGGGCCACCGTGATGTCCATTTTCCATCCAACTGTTGACAGGACAAGGTCCTGATCTTGCTGTTTTAATTACTGTATATAATACATACATAAATAAATAAATAAATAAAAACAACAAATAAAAATCAGGGTGCAAATGCACGCTGGTTGCAAATCACCATACGTGTTGCACGTCTGGAGCCAATAGAGAAGGGGGCGTTGAGTGGGCCCCTCATGTGGACCCCGTACTCGATGTGTATAGTGACATCCGCTCTGCCTATCAGGAGGGCCACCTCATTTTTTAGCGTGGGCCCCAAGGTCAGATACATCCAAAAAGCAGGCGAGCCACACCGTTGAAAAAGTGGTGTTTCGAACACCCACTCTTGAAAAGGGCACTAGGAGACAAAAAGAGTTGCATACACTCGTTTTTAGGCTTATGCCCAGCTAAACAGATGAACAGCTTGGATGAGATACATGCAACATCGTGGGTCCATAGAGCACCATCTAGTAGTGAAGTGGGCCCATACTATTTGTGGGTGACAGATTGCATGCATTTATGGCACGTTGAATGACTTGAATGCATGGCATGTGTGTATGCACACGTGAGATGCATGACTATTTAGTACTTGTAATAGTTGTATGCATGCGTACATGTATCATGAGTGTGTGATAAGGTGCACGACACCATGTTATGTGTTATGCACACATGGATGCAAGTAATACATGCATGAGTGATGTGTTATATTGAATGCATATGTGACATATATGGGATGCACACCTGATCCGCACATGAGCTAAACCATGGTAGGAAGGCACGTGCGAGGCTTGAGGTCAAGTAAGCACTCCCTGGGTAATATTATTTGAATGCATGCCTGCACAGGAGCTCAGCCATACGTGTGAGTGTATTGCATGCACCTTCACGGCCCTGGCAAATGATGTAATGTGGCCCATAAAATGGATGGCATAGAGGATGGACACATGTGATGGATAAATCACAAGGTACCTTGAATAGGCCATGTGTAAGTGGAATCAGAGATGGTACAGATGATGAGCAGCCGTAAAGGCAGCTCATCCGGACCATCCGATCACTGGTCACAACACAACTGAGGGATGAAATCTTTTGCCCATGGTATGCATTGTTACTTCTCTTACATGTGAATGTGATGATATGATGATGAATATGGTGTGATTTTGTATGCCTTTATGAAGCCATTGTGGTTGTATGAGGCTCATGTGATAAGGCCCAATGTGATGCATGTGAGGCCCTTTGTATGAGGCCCATTGTGATGTACATGAGGACCTTGTGTGAGGCCCATTGTGATATGTACGAGGTCCTTACGATGAGGCCCAATTGTGATGTGTGATTCCACCATGATGTATGTGATGATGTTTATGATGCCCATCCTTTTTTTTTTTAGACCATGGACCCCATTATAGGATAAGTTCTAATGGGCCATGCCTTGGGAACAATGATGGTTAAATGTCCACATTGTAATCCTCCCTTGGGCCCATTGTTAGGCCCATTCCTAACTAGCTTTAGTGGGTTAACCCAAACTGTTAGGTCCCCATTATGAATTATGCTTCCACCATGCCTTGTAGAGCCCACCTTGTGCTTATTGGGCCTTTAGGAAGCCCAGATTGCTACGTGATGAGACGGGCAAGGAAGCCCACCCCTTGATCTTAGGCCCATTCTTGATATGAGTAGGCCATTTAGGCCCATCCTTGATATGAGGAGAGTACATCATCACCGTAGATGGAAGGATCAGTGGTATCAGATTTGGTATATCCACTGTTGAGGACCGATCCTCATGTTATGGATTAGACATGTTGTCCTTCTATGAACCCCGCCATACATATAGGCCGATTATTGGCTACGATTAAGTTAGTATACGCACTGAGTATGAGTTAGCGTAGCGCTATGATTGTATAAGGCCATTGTGTATGAGGTCCATTATGATTATATGAGGCCCATTGCGATTATATGAGGTTCATTGTGATTATATGAGGTCCATCGTAATTGTACAAGGCCCATTGTATATGAGGTCCATTGTGATTATATGAGGCCCCTCGTAATTTTATTAGGCCCATTGTGGTTGTATGAGGCCCATGTGATTAGGCCCCTTGTGATGTATGAGACCCTTGTGTGAGGCCCATTTTGATGTGTATGAGGCCCATGAGATGAGGCCCATTGTGATTGTATGAGGCCCTTATGTGAGGCCCATTGTGATGTATGAGGCCCTTGTGTGAGACCCATTATATGCGTGAGGCCCATTGTACGGGTGAGGCCCAGTTATGATGTGTGAGGTCCACCATATGTATGTGATTATGTGCACACCACCCATTCATTATACGGGCCATGGGCCGCCTTATACAGGCCCACCATGATGTATGTGATTATAATCACGCTTAGTATACCTCATGATAAATGCTCATACGCATCATTCGCATGCTTGTTATGAGGAGTGATTGAGCATAGCATGTACCATTGGGTTGATTGTTTACAAGACTCCCTGAGACACGGAGTTGCCCCACGTGAGCACACGGTACGCGTAGGTTTGATGCATGACCAGATGGTATGACTCATGCATCTCACATTTGTGATATGACTACCATACGCCCTAGCGACATCAGGACCGTGGCCTCTACAAGCATATCATGGATGGCCGGATGGGACACTGGAAATCTTTTTTTATATATGGGGCGCGATAGATGTCCCTGGGTGAAAATCCCTAAACCCTCATGGTACATGAGGACGCTCCAACGTCTAGACCGAGTGGATATATATGAGCGCAGGAGTGCTGAATACCAGAAGGCCACGTCTCCCACTATGTCGTGGTCGGTTGGAAAGGAGTGTGGCCTTATCCGCCCGAGTGAGGGGGTTGTAAGCTAGGCTGAGTTTGACCAGCTCATGAGTGGGTCCGCTACCGATGAGCCGGGCCGATATTGGTAGGCGGGTAGTAAGGTCTCTTTCAGTCACTCGGTTGTGCGGCTAGGGAGGCGGCAACCAGTGTGGAGTGTACTAGACCCCGGTGATGATCCCATAGATGTACGGTACTGATATGTGGACCTATTAAGCAGAAGTTGCGTACTCGGCATTTGATTCATTCATTCATTCACTATCCACTAGGGTTGGTGGTGCGCAATCAAATCATTGTGTGTACCTTCGTAATGACCAGGATTTCGGTTGGGGGGCGCGACCAACCTGAGATCAGGAGTTTACCACATTGAGTCTGGTTATCCAAATTTAGGTATGGGACTGGTTTGGATAGAAGTCCCTTGTGATGGACCCCACAGCCTGCGATACTACGTACTATCATCCCGACTTCACGCTCTAGCTTGGTCATTTCTTTCGCACCGCATATTGCATTGCATACCCAGCACATGGCATTGCATTTGGTTTACCACGACCCCAAATTACATAGCCGATCTGCATTGCATCTCTGATATTGTATGCTCATGGACTTGTCAGTATTTCTGCTTACTCTGATTCGTATAACTCATGAACTTGCCAGTATTTCCGATATTGTATGTTTATGGACTTGTATTGTATACTTGGCACCTGCGTTACGCCACACGTACACTACCCTCTAAGCTTTCTATAAGCTTATGCACGATAGATGTGTGCAGGTGACGCCAGGACGCAGTCAAGCTGAGACAGGAGTGTGCTGCAGAGCTTCTGGAGTTTCTTTTTTGACATCTACTTTGTATTTCCCTTTATGCGTTGTACTCAAAAGTTTTTGATATAGTGGATATGTGGTGATTTTGTTAGTGTTATGCTTATGCTTCTCTTCTTACAGAAAAAGTTTAAGATCTAAATCCTCCTCGTAGAGTCCCAGAATCGGAATCCAGTGTATGGGCGCTGGGAGCCGAGAATGGGGCACTACGAAGGTTGTCGGCGCTGGATTCGGCGATCGGGAATTTTGTGAGCCCGGTCTCCGAGTTTGGGGCGTGACATTGTCAGTACCCCATGCTCCGTGGCAGGACATTAGTATGGATTTTGTGTTGAACTTACCAAAAACTATCAAGAAACATGATTTTGTATTTGTGGTTGTGGACCGTTTTTCCAAAATGGCCCATTTCATTCCATGCTCGAAAACGTCAAATGCCTTCAATGTGGCTAAGCTTTTCTTTAGGGAGGAAGTGCATTTACATGGTCTACCTAAGACCAGTGTCCGATCATGATGTATGCTTTATAAGCTATTTTTGGAAGACGCTATGGCACATGATGGGGACAGGGCTTCAATTTCCATCTGCCTATCACACTCAAACAGACGGTCAGACCGAGGTCGTCAATAGGAGTCTTGGAAACTTGCTTAGATGCCTTGTGGGTGATCACATCCAAACTTAGGATATTGTTTTGCCTATAGCCAAGTTAGCATATAATAGTTCCATTAATAGGTCCATAAGCATGAGTCCATTAGAAGTTGTGCATGGCTACAAACCTAGGAAACTCGTAGATCTCATACCTGTGTCCATGTCCCATAGGCCGTCTGAGTCAGCACATGAGTTTGCACATCACATACATGAGTTCCATAGTGAGATAAGGAAGTGAATTAACGTAAGTAATGAAAAATACAAAGCATTTGAAGATTCTCATCACTAGTCATGAATTCCAGGTAGGAGATTACGTCGTGCTTCATATGAGGCCTAAACGGTTCCCACATGGGGCCGTTAAAAAGTTGCAAGTGCGTAGTGCAAGACCATACAAAATACTACAGAAATTGAATCCTAATGCGTCTGTAGTAGACCTTCCACCTACCATGGGAATTAACTCTACTTTTAATGTGGAAGATCTAGTACAATACAAGGGTCCTGCTGCTTCACCTTCTGATCCATTCTCAGGCCCTCCCACAGACCATGACCTAGTCCCTAACCTATGGCCCCTACCTAACCAATCATCCCAACCTTTTCAATCTTTACCCTCGTTGCTTGCTCAAAGTGAACAGGTTGAAGACATACTGGATGCACAAGTGGTTTCCACTCGCCATGAGGGATTTCAGAAATTCCTCGTCAAGCGGAAGCATAGGCCGATTTCATATAGTACTTGAATTACAAAGGACGAGCAACAGCATTTGGATCCAAACATCTTGGAGCGCTACAGGAGTTTTAGTCCGCCAGAGGCGAACTCTTCTCAGCCAAGGAGAGTTGATGAGGACATCACTTCACGTACGCCTTTGCGTATGTATCAGAGGAGGCGGGCTGCACCAATTTCTCTATGGTTAGGCGAGTACCCATGATCATGTTGAAGACCCCAGCATCTGGAAGACCCCATGCTAGGAAGATGCACATGGGCTGCTTTAGGGAGTAATTTGGACTGTCGGATTCGAGAGACGTGACGATCGGGCCATTGGATCGCATGGATCACATGATCGGGCCATTGGATCGTGGATCGTCTTCATCATTTTGGACTCAATTATATTTTAGAATTTAGTTTATGATTACTTTATGTTTGGACATCTTATGAGTGAATTTAGTTGATTTTTCATTAGACTAGGGTCATTTTCGTCAAAATTCATAAGACGGTTGGAATTGTAATTTTGAAAAGTTCTTGAAGCTATAAAAAGAGGGCGGGCTTGTGACCTCTTCACTTGGATTTTTTAGAAGAAAAGAGAGAGAGAGAGAGAGAGAGAGAGAGAGAACTCCTATCTTCATGTGATTTGAAGGAGACTTCCATGTGAATTAGAAGGAAGATTAGTGCGAAGCTAATATTCATCAACAGAGGTGCGAGGCTTCCATTTATCCCCCATATTCTCATCCCTTCATCAACCATCAAGGCATTCTTCAAGTTATTCGATCTTCTCCAACCCAAGTCATCACCATTCTTCTGATCCTTAACCCTTATACATCTATCAACAAGCCAAACCCTAAGGACCCAAAATCTCACAAACCTAGCCCACACGTGTGACCATACGGCCACACGTGTGAACCCATAGGGTTGGCCATATGGCCACGCTCTTGTCCCTTTGACTTTCCACTACCCTTACATCAAAACCCTACTCTCTCTTTTCCAAACCCTAACCCTAAACCTATAAATCCTAAATTTTCCTATTTCCCCAAATTACCAAACCCTAGTTCTTCGCATTCTTTAATTAAGCCAAATCCTTACATTCCCTCCAATCAAAACCCTAATTCCATTATCCTAGTACTTAAACCCTTTAACCCCTCTACCCGATTTATCCCATTTACCCTAATTCCAAGTTTTCCCCAATTTCCCTAAACACTAATTTCACCCTAGGTAGTATTAGATCTTCTCCTTTGAAATAGGCCTTACCCTATGCTATTTGGATGTCCCTACATCCATTAGATACTAGTTTCCCTTATTTAATGGTCTTGTAGGATGATGCTTGTTAACCTAGGCTAGAATTATGTATGATCTTCTCTTGGGATTTTGGTATTTGTGATAATTATAACAAGTTTTGTATTTTTTATTAATTAAGTTAATTTTGCTTATTGATCTCACACAATATTTGAGTTCATGCGTCAGTCCTACATCACCTGAGGACTTGCATAAATTAGAATGTTCATTCTATTTAAAGTCTTCAACATGTCAGAGACTTCTCATATCCTGTGATTCCTGTCCTGTCACCCTCAAGTCAAGATTTAATAATAATAAAAAATTTAGTAGTGTCTGATATACTCCCCTGCGACTTGATTAAGGATTACTTGATTGGTTGTCAGGGGAGTTATTTTAAGTACAAGTTCGGCAGTGTCAAGTGTGTGCTTGCTTGGTGAATGTGTGGGTAATGGGTATAGCAATACTTTCCTTAAATGATGCAGGACAATTAACGACTTGCTCTAAAAGCTCGAACTGTTAGAGTATGGCGTATTAATCCCTTTATCTCATAGCCCAGGCCCCACATTGCATGGGTTAGGACCTCGGCCGAACTCCCCTTGTGGGCCCCAAATCACATGGGTACCGCCTCACACGAGCCACCCGCCCCGAGTGTCTCCGCATCCCACAGGCTACCCCACTCGAGCCCAGTGTGAAATGCTCATTAATCACCCCCGGTGAGGAGTCTTGAACACGAGACCTCCCCCATGGGCCCCAAATCACATGGGTCACCCACCTCGAGTGTGTCCCTGCATCCCATGGGCTACCCCACTCGAGCCTGATGTGAAAATGCCCCTGCATTAATCACCCCCCGGGGAGGAGTCTCGAACACGAGACCTCCCTCTCTGATACCAATTTAATGTAGGACAATTAACCACTTACTTTAAAAGCTTGAACCGTTAGAGAATGGCGAATTAATCCCTTTATCTCATAGCCCAGGCCCCACATCGCATGGGTTAGGACCTCGGCCGAACCCCCCTCATGGGCCCCAAATCACATGGGTATGATGCAAGACATGAAAATTAACTATGATATGCAAGATCTCGGGCTTTAGATCAAACTAATTCAAAAACATGCACGTAAGATTTTCACATCCCACACGAAAGTTCAAACATTCAAACAAGGGGAATCTGTGTGGGTCCAGGCTTACACATGCTAGGGACGGATCAATAAAAATTATTAGCCAAACGATATTCAAAGGAAAGTGAAAATCATCCACACATGCACAGCAATCGGTCCATAACCCAAGGGATTCACCAATTTTAGTTCAGAAAACCCTAGGATTAGAAAAGGGGCAAATAAGTTAAAAGTAATGCAATCTAGTGTTAGGGTTAGGAGAAAGAGGTATGAGGAGTAAAATAGGCGGGAAATCTGGACCTAGAGATAGTCCCCATGCGCGGACAGCGAGCCAGGCCTGTCGCACGTGCGCAGGGGCCTGGCCGCATGTGCGAGGAGATGCCGAACACGGAAAGCACCTCCTTGGCTCTGATCGGCTAGGGGAGGGCTTCAAAACCCCCGAGTTACATATCGATCGGATGCACGGTCTGTGCGTGGTACTCCGTCAAAGTTTCAGCCCTCCTATAGGGCCAGATTCCAGAAACTGGCTGTAGGGAGAAGAACTGCTACAAAAACTGACAGATTCGAAGTGAGGATGGTTGTAGAGGTGAGAAGTATGAATGATAGAAGATATGGGCGGATCGGGATAAATGTGACTTCGCACCACGGTAATTAGCCCTTCGATGAAGGGAGGGCTTCGCACCCAATTGGATTTTTCCACAACTCAGGAACTCAGAGGAGTAGAAAAAAACACAGGAATTTTTTTTATTAAACTTTAATGAATCAAAAAGCTACAAGGGGTGCCATTTATAAGAAAATCATATACTCCAAACTCGCGCCATGTGCGCAACTTATTACTTGACGATGAAGTAAACTAAAATAAAAACTTATCAAAAAAATCTAAACCGTCTATGATATTCTAAATAACATTAATAAGCAAAACCTAAAATATGAGATTAATCAGACGAGTGGGCCACGATCATGAGATCCCATGATGGGCTTTACTTGACTACCGGGCCCACTCCAACGAACCAAAACTCAGTCTTCTAACTAGGAGGCCCTCCCTGGACATCGTCATCGATCCAAATCGATGGTGGGGCCCTCCTTGCGTACGTACGTAGGGGGCGGCGTGCGTGCATGTGCGAGCATGATGTCCCTATCAACTCTCTTCGGCTGCGAAGATTTCACCATTGGCGAAACAAAACTCCCAAACCGCTACAAGATGTCGAAATCAAGTCTCTGAAGCTCCTCAGTGAGCCACGTGCTGTCGGAAGCTGGGCGTGACTTCCATTTAACCAGGTACTCCTAAAACCCGTCGTCCGACATTGAAACTATCTAATGGTCCAGAATATCCTCTATTTCCTCTCTGGATGTGTAAAGGTTAGATATGGAAGGTAGAGGCTATGAAGAAAAGTCGGGAGGAGGCCATGTATCAAGGCAGATCTGGGGAATCAAGATGGATGGGCGAAGGGCTGAACAAAGTATCAGGGGTCCCCTAAAAAGCAACTAGATCCTCCACATTGAATGTAGAACTAATTCTCATGAAAAGTCGAAGATCTACCACATACGCATTGAGACTGTTTCGTTTTATAATTTTGAAGGGTCCAACACTACGCAGTGTTCTCATGTGCGATTGCACATTCACATATGCACATATATGTGCAATGATCGCATATGTGACAGTGGCATATGCGATCGCATATGCCACATGTGCCATAATACGCGATCGCATATGCGATGTATGCAATCGCATACAGCATATGCGATCGCATATTGGCCAACGGTCAGAAATCTGACCGTTTTCTAACCGTTGCAATTTTTTTAATCCAGTTTTTTCCTCTATAAAAAGGCATTTTAAGCACTCCTACATGCACTCAAAGCTCGCTCTCTCTCTCTCTCTCTCTCTCTCTCTCTCTCTCTCTCTCTCTCTCTCTCTCTTTTTGCTCTCTTACACTCTCTTACACAATTCCAAGCCTCAAGCTCCACTCCTCCATCTATATTTCTTTCAAGAATCAAGATTGAGATTGAAGTTTCAATCAAGGGATGAGTACATACATCCACAAGGATTCAAAAATCAAGATTCAAGAGACATTACAAGACAACCAAGCTCTTCATCCATTGAATTGAACTCTCTTTCTAGTTTCTAATTTTTCCATGTTATAAATATTCACACAACACACCCACCACTCTCTCTTTCTAGTTTTAAATCTATTATCTATCTCTCTTTCTATCTCATTCTCTCTTAAAGTTCCATAATATCCAAGTTTCTAACAACTAACATTTTTTTTTAGTTTGTTTGTTACTTTGTTACAAGTTACAAGTTAACGTTGTGTTAGTGACTTAGTGTTACAATTACAACTTACAACTTTACAAGTCTACATTCTACATTATTCTAGAATCGAGATCAAGACTCAAGTCAAGAGTCAAGGACTAAGGCAAAGGTGAAGAGAAGACAACTTAGACAAAAAGTGAAGATTGAAGAATTTGAAACCTTTTTAAATTTGTAATTGTAAAGGTGAAGAGAAGACAACTTAGACAAAAAGTGAAGACAACTTACGAACGGCCCCCTGAGAATACCGCTCGGGCCTAATGCAAACCATCACAGAGTCTCCTACATTGAATTCCTTGAAACATTTATGCTAGTTTGCAGAAAATTTGTAATGTTCATTACTAGTAGTGATCTTTCACCTGATTTCTTGATACAATGCATGGATGTGATGCGCAAAAGACTCTGCAGACTCTGATGGCCTATGGGAAAATGACATAGGGACAAGATCAATACGCTTCCTATGCTTATAACTAGTAACGACTTCAAAATGACTTAGACCTGTGGACCTATTGACAGAACTATTGAATGCAAACTCGGCTATGGGTAGCACGGCATCCCATGTCCTGGTGTGCTCCCCTACTAAACATCTGAGTAAACTCTTTGGGCTCCTATTAACCACCTCAGTCTGACCATCGGTCTGAGGGTGGTAGGCAGAAGATAATTGGAGCTTAGTATTCATCATGTGCCATAGTGTCTTCCAAAAGTTACTCATGAATCATACGTCACAGTCAGACACTATGGTTTTTGGTAACCTATGCAGTTTGACGACCTCACTAAAGAACAGCTTGGCAACACGAGATGTGTCGGAGGTCTTAGAACAAGGAATGAAGTGGGTCATTTTAGAAAAACGGTCCACGACAACAAATATAGAATCGTGTTTCCGAATAGCCTTGGGAAGTCCAAGCACGAAGTCCATACTAATGTCCTACCAAGGGATGAATGGGACTGGCAAAGGTGTGTATAATCCTGTATTTTGTTTCGTTTGCTTTGCCAGTTGACAAGTACGACATTGCCCTATAATTTTGGCCACGTCTCACTTGAGGCTAAGCCAATGAAACCTATCCTCCACTAGGGCAATGGTCTTGTCTCGACCGAAATGACCCGCGACCCCTTCTGAATGTAAATCCCAGACAAGAAAATCGCGGAGGGAGTTGCGTGGTATGCACAAGCGGTCACTCCTAAACAAATATACGTCTAAAATCAAGTACTCACTGCTAACTCCTGACGGACTCTCTAACAACAACGCATACACAACTCCAAAATCTGGACACTCAGAATAATCTTCTTTGATGAGCTCGAGGCCCATGACTTCGACACTATGGAATTGAGTAATGCGACTCGACAACTCAACACGTCGGCAGGCTTATTCTCTACACCGGCCATGTGCTTAAGCACAAAAGTGTACTCTTGAAGGAATTGAACCCACTTGGCGTGCCTAGGGTTTAATTTCTTCTGAGAATTCAGATATCTCAAGGCCTCGTGATCTGAGAATAAGACGAATTCTTGCGGTAATAGGTAATGACGCCAATGGTGCAGTGATTGCACTACTGCATAGAACTCTTGTCATAGGTGGAATTTTTTGTTTCGCCTAATTCAGTTTCTCACTAAAAAAGGCGACAAGGTGCCCTTCCTGACTAAGTACTCCTCTTATGCCAACTCCTGACGCGTCACATGCGACTTCAAAAGCTTTTGAAAAATCCGGAAGTCGCGTGACTGGAACTTCGGTCATCTTGACCTTTACCTCCTTGAAGGCTTTCGAGGTTGCCTGTCCATTGAAACTCTCCCTTTTTTACGCAATCCGTGATAGGAACCATAATGGAACTGAAACCTCGAATGAATATTGCAGGGTTCAGGCCAATTGACGATGGCCTTGACCTTCTCGAGATCCGCCGATATGCCCTCAGCTGACACAATAAAACCTACGAAAATAACACTACTAAACAAAAACGCACACTTCTTTAGGTTGGCGTACAATTTCTCGGCCTTAAGGATCCCACAAACCTGCCTCAAATGGTTGAGGTCTTGCTCCTTGGTCATACTATAAATCAAGATATCATCAAAGTATACGACCAGGAATTTTCCCATGAAGGGCCTCAATACTTGGGTCATCACACACATGAAAGTGCTTGGCCCATTGGTTAACCCAAAAGGCATAACTAGCCACTGGTATAGCCCATCCTTCGTCTTAAAGGCCGTCTTCCACTCATCACCAAGGCGTACACGGATTTGGTGATAACCACTTTTGAGGTCAATTTTTTATAAGATAGTAGCATTGGCGATCATATCCAACATGTCATCAAGACGCAGTATGGGAAACCGATACTTGACTGTGATTTTGTTGATGGCCCTACTATCAACACACATCCTCCATGTGTCATCCTTCTTAGGTGTAAGAAGGGCGGGCACGGCACACGGGCTCATGCTCTCTCGAATGAAACCCTTCTCTAGTAGCTCATCAATCTGCCTCTTCAACTCAGCGTGCTCCTTTAGGTTCATTCTGTAATGCGGGAGGTTTGGTAGAGTCGCCCTAGGGATTAAATTAATGGCATGTTGTATATCCCTCATAGGGGGGAGCTCATTCGGTAGATCATTAGGAAAGACATCACGAAACTCATGCACTACCTAAATGACCTCAGTAGGTAACTCTACACTAGCCTCTGGTACACTCTCCCTAGCCACAAAGGCGTATACCATCGAGTCCGCCTCCGTTTCTCGCTCAAAGTCTTTGGCATTTAGAATATAGAGAAGTTTGGACTTGGACTTCGACTCCTTCAATTCTTTTGAGGCGCTCACACCACGTGGTGGACTCCTTTCCAGTCGTGTTCTTGGGTGGCAAAGGATTTACCTTGACCTTCTTGCCCTCAAACCAGAATGTACACACATTTGAACGACCAAATATGGTGACATCTCTGTCATAGAGCCATGGTCTGCCCAGAATGATATGGTCAACATCCATAGGAACAACATCGCACCTAAGTGTGTCTTTATGTGATCCAAACTGAATAGGAACAAGACAACGGTGCGAGACTGGAATGGAAGTTTCATCAACCCAGGAGACTCTATAGGATTGAGGATGGGCCTTCAGCTTTAAGCGTAAATGGCTCACAGTGCTAGTCGACGCCACATTGGCACAACTACCACTATCCACGATCATCTTACAGTTCTTTTCTCCACATTTTGCATAAGTATAGAAGATCTTATTGCGGCGCCAGTCATCAGTGTTCTTGACTTGAGCCAAAGCGCAACGCACAATTGCAAGTGTCGCAGACTCTTGCACTCCCTCTTCCTCATCACTGGGGGTCTCTACAGGCTTATGTTCTTCCTCTTCACCATCACTCTCTGGGGGCACTACTTCTACTTGCCCATCAATAAGGAATACTTTGGTGCCCTCTCTCGTGCCGCACTGGTGGGCAAAGTGACCAAACCCCTAACACCTAAAACACCTAGTTGCTCCACTCCCACGTGAGCTAGACCCGACAATCTCTTTTCCCTTATCATCCTTGGGCCTGGGATGAAAACTGTTGGAAGGTTTGTTCTGGTATCCAGTGTTAGGTTTAGCCCCAGAGGGGTTGGCCTTAGCATTAGAATAGCGAAAGTCAAACCGCCTTCCCACAAATGCCTTGAGCTATTGCTCGACGTCTAACAGTACTTGATACAACTGCTCAATAGTATCTATATCTTTGGCGAGCAATTCTCTCCTAATGTCAGGACGGAGGCCCATTTTAAAACGAGCAAGAGTGAGTATGGGGTCCTCATCAACCTCGCAACGGGTCAAGTACTCTTCGAACTTCTCAATATAGTCAGCAACACTCATGGAACCCTATCGAAGAGACTGTCACTCCTTAATCAACCGGAAGCGATAAGAGAAAGGGAGGTACTTCTCTTTAAGTGTTTCTTTCATTTCTCTCCAATGGACTATTGGGAGTTCCCTCGCTCTTTCTTTCTTTCGCTCTACCGTCGCCCAAAACCTCTTTGCTTGACTCACAAGCTTCATCTAACCGAATCGAACTCGACGAGCATTTGTCATATCATACCACTCAAAATAGTGGTCCATATCCGCCAACCAATCTAAAAAGGCTTTAGGGTCCAAGTGGCCATCAAACGTAGGGGCATCTACTCTAACTCCCTTGAGGAGTCGCGCATCTGGGTCATATTGATCATGATGTCCCTCACGGGGTGGGTGCACAGGTGTGCGCCCATGACCAACTCCTTGGCCGCCTCCATTCCTTGGTCTAACCTCCTGACCACCTGCCTGAGATTGGACGTCTTCCCCAATGGTGGGGTTGACCCCGAGGGAGGCCTCTAGTTGGGCAACGCGATCATTAAATTGGTCAAGGTGTTAATCCATGCGTTGTTCCAGGCACATACTCAAGGAGTCAACCTGCTGGGTTAACTTGTTCACTGATTCTTGCAGTTGCTTAGTGTAAGGTGCAAACAAAACCACGACCTGTACGTGTGGGCATACAACTGCTAACTCCACCTGAGGACTTTCGACTACGACTATATGCAACTAAATGGGACTAGATGATCCTATGAGATTCTATATGAGGGAAACTACACAGTGCTACCAAAATCCAACAATATAGTTGTCCAAATAAGGGAGTAACAGAAAGTTACAGCAATGTGAATTGCTAACTTCCTGATAACAGAAATTTCAGCAACTAATATTAGTAACTACGGACTTCTAAACAGCTATATATGATGAAACTGGACGCATGATGGACATAAACAAACTACCCTAAACGTGTAATGCGTTCCCCTATAAGAACCTTGGGCTTTGATACCAAATTTGATGCAGGACATGAAAATTAACTATGATATGCAAGATCTCAGGCTTTAGATCAAACTAATTCAGAAACATGCACATAAGATTTCCACATCCCACATGAAAGTTCAAACATTCAAACAAGGGGAATCTGTGCGGGTCCAGGCCTACACATGTTAGAGCTGGATCAATAAAATTAAGTTCCAAACGATATTCAAAGGAAAGTAAAAATCATCCACACATGCACAGCAATCAGTCCCTAACTCAAAGGGATTCACCAATTTCAGTTCAGAAAACTCTAGGATTAGAAAATGGGCAAATAAGTTGAAAGTAATGCAATCTACAGTTAGGGTTAAGGGAAAGAGGTATGAGAGGAGAAAATTAGGTGGAAAATCTGAACCTGGAGATAGTCCCCACGTGCGGACAGCGAGTCAAGCCTGTCACACGTGTGCAGGGGCCTGGCCGCACGTGCGAGGGGACGCCAAACGCGGGAAGCGCCTCCTTGGCTCTGGTCGGCCAGGGGAGGGCTTCGAAACTCCCGAGTTGCGTGTCGATCGGATGCACGGTCTGTGCGTGGTGCTCCGCCGAAGTTTCAGCCCTCCCGCAAGGCCACATTCTAGAAACTAGCTGTAGGGAAAAGAACTGCTGCAAAAACTGACGGATTCGAAGCGAGGATGGTTGTAAAAGGCGAGAAGTATGAATAATAGAAGATATGGGCGGATCAGAATAGATGTGGCTTCGCACCACGGTAGTTAGCCCTTCGATGAAGGGAGGGCTTCGCACCCAATTGGATTTTTCCACAACTCAGGAACTCAGAGTAGAAAAAAAAAAAAAAAAAAAAAAACAGCAATTTTTTTATTAAACTTCAATGAATCAAAAAGCTACAAGGGGTGCCTATTTATAAAAAAAATCCTATATCCCAAACTCGCGCCATGTGCGTAACCTATTACTTGGCGATGAAGTAAACCAAAATAAAAACTAATCAAATAAATCTAAACCGTCCATGATATTCTAAATAACATTAATAAGCAAAACCTAAAATATGAGATTAATTAGACTAGCAGCCACGATCATGAGATCTCATGATGGGCTTTACTTGACTACCGGGCCCACTCCAACGAACCAAAACTCAGTCTTCTAACTAGGAGGCCCTCCCTAGACGTCATCATCGATCCAGATCGATGGTGGGGCCCTCCTTGTGTATGTGCGTAGGGGAGGCGGCGTGTGTGCGTGTGCGCGCGTGATGTCCCCATCAGGGTACCGCCTCACACGAGCCATCCGCCTCACACGGGCCGCCCACCCCGAGTGTGTCCCCGCATCCCACAGGCTACCCCACTCGAGCCCGGTGTGAAATGCGCATTATTAAATGTAAGTAATGTTTATAAAAATATATGCTTACCTTAATAAAATTCCCAAGTCACCACCAAAATGAAAATCTGCTTTGTTGTTGTTGCTCGACCCCCACATCATTGTCATCATCAGCCTGCGGCTATGAAATAGCTGCTACATATCCACAATATCCGATGCCAGAGGGAAAGACCAGGTCAACGAAACCAGATGATGATTAATCCTGACTAGGCAACGACTCCGACCCTGAGTAAGGATATCCACCAGTGCCCGTCGAATAGCCATATCGGTCCATACTCAGGCTATTGAGATTGAGAAAGTGTCTGTGATGAGTAACTTGGATTTGGTTCTGGATGTCTATAATTATATGGACATGGATCAGGACTACTCCAACATGAATGTAATGGAACAAGCTCCCTATAACTATAATTCCATTGGCCATAAGAATGTCCATAATGCCCGAGACCATGTGCATGTTGATGTTCCGGACCTCCCGGTGCACCACTAGAACTAGCTTCCTCCTATTGGCTATATTGTGACTCAGTACACTCATAAGTCCAACCTCATGTACCCTATCGATGCTCATCGGCTTCGCGATCTGTAGATGGTTGTATGGTGTCCTAAGCAACACCAAAAGTGGGACCAACATCAGGTGTGTCATCACCACCACCATCATGATCATCCGGCTCGATCTCGCTGCTATTACTGCTTGTACTCTTCCGTTGAGCCGGACTTTGCATGAAATCTGCCCCTCTTTCTGGGTCCAACACAGTTGCACAACTCTCTTGCCGCGTCGTGCATATTATTGGATCATTAACTCCAATTCTTCACTATACTCTTCAATATGTTTTTCCCTTGCTTCCAAGGTAGAAGCAAGTCATCCTCATCATAAATATTGTACAAGTTTATTAGACAGTAGTCCGTGTCACCGACGCCTATAATACTCCTATGATGTTGCTGCATTCTTAGGCTCATGTTGTAGTGCATGAAGACAAGTCTATCCAACGTCCTAGTCTGCAATCTATTCATATTTTTTTAATGAATAAGTGCAAAACAACTCCAGTTCCTTTCGGAGCTAGAAGAAGATATTGTTTAGCTCAAAACTTTTACTGCAACTTTTTGGAGAGCCTTCGTACTCTCTCCGAAATTCATCCACCATTCGACTGGTTGCAACCTAGATACTACACGTTGTGCAAGAGCATCTCCAAAGATACGCTGGTGATTTCTAAATGTATTTAATTCATTCAACGTCATTATTTGCACATCTTAGTCAGACTCGAATACCTTTATCACATTCTTTAGACCGACACGAACTTCATTATCCGTAACAAATGATTGGGCATATTTGTACTTAGGATTTAGGTAGTAACCTGTTGCACGAATATCGTGATGGAGTTATGTTGTCCATCTATTGTCGATCATCTACCAATAACACTCCCAATTTGTACAATCACGTTGAATTACCAACGTCGCCTTATTCATGGCATCGTAGAGAAAGCCCATGGTAGGTGCTTCGTCGGTTTCAACAAGACGGAGTACCCTCATTAGTGGCTCCATCACCTTTAGGATCCTCTAGACCTACTTCCAATATTTGTTGTCCCTTACGATGTTCACAACATCAACCGGTGTTCCTTATGTCTTCTTCCCATGTTTTATCTTGATTCAATCTCGGGAAGCGAACATTTCACTCAACTCTCCCTAATGCTAGTATAAACTCTCCAAGGCTATAAAGTTTGTTGCAAATCTAGTCGTCACAGGCCTCAGCAAATCTCATCCCTTCGTGAACTTCTTCATTATTGCAACTACTTGATTATGGTTGTAAATAAATGTCACTACTTGTCTTTCCCTTGCAACCATTTCCTTAACACTCTTATTCTTCCCAATATTTTCCAATATAATATCAATACAATGGGCAGCACATAGTGACCAAAATATATGTGATTTCTTTATCATTAACTTTTGTCCTACAACCTTATACGTTGCTTCGTTATCTATCACAATCTGCACCACATTCTCCTCTCCAATCTCATCCACCACTTTATCCAATAGGGAAAAAATATAAGTAGCATTTTTTGTTTCTTCCGATACATGAATTGACTTATGGTACACCATTCTCAAGTGGCAGTACACATGAAGTTGATCATGTTGCGTCTGATTGGGCTAGTCCACCCATCGCACATGATCGTGCATCCTTTGGCCTACCATATGGGTTTAAAGGTAGCCACGTATGCTTTCACATCCACATACTCTACATCCGTCCATTTTCCCCTAATCTCCCTAGCCATAGGAGCTTTAATTCAATCTGCTTCAGTTGTTGCATCAATTATCACTTGCCAATACAAAGAATTGGCTGTGTTAGGGGTTATGTTGGCATGTATAACTTTATTGTTGCCCTACCTAGCTTCTCAATGGAAGTTTTACTCCACATTTGTTTTATCTTCTTTTGTTAAGTTGATTCTTTCCTAAACAGGATTGGATCAACAGAGGGTCTCCTGGGCTCATTTACTTCTTCCACATGTACAGGGGAATCACGTGAAGATGTCTCCTCTTGGCTACCAAACACAAGCTGTCTCTCCTAACTATAGTTACTTCCAGATCTGAATCTTCGTCAAAATCAATAATATCTTCATCATGAATGCCCATATATTCAGGACCAAGCACCTCCTGTCGTGCCTCCTCTAGAATCTCATCTTTCTTCCTCTACGGAGCAGCACATTTCCCCTTCAACTCATCCAAATTGGCTTGAGTTAAAGTCATTCTCTCTTTGGTATTCTGGTACATCCCGCAACTTGACCCTTTCGATATGCCGATTGTTATTTGAGTCACGTAATTCCACCAGTTATTAGTCTATCACAATAGTTGCGCTTCATTTGGTGCCTACTACCACCTACCCTATGATAATGTTGTCATCCAATATCCTCACTTGTTGGCCAGACCCAGACATTTTCTCAGGCGTAATGTATACTTTGGTCACAAAACAGGTGCAAGAGCCTGTTACCGATTAAGATGAGCCTCTTGATAAAGATTTAGTCCCTGATGATATGCCTAAGTAGTCACCCTGTTGCATGATAATCAGCATGCCATAAATTTGGTTCCCAAGCTGTCCTTAAGGGCCCGTTTGGCCCGTCAAATACCATGGCATTACAGGGGATGGAATTGCACATTCGCCATCATTGCAGGATGTCAGTGGATGTCCTAGGAGGCTTTAAATAACCAAATACATTGAGCCTGTTTGGATCGGTGATGTTCCATGCGAGATCCACGGTTTTTCTAGCCATGTCGTGTTTGGATTGCATGGTACAATCCACAATCCCATGGAAATCGAGAGTGGACAAGTTTGGCGCGGTTGTGGGTTAGGCGAAATAAGATTTTCTGAAAGTGGGTACAGATCAAAGTGCATGCATGATGAATACCTTCAAAGTAGGGACGAAGAACAATAAGATGCGGCCGAATCTCTTCAAATCGGTCTGCTCCGGTGCGCCTGCAAGGTATATGTCACATAAGGACGAATATGTCAAAGAAAAGTTACCAACGGAAGGAGAATATCTTGGAAGATAAGAGGAATTGGGACATGTTGAGTGAACTACTCCTCTCTGCAACACAAACATACTCGTCGAGCGTGATGGAGTTCCCTTCTCCTTCTATCAGGACGAATGGCGCCTAGCGCTGATAAATAAGGGCAGTTTTCCCGCCATTTAGGTCGTTCCCTGCCATTACAGTCAAGCTTTGCCGACGCAAACTTCCCATCCCGCAGTCCGTACACTGCATTCGAGAAGACAACGGGATGGGCTCGAGGATGGGATTTAGCCAGGCGTAGAATCCAAGAATGGATATCGCAATCCCACGGAGATCAACCCACGTGCCCACTTGATGATTTCGGCCATATATCCATTCTCATCCAAACAAGGGCAGTATCATCAACCCACATGCCCACTCTAGTGCCTACCATCCCCAGACTGATGGTCAGACAAAAGTGGTCAACCGTAGCTCAAGCAAGCTACTACGATGTCTCGTGTGCGATCATATAGCTACCTGGGACCTGGTAATACCCATGGTTGAATTTTCCTATAATCAGTCAACAGGTCCATAGGGATATCACTTTTTGAACTGGTAACTAGTATACGACCGTGTCTTCTAGTCAATTTGGTTCCTATACCCATAGAATCGAGACCAAGCACAAAGCTAATGACTTCATCCGCCACGTACAACAAGTGCATGACGAAGTTTGACGCAATATCGCCGCAAGTAATGAAAGTTATAAATACCATGCAGATGCACGATGTTGTTTTGTCGAATTTGTGGAAGGTGACATGATTATGACCTGTATTCGTCTTGAATGGTTACCCCCTGGATCCTTGAAGAAGTTTCGTCCTCGCAATGTAGAACCATAGAAAATCATAAAGAAGATTAGTGTCAATGCTTATGTTTTAGATCTCACATCAGATTTACCTATCAGTCCTACTTTCAATGTGGAAGATCTTTCTATTTATCATAAGCATCATACTAGTGATGGTATCGAGGACCAAGCTATCACACGTCCGACCATCTTGCCACCTACAAGAAAGATCATTGATGTTCTCAACAACCATATCAACTTCACACACCAAGGTGGTTACAAGAAGTATCTCGTATGTTGGGAAGGACAATTTCTCTCCAATGCTACATGGATCACAGCTACAGACTTCCAACGCTTATATCCTAACCACTATGAGCAATATCAAGCCATTAACTTGCCGAAGTCGAGTTCTTTCAAGCTGAGGAGGACTGATGCAGGCTGAACTAGGCCCAAGCCCAAGCTCCACAACTGGCCCATGAATAAGGAGGCCCAGGCCATCTAATTAGGCAAAGCAAAATCTTCTTAAATTCATTATTATCCCTTAGGCACCTTTTTATTATTTTTCCATTTTTTATCATAAGTCATTGGTTGTTAGTGACATTATGAACTTACCTTCTTTGTCTGTCCAAGAAGCCTATTTAAGGGCCTTACATAAGTAGTCTCGAGGCACCTTTGAATTAAATAAAATTACTAGATTATTTTCTTTCTACTTTGTTTGAGGTTCACATGCTTAGATTGAAAGTGCCTACATTTGAGCAGACTCTTCCCATCAGCCAACTGCCCTAGAGGATTTGGATTACGACCTCGCCCTCTGATATTATGTCCCTGTAACGTTAGATGCCTTTGGTATGAATTCCGCGACAAAGAGAACTGTAAAAGTTGTGGTTGCCTTACAAGCGAAGTCTGCATCTGTGGGCACGACCGAAAAGGGAGGGACGTGGTCGGTAGCCCTGTGGTGAAGTTCGGTTAAAATGTGGATCCAGACCTTTCACCACATGAGGTTCCCCCGCTGGAGAGCCAAAGCATTGGAGAGTGTGCTACCACAATTGTCGTTCAACCATCGAGGCTTCTGATGAATATCATTGACTGACTCGAAATCATATGACCATCTCGCATTGGATCTCTTAGCATAACCTTGCCTGATAGCTATTACGTGGTTTGTTTCTGCAAGCTTACAATGCACAAAAAGTTGATTGAACATCTTAGTGTAGTCATCCACCAATAAAGTTCCATGTTTGAAAGGATATCTATGTATTCTGAAGGCAAATACTTACTTTACAGCTTCTCTCTTATGTCAGCCCACCCGGTGATAGTAGGGTGGCCCATGATAAGATTGTTGTCGTCAATGCTTCGCTACTAGATTCTTGATAAGTCCTTGTCGTACCTTAATAAAGGCCAACAAGGTGTTCCATAACGGCCACCACCGTTACCTTTACGATACGGGGCATAACGGCTGTTACAGCCCCATAACGGCCGTTACGGTCTCTCTTTTGTATTTTTTTATTTATTGAACCCCCCGAAAAACTTGTATCTGCCTCGCAGTGTTGATTAAAAAGTATTGAAAACATGTGTTTGTCCCGTAATAGACCATTACGGGACAATTACGAGTCATTTTTTACATAATAGTTGTTACGGCCGTTATGACCCCGTAACGTGTAACGGTTGTCACCGTTACCTTTACGTAATGGCCTTTACGGCCCCGTACGGCCTTTACCGCACACCATGAAGACCACTCACTAGACATCATCCAAGTCGTACAATACAAAATAATCATTAAGTGTTGTAATCTAATCCACAAAAGCCTTTACAACAAGGCGAATCGTGAAGTCCGGAACTTCAACTCGTACTTTCTTTGCGATATCATCTTTCTTAGGCGTCTCTATAGAGGCATTATGGGCTATATTTGCAAAGAGTCGTTGCATGAAGTCATAAACAGACTCCCAAGCACTAAAGCCATGTTGATTCATTGAAGGTTTTGGCTAGAATCCTAGTTTCGAATTTGGGTTACCATTAGGATCTCCGATGGAATCAGGTGACTCTCCATGTCGTTTTCCACATTACTGGTCAACAGCAACTTCTAGGCTGGCTACCCTCGATAATAGTTGATCAGTATGCCTCCCTCGATAGATGTAACCACAACAGGTAGACATCGTATCAAAGGGTAACACCAACAAGGTAATGGACAGAATATAGGGCGGTTCTAGTTTAGAATAAAAGATTGTTATTGGACTGAAATTCTAGGTTTTAATGGTTGGAACAAGGGTTGGATTTGGACTGTTAATGTGATGGATTCTGGGCTGTTAATGGGCAGGGATAGGGGCTGGATTTAGATTGGAATAGGGCTGGTTTTCAGGGCTTTTAATGGGCTGGTATAGGGACTGGATTCTGGGTTGTTATTGGGCTGTTAATGGGCTAGATTTTGGCTGAAATAAGGCCGATTTTTAAGGCTTTTGATGGGCTAGATTTTGGGCTTTCAATGGGCTATAATGGGGGATGGATTTGGACTGAAATGTGGCTGTTTTTTCAGGGCTTTTAATGAGTGGAATAGGGCTGACTTTCTTGGGTTCTAATGGACTAAAATATTGCTGATTTTTTTTATTGGGGTTTTAATGGGCTGGAATAAGGCAGATTTTTTGGAGTTTTAGTGGGCTGGAATAAAGGCTGGATTTTAGGCTGTTACTTCGGTAGATTTTGAAGGGTAAATGACTGCCAAATTTTCAGCAAAAGTATCCCCTTGTTAATTGAATGTCTGGGCTTTATAAAAGAAAAGAAAAAAATGAATAAGGCAGTATGAGAGATAGATGCAATGAAGAGAATAAAGGAAAAGATGCAGAATTTTATGGTTAAAGAACTTGAAAACAGAATATCGAGATTGTTGTTAATCCAGAACTTCAATCTAGCTGTTGGAACCCGCTCCGATATGAATCTGGCACAATAAGCTAATGGAAAGGATCCGCCCAAACATAGGCACCTCCTAGGTAAACACAAGAATCACACACAAAGTAGAAACAATAACCAAAACTCTTATTCATTTCCAAGATGCCTTCACTCATTTAAGGCCCTTAAATAAGCTCCTTAGACATAGAAAGAAGGTAAGTTCATAACGTAGGCACCTCCAGTCTTCTGGTTTACCAGCATGCTTTACTTAGAAGCCCAGTTAAGGTAGCTGACACAACCAAAGGTATACAAAAGAAATTCCGGTGAAGCAATTTTGAAGAATCACATAAGATCCACCTTGTTGCTTGGAAAGATGTTTGCAAACCAATTAGAGAAGGGGTCTGGGCCTTAAGAATGTTCACACCATGAACATGTCTAATGGTGCTGATGGTTGCGTAATGGAGAGGAATCACTATTGCAGTTTGTATTAGTGTAGAGGAGGATCTCATGTGTGGACAGCCATCACATGGGCTCACCAGTTCTGCAACAGTCAGTTAGTATGCCTGGAGGAGATTCCAATGATCAATACTAAAAATTTAAAAAAAAAAAAAAAAAAAACAACAACAAAACAAAAAAAGAGGCATGACGATCCATCCCTACTAGGTGCCTGCTTTGCTTCCTGGATGAGAAATCAGTAAACTACGTGCTCCTCAGTTGCATAGCAGCAAAAGAGATCTGGACGGCAGTTGTGGTGGACTTTAGAATCTGATGGATGATGGACCTCTCCAAGAATAATAAAAAATCTGATAGACCTCATCTGCATGGCTTGAGATTGGCAGATTGCTTTTATCCTTCAAAAAGAAAGAAAGAAAGAAAGAAAGAAATTGACAGATTGCTTTAGAGCACAGACGGTGGGGCATGTTGTCCTCTGGGTTGTATGGCTGGAGAGAAATAAAAGAGTGTTCCAAGGCAAAGTGGAAAGTGCAAAGTCGATCGTAAAGGCTGTCCTTAATTTGATTGTCAAGTGGGCTAGAGTTGACAGCAGGTGTTGAGGTATCCGGTATTCCCAGATCTTTGTTCCGCAGCAACTAGGAGGAGGTCCTTCATTTACTAATCAAGACTCCTGATAGCCAGAGGTTGTGCAAGGCTTCCCCAAAATGGAGAATATCTCTAAAATGGAGTATATCTCTACTATGAATAATGCAATAGCTTTGTACATTTTTGGCCTCCCAATTAGTCTTCACAACATTGGTTAAGAGAGGTAAAATTCTCCACTAGAATGCAGCTTCTTGGCAGGGAACGGTTGAAATTTTACTGCACAAGGGACGACATAGACTGCACCGCTTCCTTTCACTTTTGTTAATGCGTGTATTCCACACTAGCCTCTTTTCTTCTCTACATGTAGCCCACACAAATTGTGGAATTGGGGGGATAGGGCGACAAATGCTCTTTGGCTCTACCATGATGACTATGTCAAATCCACCCCATACATCTGTTGTGCCGGCTCATGTTAGGCTGTTAGGCAAAAAATTAGGTGGATCCAAAATTCAAATGGGCCATGGCAAGAAACAATGGGATGGGCCGCCCACCGCTCCCTTCTCCCTTTTTTCTGTGTAGCATGCAACTACATGTAGCTCCCATCTTTCCCTCTGCTCTCTCCCTTTTTCTCTCTCTATCCCCTCCTCACTCCACTTGTTTTGCACGTGCCATACTCTTGTAAGGTTAACTTTGATGGCTTTTCTTTTGGGAATCCAGGCCCTAGATGTATTAGGGGAGTGGTTAGAGACTCAAATGAGATGGAGTTGATCTTATTTTCTGGCCCAATTGGAATTAAGGATTCTAGTTATGATGAGACTGCGACGATTCCTCAAGTGGTGAGTATTATTATCAACCAAAACATGACTCCTGCTATCGTGGAAGGAACTCATATAAAGCAATCTTGGACAGGAATAAGCCCGTAGAAAATAGCATATTTTGTATGTGAAATTAGAGAGCTGCGGAGCAAAAGATTATTATCTCCCACTCATAGAGAGGCCGATGTAATAATTGATGAGCAAGCAAAGGCAGGAGTGTGCACTGTGCAGGGGCTCATTGTTCATTGAAGATATGAGGCTTAGGTGACATCATTCTGTTGTGTCTTTCTTTTATCATTGTTGTTGTGGGCTGATGCCCTGTGATGTTGGTTTGGGCATCTTGTTTTGTATTCCTCTTTTCTTTTTTCTTTTCTTTTCTAGTAAATTTCCATTTTATCCTTCAAAAGAAAATATTGAAAAGCAACTACCATGACTATTTGGAAAGTTGTTTTTTTTTTTAATAGTTGTGCTGAATTTTGTTAAAAAGGAGGAAAAATGATGCGGACACAAGTGCATTCAAGGTGTACCAACGAAGAAAGCGTCAACCACAAGTGCCGTCCTTGTGGATAGGCGACTATTGAGGAGCTGAAGACCTTTCGCATGTGATTGGACATATATAAGACCCCACTCAGGGAAGACACATGTGAAGGAAGATTGGAGAAAGAAGACAGAGCGCCCGAACTTTCCCGTACGTATGTTATTTGCGCATTTTTGCTTAGTTAGAGGTCTTTTAGTAATTTTATGTCTTTATTTGCTTATTCTAGGGGCATTTTAGTAATTTTATGTCTTTATTTGCTTATTTAAGTGGGCTAAAGCCCTAAACTCGAATTTTTAACTATTGATTAATGAAAAGCAAACCCTTTGGTTGCCTCCTTCATCTCTTCTCTCTAATGGTGCTTCTTTTCTTCCCTTGATCTTCCTCTTCTAATTTCTTCTTGTGCCCCTCCAACTTCTTCAAGGTAATTATTTTCTTCTTTTTATTTTCCAGTTTTGGCTAATCCTTCTTCGATCAAAATCTTGAGAACCGATCTAAACCCTAAATCCCCAAATTCTCAAATCCCTAATCCGAGAAACTTCTTGGTTCTTCGGACTAGTAATCTTCATTCATCGATTGGGTGTGACCATGCAAGATCGGGAGGTCTCATCCCTCGCCAGATCCAACCTAAGTAATAATTGAATGTCATACTCCATGGTTGTGATGATGGTCCGCTCCATTGCATGTTTCCTTTATGATTTTCTCAGTTATGATGATTACTGCTAGAATTTTAGATAATTTATTCCTTTTATTTCCGCTGTTTAATTATGTTCATGAGCATGCATCATAATTAGGGTTGTCCTGCGTCAAAAAAGGAAAACAGAAAAAATAGAAAATATAACTATAATCTAGGCCACATTAGACTGGAGTGGACTACCACTGATCAAAACACTAAGGCCAAGAAGAAGAAGAAGAAGAAAACTCTCTATGCAATAGTTATTCTCCATCTATTTGGAAAGTTATTATGATCAAAGGAATTCTTTGGTCATGATGCATGAAAATGTGAGTGGCATTGTGATGCGTCCCTCCCATACATGTAGGCTCCATTGGTTCAATGATGCAAACTGTTGATATGATGCTGCCCACAAACCGCCATGGATTAATTATCTGAAACGGCCCAATTGGGTCATAGACTAGTATACCCCGCAACTTTTGCATGCTCATATATGGCACCTAAACAGTACTCAAATCCAATTCCCTAATTTGGGTCCCGTTATAAGTACACCATTGTCCCTATATGCACCCGACCCGGTGACAGCCCTACATATAACCCTGAACCAAATTCAATTTGTGTGGCGTGAATCTTATTTTTCCTACAAATCCAACAGATTAGATGATTCTACCCATCCGATCCACAATGTAGTTTCGAATCATTGTTGCGTGGCTGCTTTTTTTTCCACGACAATTAATCTGTAAGACATCAATACAAGGGTCAGAATCATCTAATGGACCTGGGAGATTTTTAGTTCTTACCCGTACATTGTGAGTTCCTTCAGACCAAAGGTGTGGATCTCCAAATCATGGACCATGCACAAAGAAAATGGAGTATAAGGACATCATTCAGTTCCAAACTTCCAATGCATCAGGAACCCTACAATTCCTCCAGTGATCATTCATGTTCTGATGCATTAGGAACCTATAACTCGTCTTTTTATTGTTCACTTCCACTTGAGCAATACTAAAGCTACTTGTTTGAGCACTCACAGCCACGCATTTTACAATGTCTGGGCTGTTCATCAAGCAGTTCCAGCTGCTACACCCTGATCCATAGCTCAACTGGTAGACTGAGTGGATATACCTCGTTTCAACACTTGAGGTCTTGGTATCGAGCCCTAGTGGGGGTGGCTAACAGTGCATGTACTGACAGTTGGTGTGTACTAACAAGCTAACAAAAAAAAAAAAAAAGCAGTTCCAGCTGCTTATATTCCCTAGTGGAAAAATTCAGCCAGTTTGCTCAGCAGGCAGGCCACATCTGTACAAAACAAGAGTAAGGTTCAAAAAGTTGATGAAAGGTTCACATCCAACTTACAAGCATTGCCTGCCTGATGATCAGACCTGCCTATTTTCTGGGTGAGGGGAAGTAAATGGTGGGGCCCCACTGATTAATAGCCTGGATCTTGCACGCATGTGCAAAGCCGGATTCTAGTCTTATTCGTACACACTAGTAGCCTTGGTAATTCTCCTTCCAATTTTGCTAAAACTTAATTATTGCAATCGGAGTCGAGTGTACATCCAAACATAGCTGAAACAACTACATCCAATCAAATGGAGTATTCCACTCAAAACCCAACTGAGGATTTCAATGAAAGACTCACCACAGAAGAATGGAGGCCTTCGTTTCTCGTCCAGTGATCCGGTCAGATGCTGAAAGTTCGCAGAAGCTACGAATAACGACGGTCATGCATTTCTCCTAGAAATCTTTTAGGTTCCAGACCTAAACGAATCAAAACACTTCAAGTGAGAGAGAGAGAGAGAGAGAGAGAGAGAGAGAGATTAATTGAGCAGAAAAATTGGAGAATCGAGGAGCGAAACTTACATAGGGATGGATAGGAGAGGATGGGGGAGGATTATGGAAAGAGAGGGAGTCTTTGGCTATTTTATGCAGATAAAAACGAACGGTTCCGAGAAAGCCCTCTTACAGCAATGGAAGAAGACGCGCCTCTCTCACTCCGCGCGCGGGAAGCGGATTGCCTGCTGACCCTGCCATCAGATGTATCCGCCGTGGGAGTGGCTTAGGTGCGGCTCTGACCGTGGGGCCCAACCTTGATGTATGAATTGAATATCCACTCCACCCATCCGTCAACCCAAAAATGAGGCAGATACAAATCTCAGGCGGATCACACGCCACAGTAAACAGTGGTAATTGACCGTTAAAAACTTTTCATGGGCCACGGATTTTTTAATACGATCTTATCAACAGGCTGTATGGCAAATAAGGTACTCGATTGCCCACTGAGTAAACTTCGTGGCCCCACCATGATGAATGTATCTTATCTATGCAGTCCACCTGTTTTAACTGTTATCAAAAGCTCAATTGGAGCGCACCATAAAAATAGTAGGAATTGAACGGCTACTATTAAAAACTTGTGGAGAGCCCCCAATGTTTTATAGATCAAGTTGATACAGGAAACCGTGGGAATTGAATGCCTACCATTGAAAACTTCTTGCCAGCCACAGATATTTTGGATTCCATGAATAGATTGGATGACAAATAAACATCACCGTAGGTCCTACAAAGATTTCAGCAGCATTATCCCACTGTTCCTGTGGTGTTGTTCAATCAAGCTTTGGATATGCTTCACTTTTGGACTCATTACCTTAAATCAGCTCATAAAAAGGATGGACGGCGTGGATAGGACATGTACAGTGGGCCCCACAGAGTTTTCTCAGTGCGCTGTACATAATCCGCACTCGGCAAATAAATATTACGGGGCACCAAGGTGTTTTTAATGGTGGGTGTTCAATCACCATTGTGTTTCTATGGTGTGGTCCATCTGAAATTTGGATCACCTTCAATTTGGGCTCGTGTCCTAAAATGGGCTAGAAAAACTGATGGACAGCGTGGATATACGGTACATACATCAAGGTGGCTATGTGGTCAGGGCTGCTTTAATGGTGAGTGTTTAATCCCCACTATTTCCTATTATTATGGTGTAGTCCACCTGAGATTTGGATCCCCTTCATTTGAGGGCTCTTTGGTGAAAAAACTGATGTAGCGCATGGATATACAATACATACATGAAGGTGGGCTCATCCTTGGAGCCGCACCATGTTGGGTGATGCCGCAGCCACACTTAACTTGCTCCCTCCCTCCCTCGTGGCAGGCCCTGTGGGGCTCACCATGATGTATGTGTTTTAACTGCCCCGGTTTTGCTAGCTCATTTCAGGGATCTAAAGCTCAAGTAATGGTGATTGAACAGCGACAGTTTAAAACTTAATGGCGCCACAGAAGTTTTGGATATATGTGTACTTTCATTCATCTAAGTTTGGATGGCATAAAGATTGGGTGGGTCCTGAGAAGGTTTTAACAGCATGTGTCATTTTCCCTATGCTTCCGTGGTGTGGTCCGCTTAAGCTTTGCATCTGCTTCATTTTTTTTGGTGCCTTAAAATGATCAAGAAAAACAGATTGTAAAGGTGGATATAAAACACATACATCATAGTGGGCCCCACAACGCCTGCCAGTAGGGAGAAGGAAATGAATGAGGGGTGGCAATATGCCTCTAAACTAAGCTCGAGGGTCGGGGCCCTGGCTGGGAATATTGGTCTGGTATCTGGGCAGGATGGGCACTAACCGGGTTGATCAATGGTGAATTATTTACATGAGCAGCGTAAGATGCACACTCAGGTTGAATGTAAGGCCAATCAGTAAAAAGAATGGAAACAGAGAGAGAGAGAGAGAGAGAGAGAGAGAGTATCTCATTGAAAAATCTTAGTCTCTTCCTTTATAACTAGGGGGGGAGGCCATGTGCAAACTTTTTCTAGAGCTTTTGGGCCCTTAGACATGAGGCTAGGCTCACTTATTCAATTCTCTTACAATACTTATTCAACATAATTCAAAACCTATTTAACTCAGTTCAGATGCAATCTTCAACACTTTCCCTTAAGTTGGAACATCTTATATCAATAACAGCTAGCTTGCAACAAGGGCCCAACATAATTTATCATAATAAGAAAATATCCTAATATACTTTAACATTCCCTCAAACTCAAGCTATTATAAAAAATAAAAATAAACAAGAGAGAACTTAAGTTTGAAAATTGCATACATATTTATTGAGAATAATTAAAAAGTTTTCAAGGCCAAGAAACAATAAGCAGCTAGTAAAATAGAAAGCAAGCAGGTGAGTAGCATAAGCGATAAGATGATGAATTATGATAAAACAATGAGCAACCTCAAGTGAGCAAGTACTTTTAAAGACTTTAGGGATGTGAACCATCAGGCTATTTGTCTGGCACAAACAAGTTTGGATTAACTGCTCAGATCAAATATAAGTCTGAACCAACCATCTGATACATAAACAGGTTTTGATTAATTGTCTGGCTCAAACATGAGCCCCAGCAGACTGCCTGGCACAATAACTAAAAGATACATATGTCAAAAAAGTCTTATATGGAGAATTGATTTTGTAGAATGTACATGGAGGCGGTGAACAAAGTCTGCAATTGAAATCAAATATGGAAGCATGGAGCCACAACCCCTCTTTTTTGTTACAAGGCTGACGTCAGCACGGCCTAGTCCCATATGGCCAAGGCCAGGCCAAGCCTTTTTAGCCTGATCGGGCTAGGACCAGGACTTACAAAAGTAGGGGTAGGGCTGCACTGGGCCAACCTAGGCCCCAGCCAATTCCCATCCCTAGGTCAATTACCTGACCTGCTTTGGGGGAGCTTCAGGCAAATGAGTAGTAGATACATGTGTTTCAGGAAAAAAAAAAAAAAAACAGTGGATTATCCAAAAGACAGCCCCCAACGTGGATGCATATGTTTCAGAAAGAAGGGCCATGGGACGGTCCAAGCCATCAAGCATGGTTAAATGCCTCAGCAAATTGCCTGTGTCAGGGTGTCAAACCGGATCAGGCACAACCAACTCCGAGTTTACTCGTACAAGTCAGCACAAGACTCATTGCCATCCAGTCAGTGGTGTCAATCTGACTCTAGAAAATACAAGTGGTTTATTCATGACCTTGATCCGTGTATCATCCAGTGACATATATTTGGCTCTACTATATTTCGATTCTTCCAGCTCTACCATTTCTTTTACCAAGGATTCCTATGATATGCGGGCGGCCCACATTCTTAGAAAAGTGTGATAAGTGGGGATGATGGTTCATTAGTCCAGACTAACGGTCTGTCGTGTCCCACCCTCGATGGGCTACCGCTCAAAGTTATCCTTGATAGGACAGTTAATTTCTCAATCATAAATAAACAGTTGAGAAGAGAATACAGCCATGATCTACATTCACCTGTTCGCTGAGATATTCCAGTCAGGTTTCTTTTGGTCCATAGGACTCAACAGAACAGTGATCTAGATCATTGAAAACCTGTTTTCTGTCCTAAGATTTGGGTCAGGTATCATGTAATCACTATCATTTGCCACACACGGTGGACCAAGCCCATGTTTGATTGCTGGTTTCTTAGTTTGCATCATTGATACATTCCACAACAAATGTGCATTATCTATGCATTCTTCACCAAATGAATTTAATGGAACTCAAAATCACCCCAAGGTCAATAACATCTGATATCATATTGGGAATATTGCAATTAATTCACATAGCCAGATCATATGTTCATATGATATCTCAAGGGCCTGTTTGGCATACCTAAAAATCAGTTCATCTTATTTTACTTAACGAGGATTGTATTAGAGATATGATTGTTGGTTACCATGATTATTTTGAATCCATACCAAAAGGAAATATGATCTCTAATACATTATTGCTATTAACTAGATGAGATGAACTCATTTTTAGGCATCTACCAAATGGCCCTAAACCTTCCTCAAAATTAAATTCGATTTTGCATCCAAATGCACATGTGGTTTCTGACTCTGATTTCATTGGCCAAAGATAAATTACTCTTCTACTATAATATAGCAGTCATTGCAATTTTTAAGTCCAAAAACTGGAGAAGCCAAGAACAGACAAAACCCCATGTCATAATAGAGCAGGAAGCATTCATATATCGACAGTCTGTCTATGTCCCCCCAACATGAAAGTTGGACACCCCAAAATTCCTGCCAGCCCAACCGTTATATGGGCCATTATGTAAATTTGGAGGTTTCTAGTTGGTTTGTCCATTGTTCTCTATGGTGTGGTCCACCAAATGATGGGATAGGTCCTGACCTTTTTTGGGGGCATCCCATCATCATGGTGGGGCTCATTTAATCTGCAGGTTGGATGGCACACATCAAGGGACTGAGCTCCAAATTGCAGTTATGTCACTTTCAAGTTGGACTGGAAATGAATGCAGCTGCAGTTTGAAGGCTCTGTCATCAATATAAATACTAAGAAACATCATTCATAATTCAGTTCACTCATGTATCCAAACGAGCCCCAACTAAGCAAAGGACTCAAAAGTTAACCTCTCCAGTTTTAGCAATTGGTGCAGTAGTCACATTAAGAAAATCAAAGAAAACAAGTTACATTATCTGGCTGTACCTAAAACTCCCAAAAAAGTATTCCATAGACACCAGCCGCCGTGATGCAGTTACATTTGCATAGTACTCTGCCTAATACCCCTTGTTTCCTCGTATTCGAGCTCGCATGTCAACCTGAGGAGAAGAAATATCAAGAAGAAAGCACATCATAAAGAGCACCCAAGCCAAAGGATACTACAGTTTATTTGTATGCACAAAACAGATTCTAAAGCCCAATTAGAGATTGTGTTAAGGAGTTTGAGGACTTCTGTTGGTAGAATTCGAGATAGTAATGGGCCCTTCTTTCAAAATGGTGGTGGCACTTAGGGACAGAGAAGCTTTATGGAGGAAAATTATTACAAGCAAATGTGGGGAAAAGTAAGGGATTGGATGCTCTCTAGGTTAGATGTGGCAGAGGTTCTGTTGTTTGGAAAGATATTTTCTTTTTAGGCATGCGTACGTGTACAAGATTTGCCAAGGGTTCAAGATTTGATGTTAGAAATGGGATTGGCATCGGATTTCAGGAAGACAGGGATGGGAGTTCCTCTTTAGCACAAGATTTCCTCAATTCCACTTGCTCTCACCAAGGAAAACTCCTGCCAAGGATGGCTTTGAAATCTTGGGACAAAAAGTTGTATGGATTTTGAAGTTTATGAGTGTTATGGATTTCAAAAGAACATGTTGTCAGAGTTGCTTGGTATTCTCGAACAAACCTTCATTCCCATCAGAGAGAATAACTCAAGAATCTTGGCTCCTTCGCCGCAGGGAAAGTTTTCAGCAAAAGGATTTTTAGGGCCCTCTCCTCATCCATCCTGATTAGGCCGTCTTGTTCTCTAAGGTGTGGGGCTTGTGCACTGTTGAACGCAGCCACAAACAAGATCCTCATGATTGACAACATGAAGAAACAAAATCTAGCACCTACTAGTTTTTCATTTTTCTGCTGGAAAGCTGAGAAGTTTGTTAGCCATCTTTTTTTCCTGTAGTCGCTAACCATTTATTCTTGTACTGTGAGTTCTCAAAAATCTAGTTTTCATTCTTTCACCTCTTCGGGCATTGTTTGGGTTCTCCACATCCATAGGCAATTTATGGTTTGGTTGGTCGTCTAGGCCCTTCAAGCCAAGAGGAAAAGTTGTTTGGAGAATTATTCGGTATGTTATCAAGTGGGATATTTGGAAAGAGCATAATGATAGAATTTTTGAAAATGTCTACTTCCCTTGGTCCAAAGTCAGAAAAATGTCAAATCCAACATGGTGTTGGGTCCTCCTTGCAGTTGAGTTTAAAGGAGTTATTGCATCTGATGACCTCCACCCAATCAGTTAAAGCTAGATGTGTATGAATGTTCGCTGGGTTATCTGGGGAGAAAATGGTGGAAAAATTAAACTTGTAATTTCAAGTCCATCCACATCCTACGGGGGTCAACTTTCTAAGATTTACCTTTTAAAAAAAGAAGAAGAAGATAGCTTTTCTCCTTTTCTTTAATAAAATTGTGTTGCTGATGTGTGTGTGTGTGTGTGCGTGTGTGTGTGCATGTGTGTGTGTGTGTGTGTGTGTGTGTGTGTGTGAGAGAGAGAGAGAGAGAGAGAGAGAGAGAGAGAGAGAGAGGACGAGTGCAGGAAGATCATAGAAAGTCGTCATTTCCTTTCGCTTAACTTATCACTGACTTGTACATGTGACAATGTCCATGATATCTCAAGCAGTCATTATGTGAGCCCCACGCATGGGCAATATTCCAAATTCACACTACTGATTGGACAATCCTAACATTACAAATGTAGGAATTTACAGAAAAAACAGATAGTCAAAAGTTATTTGTGTGACTCTCTTATAACCGGCTATTTTTCTCCAAAACTTCTCCAATAAAATGGTTTGAATTGTCAGATCAATGTGATTTTTGGGGAATGGCCCATCCAAGCTATAGCCTACTTGATGATTGGTCTGGACCTCATGCATGTTTTTCTACATGTACGGAAGGAAAGTAGCTGATAAGGTAAATTAAAGATACAAACGCAATAGCCTGGCCTTGCAAATATAAGGCCATTACCTGGCTCCATTATGTAAACAGACAAAAAGGATCAGATTCCTAAAGCACAAAGGGTCTGATAAAGTTGATATTTTCTACTGCTCTTGGGAATAAAGGTCATGATATGTACTGCCCAATACGTACCAGTATCTTCTGAAACTGGTACATATTGCCCGATACCGGTAACGTCCATGAACGATACAGCTGTATTAGCCTGCACTGACCCTAAACAGTATGATACAGGGCAATACTAGGTGATATGACCCCAAATTGGTGGTGAACAATATGATAAATGGAAACTGACTTTTAAACCATGGATATAGTTGCTATTATATTCTAGTATGGTCATTCCTGCCACACTAGAATCCTGTCATTCATAGATGCTTGGGGTCTTAAAATAACTTATTTTCTACACGGTTTGCTCTCACTGCCATTTCGTATATTATGTTGCTTAAGTTAAACATGCTCTTCAGTTACTGACAGATCGAAGATTCCATAAAGCTGGTACGGCTAACCAATATTCAAAAACTCTCACTCAGAAATGAATATTGGGTCTTCCAGATTCCTAGCTCAATTACATGTGTCGACAAGAGAGTCGCAAATGACACTTAATGACATTGGATTTTCGAATCAGTTCTCACTGGCAAAACCAAGTATACGCAGCAAAGTCTCAGGTAAGTACATGAGTTTCTAAACATTCCATGTGACAGTTGCATGGTTCAAGTTATTTTGAGTGGTGTCCACCTGACTCCTACAGGTTGCAATATAGCACAAGAAAGTAATTTGGCAAGCAATCATTATGAGCTATTTCTTTTCAATTCTTTTTTTTTCTGTGATGGATTTATCATTACGAGTTTCGCATGTGTTTCAAAGTGTGATATCAATTGGATGCACTCGCTGCCTCCTATGAATATTTAGTAATGCATGGTTAGGGAGCATGGCCCTCAAACATTCAATCTCTCTAAGAGGAAGCAGGGTCCTGCACATCAACAAACACATAATTTGCTTACACAATGATTCCATGTACATGTGGGACTATGTCTCTGTTATCCAAACTGTTAACCTTATGGAACCCACCATTGGGAGGGTAATCCTTGAAAATCTCCAAGATTAGAATATCCTAGTCCTTTGACTCCTATACATAGACAGTTATGGTGAAAATACAACAACATACCACATTCAATGCAATCCAGTCTCCACAATCTGAAAAATTCTCAGTAAGTCCTCCATCCACGTTGTGGCCCACTAGATCAAAGGTTTGGGTCACTGAACCATGGGCCCACATGTACAGAATCCTACATGCCTTGCAATGAGTAGGACCCTATAATTCATCTCTTTTTATAATGAGCTTTGTACTTCTCCTTCTTCTTCTTCTTTTTAAATGAACCGTAACAATGGTGATTGCTGTTGATCTCCAACTCTAACAGCAAAGCTGCATTTTCTTCAGAGGATCAGAAAACTTCATGAATCATTGGCTTGTAATCCATTCGCCAGTTTGCATTGATCGAACAATCCTAACCATCCAATCAAAGCCAACAAGATGGACGATTAAGATTGTTCATAGAAAATAGGCCCAGTCATCAAACAATCATGTGGTTTGCCCCCTGTCCAACTTAATTTCTAATAATTATAACAAATCACTTGGGTAAGAACAGTGTTGTCATGTGAGATCGCACATTCGCGTATGTGATCGCATATGCGCATACTCAAGCCCAGATCGCATATGCGCCAGTGGCATATGCGATCACTGCACATATGTGATCGCATATGCCACATGTGCGAGTATATGCGATCGCATATTGGCCAACAATCATATTTCTGACTGTTTTTTTACCCTTTTTTTTTAATCCGGAATTTTTCTCTATAAAAATGGATTCTAAGCACTCTTACATGCATTCTAAGCTCAAACTCTCTCTCTCTATTCTCTATTTTGCTCTCTTACATTCTCTCTTACATATTTCTAAGCACTCTACATCCACTCCTCTCCATCCATAGTCCATATTTCTTTCAACTTTCAAGAATCAAGAATCAAGATTAAGATTGAAGTTTCAATCAAGGAAGGGTACATACATGATACATCCACATTCAAGAATCAAGAAGATTCAAGACTCTTCAAGAGACATTACTACATCTACAAGACAACCAAGCTCTCCATCCATTGAATTGAGCTCTCTTTCTACTTTCTAGTTCAATCAAGGGAACATACACCACTCTCTCTTTCTATCTCATTTTCTCTTAAAGTTTCATAATATCCAAGTTCTAAGTTTTCTAAGTTCTAACAACTTCTATCATTTTTTTTTTTAGTTTGTTTGTTACTTTGTTACAACTTACTTGTTACAAACTTACAAGTTTGAAGTTACTTAAAAGTTACAAGTACAACAAGAATTCAAGATCAATACTCAAGTCAAGGGGCAAAGGTGAAGAGAAGACAACTTAGACAAGAAGTGACGATTGAAGAATTTGGAAGTTAGAACCTCTTTTAAATTTGTAATTTTAATTTTGTTTGTGTGTAAATCTCTCTCTCTCTCTCCCTCTCTTTTCTACAAGTGTAACTCAAATCTCTCTCTCTCTCTCTCTCTCTTTCTCATTTTCTTTTCCCTCTTCTTCTCCCTTTCTACAAGTGTAACTCAACTCTCTCTCTCTCCCTCTATCTCCTTTTCTTTTTCCTCTCCTTTTCTACTAGACTACTACTAGTTTACTAGACTACTACTAGTGTAAAGTGTGTAAGTGTGTGTGTGTAACTCTCTCTCTCTCTCTTCCTCTCTCTCTCTCTCTCTCTCTCTCTCTCTCTCAAGTCTCATCTCTCTAGTCTCTTTACTCTTAGATCTTAGTCTCTTACTTTATTTTAGTTTACTTTTTAGTTTACTTTCTACTTTCTAGTTACTTTTTAGTACTAGGCTACTAGCAATCAATAATACATACACCACCATCATAATGTCTTTTTCCCAATCTTCCTTTTTGAAACCCAAGTCGAATGACCCGAGTTAGAAGTATGGGCACTACCGTAGTGCTACGGAAAAGACTCACATAGTATGTGAGTTATGTGGGTATGTGAGTTCCGGTGGCATTGCAAGGCACAAGCAACACCTTGCACATTTACCGGGGTCAAATGTAAAAACATGCGACAAAATTACTCCAGAAATCCGAAGGGAGATCGTGGAGTATATGGAAAAACAATCAAGAAAGAGATGCGATAGTGCCCTACATCAGGAGGAATATCTGGAACAAGATGCATATGAAGATATAAATATAGTTAATGTAGATGAAGCTAGTCCCACTCCTCCTACTTCGACAGGCCGGTCTAGACCACAAGTACACCTTGGTCAAAGAAGGCTGAAGGGAAATGGGTTCAACAAACAATTCTTTCTCAAAGTTTTTGGACTCAAGTGGTAAAGGCGTTAAAAGCATCCGATCCCTTAGTCACTGTGTTGCGATTAGTGGACGGAGATGAGAAGCCTGCAATGGGCTACATATATGATGCGATGGAGAGGGCAAAAAATAAGATTATGGATCATTTTAACTATATAGACCGTGATTACAAGTCAATTTTAGATATTATAGATTGAAGATGGGGCAGCCATCATCCCCATTGTATTCGGCTGCTTACATCCTTAACCCAGCTTGTTTATTCGCTTCTGCTGATCCAGCAGAAGCACTAACTATGCATATGGTTGAATTTATTAATGTCTTGGAAAGAATGATTCCAGATAGAGAAGAACAGGACAAGATCTCAACTTTGCTAGACTTCTACACAAAAATGAAGGGATATTATCAAGGGATATCGTAATAAGGCATCGGACAATGAAATTACCTACTACGTACTTCTATAAATGTTAGTGTACTGTGTACTCTTACAAATAGTTTTTCTACAAAGTGTCTCTAACCTACTTAAACTATTTTTCTCAGCTGACTGGTGGGCTGCCTATGGAGTAAGCCTGAACAGGAATGATCCAACTCTAAAGAAGCTGGCTATGAAGATTCTTGGACTCAGGTGTTCTGCCAGTGGTTGCGAGCGCAATTGGAGCACGTTCGAGGCGGTAAGTTTAGACTGTTAAGTAATTGTTTGTAAACTTTAATTTTTTAGTAACCTAAGCTAAATTAATTACCTAAATAGCTAATGCCAAATGCGCTTTCTTTCTTGCAGATTCATACCAAGAAAAGGAATTGCCTTGAGCAAAAAAAGTTCAATGACTTGGTTTTCGTTCAATACAACAAAAAATTGCGAGAACGATTCCAAACTAGGAAAGAAAAGCCCGGTTTCTTTGACCCTATCTGCTTAGATGAGTTGGATGCAGATAACGAGTAGCTCGTAGAGACGGAGAACCCGGTATTTGCTGGAGAGGAGTTGACATGGGCACAAGTTGAAGATGCTGCATACGAATCGACACCTGATGAAGGTAGCCGTTAACCCGTTGAAGAGATTAAGGAGATGGTGATAATGATGATCAAGTTGAAGATCATCCACCATTAGATGTTGATGAAGTATTAGTACGTACAGATGATGATGAAACGGAAGAAAAAGAAGTGTATGTGGAAGAAGGAGATGACTCGAATAATGATGATGTTGATGGTGGTGGTGGTGGTGGTGGTGGACCTGGTGGTGATATGCCACAATGGCTACAAGATCAATGTATATGATTATTAATTAGATAAATAATAAATAAATAACTTCTTCATTTTGTTTACTAAGAGTGTTGAGTTAATGTTAATTGTTGATGTATATCATGTAGCGTTGAATGTTGATTGTTGAATATTGATATTTCATATTTGTTAAATGTTAATTGTTAAGAAGTTAACTATATTGTAGAATGTAGTAGAATTGTTGATGAATGATGACTTAATATTTAATTCATTATGTAAAATTGTAAATGTAATTGGTTTTATTTTACTTAAATTAAATGTATTTCAAGGGCCAATGACATATAATAATTTTTTCTGATTTTTATTTTTTATTTTTTGAAAAATGCAAAAAAAAAAAAAAAAGCGACCGCATATGCGATTGTGCGATCGCATATGCTATTCGACAACATTGGGTAAGATGATCCCAACCATCGATTAATGGCTTATAAATTGCACAGGATCGCTGGATTGATATGATTTCTCACATGGTGGCTCATGGATCGTAGATTGGCCTAAATAGTCGGTCCAGATCAATTCATCAGATTATCAATATGTTTAAACGAAAGTTAAAGCACTGTGTGTAATAACAGTGCTATGAGAGCGCATATCATTTCTCCAGAGAATTATAATAAAAAATAACTTTTTTCTAGACTACTGGAACCATTCATGGAGAAGGTGGTGAATAGCAAAAACATGCCTGGCCTCTCTTGCAATTGAAATATGTCTCCCTTAAGCCAACACACTCGCTTGATATCGATGGACTTTTTTCTCCAGCGCAATCCCTGTATGACCGCTTCTCGACCTGAAGAAATGCAGCTCATTAGATGTTTAGAAGATAAATTCGATTAATTGAGAGGAAACAGTATACTAGCAAATACAGATCCATCAAATGAAGGTTTACATCTTAATTTGAGCAACAGCTAGTCAAGGGGTAGCCAAGAAGTATATCTCTCCACCCCCTTACTCGTAATCCGGCAGTGTCCAGGCACAACGCACGATCTCGATATCACATTTTTTCACTCAAGTCGCCCATTACAACTGATGAAAAATAATATGTTCAATTGAGTCAGCCCAACAGACCATTCAAGCAGTTGGTCCCATGGTGGATGGGAGGTCCCCGAAAATCCTCCTAATCATTATCTTCACTGTCCGACTTGGCCCATGTCTAATGTGGTTTATTTATCGTAATTGCCCATTCTCATCAATCGCTAGGATTATTTAGTATAAGGAAATCAAGCCACATGCCCCATCACATAATGGCTCCAACTTTATCTTGTATGGTCAATCATGTTAGCACGTGCAGCAGATGTGAATGGCTGGTAGAGTCTTCTTTGACTAAGTCAACAACATCCCATTTTTTCCCTCCTGAGCGGGCTTATCCTTGGACCCATTCGAAAAATAAACAATAAGGGGGCGTTTGGATCATAAGTTACTTAAGATAAGCTACTTATGCTTGAAGTAACTTGTCTTGGTTTCTACTTATTAAGTTGAAGTGATTAAGTACCTTCAAGTAAAAAAGTTACTTATAATTGATCTTAAACCAAACTTACTTATCTCAAATAAGTTACTTATCTACTGTTGTAAGTAGAAAAAGTAACTTATTTGGTGATATCCAAACAGGCCCTAAATGAGAAGGGCAGTTTCTCCCAGATTGCATGTGTAGATATGAATGGTTTTTTGCCTATAAATGGTGGGCCATAACAGACCTCTGTGTGGGTGTGGGAAGAAGCAAGGGAAACCCCATACACCCGTTCATAGAGAAAGTCGAGGTTCTCGTGATCACCAGCCCCATGGCAATAACCTTCCTCTACTTAGCATTTCGTCGAGCAACTATAGGGCATTCATGGATTTTAAAATCAAAGAAGCAACTTATATCTCAATCGAGCATCATATAACACCTCATTACGATTGCAAGTATGACTAATGTCTGTGTTACAGTGAATGACTTGGAGGATAATTATCAGAACTAATAAGAGTTCTCATGAAAAAAAATAAAAAATTAGCACTCTTTATTGAAGAATTGATAAAACATGCATCAATGACTGTTAATTACTAAGATGTGAAAATTCAAAACCAGATGAAAAATCAGTATGATCTTGTTACGATAACATAAACATTGACATAAAAGGCTCCATGCTTCACATTACAACACTTGAACAGTCCAATCTATCAATCGGAACCATCCATCTGGTCCAGAAAGATCATGGGATACCATATCAAATCTTACTGATCGGATGATCCAATCCATCCGTAAGCTCACCTTCTCTTCTATAACCATCCAATTTGAAACCTACAGAACAGATTATTAGGATCGTCTAATGGAAATGATGCTTACGAACCATAGGCAATCCATGACGAGAACCAAGGAATGGATAACTCGAATTGTTGAATAGACCTAAAAGCATCTTGACCGTCAATTCTATAGGATATACGATCGGGTGGTTGGAATCGTCAGATTGGTGCAATTTTTGCATGGTAGCACACGAAACGCGTGATGGACCTAATCGACAGGGCAGATTGATTGATCAATTGGAGAGAGAGGGAGAGAGAGGGAGGGAGGGAATTGCCTTGACACAGTCGGTTTCGCTGAGGCACTTGACAAGTTCCATGGCGAGGCCTTTGCACGACTTCGCCATTGCCGAATCTAAACCCCTACCTTTCAACGCAGACCAGGCGCGATTATAATAATAAAACCCTCCACTCGAGGATACGCACAGCTGCTCGAGTTTTGGTTTTGTGGAGTGTGGGCCATGTTTGTGATCGAAACCGTTATTACGATGCCAACAGATGTATTTGAGGCGCGGATTGCCTGCGAGAGGAAGTTCCTGCTGTCAGAAACTAGGTGGGCCCACTGTGATGACGTGATGTTGTGATTTTTGTGAGAAATCCACCTGACCATCTGTTTTTCTAAATCACGTGAGTTGTAATCAATTTTTGGGTGATATCTTCGTAATATTTAAAGGGAATCTTGTGGTAATAGAGCCGACGTTTCTCAACTGATTTCACATCATCCATAGGGTAACATGTACTACGAGAATTAGGTCATGCCGAGAAGGAAGCTTGGACCGGGTTATTCGCACAAGTGCCGAGCTCAGGAAAAAAAAAAAAAAAAAACAGAGATTACATATAATTAATAATACTGAAGTGGTTATAACAATAATAAAAATGTAAGAAGAATCCATATGATCAAGTTAAAGTTATAATTAACAAAAGATTTTATCATAAGAGATCCTCGCATACCAACCAAATCAAATATATTTTTCAACTATTTATCATTTACATTCCTTAGTGTAATGTTTAACTTTATCTGTCATTTGTATTTTTTAGTATAATATATAATAGTAATCAAGTAGTTATTAACTTTAGTTGTAATTTGAATCTACGGTTATATGTTACATTCAATTTGAATATCAAGTGAAGTTCTCTATCTAAAGAAATGTTCTGCAATTGCTCTCCGTAGCTTACTATAAGAATTTATTTTTATTTTTAATCTTACTGAAGAGCAAAAGTCTTTTCATATGGAAGGCAGAGGTGTAACCCATTTTAGAGGACGAACCCCACCATCTGACAATCGTCTGATCTTCTCAAGCAACATTGTGCAAATGGCTAAATAGGCGACCAATATTATTAGATCTCGGTCATATACGGTCGATTTCCAGTGTATAATCTAGTCTTGACACTTGGGGTCGTAGTTGTTTTGTTTGAATTAAGCCGCGCATTCAATTCTGGCATGCCTACACTAATCACGCGATCGAGATTGAAATCAACAATATATTTCTTAGCACACTTGGTGGGATCCTTTCTCTAATTTATTTATCGATGCAACATTGTCAATCGACTAATCAGAAATATGAATAGAATAAGCAATTGAATTGCCGAGGCTGAACCCTTGACAACAACTTCACCACCTCCAACCAATGACGTGTCGGTTCGAGTGGCCCCTAAATCATTGAATCTGAACACTAGTTCGACGCTCAATCCCATTAACCAAAATACATCGACCTTTCAGACAGCTTCTCTTAAAGAGATAACGATCGGACTCTGAGATGTACAATTGAGTATTCAGCATGTTCAGGAATGTGGAAGAGCTCAAGTAGAGTATGTAAATGACCAAGCTGAGCAATTCTGTGTTTAAAAATAAAAATAAAAAAATCTTAAAGTTGTTTGTGGCTCACAACTACATTAACGATGTGAGTTAATTTGGAATCATTTCATCCAGTGTGGTCTATCTGTGATGAGTTTGCCCTTAAACTTGGGCAAAATGGCATGAAATTAAAACCCTTTCATGTGGACGGCTTGTATTTGCTACAGAATGATCCAGTGGGTCTCAAACAAGATGCGGGATGGGTTCAATAGGTGGGACCTTTGCGCGGAAAAGGTCATTTAGTATTTTCTTTCTTTTTCTTTTTTTTTTTTCATGGGAGGGAACATTTTGGCCGTTAGGACCGTTTCCACCTTTGTGACACCCACTCTAACGAGCTTTTGGTGTACATTTGGCGTCATTCCCTCTATTATGGCAAGCTTTTGCGTCTTTTTTTAAAAAGTTTTTCAACCACATGTCCGGCATAGAAGATATGATTGCCAAAGGTAGGTTTATATTAGGATAATAGTGACTTTTGTGTGTTGTTCTTTTTTATATGTATCAATGGTGAGAATTTGTGAAGAGGATGAATTTTGTAATTGATAAATTTTGAAATAGAAAAATGTTGTAATAGATAAATGTGATGAATGTTGAAATGGATGAAAGTTGTAATGGATGAATTTTGAAAATGAAGAATGTTGTAATGGATGAATGTGATGAATGTTGAAATGGATGAATGTTGTAATGGATGAATTTTGAAAATGAAGAATGTTGTAATTGATGAATTTGATTAATGTTGAAATGGATGAATGTTATAGTGGATAAATGTAAAAATGGATCAATGGTCATAACAAGAGAGTTATGATCGTTTTCGTCAAATCGACGATCCAATGTGCATCAACGATACATAGTCCTTGATGAAATTTAGGTCCACTTTTAGGCAATCAAATGTTTTCTAAATAATATTATCCCAAAGCCATTTGAAATTTTATTAAATTATGTTTCCAATGAGTATAAGATTACCTAAATCAAACATTTAACGAGGGAGTTATGACCATTTTCATCAGATCGACGATACACAGTACGTATCGATGATCCACAGTTAATATCGGAAATCATCATTGAATATCGGTGATATTAGCGAGCCACAATGAATATCGGCGATCCATAGTTAATATCAATTGTTAGGGCACAAAAATATCTTAAATTGCATCAATATTGGATTGTTATGCGGCCAATTCACATTAAGATTGAACTGTTGGGCAGTCACACAACAGAGATGCATTGCATGACCGCGCAGAGAACTATAATGCTATTAAAGTCATAGTTTTACAGAAATTACTCAGAGTGCATGAATCTTTGATTGTGCGACCGCACAGTGGAGAGTCATTACGCGGCCGAGCAATAAGATCGTATCGAGCGGATTTTCAGTTCGCATGTGTGATGGCTTATAAGTACCCCCCTCCCCCTCTCATTTGGTACATTCACAAGTACGAAGCTCCGGCATAACCAGAGAAAATCTGAAATTTCTCCAAAGACTCTTTCAGATATTCCGCAGCGTGATGCAAAAAGGAGAAGAAGAAGAAGAGAACTTTTAGAGTCTAAGCAGAGGCATGTTGCGCGACCACGCAACAGGAGTTCATTGCGCGGTCGCACAACACATATTTATATATAATATATATATATATATATATATATATATATATATATATATATATTTGTTGGGGATTTCTCACAAAATCGGTAATCTCTTATGGGACTACCATTTCTTTCAAGATAATTATTTATAGCCACATCTCAAGCATATCAGAAATAAATGAAGGATCTTCAAATCCGCATGACGCTTTTGTTATTAAGACGGGTACTTCACCAGTCGGAATGCTGCCGAGTTATTATTTGAATTGTCTTCAATTCCTTTGTCGTATTTGTTAGATATACTTTGTTTTGGAATCAAGGAAAATGTGAGGATGTAATTGAAACCTAGAATTAATAAAAATGATGATGATGATGATGATTGTTCTTTCATTTTCCTTTGTCATTATTGAATACAAATATCCCAATTGCGATACTTTTATTTCTTGTCAAAATAAAATGGCAACTCTGCTGGGGATTGAACCCAAAATCTCTGGTTAGGATATCTATATTTAATATTAACTTTGGGATAATTAGAAGAACGCTTGTCATCAAATGACGTTGCAGTAGCGCCAAAATGGTGACTCTCAACGGGAACATCATCTCCTTTATCCCATAAACAAAGTGTATTTTACTCATCCCGTATTACTAAAGCATTGCTCATCTTCTTCAGGAATTTCAACCTTTCTTAACTACGATGACTCCCCTCCTTATTAACACAGTCTTCTATTTTACGCCTAATGGATTCACTATCGATTATGTCAATGACATGCGAACATTGTCTGAGACCTTGGTTAAGAAAGTTCGGCCAACTCCAATCAAGGGCAACAAGCCACAAACAATGACCGGAGTGGTTTATGGATCACCAATCGCACAGAACAATGAAGAGGAATGGACAATTGTGTCATATAGAAGAGTAAAAGTTCTTCCAACCAGAAGCCCGATTCTATTGTAGGCAATCAAAGGACCCATTACGCGTAATGAGGTAAGACGGAATCCTGCGTTAGCTCTACCTCCACTTTATCTAGGATAAGTTGGAACTGTTTCGTTTACTTCATGGGATTTTTTGGTCCTTATGACCGTGACTTCGCAATAGACTCATAAAGAAAATGGTAAGTCTCCTTTAACAAATAAATCATCATCGTCAGAGTGTACTGCAATTACGCCATTATGTATGCTAACACCGAGTATTCGCTCGACTAAATCGCTAGGATCGCACGAAAATGCTAATGGGTTTAACAAAGGTTCCTTTTTTCTGAACTCTCCCGCATCGACATATCCTTCGATCCCTAGATGTAAACGGCCTCTTAAACCATTCCCCGTTATGCCAAACTGATTCTATGTACAACCCAATTCTGGTAATGCAGAACCAATCGAATTCTATGCTCCACTAGAGAAAGAGACAGAAGATGGAACGAATGAAATGGCAGTCTGCGACGAGCTCTTACCAGAAGACCTGAAAAGATACAGTCCAACCGGTAGGAAAACTATGCAAAGCATGAGATTCGATTGTAATGAACCAACCGGGCTAAATAATGGCAAAGGCATCCAAATCCCAATTGGTGCGAATGAAGAAAGATGTAACGCCCTGAAAATCGGGGTTCGAGCAGGAGCCTAACTCCCGAGTTTCAACACATCACTTATGCAACATAGATAATGATGATTAAATGTTGTCTGTATTAGTACCTTAATCATGAATGGGATTATACCAAATCAGCATATCATACTCCAGAGATAGTTAAATTACGCAAGCGGAAGGCTGTAATAGATATATAAGATATATAAACTGTTGTAAGTCTCCAGAGTGTGAACATGTCACCAGGTCAAATATATACATGTATACTAAAAAAACTGAACAAAATGAATAGACATAGGTGTTCCAAAAGTGCAAAATGACAAGTGTAATGGCGTCTAATTAGCATCCCTGTAACCCCGTCGATCAGAACATGGCCTACGTAGACCCGCCTGATAAGTGCAAGTAGGAGAACACCTCCTCATCATCATTAAAGTCCGGCTCCGCTTCGTAAGCATTGCCATCATCTGCAACTACAACAGGGTCTGGTTGATGTTTAAAGCACCGTCCCACAACGTGGGAGTGAGTGATCAACTCAATGGAGTTATAAAGCAAAGGTTAACATGTTATCAATTCAGTCAAGCAGTAATGATAAAGCAGTACAACACTCATTCTTAAGTACTCTGGTTAATGCAATGATGATATGCGATAATGATGTATGCCCTCGCCTGCACTCCCTCTTGCGACAACATCTCACGATCGCGGCATGCAACACTCCCGCTGTGCTTAATTCCAACGCCAAAGGCACATGCAATGCGGTGCATGTGCGTGATTAGCCAAGTTCTTTATTAAGCATATTCATACAGCAGGATTGGGAAGCTAATGTACCTCCCTTATATCAATTCTCAAACAATGATCCATTCTAGGGTCGTCAGTCCTAGTAAATCTCATACGATGTTGCGGTTCTAGGTCACTACAAAGGGCTCGTCACCTGATCAGTATAGGCTTAGTTTATACTCTAGTTGTTATGGAAAGGCTCGTCGCCTCAACGCAGTCTCAGAGTATGCTCGAGGTCACTACAAAGGGCTCTTCACCTGATCAGTGTAGGCCGACAGCTCGAATACAGTGTCTCATACCACCGTATTCGGCTCATGAGGCGGTGTTGCTCACTGGTCACTACGGGGAGGCTCGTCGCCCCAGCGTAGGCTGACGCTCGACCACAGTGTCCTATACCACCATGTTCGACTCATGAGTCTTAGTGGATCGAGGTACCAAGGTTAATGGGGTTCACTGGTGAGTTTGGTACCTTTAGTTCAAGCAGTAGCGTCCATACATGGTGAACATACATAAGGCCAATCGGGTTACTTAACGAGCTCAACTAGTACGAGCGCACATCGAGTTGATTGACATGAAGTGCGTAAGCACTCCGTGTGGCCTAACCACTGTCGACAACCAAAGTACGACTCGGATCGATTGAACACGTCCCGTGTGGTGAAAACAACCTTATCCACCTAGTCAGGACCTGTTTCCGATTGCCTGGACTATAGCATTGTCCCAAACACACTCTAATGTAAGAAATATGTACATGTGGTAATCATACAACACTTAACAACCATTGCAACCATGGATAGCATTTGAAAATACAATGAAACCATATAACATGTCATTTTTCATATACATATTCTACTCAAGACGCATCATATAGATTTACAGCTACTTGAAGGAATTTAGGTACATAACTAAGGTGGTTGAGAATCCTATCTCAACAACCTTATTAACTACAGTTCATCTAGCAACAACTCATTCAGGCATTTTGTCAAACACTTAGACTACACATAACCGGCATACGTGATGTATGATGATTTCAACACATCATAGGGCAATTCCTTTCACCGAGGAGTTGTCTAATACACATCAATCATGTTCTTACATGCAATACATATGATAGGCACATATCATAAATCCATATTCATTCAGTCATTTCAACAAACACTTAAACTACACATTATAACATACATGACGTATGTTGGCCATAATAGGTACTAGGATAAATCCTTTCACCAAGGGGTTGTCACACATACAACAACCCTATATCCACAACGGATAATCATGTCAAGCATGAATCCAAATTCCAAACTCATTCAAACATTTCAACAAACACATGAAATACAATATAGTCAACATAGTTCATATATATTCGTAAAGCGAAGGAAACATTGCATTTAGCATGTGAAATGACACCCAAATCAGTTATAAATCATTAGCTGACGTTGAAAGCCTAAAAACCATAACCTAAACGTTTATAGTCTTCACCTTTCACCGATAAACAGGTATCGAACTAGTTTGTATACCGAGTCTTTGTCTACGACACGACGGCCACCTATAGCATGAAATAGGTTACCTATTTCATCACTTACATTATTTGAAACTCTAAAACATATTAGGGTTATGATTTCTTACCCAAGAATGGAGTTGAAATCGCTAGGATAGCTATTCAGAAAGCCTGATTCAGCCCATGGAGTGATGGGATTGAATCCCAGGAACAAGTGTCAACTCACTCTCTCACTTTCTCTCTCTTTCCTTCTCTTTTCTCTCTTCTCTCTCTTAGGGTTTTCCAAATTAGTATGGAATGAGAGAGAGAGAGAGGGTTTAAGGCCCTTATATAGGCCCAGAAGTGATGGGAATGGCCCCAGGGCCATGTTATACTTAGGTTATAGCCAAAAGATGGTTGTTTCAGTCCAACGGAGCACTTCTGGTCGCCCCCTTTCTACATGCGGTCAGACTTAAGCTGCCTAACATTGGATGTAGGTCGAGTTAAGTTTTCGGTCCGATCGGATTTACAGATCGATCGTGGCGGACCAGTTTCAATTCAACGGTCATCGTCGCTCGATCAGGGCCACTGGTATATGGACCTGTGCTGAAAAATTTCCCTGATCTGAGGGTGTATTTAGGCCGAATTCTGACGGTCTGAAACCTTAGATTTAGCCTGCAAGCGAACGACTCAAATCACTTAAATCTGAGTTCAATTTCTAAAAGTATTCGCGTTTCTCACACACTTTGCTCTGGGCTCAAGTCGCGCATTTCTGAATACTATCTAGATTTGATTTTCGAGATGGTTGTCAAGCCCAGTAAGGCGGTCATAAGTGTATAGTTTCATGGTCATCAACTTTCGACGCATGGTCCAGGTCTGATACGAAGTTTCAAGGTGCTCCCGAGAGCAACCGGGTTTAGAGATTGGTCCTAAGTTTCAGGGTAATGTAGCGTTAATGATTCTACTTGTTTTTGGGTCTTGCAGTTTGTATTTAAAGTGATTAGTGCTGATTTCACAGGTAATCTAGTTTAGCACTAGTTAATTTTCGCCTAATTTCTAAAGGATTTGGTCCTGAGTGATTTCTGCCTGAGGTGGTACTCGGGTCTTTGTAAGGATTTTTTCAAGACGTTACAAAAGACGAGAAAAGTCTCGTGGATTGGAGGCATCCTCTATAAATGTGCAAGTAAACATGACCGAAGATAATAATGAAGAAATCAAGCATCCTAAAATGACGCCCAAACAAATAGAAGATGGGGGGCAACCAACTGTTGATGCACTACGAGAAGAGAATATGGGAACAGAGGAAGAACCTCAAAATACGTATATAAGTGCCGACTTGTCAGAACAAGAAGCTAATCAATATTTTGAATTGTTGAAAACGAACAAAGATGTATTTTCCTGGACATCTGCAAGAGGCCTGGCTTAGAACCAACAATGGCAATGCACTGACTCAACATATCTCAAGATAAGAAACCGGTTAAACAGGCACAAAGACGCTTCTATCTCGACTTGATACCTTCGATAGAAGAAGAAGTGAACAAGCTATTCTAGATGGATCTCTAATATTATCCTTATGAAGAAAAGAGTGGACAAATCAGAGTTTGTGTTGACTTCAGAGATTTAAATGAAGCATGCCCAAAAGATGATCTTCCACTACCCATAACTGAGTTACTAATTGATAGCACAATAAAGTATGTGATTATGTCTTTCATGGATGAATATGCCAGATATAATCATATACGCATGGCGCCTGAGAACGAAGACGCTACCGCATTCAGGACATCTCTGGAGATTAATTGTTACAAGGTCATGCCTTTTGGGTTCAAGAATGCCGGCGCTAGATATCAGAGGGCAATGTAGAATATTTTTCATGACATGATGCATAGAATATTTTTCATGACATGATGCACAAACAAGTTGTAACGCCCCAAATTTTGAGGGTCGAGCAAAGGCTCAACTCTCGAGATCCGTTGCATCACTTATGCAACATAGATAATGATGATTGAATGTTGTCCGTATTAGTGCATTAAACATGAATTGGATTACACTAAATCAGCATAGCATACTTAGAGATGATTAAGTTACGCAAGCGGAAGACTGTGATAGATATATAAAGCATATAAGTGGTTGTAAGTCCCCAGAGTATGAACATGTCACCAGGTTAAATAATTACTAGTATAATTCCAAAATTTACAAACGTTAAAGTGTGATGTTCAATTAGTCTGTGTCCCTGTAATCCCTACGACGCGACTCCAGGACTACATAGACCCGTCAGAGAGTTGCATGTAAGAGAACTCCTCCTCGTCATCATAAAAGAAGGCCTTCGCCTCGTAAGCCTCGCCCTCATTTGACACTAAAACATGGTCTGGTTGGTGTTTTAAAACACCATCCTAGATTGGGAGTGAGTGATCAACTCAGTGGAGCTATAAGGCAAAGGTTAATATGTTATCAATTCAATCAAGCAGTAATGCTCATTGTGCTCAACACCCACGCCAAAGGCACATGCAATGCGATGCATGGTCGTGTTAGCCAAGTTCTTGCTTAGACTTATTCATACAACAGGTTTGGGAAGCTAAGGTACCTCCCTTTATATCATTGACCCAAACAATGATCCATCTCGGGTCATCAATCCTAGTTAATCACATACGATAGGCAAGTTCACGAGTTTACACTATAGGTCGCTACGGAAGGCTTGTCACCTCAGCGTAGGCTTAACACTCGAGGTCACTACAAGAGGCTCGTCACCTGATTGTAGGCCTATTTTGTACTCGAGGTCACTACGGTAAGGATCGTCACCTTAGTGTAGGCCGACAGTTCGAATACGGTGTCCCATACACCACCATATTCGGCTCATGAGTTTGGGTTGGTCACTGGTCACTACGGGGAGGCTCGTCACCCTAGTGTAGGCTGACAGCTTGACCACGGTGTCCCGTACACCACCATGCCCTGCTCATGAGTCTTAGCGGATCGTAGTACCAAGGTTAAACGGGTTTTACACTGTGAGTGATACCTTAGATTTAAGCAGTTGCGTCCATACATGGTAAACACACATTAGGCCAATCGGGTTCCTTGACAAGTCCGACTGGTACGAGCGTACGCTAAATTGATCGACATGGAGCGCATATGCCCTCCTTGTGGTCTAACCACTGTCGATAATCACCGTACGACTCGGATTCATCGAACGTGTCCGTGGTGGCGAAACTGATTCAGCCACACGATCAGAATCGTAATCGATTGCCTGGACTAGTATTAGTCCCAATCATACTCAAATACAACAGGCATTCATATGTGATAGTCAAAACAACATTTAACAGCCAATTCACATATAAATCTCATTTGAGCATTTTAATAAATACATAGTGCACATGTTATCATACATAGGCATTTCATACATGAATCACGTAGCCGCATTAAAACTACATGAAGGAATCTATTCATATAGCTAAGGTGATTGAGAATCTAATCTCAACACCTTCGTTAAATGCATTTCATCAAACAATTACTCGTTCAGACATTTTATCAAGCACTTAGACTACACATCTCAATATACATATAATAAATTAGTTATAACACATATTATGGCAGATCCTTTCACGAAGGAGCTGCCACACATACAACAATCATGTATTCTCAGTTAATAATCATGGCAAGAACAAATCATAATTCCATATTCATTCAGACATTTCAACAAACACATGGAATGCATTATATTTAACATAGTTCATATATATGTGTAATACACAGAAAACATCATGTCTAAGCGCATGTGACAATAATCAAGTCAGTCATAAATCATTAACTGACATTGAGAGCCTTGAAAACCATAATCTAAACATTTATCCGCACCTTTCGTCGGTAAACTTGTATCGAACTCAGTTCGAACACTACGCCTTTGTCTACGGCACAATGACTACTTGAATCACGAAATAGGTTAGTTATTTCGTCTATTCTTTTACTTAGATACTCAAATCAGATTAGGGTTAGGATTTCTTACCAAAAAATAGATTCAGATTTGTCGGTATAGCGACACGGGAGAGGTGATTCAGCACGTGGAGTGGCGGGAATGAATCCCAGCGACAAACCACAACTCTCTCTCACTTCTCCTCACTTTCTCCTTCTCTTTTCTCTCTTCTCTCCCCTAGGGTTTAGGAAATTGGTATGGAATGAGAGAGGGGTGGGTTTAGGGTCTTATATAGGCCCAGAAGTGAAGTCAATGGCCCCAGGGCCATGATATACTTAGGTTATAGCAAAAAAGCTGCTGTTTCGGGTCAATAGAACTCATCTGGAGGCCCATTACCTGTGTACGGTCCGGAGAAAGTTTCCAGATGATGGATCTATATTAGGTTAAGATTTATGTTCGATCAAATTAGTGGATCGACCGTGGAGCACCAGTTTCAGTTCAACGGTCATCGTTTCTCGATCAGGGCCACAAGTACACTGACATGTGTAGGAAAATTTTCCTGATCCAAGGGTGTAGTTGGGTCAAAATATGACAATCTGAAACCTTAAATTTGGCCTGCAAGTGAACGGCCCAATTCACTTAAATCTTAGTTCATTTTCTAAAGATATTCGCATTTCTCACACACTTCACTCAGGGCTCTAGTTGTGCGTTTATGGATACTATTCGGGCTCGATTCCCGTGATGGTTCTCAAGCCCAGTAAGGCGGTTATAACCGTATAGTTTCGCGGTTATCAGACTTTCAACGTACGGTCCAGGTCTGATATAGAGTTTCAATGTGCTCCTGAGAGCAACTGGGTTTTGAGATTGATCCTAGATTTTTAGGTAATGTAAAGCTATTGATTCTACTAGTTTTGGGTCTTGTAGTTCGTATAGAAAGCGATTTAAGCTAATCTACTGATTAATTCAGTTTAGTACTTAATTAATTTTCGTCTAATTTCTAAAGGATTCGGTCCTTGGTGATTTCTGCCTGAGGTGGTACTCGGGTCTGTGTACAGATTTTTTCGAGACTTTACACAAGTTGAATGTTATATTAATGATTTAGTCTGGTCTAACGATCATGAAGAACATCGTGAACATTTGTTATCGGTCTTTCGCCAGCTCAGAAAGAAGCAATTGAAGATGAATCCAACAAAATGCGCATTCGGCGTGTCATCGGATAAATTCCTGGGATTTGTTATCAGGCATCGGGGAATCGAAATCAATCTGAGAAAGATCAAGGTTATCCAAGAAATGTAACCCCCCCCCGAAAGACATTAAAAAAATTAAAAAGTTTGCAAGAGATGCTAGCCTATATTCGTTGTTCTATATCAAACTTAGCTAGAAGATGTCAGTTGTTCGCTTACCTCATTAAAAAGGGGGCGTAATTCGTATGGGATCAAACATGACAGAATGCATTTGATTCCATCAAAGAGTTATTGAAACAACCGCCAGTATTGACCGCACCTATAAAAGGCAAGCCTCTGATTCTATATATTGTCGCATGCGAAAATTCTTTAGGGGCTCTGCCAGCACAATGCAATGAACATGGGAAAGAAAATGCCCTCTATTATCTGAGCAGAACTCTGATAGGAACAAAATGTACTTACTCGCCCATCAAGAAAATATGTTTAGCCCTAGTATTTGTTGTACAAAAGCCACAACACTATTGTCTCTCTCATGAGATAACTTTGATCTCACGAACAGACCTGATTAAATACTTAATGACAAGACCGGTGTTGTCGAGAAGATTAGCCAAATGGATGTTGCTTCTCTTCGAATTTACAATCGCTTATGAATCGTCAAAAGTAATAAAATGGTAGGCAATTGCTGATTTTCTAGCGGCTCACCCAGTTCCAAATAATGAGGAGATTTCTGATGAATTGCCAGACGAACAGGTGTTGCTAGTTGAATCGCCCAGTTCTTGGCAGATGTACTTCGATGGTGCCTTCCAAATGTTAGGAGTGGGAGCTGGAATAATATTTATCAGTCCTCAAGGCAATCTGGTGCCATAATCAAACACACTAGGGGCAACATGTATAAATAATGAGGCCAAATATAATGCCCTCATTATAGGACAGGAAATAGCTCAAGAGATGAAAATACGGGTCTTGTAGATTTTGGGAGATTTTAAGCTGGTGATAAATCAATTGATGACAAATTCCAAATAAAAAAGAAAAAATTATTACCCTATTGCTGACGAGCACAACAATTATTAAAATGTCTTCATAATATTGAAATTAAGCATATAATGTGGTTTGAGAATGCAAAAGTAGATGCGTTGGCCAGTCTAGCCATGACCCTTTCTTGTCATGACAAGAGTCCTCTCTAGATAACTATTAAAGAACAAAGATTTCTACCATCTCCAAAACTCTTGAGCAAAATCACCAAAGCACAACCAGTATCTTGATCGAAAGTCATCATCAATGACTAGCGACAACCCTTCATCGATTATCTTAAATATGGAATTTTACCAGAAGAACAATCGTTGAAATCACAAATAAAGCAAAGATAAAAAAAGGTTTATCATACATAATAAGGTACTGTATAAAAAATCTTATAATGAAATAATGTTGCGTTATCTGGATACGAAAGAAGCTGATTACGTATTGCGAGAAGCCTTTTTAAGAGAATACGGAGCCCATCAAGCTAGCCAAAATTTATTCCACTGAATACATCGTATAGGATATTATTGGCCTTCTATGTTTAAAGATGCAATAGCTTATGCAAAGTGATGTCACAAATGCCAAGTACATGGTGATATTATACATATACCTCCTGAGGATCTGCATCAGTCAGTGGCCTCACGGCCTTTTGCGGCTAGGGGATTGAACGTCATCAGTCATATCAATCCACCATCATCTAGAGGGTGTCAGTATATTTTAGCAGCAACATACTATTTCTCTAAAATGGACAGAGGCAAACACCCTGCACAACGTCAAGGAAAGGGATGTTGTTGATTTCATTCATCATGAGATTATAAATCGATATGGAATTCTGAAGAAAATTATTCCTGATAATGGTACCCTTTTTAAAAACAGGAACATGGAAAAGCTGTGTCAGAAATTCGGTATACAACACTCTTTCTCAACACCCTATTATCCAACGGCCAATGGATTAGCGGAAGGCTTTAACAAGACGATAGTTAAAATCTTGAAGAAAATCGTCATAGGAAACAAGCACAATTGGGATGAAAAACTACAGGAAGCTTTATGAGCCTATCGGACAGATCACTGAACAACAACAAAAGCCATGCCTTATTCATTAGTTTATGGGGTCGAAGCTGTCATCTTGATTGAAACACAGGTCACATCTCTCAGGATAGTAATATATGAGTCAATAATCGATGATGAAAATGCCAAGATAAGGCTTGTGAAACTATATACTCTAGATGAGAAGCGGTTGGTAGCACAACAACGATTAGAGATATGTCAAGCACGGATATCCACTGCATTTGATAAGAAAGTTAAACATCATTTCTTCAAGAAAGGAGACATGGTGCTAATATTGAAAAGACCCATTATGGTTACCCGCAGAACTAGGGGTCAGTTCGATCCTAAATAGGACGGACCATATATTATAATCGAAGTCTACTTTAACGGGGCATATCGAATCATGAACCAGAATGGACAAGGCATCGGAATACCTATCAATGCATGTTTCATAAAGAAATATCATCCTTAAAAGACAGAAGAGTTTTGATTGTGAAGATTATTCAAGAGAATCTCACCCAATCAAAAGAGAACAGTACAAACAATTATATGATGGTTGCAGCAAATATAGTATCTCGAAGAACCTTGTAATATGACAAGCCATGTATCTTTCATGTACTATATTGAATCTCTTTTCCTTAATAAAGTAAAGATGAGTAACATCAATTATAAAGGAGACAAGTTCATGAACACGTCTTCGTTGGAGCCTATTATCTTTAGAAGAAATATGACTATGGAAATAATCAATGATCCTCTGAAACAATAATCGACAATAATAACTGGAAATAATAGCAATACTAAGAGATATCGCCAATCATTGACAAATTGATATTTTCGTCAATTACGATATTTGCCTTATTGATATTATCGCTGATCATCGCCAAATTAATTATATCACTGATTCGTGTTATACTATGCAAGAAAGCGGTGAGAGCTAGCGGCTAAAAGCCTGTGAAGGCCAACCACGCATAAGACCTATATTATACCAACAATGATTTATTATACAAGGCAGTGGTGAGATCTAGCAGCTAAAAGCCTACGAAGGCCAACCACGTATAAGACATATATTATATTGCCGATTTGCTCAATATTATGCGGGCAGCAGTGAGAGCCAGTGGCCCTAAAAAGCTCGCGAAGGTAATCATATGCTTAGACCCATGTGGACAGCAGAGAGAGGCAGTGGCTTAAAAGCCCACGAAGGCCAATCAAGCGTGAGACCAATACTGCCTGTATCGCTCTTTGATAGCATCATGTTGATGGGTGAGAGAAAATGCCCCTTCATGAATGGCTTTGGGTTATGCAGGCGAAGAAAAAGAGGGCCACAGTGTGAGCTCTTTAGTTCATCCATAGATAGGCCAACCATGCGTAAAACTCCCTGGGTTCCTAACTTGATTTCAGTAGAAACTCATGGGAAAGGGTTAACCTCTAGGTAAGCTTCCTCCTCATTGATGGACTGGTTGCCTTAGATCTAGTAACCAAACAGGTAGCCTTGTGACTGTGAGCCCCGCGAACTCTAGAGAGTTACCAAAGCCAACCCTGTGCGTAAATCCTACTGAGTTCATTGCCTTGGTAACTTCACTGGACCCCTCTAATGAACCACGATTTGTGAACTCCCCAGGCTGTGTTGGTTCAGTGAACTCATGAGAGTTACATAGGCCATTTGCTCCAAATACTCAAGAGCCTGAAAATTTGTGCTTGTTACAAATACTCAAGAGCTTAAACTGTGGTCGCTCCAAATATTAAAGAGCCTAAACTGTGTATGGTGCCTTAAGAATATTAACTGAATCTTAAGATAGTTCCTGTGAGACCCGTATCCTAGCCCGTACTATTCTGTCGACTCCCGCGATTCTTCCCGTCGAATTTCGGCAACCCGTGACCTATGATCGATGTTTGCGTATGACCCTAAGTCGTATCCCATAGATTTGAATTGGCTTAATCTGAGACGTGTACCATTGTGATCGCGTCGTAGCCACGGTTCCAATGCCGCGTATTACGCACCGATCCGATACCCTGGCAGGGAGATGTGGACCCGCGTTCCGTTCGAGAAAACACCACGCGTTTACAATCCCAAGAGAATCTCTATAACATGTCCCATCAATCAATTACTCAATCAATCAATCAATCACCTCATGTCAAGTACAAAAGCACCCATACTTTCTTTCTCCACAAGTCAAGCAACCACCAAGTCAACCATCTCTCACCTCACCCATCACTCACTTTACATCCATCACTTACCTCACATCCATCACCCATCACATTCTCTCCTTACAACCCTCTCTCTCTCTCTCTCTCATTTCTCAACACACATTCCAAGCTAGCAAGAGAGTGGACGTCCAACATTTCTAAGAGAGAAAAGTGCATGTGTGTGGCCCACTTTCCCATCCTAAATCCTTTATCCTAGCCATTCAAACCTCATCGCCCTTCATCAAAGAGAAGCACAAGGAGATTGGCTTTCCATCGGGCTAAGAAGATCAAACGGTGGGTGCTTCTATAGGCTAGATTTTCATGTTTTTATGATGGGCCAAGTGAGGCCTACCGATTCATGGTATGGATCTCACTTTGGACCCTAGGTGTGGCCGATGGCCCACCTTGATTCTCATGATCATTCCATGATGGGGCCATTCTCCATGGACCCTATCATGATGTTTATTTCCCTTGCATGAAAATAGGTCATCTAGACCGTCCATTTTGGGTAAAAAAAGAATCTTCACCGATGATCTTTGATTTGGTGGGCCCACATGTATTAAGACCCACTTGATGTATGATTGAATGCAAGGGAGGGCTCATAGTAGCGGAGCCCTCCATCACACGTGTCCCTCTTTCTCTCTCTCTCTCTCTCCCTCTCTCTTTCATTTTCTTTTTCCTATTGTATGTGATGATGTGGCCGTGTGGCCCACCCGGATGGACCCCACCATGAAGCATGTTTTTCATCCAAGCCATCTGTAGGTGGGGCCCACTTTATATATGTGTTGTACCCACACCATCCACCATTTGGTGGCCCACCTGAGCAGGGCCTACCTTATGTGCGTGGTTTACTCAAACCGTCCAGCGTCCAAGGACGCTGGACGTCAATTGAAAACACAATTGTTAACTTTGGTTCAAAGCTCTTGGGGTTGGTTGTCCATGTAAGCCCCACCTTGATGTATAAGTTTAATCCACGCCGTCCATCCCATTTCCCAAATCATTTTAGGCGTTGAACCGAAAAATGAAGCTAATCCGATCATTTGGTGGGCCATAGCATAGAAGATACATTCCGATGTTTTTGTATTCCGAAATATGCTCAATATTGGGCTTGATGGATTTGTTATGAATTGTAAAATCCAATGGGTGGAGTGGATCCACCTGATGCGGGCCCTACCATAGAAAAACCTCAGAAAAACTATTTTTCAAAAATAAAATAAAATAAAATAAAATAGGCAGCAGCAGCTGCTGTTGTTGTTAACCGACCGAGGACGCTAGTAGCGTCTTGCGCTGGCGCGTGGCGGGTGGGGGCTAGGGACATGAGTACCATACGTGGGCCCCACCGTGATGTGTTTAAATATCCACATCGTCCATTTTATAGGCCCCCTCAAGGCAGTGGGCCACCCCAAGAATCAGTTGTATACACAGCTCAAGTGGCCCACATCAGAGGAAACAACGATGATTGAACGTCAACCATTGAAACCCTTTTTGGGTATCACAGAAGTTTTGGGTCAATATGAAATTTGTTTTTCATTCCATCCAGGTCAGCGTGACCTTATCAACAGGTTAGACGACATATAAACATTATGGTGGGCCCCACGTGGAACCCTCAATGATGTATGTGTCTTATTCACACCGTCCACCACTGGACGGTGGGACCCACCATGATGCATGTGTTGCATCCAAACTGTCCATCCACTTTGAAAGCTCATTTTATGGCATGAGCTAAAGAATGAGTCAGATCCATAGTTCATGTGGACCCCCACCATGATGCATGTGTTGCATCTAAACCATCCACCATTTGGCAAACTCATTTTAAGGCTTGAGTCTAAATATGAGACAGATCTAGGATCAGGTGAACCATATTATAGGAAACAGTGGGTTTGAATGTCCACCATTAAAAACCCTTGGGCTGCCGGGTTTAGACCAATATGATATTTGTTTTCCCCTCTTAATCCAGGTCTTTATGACCTTATGATTAGATGGGTTGGAAAATAAACTTTATAATGGGCCTTGTGATTTAATTAACCATGAAAATTATTATCTCCATTGCTATTTGTGGTATGGTCTAAATGATCCTTCAATATGACTCATTTTTGGGGATATATGAGGTCTATGTGATTAGGCCCATCTTGATGCATTTGTGGCCCGTTGTTGAGGCCCACCTTGATATACATGAGGCCCATGCTGTGAGGCCCATTTGATGTATTGGAGGCTCACAGGTTGAGGCCTAACGGGATGTACTTAAGATACATTGCAATGTGTGATTACGCCGTGGTGTATATAATGATGTTTATAATGGGCTGTGCCTTGGGAGCAATGATGGTTTGACGTCCACATTGTAAGAATAATGTTGGTTAAATGTCCGCACTATAACTCTCCCTAGGGCCCATTGATAGGCCCATACTTGTGTGTAGGCCGTCTAGTCCCATCTTCGTTGTGAGAGTAGTTCATCACCTTATAACATGCATAGTGTAACTCCATGATTCATGCCCATACGCATCATATGTATGCTTGATATGAGGAGTGACTGATCATAGCATATGCCATTGAGCAGATTATTTATGGGACTCACTAATGGGAGTTACCCACATGAGCACATAGTATGCGCATGATTGCTGCATGACTGGATAGTGTGACTCATGCATCTCGCATATATGTGACTTGATCATTATACGCCCTAGCGACATCAGGGTCGTGGCCTCCACAGGCACATCGTGGATGGCTAAATGGGACACTAAAAATACTTGGTTCTAACACTGTAGGCACTTAGGATATCCTTGGGTGAAAAATCTCAGAATCTCTGAGGCCAGGAGGTGCCCCAACGTCTAAACCGAGTGGAACATGAGCGCCCGAGTGCCGAATACCAGTAGGCCGCGTCTCCCACTGTGTCATGATCGATTGGGAGGGGGTGTGGCCTTATCCGCCCAAGTGAGGGGGCTAAAAGCTAGGCTGAGTATGACCAGCTCGTAAATGGGTCCACTATAGACGAGCCGAGTAGGTATTGGCAGACTGCTGGCTAGGCAGATAGTGAGGTCTCTTCCACTCGCTGGGTTGTGCGGCTAGGGAGGCGGCAGTCGGTGTGGAGTGTAATAAACCCCGGTGATTTTTCAGAGAGCAACCGTACTGATATGTGGATTTATTGAGCAGGAATTGCATATCCATTCATTCACTATTTACTCGAGCTGGTAGTGCGTAACTATTTATTACTTGTACCTTCACATAGTCAGGATTTCGGTTGGGCACGCGACTACCTGAGATCAGGAGTTTACCACATTGAGTTTGACTATCCAAATTTAGGTATGAGACTAGTTTGGATAAAAGTCCCTTGTGGTGGACCCCATAGCCTGCGATACTACGTACTATCATCCCGACTTCACATTCCAGCATGGTCATTTCATTAGCACCGCATATTGCATTGCATCCTCGACATCTGTTATTGTCTTATTATGTTTTGCATTGCATAGCCTTGATATGGCCATTAGCATTCATGCCTTATTACATCGCATAGCCTTGGTACGGCTGATAGCACTCATGGACTTACCAGTATATTTTCGCTTACTCTGATTACTCTAATATTGCTTACTTGGCACTTACCGTGTGCACACACTTTCACCACTCTCTAAGCTTTCTATAAGCTTATGCACGATAGATGCGTGCAAGTGGCGTTAAGTTGCAACAGCGTTGAGCTTGGAGAGTGCAGCTGTCCTCTGGAGTTTTGATTTCGATAAATGTATTTCCCTTTCAGCATTGTATTCAAATGATTATATTAGTAGATATGTGATGATGATGTTACCTTTACGATTTTGGTATACTTGTGGTTATGCTTCTTATGAGACAAATATACATTGGAAAAATTCTCCTTGTAGGATCCCAGGATCGGGACCTGACGTATGTACGCTTGGGGCCGAGCATGGGATACTACGGAGGCTGTCGGCACCGGGTTCGACGATCGGGATTCTTGTGGATCCGATTTTCGGGTTTGGGGCTTGACAGTTCCACCCATTAAGGAGAACATTACATAAGACATAATAACAAATGAAGAATCACATGATCTTCATGTCGTGCCTCCAAGCTACAAAATTATATTAAATCATGTATTGAAATATGCAATTGAAACATAAACTGATATGCAGAAAATTCATCATTCATTAACATGTGCTTATCATATTATAAACTCCAATTATCAAACCATATAGTTAAGAGAAAAATATTTGTGACTATATATCATTCATACTTAAAATTTCCGTTGTTTTGAAAACAATACCAAAAAATTGCATATGTATGTGAGAATAATTCTTGATATTGGAAAGCTATCAAGCCATTATGATCATTCAGAAATACCCAAAACAAGCATGCACTTCTGCAAATCTTGTTTGAATCGAATTTGAGCCATTGCAACACTAAGTTCAGCATCGATAATGAGCTTGGCATGGTCAGGAGCGCCAACCAATTATTTTTAAATGAAGGCGGCAGATGCTCTATTCTTGAAAAGTTTTGAATTTTTAAAATCAAATATGTTGATGATCTTCACAATATCATCTTTTATCTTGCTTAGTTTTAGCTCTTCCTTCCGTCTTTGAACTTTAAGATTAGCTATTTGCTCGTCGATGGCCACTACAGTTTGCTCAGAAACCTTCAACTATTCTTGAAAGACATCATACTCCCTATCACAATAAGAAATAATGGTTGAAAGTCTAAAAATTTTATTCTTAAGAAGTAATAATTCTTTATGATGATTAAGGATGTCTGGTGCAACAACCATAATGCGAACTGATTCGAGCTGTCGCAAAGAAACAAAGAAATGAATTAGAGAATTTTGTAAAGGCGAGATATTGATGTTAGCCATCTTTGCAGAATTATTCGAAACCGCGAGAGCATTACTAAGAGAAGGCCATTGTTCTTGATCCCGAAATATATGAGCTATGATTAATAAAGCATTCTTGACCATGGTCAATTTGTATAGAGAAATCTTCTCCAGCGAAAGCATATTTGATACTGTAACCATTGTATCAAAGCCTACTAACCCACTCAAAGATGGAATGACTGTGAAAAAATGAAAGAGATAAGAACATAGAAGAAACAACATTATTTACAAAAGAAATATTATATGAATTTATATACCTACTATAGGAATGGAGGATATAGGAACTGATATAGACGAGGCTCTCGTCCCAGAAGGAATGAATGAAGGAGCAGGGCCACTATTGGCAGAAGATTCTTCGTTATCATTTTCTCCAGAAGATTCCTCTTCAAAAAACTCTTCGATTATTACTTGCTTGCCTTTTTAAAGAGTATGATAGTCTTTTTCTGGTGCTCTTCTTCTCATCTCCATAGTAGGGATGCTTTGAAGAATCCACAAAGGTGGAGAAGATTGAAACTGCACTTGTAAGCGAGTTGTGGGTGATGAGAAACTTTGTCATGTTGCTCGCATCATAGGAGATGCATCCGTATTTTCTCTTAATTCATCAAAGGGAGTGCCGAATGTGATTCACCCCTCAAGGGTGTTAGCATATTTCATTTCGCAAATGGGTTCCTCCAAATAGATCTTTAAGAAAACTTGACCAGAAGTGGGGACATAATCTTTCTCTTCGATATAGCCTATTCCCTGATCCGTCCTGTAATTCCTCACCCTCGGTGGGAGAATTCATATAGGGCAGTCTATTGAATGACAACCACACACCAAAAAGTAGAGATTTTAAGGGCATAGGGGTAATTGCACATTGGGTGGTGGGAATTATGTGCATGGGGGTGGAGAAAGGAGGGGTATTTTGGGTAGGAAAATATGCATTGGGAGAGGAAAAATGTATTGCTTAACTTTTGGGATAGTACTTGCATGGGGGAATAGGAAAATATAGGGGTGTTTTGGATATTATAAAGGCATTGCTGTAATTATGGTGTTAGCTTTTTGGTCTTTTGGCAAAGGTTAAGTAATGATATGTTTTGAAAAATGAAAAAGGCTATGGGGGTATGCTTTCTTTTGCCAAAAGTAGGGGTAATGGGGTATAATTTTATATTGGGTATGATCTTGTACAAAAAGGTGGATCTCTTGGGATCCATGTGCCTTTAGAAATGCGCTCACACATTGGGATGTATGTCATGTCTCATTTACACTCAAGTCCATAACTTCCAGTCTGAGCATCGCAAAGGGGTGTGTTGTACTTGTAAGACTCGTAACCTTGTGAGACCTTCCGTACACTTCAACTTTGACCTCGGCATGTTCCTGGTGAACCACATCGACGAGTTTTGATCGTAACCTTATTTTAATACCGCAACCCCCTGAGACTTATACTCTAGCTACCGCACGGGCACTACGATTCCATTGTTGCGCAGCACGCCCCATTGCGACCTCTAAATAGAAGCTATAGTTTTGGTACAATTTTATGTGGGTCATGCAATGCACATAGGCCCCACTTGCACAAATCCCAAGGTTGTCCAATCAATCCATCCTTCCATTAATAAACCCATCACCTCTCTCTCTCCAAGCCCATACCCTTGCCCATGCAACCCATGCCTTGCCCATGCTAAGCCATTCCTCTCTCCTTCTCCCTCTCCCTATTTTATCCCTCAATCTTTTTCTAATCCTGTCTCTATCCTAAAAGTTCTACCACAAATCCCCTATTCTCTCTCATTTCTACCACATTTCTAAGTAAGTGAGTAGAGAGAGATTAAGGGAAAGAAAAAGATTAGAGAGATTAAGGAGAGATCAAGAGAGAGAACATAAGGGAAGATTAGAGAGAAAGTTGGAGAGGATGGATGGTTTGAGAAAAAAAGAGAGCTTGAGAGAGAGTTAGGGAGAGATCTAAAGGTTAAGAGGAAGAGAGAAGAGAAAAGAGAGATTAGAGGAGATTATGAGTGGAGAAGAGCTTGGTGGACCGTCCAATCGCCGATCCAAACCCATCCAACCGTCTGTCTACGTTGTGAGTGCATGGGAGGATAAAAACCTCACTTTCCTTTGTGTTATTCCATTTTGGTAGGGCCACAAGGGTGGGGCCCACCTTGATCATGTATGGAGTGTATGGTGGACCCCAGTGGTGGGGGCCCACCCTAATGGTCGTATCTTCTTCCATTATTTTTTCTTTCCCTTTCCTTTCTTTTCTCCGTCTTTTCTTTTTAAGTTTATGGTGTTGTGGAGCTCACAAGTGGGCCACACTGTTGGAGAGTGTGCTATCATAACGTGGACCACCCTCTGTGGCCCACCATGATATTTATTTTCCATATAACCTATTGATTAGATCACACCGATCTTGATGAAGGAAAAACACAAATTTTGGCTTAACTCGAGGCCCTTTGGGCACACCATGAGTTGGCCCACCTGGTGGACAATGTGGATCTCTCACGTGGGCCCCGCCTACCTGCCCATTTTTTAAAAATAAAAAACTAAAAAATGTCTAGATGTTGGAATTATCTAGCGTCTAGACACCATTGATATAGAGGGGGAGTGGGGCCTCCACTTGTGGCCCCACCATGATGCATATGTTTCATCCACGCCTTCCATTCACTTTGCCCACACATTTTAGCCCTTGATCCCAAAAATAAAGTGATCCATATCTAAGGTGGGCCACACCATGTGCAGTAATGGGCTGCTAAGCCTAGCGTCAACGACGCTATGCACAGGCAACGTTGGAGTGGGTTCCCACTCGTGGGACCCACCTTGATGTAATTCTTTAATCCACATCGTCTATCTTCTCTCTCAAATCCTTTTAGCCCTTGAGCCCAAAAATTAAGCTGATTCAACCCTCAGGTTGACCACACCACAAGGACGTGGGACTAGGAACCACTCCCATGTCAGGGTTTGCATATGCGTGGGGAGTGGCATTGTCACGCCCCAAACTCAGAAATCGGGCTCACAAAATTTTCGATCACCGAATCCGGCGCCGATAGCCTCCATAGAACCCCATTTTTAGCTCCCAATGCCCATCCGCCAGGTTCCGATCTTGGGATGCTACGATGAGAATTTTCAACATCAGTTCGATTCATAATAAGCATAACCAAAGGTATAACCCACAAACAACAACAAAAAAACTCCATCACATTTCCACTATGATTAAAAACTTATAAGTACAATGCGCATAAAGGGAAATACAATGACGATAGACAAAAGCTCCAAGATGATCTGTCACGTGCTCAAGCCTCAGCGCTGCTACGATCCAACGTCACCTGCATGCAACGGTCGTGCATAACTTATGGAAAGCTTAGAGGGTGGTGAAAGTGTGCGCGCACTATAGTATTACAATTATGCAGTATCAGAGTAATGCGAAATATGCTTATGAATCCATGAATACTATCGGCCGTACCAAGGCCATACGATACAAGGCATGAATGATGTCGGCCATACCAAGGCCATGCAATGTAAGATGCAATTCAAGCACACCAATCCTCATTTAAGTCCACATGACAATAAAAGTCAACTTTGGAATATAACTGGGGTCTAGTACACTCCAAGTCAGATTTCCGCCCCATCGCGCGCAACAAGGTGAGTAGAAGAGACCTCACTATTTGTCTGTCAATATCGGGCCCGACTTGTTAATAGCGGACCTATTCCTCGAGCTGGTCAAACTCAGCCTAGCTTTGCCCCCTCCTCACGGGCAGGTAAGGCTGCACCCCCTTCCAACCGACAACGACACAGTGGAAAGCGCGGCCTCCTGGTATTCGGCACTCGGCGCTCATGCATTCACTCGGTATAGACGTTGGAGCAACCTCCTGGTATCATAAGGGTTTAGGGACTTTCACCTAGGGATATCTATAGCACCCCATGTAGAACAAAATTTTCGGTATCCAATCCTGCCAACCATAATATGCTTGTGGAGGCTACGGTCCTGATGTCGCTAGGGTGTACAGTATATATGCCACACAATGCGAGATGTATGAATCACGCAATCTAGTCATACAACAAACATGCGCGTACCGCACGCTTATGTGGGCAACTCCGCCTATCCGGGAGCCCATAAACAATCTGCCCGAAGGCATATGCTATGATCAGTCACTCCTCATATCAAGCATACATATGATGCGTATGAGCATGAATTATGAGATTATACTAAACATGTTATATATGGTGATGAACTCTGTTCATAACGAAGATGGGCCTAGAAGGCCTACACACTACAAGTATGGGCCTAACATTGGGCCCTTGGGAGAGTTACAATGCGAACATTTAACCATCATTGCTCTTACAATGTGGACATCAAACCATCATTGCTCCCAAGGCATGATCGCAAAAAAAAAAATATTATGGTAGAATCTCACATCACAATGGGCCTCATATACATCACATTCGGCCCACACAAAGGCCTCACATACGTCTCATTGGGCCTTATATACATCAAATGGGCTGATTGAATGGGCTGAATCACATGGGCCGATCAAATGGGCCGAATCAAGTGGGCAGATCAAATGGGCTGATTCAAATGGGTCCAAACCAACCCACCATTCATCTATTGCTAGAGATCATTTTAGAACATTATCACCAAAAAATGAATCATATCCAAAGGATCATCTGGATCGCACTCCCAAATAACAGTGGTGATACTGATTTCCACCATTGAAATTCCCAAGGCCCACCATAACATTTATTTTCCATCCAATCTGATCATAAGGTCACATAGACTTTAAAAAAAAAAAAAAAGACAAATTTCATGTTGATCCAGATTTTCTGTAATACCAAGGGGATTTCAATGGTAGACGTTCAATGCTCCACTGTTTTCAGCAGTAGCCCACCTGATAAGTGGATCTGTCTCATTTTTGCTTCAAGCCATAAAATGAGCTTGCCAAAAGGATGGACGGTTTGGATGCAACACATGCATCAGCTGCCCCATGGAGATGGATGGCATAACTAAAGCACATGCCTCATGGTGGGGTCCACACGTGTAGCCCACCAGATGTAATGGAGGGACGGTTGGATGGGACACAGCCACACGTGGGACCCCAGAACTTGTTGACGTTAATCAGCATGTGGGTCCCACCATCTGGACGGTTTGGAGGTTACGTGGGACCCACAAAATTTGTTGACGTTTATAAAGGTAGTGGGTCCCACCATCTGGCAAATGGATGGCGTAGATATAAGTTGATGGGCGGTGTGTATATCACACACCACATGCTCAGACCCACCATCCCAGCCCATGGACAGTGGGGATATACAACACATTATCAAGGTGGGTACCTCGTTGCTGGGTGACGTACACCAACCAATCTCCTGTCCAAACAGGTGGGTCCCACATGGGGCCCACACGTGCAGATCCTAGCTAATAGGCATATATATTACATATATAATATTATATTATATCATTTATCATATTACAATATAATATAATAATATATATATACATATCTTATACATAAATATAAATATAAATATATATATATATATATATATATATATATATATATATATATATATATATATATATATATATATATACATGACACCCAACTAGCGTCCAGTCACCGTCTAGCAAACTGGACGGTGCTGGATGATGCACACATATCATGGTGGGTCCAACAAGGATGTGGCCCACCTGTACAAATATATATAGGTATATAATATGTATAGTATAATATAATATTATATCATATTATAATATTATAATATAATATAATTTATAGATACTATATACATATATACATATATATGTTATATATAATGTCCATCCAGTGTCCAGTCACCATCCAGCAAGTTGGACGATGCTGGATGAAGCACATTCATCATAGTGGTCCCATGTAGTGGGCCATGGGATTTCGATCAAGCTAATATTTATCTTTCCCTCTCATCCGGGCCTATGTGACCGTCCAGTCATGTAGGCCCCAACCGAGATCAAGGTGGCCCATTTGTTGAACATCATGGATAAAATACACACATCATAGGTGGGCCACTAATCATAGAGAAAGAGAGATAGAGAGAGAGAGAGATATCGGCGGTGATGGAGGGGCCCTACCACTATGGGCCCCTCTTGTTACAAAGCGTACATCAAGGTGGGTCCCACATATATGGACCCTTAAATTAATAAAATAAAAGACGAAAATCCATGATCACCCACCGTCTTCTTCTTACTCCCTTAGCTTCCTTTGCTCCTTAGCTTTGATCCCAACGGAAGATGATGGAGTTTTGATGGTTGAGATGGGAGATGAGAGGGTTAGGAAGTGGACCATACATAAAATTTTCTCATGGAGGTTGGGAGAGCTTGGATGTTGGAAATTTTGGTGTTTTTGGGTTGCTTGGAAAAGAAGGGAGAAATAAGAGAGAGAGAGAGAGAGAGAGAGAGAGAGAGAGAGAGAGAGAGAGGAGATGGGATGGAGTGATGGATGGGAGAGAGGGATGGGTGTGTAAGAGATTGTTAACTTTAGGGGTAGATTGTGTAAGAAGGGTATGGGTTGTATAAGAGTTTGTTGACTTATGGGGTTGCTTAGGGATGTGGTGTGAGGTAATGGTGTACTTGACATGTATATGACCCTTGATGGGATTGATTGATTGATGGATGTGACATTAGGTAGAGATTCTCTTGGGTTTTACAACAGTGTGGCATTTTCTTCGAACTGAACGCTGACCCACATCTCCTGGCCTGGGTATCGCCTCGACGCGCGAGACGCTGCATCGGAACCACGGCGACGGCACGGTCGCTAGGGTACAAGTCTCAGGTCGAGCCGATTCTGGTTTGCAGGACTAGGCTTAGGATCACGCGCAAACGTTGGATATAGGTCAAGGGTTGCCGAAATTCGACAGGGAGGATCGTGGGAACCTATGGAATGGTACGGACTAAGATATGGGTCTTACAGGCATCCCACCCATGGGCTCCTCCATGATGTATTTGTTGAATCCACGCCGTCCATTTTATTCTCCAAATTATTTTAGGACATGGGCTAAAAAAATGAGGAAGATCCGAATCTTAATTGAGCCGCACCGTAAGGATTAAGACCCTACTATTGAAACCTTTGAAGGCCCACCATGGGGTCATTGTTCGTCCAAACCAGCCCAAGTTAGGGCCTATTGGACATCGATCGATCTGTCAAATGCGGTGGATGGATCAGATCATCCAAATAGGCCCCACCTGTATAATAGAATAAAAAATAAAGTGTAGTAACAGCTGGCGCTGTTACCATCATCCAAAGGGGCGGACGCCCATCAGAGATGTGGAGTGGGGGCCCACTCGTGGGACCCACCATGACATATATGTATATATGTCTCATCCGCACCGTTCATCTATTTTGCCATATCATTTTAGATTAGGGGCCTCGAAGTCAGGCTGATCCGAAACTCAGGTGGACCGCACCAAGGGGAACAGTTGGGCAGGGAGGGCTGCCCTTCTTGTAGCAATTAAGGTCCCACGAGTGCGACTCACCTTAGTGTTTATGTGCGATCCACACCGCCCATCCGATTTATCGGATCGTTCTAAGCCTTGCGCAATGAAATGAGACAAATCCATATCTTAAATGATCCGCACCACATGGAACTGTGGGGGTGGAAATCTGATTATTTTGGGATTCCCTTAGATTTGGAATTCCCCGGATTTGGAATTCCTTGGATTTGGAGTTCCCTTGGACTTGGGATCCCTGGATATCTAGATTATATTTGCTATGTTTGGCATCGTGGATTCAAAATATCTATAATCCTAAGGGAATATGCATAATGTATTTGCAAGGGTTTGAACTTAATTATTAAACTAACTTTAATACTTCTAATTAGTGTGCGTACGTAATGTCAACACTATGGTTGTGATAAATCCGTTAAAGCATATACTTTGGATGAAATAATGAAATCCCAAAACTCGAATGGACCATAAGCACATGATCACATCCTAGTGAGTAGTGACTAACCAATGATTTGTAATCAACAACTTGCGTCGGCTATGTTCAGACGGTGTAGATCATCTTATCAAAGTAATTATAGTGATGCCATTGATAATCTAGTTGTTTTGGGATATCATTAGTGGGCCATGTGCCTAATAGATTGGTAGCCTTCTAGCACATATGTTGCACATGTAGGTGTCCACCCCAGGTCATTCCTAGTGGGCCCTGCCTTGACATATATATTTTATCCATGCCTTACCCAGTTAGTAGACTTTTATGTACATGTTACATGAAGAGTTGATGTTAGTTTAACATGGGCCACACCACATAGACTTCTATATTCCTAGTGGGGCCTATGTTCGGGTTCTGCTCTTTTTGTATTATGTGCTAATTAAGGTCGATTATCACATGATGTGTCTAATAACATGGCGTTGTACTTATCCTGATATGACACACTGATAACATGCATAATGCAATGATATTGTAACGCCCTGAAAATCGGGGGTCGAGCAGAAGCTCAGCTCTTGAGTTCCAACGCATCACTTATGCAACATAGATAATGATGATTGAATGTTGTCCATATTAGTGCATTAAACATGAATGAGATTATACCAAAACAACATATCATACTCCAGAGACAGTTAAATTACGTAAGCGGAAGACTGTGATAGATATATAAAATACATAAACTGTTGTAAGTCTCCAGAGTGTGAACATGTTATCAGGTTAAATATATAAATGTATACTCCAAAAATGAAAAAATAAATATACAAGGGTGTTCCAAAAGTGTAAAATAAAGTGTAATGGCATCTAATCAACAACCCTGTAACCTCGTCGATCAGAACATGGTTTATATAGACCCGTCTGATAACTGCATATAAGAGAAACCCTCCTCATCATCATAAAAGTCCGGCTCCGCTTCGTAAGCATCACCATCATCTGAAACTAAAACAGGGTCTGGTTGGTATTTAAACACCGTCCCGCAACGTAGGAGTGAGTGATCAAATCAGTGGAGCTATAAAGCAAAGGTTAACATGTTATCAATTCAGTCAAGTAGTAATGATAACGCAATATAACAATCAGGTCCTAAGTACTCTTGTTAATGCAAGAATGATATGAAATAATGATGCATGCCCTCGCCTACGCTCCCTCAGCGACTTCATCTCATGATCGCGGCATGCATCCCTTTCTCAGTGCTTGACCTGCTACGCCAAAGGCACACGTAATGCGGTGCATACTCGTGATTAGTCAGGTTCTTACTTAGGTTTATTCATACAACAGGATTGGAAAGCTAAGGTACCTCCCTTATAACAATGATCCATTCTAGGGTCATTAGTCCTAGCAAATCTCATACGATATTGCGGTTCTAGATCACTACAAAAGGCTCGTCACCTGGTCAGTGTAGTCCTAGTTTATACTCTAGTTGCTACGAAAAGACTCGTCTCTTCAACGTAGTCTCAGAGTATGCTCGAGGTCACTATAAAGGGCTCGTCACCTGATCAGTGTAGGTCGACAGTTCGAATACAGTGTCCCATACCACCGTATTCGGCTCACGAGGCGGTGTTGCTCACTGGTCACTACGGGAAGACTCGTCGCCCCAGCGTAGGCCGACAGCTCGACCACGGTGTCCCATACCACCATGTCCGGCTCATGAGTCTTAGCGGATCGAGGTACCAAGGTAAAACGGGCTTTCCACTAGTGAGTTTGGTACCTTGATTCAAGCAGTAGCGTCCATACAAAGTGAACATACATCGGGTCAATCGGGTTACTTGACAAGCTCGACTGGTACGAGCGCACATCGAATTGACAAGCTTAACCACTGTCGACAACCAAAGTACGGCTCAGATTCATTGAACACGTCTTGAGTGGCGAAATGACCTCAGCCACTACTTAAGAAACCTTTTCCAATTGCCTGGACTATTCAGTAGTCCTAATCACACTTCAATACAAGAGGAATACATGTGCTAGTCCAAACAGCAAGTAGCAACCAACTGAAATATAAGTCTTATTCGAGCATTTCAACAAACACATAGTATACATGTTAACACACATAGGCATTTCAACCATAAGCACATAGTAGTGATATAGGATATATAAAGGAAAAACATAACCATAGTTAAGGGAATTAAGAATCCTATCTCAACACCCTCATTACATGCATATCAACAAGTGTTTCCTCATTGAGGCATTTTCTCAAACACTTAGACCACACATATTACACACAGGTAATAAACTCGTTATAACATACATCCTGGCAAGCCCTTTTTATAAAAGAGTTACCAAATGCACAACAAGCATATATCCATAGTTAATAATCATGGCAAACACAAATTCAAATTCAATATTTATTCAGTCATATCAACAAACACATGGAATACACTATATTCAACATAGTTCATATGTATGTATAAAACGCGGGAAACATCGTATCTAAGCATGTGATAGCAATCAAGTAAGTCATAAATCATTAACTGACATTGAAAGCCTTGAAAATCATAACCTAAACATTTATAGTCCGCACCTTTCGCCGGTAAACGAGTAACGGACTCAGTTTGTATACCGAGTCTTTGTCTACGGCACAACGACAACCTATATCATTAAATAGGTTAGCTATTTCATCCCTTACATTATTTGAAACCCTAAAACAGATTAGGGTTAGGATTTCTTACCCAAGAAGGGCGTCGGAATCGCCTGTGTAGCAATATAAGAATAGTGGTTAAGCACGTGGAGCGTCGGGATTGAATCCTAGGAACCAACTCCAACTCTCTCCCTCACTTTCTCTCTCTTTCCTTCTCCCTTTTCTCTATTCTCTCTCCTAGGGTTGCAAATTCGTATGACATGAGAGAATGAGAATTTTAGGTCCTTATATAGGCCTAGAACTGACCGAAATGGCCCCAGGGACATGGTATACCTAGGTTATAGCCAAATAGGGGTTCCTTCGATCCAACGGAGCACTTCTGGAGGCCCCTTTTTACGTGCGGTCGAACTTAAGCTCCCTGACATCAGATCTAGGTCGAGTTAAGTTTTCAGTCCGATCGGATTTACAGATCGATCGTAGCGGACCAGTTTCAGTTCAACAGTCACCGACATTCGATCAGGGCCACAAGTACACTGACATGTGTTGAAAATTTTTCCTGATCTAATGTATAATTGGGTCAGATTCTGACGGTCTGAATCCTTATATTTGGCCCGCAAGCAACACGACTTAGTTTACTTAAGTTTGGATTTTATTTATAAAGATATTCACGTTTCTCACACACTATGTTCCAGGCTCAAGTTATGCGTTTCTGAACACAGTCAGGACTTAATTTCTGAGATGGTTGTCAATCCTAGCAAGGCGGTCCTAACCGTTTGGTTTCGCGTTAATCGGACTTTCTACGCGCAGTCCAGGTCCGATACGAAGTTTCATGATGCTCCCAAGAGCAACTGGGTAATGAGATTGTTCCTATGTTATAGGGTAATGTAGCGTTAATGATTTTATAAGTTTTGGGTCTTACAGTTCGTATAAAAAATGGTTCAAGTTAATTCTACTGATTATTCAGTTTAGTACTTAACTAAATTTGCCCTAATTACGATAGAATAAGGTCCTAGGGCAGTTCTACGCCCCTTTCTGGCACTTTTAAGTAGTATATTATTTTAATTATTTTTCTAATAGTTTTTCATCAAGTCTACTTCATGTCAACCAAATTTCATTAAATTTCGTGTTGTAGAAAAATTCTAAAAATTCTAGAAGCGACAGCTGTACAAACTAATGAATTCCATACAGTCATCAGAACGACCTATATTTAACTATAATAAAATTTTTATTATATTTTTTACTTATTTTATATGAAACTAGACTTATCAAGCTTCAATATGGATTTTGAATCATCTAAATTGAAGTTATAGCGAGGGAGATATGATTTTTCGAAGTTCGACAAAAATCGCTGCGGCCCACTAGAACGGGAGGCCTCGCGGAACCGGCGAGGCCCTCGCCGATCTCTGGTCTTTCCGGCGATGGCTCACCCCAAGGGCGAGGTCCTCCCCCCCGGGGGTGCCGGGAACATGCGGGGCCCACTTTGAGTCCCCCTGACTCCGTTTGATGTGGTTTCACCACCCGATATTTTGAAACGGGTGTATTTTCCAATTTAGAATGAGTTACGCGACGTAAAATATATGATTTTGGGGTAGGAGAAGCTGATCTATCCAAATAATCTATTTATTTCATGATATTCTAAAATTTTAATGGTCAAAAGTCTATTTTATTTATGTATTTACCATTTACAGTAAGTTTTAGTTTAAGTCTTGTTCTTTATCATTTAAACTTTGAGATTAGTGTTTAATGTGAAAGTACTTAGAAAATTTGAAGGACAAGGTGAGATTTTGAACGAAATGGGTAGAAAATGGGATTTGAGACTTTGGGATTTGGTTCTAAGAAGTTAATAAGGTGTTATGATCGACCCATTGCCTAAGTACGTCTAACTCCAAGTTGGCAAAAATATGGGGTGTTACAGATATCATGCCCAATTATATGCCCATATGCATTATTTGTATGCCTGTTGTGGATGACGATTGTTTACAGCATATGCTCTTCAGATCGAGACACTTAGGAGACTCTGTATGAGATTGGGTTACCCCACATTAGTGCTCAATATGCGCATGTTTGGTGCATGACTTGGAAAGTATGACTCATGCATTTCACATCCTGTATGTCACGATCATTTTTACATCCTAGCAACATTGGAGTTATGGTGCCTCCACAGGCAAACATGAACGGTCGAATTTGGATATCGAAAATATGTGTTCCAGCACTTTGGCATTATGGATGTCTTTGGGTGAAAGTCCCTAAATCCTGTGGTACTAGTAGGATGCTTCATGTCGAGACCGAGTAGATATCACGAGTATTCAAGTGTCAAATACCAGTAGGCCGCGTCTTCAACTGTGTCAAGGTCATTTGGAAAGGGATGCGACCTTATTTGCTCGAGGTTAGGGGGCTGTAAGCTAGGTTGAGTTTGACCAACTCCTGAAATGGGTCCACTATCGATGAGCCGGGTGGGCATTGTTATACCTCTGACGAAGCGGATAATGAGGTATTTTTCGCTCACTTAGTCATGTGCACGATGGGCGGTAGCCAGTGTTGAAGTGTACTAGACCTCGAGGATGTTTTCCGTAACGAACTGTTCTGATATGTGGACTAATTGAGGATTAACATGTTTGCATTACATCTTTAGCATATATCACTCGACCACATAGGCCATACATTGCATAGCCTTGGTGTGACTAACAACATTCATGGACTTGGCAGCTTAGCACTCCATCATCTTCTGTATACTTTGATATCTATATTCTTGTCATATGCATTGTGCACACACACACACGCATTCTACTAAGTTTCGTAGGAGGGTTATGCGCATTTGTTTACGCTACAGGTGATGCTATGGCGTATCAGCAGCATTGAGCTCGATCTTTTGAGTTCTTGATTAAATTTTGTATTTCCCTTCTAGTATCATACTCAAATATTTTATTAGCGGATATGTGATGATGATGTTTTATGACTTGGGTACACTTGTAGTTATGCTCTTAAAAAAAAAATCACCTGAAATTCCTCTTATATGATCTTAGGATCAAAATTTGGCGTATGTGAGCTAGGAGCTTGTTTCGAACAAGAAACAAATGCATTAGGTCTGGGGAAAATTATCTTATTCGAACATAACAAAGAGAGTATATGGAGAACCATCATCGTATTATTAATACTAAATTCATTTCATCCTTTGATATCCCTTGATTATAAGATAGATCATTTGAAATACATAAATTGAAATTAATAAAGTTCGAATGTCGAATCTCGAATTCGGCAACATTTCGACAGTTACTTCAGTCATCTCCTTAGGAGGAATGTTGTGCCAATTTGGTCATTCAACTTCTCCCCTTTTGAGCTTGTCCCTTATGTAAAAGGAGAGCTTGGAGCAATGAAGGTCGAACTGGACAATTTCGGCAGCATCTCGACCCCTTTTATAACTGGCCATATAATGACCTGGTTGCGCGACCTGCGCAACAAGTTGTTGGTTGCGCGGCCCGCGCAACCAATCTCTGACTTCTCTTCTCACCTTTAGTCTTCCTTCAGAGCTCTGCTCCTCTTCCAAAATTCTTCTCTCCCTCAAATGAGAGGGGGAATGGGGTATTTATGGGCCTCCACACGTGCGAACCCTCAATCTTCGAGCCATGGGGCCCACCTTGCATCAGATCTGACCGTCCATAATAACTGATATTTGATCTTAGTTGCGCGACCCGTGCAACGAGGAAGTCAGTTGTGCGACCCGCGTAATAAAGGAAATTCCTTGCGCAACCGGTAAAATGCTTTAGGCTATTTGTGCGGTCCGCGCAACCAACTACTAGTTGCATGACCCGCGCAACCACTGACAAAGTGTTTGATCTTCTCCTTTCTTCTTCATTCTTCCAACTCCTTTTTGATCTTCTACCCTTTCAATCATTCTTCATCATTTTTATGCTCCAATGGGTTGAAAATGGGATACTACAGAGGCTGTCGACATCGAATTCGTTTGCCAGGAATTTAATGAGCTCGGTTCCTGAGTTTGGGGAGTGAGCGTAGCACCGATGTGGTCGTTACGGTAGAGGTCTTCGGTCAAACGGACACAAAAACACGTGGCAAGATCGGCGTTCGACAATCTAGTCAGTCTCGAGTATGTGGATGCCGGAAACATAGGCATACAGAAGGTTCCATGGAACACGGGTCTCACAAGGTGCTTTTTCCTTCTCATAAAGCGTGGTTATGTCTTTTTGTATCTTAAGTAGAGGTGTCAACAGGTCGGGTTAGGGCTGGCCTAAGCTTTGTCCAAACTCGGGCTGCAAATTTCAACGTAAGCTCAAACCTGGCCTAGGCCCGTGACAGGTCAAGAAAGTCCAACTCGAGCTCAACCTAAAAAATTTCCCATTTTTCAGCCTTCTCCAGCATTCACCATGAAGATTTCAATAGTACAAAAGGGAAGAAGAAGAACACTTACAGAGAAGGAACATTTGCCTTTCTTTCCTTCTCTCTTTTAGGAAAAAAAAGAAGGAAAAAATGAAGAGAGAGAGAGCTTTCTTCTAGGAACTTTCTTTGAGGAAAAATAAAAAGAAATATGGAGAGAGAGAGAGAGAGAGAGAGAGAGAGAGAGAGAGATACGCTAGATGAGTATGGACTCACCATTGTAGCCACAAAAGTTATGACTACCTTTCAAATACAAAACCAAAGAAAGAGGGTACTTGAGAGAGACGCGAAGGGGGGATGTGAAGGAAAATTTATTTATTTTTTAAATAGTATTAGGCCAGGTTGACGGGCTTTTGGAAAGGGAAGTCCAAGCTCGACTCGGTTAAGAATCAAGCTCAAGTTTAAAAATCGAACCCAGTGCATGGGCCTGAAACCCTAGCCAAAGCTTGGCCTGAAAGCCTGTCTGGCCAGTGTCTGTTGACAACCCTAATCTCGAGCCTTGATTCAAGTTATTTTCGTTTATTTTGGAGCTCCTATTATATCCTGGGTGTGTATAGAGAAAAAAACTCATTTATTTCTAAGCATGTATTTAAAAAAATGCAAGTGTGACGCACCTGCTACGAGTACTGGCTGTTGGGTCCTTACTCATGGCTCAGTGGTAGATTCGCAAAAGTTTCAACACTAAGGCCATGGGTTCTTGTACCCATTGTGGGTGTGTGGGTGAGAGTGGGTGCGTGTAAAACAAGTATAGGTTGTCAGATATATTAGCCAAGGCATGTTCACGGTTTGACCTGCATAATAACCGATCTGAATCCCTTACACGTGTGAGACATTTGACACGTACGATATGCACCTCACTTTACCTGTGGCCCCACCACTGAGCGGAGGTGTGAATTTTTAGAAAATGGATTGTGTGGTGTGAAAGACTTCCATGGTGTGCTGATGTCACCAAGTTTTGTGGGGCCATTATAATGTGTTATATCCACACCATTTATTCATTTTATGAGATCATTTTAGAACATGAGCCAAAAAAATAGGTAGATATGAAGTTCATGTGGACCACACCACATAAAGAAGTGGATTGAACATCAACCCTTTAAGAACTTATCGGGGGGTTATAGAAGTTTTGGATCAATTTGAAATTTGTTATTTTACAATTATTCATGTGTGTTTGACTTCATAAATAGGTTATATGACAAATAACCATTATGAAAAAGGTTTTAGCGGTGGGAATCATTATCCCCCACTGCTTTGGTTTGGTCCACTTGAATTTTTGATGTCTCATTTTTGGGGTCATCACTTAAAATGTTTTCGCCTAATGGATGAACGTGTGGATATGATACATACATCATAGTGAGGCCCACATAACTTGGTGACGTCAACACATGTAACATCCCGGATTTTTGTCAACCTGGAATTAGAAGTCCTTAGGCGATGGGACAATCCTAACTCCTGTTTAATTTCTCAAACACTCAATTCAAGGGTCTTAAATCCCTTCTTCAAACCATTCTCTTGAAAACCTCATTTTTCCTTCACAAATCTCATCCTCACTATCTTATCCTTCAAACTTGTTTAAGTACTTTCATGTTAGACACAAATCTTTAAGTTTATGTGAATATAACGACTAGGAAAAATCCCGTGCAAAGACCCGAGTACCATCTCGAACCGAAATCACTTAGGATCAAATCCTTTAGAAATTAGACAAAGTTAACTAAGTGTTAAACTAGATTAGCCATGAAATCCGCTTGAATCACTTTAAATACGATCTGCAAGACCCAAAACTTGTAGAATCATTGACGCTAGGTTACCCTAAAATCTAGGATCAATCTCATTACCCAGTTCCTCTCGGGAGCACATTGAAACTCCGTATCAGATCTGGACCGCACGTCGGAAGTCCGATTAACGCGAAGTTAAACGGTTAGGACCACCTTGTTGGGCTTGACAACCATCTCGGAAATCAAATCCAAATAGTGTCCCACAGCTATTTGCTTGAGTTCGGAGTGAAGAGTGTGAGAAAATGAGATTTTCTTATTAAATTCAAAATGATTTAAGTAATCTAGCATGTGTCGCTTGCGGACAATTTATAAGCAACCAGACCGTCGGAATCTGACCCAAATACACCCTCGGATTAGGAGAAATTTCATACACTCATCAGTGTACTTGAAATCTCTGATCGAGTTTCACTGACCGTTGAACTGAAACTGGTCCGCTACGCGTGATCTGGGAATTCGACCGAAACAAAAACTTAACTAAACCTAGATCCAGTGTTAGTGAGCTTAAGTTCGACCGCACACAGAAAATGGGCCGCCAGAAGTGCTCCGTTGGATCGAAACAGCCTCACTTTGGCTATAACCTAAGTATACCTTGACCTGGAGTCTATTTTGGAGAGTTTTGGGCATATATAAGGACCTTAAACGCTCACTCTCTCATCCCGTACGAATTTGAGAAAAACCTAAGAGAGAGAAGAGAGAAAAGAGAGAGAAAGTGTGAGAGATGTGCGAGGATCTCCCTGCCACTCTACCCTGCCGCTATACGTGCTTAACTACTCCGATCTAATCGCTTTTCTGGCGATTCCGACTTCATTTCTAGGTAAGAAACTCTAACCCTAATCTGTTTTGGGGTTTTGATAGTTGTAAGTTATGAAATAACTAACCTAAGGCATGTTATAGGTTGCTACATCACCGTAGACAGAAGCCTAGCAAATCTATCAAGTTCGTTACGATTCTACGACAAAAGGTGCGGACTTTAGACGTATAGGTTATGGTTTTCAACGCTTTCAATGTCAGATAATGATAGATTCATGATCTGTATGCAATTGCACATGTACAAAGTGCTGACCGTTTCGTCTTTCGATTGTACGTTAACTATGTTGAATATACTGTATTCCTCGTATTTGTAGAAAATACCGTATATGTATAAAATACGGATTTGTGCTTAACATGATTATTTGTCGTGACTATATGCTTGTATGTATGCGATAACTCCCTAGCGAAAGGACTTGCCCTAAATCACGCCACGACCACTATACGCTATAGATGTTAAAATGTGTAACCCAAGTGTTTGTAGAAATGACTGAATGAATATGGAACTTGGATTCCTGCTTGCCATGACTATCAGTCGTGGGTGCACGCGTGTTATAATTGGGGCACCTCCCTAGTGAAAGGATTTGGCCTAATACCTATCTGATCAACATATGTCATGTATGTTGATGTAGGTGGTCTAAAGTGTTTGTTGAAATGTCTAAATGAGTAATAGTTAGTAAATTGTAATGTATAAGGGTGTTGAGATATGATTCTCAACTCCTTTAACTATGTGTATGATTTCTTTAGATATCTGTGTGATTAGGAATTGAATATGTACAAACTCATGCTTATGTTGTACTTCATAACATGCTCAACTGATTGTATGATTTGATCTAAGTAATGCATATGTTTAAATTCATGTTTAAGTCGTATTCCATAAGAGCCGTGAAGGGTGATGGGGGAGTGGTGTAACGATTCCGTGCAACAGCCCTGGCAGCCCTAAGCGGACAATACTGGATATTTGATTGTATGATTTGAAATCCTGATCCATTACTGTTTTAATTGTTCCGTAATTGAATGTGATTGAGACTAAGAGTTAGTCCAGGCGATCGGTAACGGAATGGAATTCGTGACTAAGATTCATTCGTCACGCAAGATGTGTTCGACGAACCCGAGTCGTACTTCGGTTGGCGATAGTGGTTGGCCACGCGAAGTGCTTATGCACTTCATGTCGTTCAACTTGTCGTACGCTCGAGCTAGCCGAGCTCGTCAAGTAACCCGATCTGTCTTATGTATGTTAACCATGTTTGGACGCCTCTTTTTGAACCTAAGATACTAACCTTACCAGTGGAATCCCGTTAACCTTGGTACCTAGATCCACTAAGACTCATGAGCCGGGCATGGTGGTATGGGACACCGTGGTCGAGCTGTCGGCCTACGCTGGGGTTTCGTGGTGTTGCGAGTGCGTCAGCCCGAGCCTCCCCGTAATGTCCATTGAGCAACCAGACTCGTGAGCCGATTATGGTGGTATGAGACACTATATTCGTGCTGTCGGCCTACATTGATAAGGTGATGGGGGAGTGGTGCAACGATTGCGAGTAACAGCCCTGACAGCCCTTTGTAGTGACCTCGAGCGTACTCTGAATTTGCGGTGAGGCGACGAGTTTTGCCACGGTGAATAGAGTATGAACTAGGCCTGTATCAATTTAGTGATGAACCACACTATTGTATGAGATTATCTAGGATTGACGACCCTAGAATGGATCATTGTTTGAGAATGATATAAGGAAGGTACCTTATTAGTTTCCTAATACTGCTGTTTGAAATGGACTAATAATAACTCGGTAATCATGCTCATCATAGCATTACATGTGCCTGGAAGATGTGGAGCACTGAGGGTGACAGCATGCCGCGGACGTAAGATGGTGTCGCACGAGGGAGTATGTTGAAGAGGGCATGCATCATGACAACATTTCATACTTGTATTAACAAGAGTACTTAGGATTGTTGATTGTATTGTTTTATCATTACTGCTTGACTGTTTTGATAACATGTTAACCTATGCTTTACTGTTCCACTGAGTTGATCACTCACTCCCACGTTACGAGACGGTACTTGCAACACTAACCAGACTGTCTTAGCTGCAGGTGATGGCGATGCTTATGAAGCAGAGCCAGACTACTACTATGATGTTGAGGAGGAGTTCTCCTACATGTAACTCTCTGACGGGTCTATGAAGACTTGAAATTGCATTGACGAGGCTATGGTATTTGGGATAGATGACATTACACTTCCTCGATTTGGTATATTTTGGATTTGTACTTGTAAATAGTTAACCTGGTAACATTATCACACTCTGGAGACTCACCACAGTTTATATAGTTTATATATCTATCACAGTCTTCCGCTTGCTATCTCACTTGTCTCTGGAGTATGATATGCTGTTTTGGCTTAATCTCACTCATGTTCAATGCACTAATACAGACAACATTCAATCATCATTCATTACGTTGCATAAGTGATGCGTTGGAACTTGGGAGTTGAGTTTATGCTCGACCCCTGATTTTCATGGCGTTACAACATACCACCAGTGATACGTGGCGTACCAGGCAATCCCCTTCCAAAATTTAAGAAAGGGCCATTTCTAATGGTGTCAATGGATTGGGCTCGGGCTTAAAAAATTAGAATTTTGAATATAACTAGCTATGGCCCAGCCCATAACAGTTCAAAATCTGGGCAAAGACCCGGTTGATAGCCCTACCATTTCACAGTGGGAAGTTGACTGCCTTTTGAGTAGAGTCGAGCATCGAGTTGAGTTAGACAGAGTTAGGGCTGACTCGACTCGATCCCATTTTTGAAATAGGCTTGACCCGAACTCGACACCAAGTCCAGCATGCCTGACTCGATCCAAGTTCGATCTGGCCTGGATTGATCCGGACCGAGTCTGATTCGGTTAAAAGAACCGAGTTGGGTTGAGTTGGCACTGAGTCGGATTGAGAGATGAGGGAGGGAGGGAGGGAGGGAGTGGAGAGACGAGAGAGGAGGAGGATGAGGAGGAGGAGGGTGTTGGTGGTGGGTAGCCGGGCTTGGAAGAGGAGGAGGAGGGAGGGGGGAGAGTTGGGATCGGGTCAGGGTAGGGTGCAGCGAGTAGGGTTAGAGAGTCGGGTTTCAGATCGAGTCGAATCTAATTGGATTGAGTTTCGGTTTGAGTCGGGTCGAGTTATTGGGTAACTCGAATTCAACTCTGTTTGAGTTCAGATTAGGCGAAGCATACTCGGTTCGGATTGACTCACCCATTCGGTTTGGGTCGAGTTAGATCTGAACGAGTTGGACAAGTTGAGTTAGCCAGTTGAGTCGTCCGGTGCCCACCTCTACTTTTGAGTGACTTAGTAGGTGTACTGAGTAAACTCTGTCTAACTCACCATAATGTATGTCTTATCCATGCCATCCTTCAATTTTTCCACGATCATTTTAGGGCATGAGCCCAAAATTGAAGCATATCCAAAGCTCAAAGTGGACTACCCTAGAGGAAACGGTGTGAATCTAACTGTTTCCATTGAAAACTTCCCGAGGTCCACATCATAAGTTATGAATGAAGCTGATATTTGTTTTGTCCAGTTATCCGTATATTTGGACCTCACGAACAGGTTGGATGACAAATAAACATCACTGTGGGCCCAGGAAAGTTTCAACTTATCCCCACTATTTCCTGTAGTGTGGTCCATTTGAGCTTTACATATGCTTAAATTTTGCCCTCACGCCCTACAATGATATGGAAAAATGGATGGACGGCGTTGATAAGACACATACATCCACGGTGGGCCCACAGAGTTCACCAAGTAATTGCCAAGCCATGCACACGTGTCTCGCCATGTGATCTGCACGAAAGAGGGACACCGGACACCCTCGTTCGCACGAAAATGACCGCAGGGTTTCCTTCTCTCAGAAGAAAGAAGATCGGTGGCAAACACGTTGGGAAACTTACTACTCTCTCCTTCGCGGGAACCCAACCCATCTTCCTTCGTTCGAATTCCATCTCCAATTCGAAAAATAGAAAGAGGGTACGGTTTGAGTTCAATCCTCTCTTTTTTTTTTTCCCCTTTTCTTTTCTAATTGCATTTTCTTGATTGCCTTGACAAAGAAAGCGCACAGGAAAGAAAACCCAAACGAAAAATAAAGCATTTTCAACGATTTGAATCATTGAAATTTCAGAGTTCTTGAAGAAAATCGATGGAAGATCATCGACCCAGAAGACAATCTCTGAAAAACCATCATCCTGATTGGAAAGATAAGGTACTGATCGATCGCCCCTCCTTGTTTTCAGTATTTTGCTTCAGTTTCCTTCCTCTCCTCTCCTCTCCTCTCCATTTTATTTTTTTGGAATCAGTATTTACACTAAAAGATCAGGTAAGCAAATCAAAACAGCGAATCAAAGGAATAATCTCAACACACATTTCTTGATTTTTACAAGAGCAGAAAATACAGGATTTGATACCTAACAATAAGTTTTAGAAACTGTTGATACCTAACAATCAGTCTTAGAAACTGTTGAAATGTAACAATTAGAAACTGTAAATCATGAGGTGCTACTATTACACCCTCTTAAGCTAAACAGGAGTTCAATCACGGTTCGTTTATCTGTTGGATACCAAAATCTGTGTGCCGTAAGTCCTTTGGCGAATATATCGACAACTTGATCATTAGAAGAGACGAAGTGAACATCAATGTCTTTGGGGATCACATGTTCCTTGATGAAATGATAATCGATTTCCATGTGTTTGGTGCAAGCATGGTGCTCAGGATTGACGGCAGGAGTCATAGAGCTGATGTTATCACAACGCTAGATAATCAGAGGGGCACAAATGCAAATGGAGAGATCCTGACAAGTGTATGAATCCACAAAAGATGAGTAGCAGTGTGAGCAAGAGATCAATATTTGGCTGTGGTGCTTGAGTGGGCCACGGCGGTCCTTTTTTTTTTGCACTCCAAGAGACGAGGTTGTTGCATAAGAAGACACAAAAACTACTGGTTGATTGCTGATCATTAGGACGTCCAATCCTATCAGAATCCAAGTATGCCTGTAAGTCCAATGAGTAACTCGGTTTTATCATGACGCCATGATGGATGGTGCCTTTAAGATAGTGATGTGTTTGACGGTTGTCCAATAGATTGAGGTCGAGGCATGCATGAATTGACACACCTGATTGACTGCAAATGTAAATCAGGACGAGTCAATGTCACCAACTAAGCTTCTGTAATAAGTGGCATTTGGAAGCAATGACCATCATACTTGGATATTTTGTGGCCAACTAGAGTCTAGAACAAAGGTAGACTGTGGTTTGACGCCGTCTAACTTCCATCGTTGGAGAAGATACGTGATCATTTGATTTGAGATATGAATATTCCATGTTGATCATGTTGAACTTGGGAGTCCCAGTAAGTACTAAAGATGGTTGAGGTCTTTCATTGCAAAGGTCGTACCCAGGCATTCAATCAGATGAGTAAGACTAGCAGAGGAGTTACCCTTATAATAATATCATCCACATAGATAAGTAGGAGAATAATTGATGATTTCTCATGACGTATGTACAAAGAAGTATCCGCATGTTTGCTCTGAAATGCAAGTTTGAGTAAAAAGTTGGTGAACTGTTGAAACCATGCACCAAGGGCCTCTTTGAGCCCATAAAGTGCGATATGTAATTGGCACACGTGTAGGTAACAATGGGTCAGTAAACTTAGGAGGCTGCTGCATGTAGACTTCCTCGGGTAGGTGTCCATGTAAAAAGGTGTTATGGACATGCAGTTGGTGAATGGGCGTCCCAAACTGTGTGGCAAGAGTAAGGACTACTTGAATGGTGGTGAGTTTGACTACTGGGCTAAATGTTTCCATGTAGTCAACGCTTGTCGGTTGCTGGAATTCCCCAGCCACAAGATGGGCCTTAAAGCATTTAGTCGAGCCGTTGGCACGCTACTTTAATTTGTAGATCCAACGGCAACCAATGATGTTTTGATGAAGCTGAGATGGGACCAACGACCATGAGTTCGGTAGAGTTGTTGGCCTGCCATTTGGCATGTTTGGAAGGTTGGCTATAACATGCCGGTTCGGTGGGAACTGAAGACGTAAATAGGGCCATGGGGAGTGGGAACTGAGCTGCTAACGCAGAACCGATGCATGAACAAAATAAGATGTGAGATCAAGTAACAGAATTAAGATAATTAACAAAAAACACAAGCATTACCATAATAATCACGAATCCTATGAAAACCAAAAGAACATGCATGATCCTAGCCTACGTTACCAACATCATCACACAAGATCATTAAATAAAACGAAACTAGGATCTAATGAATGTAGGGACATCCAATTAGCATATGATATGGTCTATTTCAAAGTGGAAGGCCTAATACAACCTATGGTAAAAATTATGGTTTGGGTAATTTGGGAAAGTAGGAAAATTAGGGATTTTAGGTTTAGGGTTAGGATTTTGGGATTGTGGATAAGTAAAGGAAAGATGAGTTTATGAAAGGATGAAGGCTTAGGATGAGAGAATTGAAGAATTTGAAGAAAATACCTTGATGGAGGAGAAAAAAGATGATGGTGTGGGGATAGGTGGAGACCTCGCACCTCCGTTAATGAGGATTAACCTCGTATCAATCTCCATTCTAAATCGCATGGAAGTATATTCAAATTGCATGAAGATGGAATAAGAAAGCAAGAGCCTCTCTCTCTCTCTCTCTAAATCACAAAATCCAATGGGAGAGGTCATATGCCCATTCGTTTTATAGATCCAAGAAGTTTCAAAAATTATAATAATCATCGTCTTATGAATCTTAACGAAAATAGCCCTAGTGTAAATAAAATTAACCAAAACACTCATAATGTTTCTAAATATAAAATAATAAAAAACTAAATCCTAAAAGATGATAAAGTCTAAAACTGATGTGGACGATCAACGATCAATGGCTCGATCATGTGATCCATACGATCCAATGGCCCGATCGTCGCGTCCCTCCAATCCAACGTTCTGGATCACTCCATAAAGCAACCCATGTGCATCTTCTCAGTGTGGGGTCTTCCAGATGCTCACACATGCACATGGTGGTCTTCAGCACGATCACGGATACTCGCCTAGCCATAGGGAAATCGGTGTGGCCCGTCTCCTCCAATGATACGTACGCAAAGGTGTATGTGAAGTGATGTCCTCATCAGTTGTGGAGAGGATTTTGGATTTTCGAGTGCCATCCTTGGTTTGGGTAACCATGTGGTGAGAATTAGTGGGTGTAATGGGTGGGGTAGGATGGCATGTGTTGAGGTCAGTTGGTATAGAGGAAGTTGATGAATTGCGCAGACCAGGTGAGGTAATGGAGAGTAAATGATTGTTAGGGCAGTGCCAATGATTGGTTAAATAAAGATGGACTTGGAAAGAAATTAGTGGCGTGTGATTGGTGAGATTGCATAGGATGGTGTGAGTGGGACATGTTCACACCAGGAGGATGCAATTCCGCGGTGGTGACATCAGTGGACTCATCAACAGTAGTAGCCAAATGTGATGAAATTGGAATGTGAACAGGGGGAGTGACAGATTGATTGAGGACGACTGGGTTGATGGTCCTTGCGAATGGGAAGACATTTTCATCAAATATAACGTGCTGGGAAAGATAAATACGTCTAGGTTTGGGTTCAAGGCATTTATACTCTTTGTAGTTGAGATTGTACTCAATAAAAATACATTGACTTGTGCGAAATTTCAGTTTGTTTTTATTATATGGACGTAAAAATGGGTAGCAAGCACAACTAAAGGTTCATAGTGGAACATAGTTTGGGGGTTTGATTTATTAAGAACACAACGGTAGAGAAAGGCGAAAAGGTACAAAAGCATGAGCTAGAAGAGAGTCCAATTTTGATCACATGCCCAGTGTTTTCGTTCTGCAATGCCATTTTGTTCTAAAGTATGTGGGCACAATAGCCAATGACTCATGAATTCACCTCCATGTCCGATTGAATGGCCTTGATATTTGTAGTGATCATATTTTCAACTAATAGTTTAAACGAAGCAAATATATCATAAGTTTGCGGTTTGAATTCCATTGGGGAAAGCCATGCATACTTACTAAGTCATCAACTATTATTAAATAGTAACAAGCACCACTTATTGATTTAACAGGAGAAGGGCCCCATATATCAGTGTGAAATAATTCAAGAGGGGAGTGAGATTGAGAGGAGGAGAGAATAAATTGAAGGTGGTTATTTTTCCCTTGTTGTCATGAAGTGCAAATTGTAGAGATTTTTGGTGAGCCCCGCAGAGGGAGGCGTTGATGAGATAGAAGAAACCGCAACACCCGTTGTGAGAGATGTCCAAGACGATGATGCTACAATATGGAAGAGACACGTTCGCTGACAAGGACAGGAAGGGAGGGAGTTGACTAGATGTGGGCATTTTGAACCAGAAGATGATAGAGCCTATCTTTAGTTGCTTCAAAGAAAAGATCTTTCCCGCGAGTCGTTCCTTCACAGAGAAACCAGTAGAGTGAAATTAAAAAGTGCAATAATTGTCTTAAGTAAATTTCTTAACGGAAAGAAAGAGTTAATTTGGGGAACATGTAAAATATTGTCTAAAAGGAAAGTATTTGAATAGGTTTAGAGAGAAGAATGCCTTGTATGATGTATTGATAAGCCTGACCCGTTTTCAACCATGGCTTGATCTAAACCATTGTATTCTGATCGGAGTGACTAGTTGGCCAAATTTGAGGTAACATGATTTGTGGTTCATGTATCAACATACAAGGGTTGGTTATTTCCACTCTTGAGAGATGGTTGCTTGCATTGTGGCAAGTTGGCATGGTTGGCCATGACCTTGATAATCATGGTCCAAACGATGATTGCAGTCTAGTGCGGAATGACCTACTCGATTGCATATTTGGCATGTGGGACGAGGTTTACGGTGTTCATTGTTGTTATTAATGTGGGTTTGGCCATGACTTCTCCCACAACCATGGGAGTGAAAACTGTTGCGACCCCTTCTTTGTTGAGAACTGGCCCTATGGGCGACAAAGGCAGTGGTGAGAGTTGGGTTGGTTGCTTCTGACGGTGCGGCTTGTACAGGGTTGCTCTCTTGACTAATGAGATGGCCATATGATTCATCTATACTAATGGGATTGGAGTGGGTGGTTACGAAAGTTGTGAATGGGGCATATTCTAGGCCGAGGCCATGGAGAATCATAAGAACGAGATTAACTTCATTGACAGGGCAACTGACAACACCAAGGTTGTCAGAGATAGTCTTTATATGTTACAGATGGTCTAAGATAGAGAGAGGCCCTTGCTTAGCCAATTGCAACTGTTGCTTGAGTTGCCTTATATGTGCCTGACAGTGGGATGCAAACTTCTCTCAAGTGTCATCCAAACCACAAGGGAAGTGGCGAGGACAACCTGTTCAAGGACAGATTCACTCATAGTGGGAATGAGCCAACCGAGTAGGAACTGATCCTATTTTACACATTCCACATACTTAGGATAAAGAGAGGTGGTGGGTTTCTGATTTTCATCAAGAACAAATTGGGCAGGACATGTAGCACTACCATCAACATAAGCCATTAAATCATTGTTGCGAAGAATGGGTAAAAATTGTGCTTTCCGACGTAAATAGTTTGTCCGATCCAGTTTGACGGACACAATGTGTGAGATGCTGCCTAGGAGAAGTTGGGATGGTGATAGGGAGGATGAAATTGCTTGAAGAGCCCTTTGGTTGAATTAAAAAGAAGGAATGAATGAGAGATTAAAAAAAGGATCAAGAAGAGTGTTAACTCTTTGGATGCTCTGACAGCATAAAAGATCAGAGAAGTAAATCAAAATTGGGCATAAAAGTAATAATCTCAACAAACATTTCTTGTGTGAGAGTATGAATGCCCATACTTTTGGGCATTTCTCGGTGAGCTCCTTTTATAAGATGATTTGTCCTATTGGAGTGGGAGTAGGAGCCAGGAGGCCATGCCTATCATTTCTGGTATCATGGTGCTCCTCCCAAGGTTGTTGCTTTCACCTGGCTGGTGGGTAGGGAGAAGGTTTTGACGATTGATAATTTGCAAAAGAGATCCATGATCACCCCGAACATTTGCTCCTTATGTTTGCGAGCGGTGGAATCAGTCGATCATCTCTTCGTTTTTTGCCCCTTCATGTACAAGGTGTGGTCTCACTTCCTCTCTTCCTTCAAGACGTTGTGGGTTATGCCAAGCAGCATTAGGGACCTCCTTTGGGTGTGGCATGGGGGAGGTACAACAAGAAAGGAAGGGGTATTATGGCATTTGGTCCTCCTGGCTGTATGGTGGGCCCCATGGGCTGAGAGAAATAGACGTTGCTTTTGAAACAGTTCAGGCTCAGTTGAGGCTGTGGTGGCAAATGTCAACGTTTTTGTTCTGTGTGGGCTTCCTTCTTAAATAATTCTGATTGATTGTAGTTTGGTTTTTCCAGCATTTCTGAGGGGGCTCTCCCTCTTTTGTATTCCTTTCCTGCTAGCTGTTGCTATTGGGCCTTTAATAAAGTTTTCATTATCCTTCAAAAAAATATATTTAGATGTCTGATTTTTTTAAGAACACGAAATACACGATTTGATACCTGACAATCAGTTTTAGAAACTATTGATAGCTAACAATTAGAAACAGTAAATCAGTTTTAGAAACTATAAATCATGAGGTGCAATTATACACCTCATCCTGATTGATTCGTACACCCATTTTCAATTTTTTGAATTGAACTAGGACACTTTGTACTATTTCAATACCTCAATAGAAAATGGGTGTGTGCAAATCAATCAGGGTGGGTGAAAATGGTATCTTCCTTTTCTTGTTTTGAAGGGCAGGAGCTGAGTTTCTAAAATTTTCGTTTTAGTAAATATAAGCTATTGATCAGATGGGACCTATAAGGAGATGGGCCATCCCTCATTATCTCACCATCAGATTATCCTTCCCAATCAATGAAAATGGACAATCCCAACCAATGCTCCACATTTAACTGGAGCCCAAATTGTAGATTAGGATCATCCGACGAGGGAGACTTTTCCCATCTTTCATCTGGCAGGCCCACCGTATGATCATTTAGATCACCAAAAGGTGGGCCCTTTGTGCACAGTTTGTTGTGCTGAGAAAATGCTCGATCAAATATTATATGTTTCTTAAGGTATAGAAAATCCTTAACTTATAAACTTGCTTAGTAGTGATGCACCAGCAGGTCCAGGCTCGGTAAAGGGAGGGTCGTATATTAGTTAGGTGGCTGGTCGTTGAACTTATGGGAAGCAATCATGAGAGGGTCGGTAAAGTTGACCCGAATTGCTTGGATAAGGCTATGGCGTTGATCATTCGCTTTCCATCCGTCATCTCTTTTCCAATAGTTATTTTATCTCAATAAACCATGTGACCGGTCTCACAAATATGGGATGTTTTGATAGTGGACAACCGAGCAGCGCACCAAAAGCTCCAGAGTTGATGGAGAAGGACCGGTTTATCCCTATATGCAGGACCTCCTAGGCGAGACTTCTTCGTGGCAACCCTCGCTTCGCCCGGGTCCTCGATCGCATGGCCAGTGGGCCCCATCTCATGGCCATTCTGCATCTCACAGACCCCACCTTGTGGGCCACCCCACCACAGTGTCGGGATGCGATGCATCCTTGGAATCACATCAAGATGCTCCCGCATCATCCACCCACACCACAAACACTGGGCTCCTGCTTTGATGCTATTTTGATATCAGACAACCAATCAGTGCACCAAAAGCTCCGGAGCTAATGGAGAAGGATTGGCTCTACAAGGTAAACCCATGCGAGACCTCCCTATAGGCAACCCCCGCTTCGCATGGGTCCTCAAATCGTACGGTCCCATAGTAAGCCCCACCTTGTGGCCATTCTACATCTCACAGATCCCACATCGTGGGCCATCCCACCCAACGTGGAGATATGATGCATCCTTGGAATCACATTAGGATGCCCCTGCATTATGTCCACTTACCATCCAAACAAGACCTCCAATGTTGGAATCCAAGAGAAAATATTGGTCATGGAAATAACGATTATTAATTTTCCTTTACTTTCCATTTCCGGTGAAATTCAATCATGCTCGTAGAGAAATTTGATGTTTTTGTTGCATGGAATGCAGCTTCGGCAGAACTGTTTGAAGAGGGTTCAAGAAGATCGAGCTCACTTGCTTTGGAAAGTCAGGTCAACTGAGAAACCGGCTCCGAGTCAAAAGGTACTCTCTCTCTCTCTCTCTCTCTCTCTCTCTGCCCTTGAAGCTACTGCTACTTTATTCATCCATACTCTCTCTATTTTTCTGTACTTGAAGTAATTTTTACATCTTCTTCATGTTAATTCTAGCTTTACATGTGGAGCATGTCTCTGGGGTATCAATATTTTCTTCCATCCTGATATTTGCTACACACATTTTGTGAATGTTTAAGCTATGTTACCTGAGTATGGGTATGGATATCAAGGATGGCAGAGATCGGGTTTGGAGGATCATCAAAATCTGAATACTTAGGATACAAGTATGGCCAATAAGGATTGGCCACTTCTCATAGGATAATCACATTAAAATACTTCCCTACCATTATAAGCTGAATGTTGGCCAGTTGGCATGATTTGCTACAAATTCTATAACATAACTGTAGAGTTTATTTGTTGTTTTTTTATTTTATTTTATTTTATTGAACAGATGATAGCTATGGAGTTCAAAATCCTAGTAAATATGGATTTCAAGTCATGAGGAAGGAGGACCCCTTATATGAGGATCTGAATATCCGGCGTGGATACAGAAGTCTTTTAAAAATCTGGTTACCATTGTTTATTAGAGTTTATGTCTGTCTGATGATAGATTTTTGTCTAGAAGAATTCAAGCCGTACTGGAATGTCCTATCTTAATAATTCCTCAAACCAACTAATGTTGAAAAGCTAAATCTTTCATGTTCCCTACACTGCATTGTTCATTGTGGATTTTGCTTTTTATATGGTTAACATATTTCTGTTGTGGGTTTTGATCTACATATGGATGTATATTACATTCACCTATTTGTGAGTGTGTAGGTCGGTGCGTGAGTGTGCGTGTAGACATGCATAGTGACACATGGTTTGCATGGCTGAACAGGCACATGCATGATAGATGTGTATTGTATGTGTGTGTGCATGCATGTCCATGTGTGTATTCTCCTATTTATGTCCAATTCCATGATTGTCTACCTGTTTTCTGCCATGATTCATGTAAAATTGTCCATGGTTTTCTCTTAAATAGGGAATTGTGGAATCTGCTTTGTGGAACATAGTTTCGGACGAACTGAAGAAGATTAAGCAATCGTCTTTGAATGACTGCTCAGGAATTTCGATATCTGACGCTGATGATGCTATATGGGAATTTGATGGTTTGCACATGACCTCTGTATCAAGTGAAAGCGAATGCGTAGATTTATTGATAGAAATGGAAAAGGCTCTTCATGAAGATTTAAAAGCAGAATTGTGCAGAAGAGGTAATTTTTCTGTTGTTTCTACACATGTTTTGCTTCTATTTAAGGTACTTCTGAGAGTAGCCCAGATTGAAAATTGATTAGATGCTGTGGGGGGACTTTTTTTTAGAACTCACCCAGCATTTAGGTCGTCTTAGTAAACAAAACCCAACTGGACTGGTCATAAGTTTTCCATTTTTCTGCTTCAAAACAACAATTTCACTTAAAATGAACAAAATATCAATTTGAGGAAAACAGCTCTGTGCATCCTCATGTCCTGAGGTACTACCAAATATACCCATAGCGATTTTATTCTTAGCTCATTGAAATGGAGCTTTACAAGGTAAATATTCATGGGTACTTCTAATTTACATCAGAAGTCTCCTCCAACTTTCACTGCCTTTTTGGAAGTGTCATTGGGCCTGACCAGGATGACATTTATTTATCTGTTTCTGCAGAGGATTTTGCTTCTATTTTTCATCTATTTAACTTAGACATGAGCGCATGTCTTGTCGCGAGAAATGGTCATGAGGTGTTGAACATAGAACCTTGAAAAGCAAGCACATTTATACAGTTGCATGATAATATCTGAATGCTATTCTGCAATAACAACATCAATCTATCTAAAGATAAAATAGAAAAAGTGAATCTGGATAAATAAGTAACTATTGAACCTACATTAGTTATTATAAATAGTACAAAAGACGAGAAAAGGTTTTGTAAGGTCTCGTCTTCAACATATGTTTAAAATGCTTGTTGTAGATGTGCATCCTACCGCACCCGTGACAATTATTCTAAAGATAGTGTTGTTGTTCAATTGAAGTTTAATTTCATTTTATACATTTGATGTATGTATTCATTGGTGATTACTAATGCAACAATATTACTCTACTTGCAAGATATTTGTTACACTAGATTTCACTGATCTCAATTGAATCTTATCAGTCCTGTGTTTTACTTTATTATATTGAGATTTCACGTTGGAAACTCCACTGGGTATCAATAAAGGAGGGTTGGTGTTAGGTGGATAATTGGCTGTCAAACTTTTTCAAGCAACAAAGGCAATTCCTATATCGAATCTTGATGATTGGCAAAGACATGATTCATAAAGCCAATTCAAATAGCTGGGGCATGGCTATGATTATGATCATGGTTATGATGATGATGGTGATGGCAATGATGATTGTTAGGGGGCGTTTGGCATCTCTACAAATAAGAGCTTATTTGCTTATTTCTAAAAAAAAAAAGCTTTTAGACTGTTTGGTAAAAGTGTAATTAGGGAGCTTATTTGTTTAGAAAGCAGCAAATGAGCTCCAATTTTAGAAGTTGGTGAGTGGTTACTTTTTGAAAAGCAGGTAGACATTTTTTGACTAATTTTTAGACAAGTTTGTCCTTAAACTTTTCAAGTAATTCCCATCTTGCCCTCTTTCTCTTCTCTTCTCTTCACAATCTCTTTGACGTAGGCCCACATGATGAACAACCCATATTGAAGGTAGGGCCCCATATGATGAATGGCCCACATCAAAGGTGGGCCCATATAATGCACAATCACATCAAAGGTGAGCCCCACATGATGGATGGCTCGCACCAAAGTGTGGCCCCACATGATGAATGATCCACATTAAGCAGGCCCTACCTGATGGACGGTCCACATCAAAGGTGGGACCCACATGATGGATGGTAGACATTGAATGTGGGATCACATGATGAGAGGTTGACAATAAAGGTGGGTCCACATGATAATGACCCATATTGAATGTTGGGCCCCACATGATGGATGGTCCACAACAAAAGGTGGGACCTACATGATGGATGTTGGACATCAAAGGTTGGCCCCTCATGATGAATGGCCCATATTGAACGTGGGGCCCCACATGATGTATGGTCCACATCAAGCTAGGCCCACATAATGAATGGTTCACATCAAAGGTGGGCCCCACATGATGGATGGCCCGCATCACAGTGTGGCCCAACGTGATGAAACATCCACATCAAGTGGGCCCCATTTGATGGGTGGTCCACATCAAAGGTGGGACCCACGTGATGGATGATGGTCATTGAAGGCGGGCCCACATGATGGTTAGTTGACATCAAAGGTGGGCCCACATGATGAACAACCCATATTGAAGGTGGGGGCCAGCACAATGAATGGTTTACATCAAGGTGGGCCCACATAATGGGCGGAGTGGGCTTCACATGATGGACGGTCCACATCAAAGTGTGGCCCCTCGTAATGGACGGTCCACATCAAGTGGGCCCCACCTAATAGACGGTCCACATCCAAGGTCTCGCATGATGGATGACCTCATATCCAAAGTGGGCCACATGATGGATGATCCACATAGAAGGTGCACCCCACACAATGAATGGTAGATATCAAAAGTGGGCCCTACGTGATGGACAATCCACTTCGAAGGTAGGGCCCACACTATGGACACATCAAATGTGGATTCCACATGATGGGTGATGGGTACTGGGTAGTGGACATTGAGGGGTCCCACATAAAGGACAATTAGTATTGATGGTGGGCCCCACGTGATGGATGACCTACATCAAGGTGGGCCCCTAATGGTGAATGGTCCACATCTAAGACGGGCCTTGCATGATGGACGACCCACTTTGAAGGTTTGGCTCACACGATGGACGGTCCACATCAAAGGTGGGCTCCATATGATGGATGATCCACATCTAATGTATAACATAATGGATGACCCAAATGTCTTAAAATATGAAGATTATGGCCATCCATTTTCGAGGCATGGTTCATCTATGGTGTGATCCACCAAAACAACCATCTAGATTGCTCTTATAATAGAGTTGTTGTAAATCTTTAAAAATAATGTCAACTATCCTTTAAAAAAGCTCTTATTTGAAGGTTTTACCAGACATGCTTATTTCAAGTAAGAGTTTTTTTTTGGACTTGAAAAAGTGATTTTACCAAACAAGCTTATTTAAAACAAGAGCTAGAACAAAAAGAGGTTATTGGAGTAGCTCTTATTGAAAAAGCTCTTATTGAATTAGAGTAGAGATGCCAAACGAGCCCTAAGCAATGCTGCTTGGACATGTGGCCCGGTTGCCAAGTGTCGAAGTGTCCAAACGACAAACTCTAAAAATCTTGGTACATTGACACTTCCATACACAAATAAATAATGTTTTATTTAAATAAATATAATAGAAAAAATGAAAACGTTAAAAATAATGGAAATTAGAAAATGATATTCACACAGTTCCAATAAAATCCAATTACTTGCAATATAAACCAATAAATATGACTAAAAACATAAAAAATTATGCATTGTGTTCTTATGTTATACATATCCTGGCATCTAAAATCTAGAGAGCAAGAGGAAGTCCTTATGAGTAGTTTATTCAACAATCATCTTTGGACACCTTGCTTGAAGTGTCCAACACAACACTTTCGGATGACATAACTAGGACACATTGTCCATACAGATTTTGTTGTGTTGTGTCATGTGTAGGAGTGTCCAAGTGTCCCCAAGCCTCAGCACAGCAAAATCCCAGAAAGTAGAAGTGTACAGGTAACATTTGACTCTTCAGCATTGTAGTATATTTGAGTGCGAGAGCACACATATATTTAGTTGTCGTAACGTGCAGCATATCCTTGGAGATAATGGTGTATCATTTGGATTTCACAGTAGGGCGACTCTTAGTAAAAGGCTAAAGCCTAACTTTCATCATGTTAATCCTGAAGATTGATGACACAACTAACATAAAGGACTATTGAGAAAAAATACAGGATAAAAAATGTGGAAAGCTATTGAGTTGCCGAATAGGGATGCGGAGGCTAATAATCACTCTACCCTGGTTAATCTGAGCAGATTGTGATGGGAAGGAACAAGATTTGTGGTTTGTAAAGGCAACTACATCCGTTTCTGGAGAGATATATGGCGTGGAGATTCCTCACTGGAGATAGCTTTTCCATCCTTGTTCATGTTTACAGTGAATAAAGAGGCTATGGTAAACAATAATTATGCTGTAACAGGAGAAGTGGTGATTTGGAATGCTTAAGGAGGAATTTGAGGGACGATGAAATGGTAGAATATGCTCCCCTCTTGGGGACCTTCTATGCAGTTGATATTGTTCCCAACAGCGAAGACTGGAAATGGTCTTAAGGAGGCATATTCTGATCCCAGTATTTGATGTTGAAGTTATGTGACAATGGATCTATCAGTCACCCCTGTTCTTATGTTTGGAAGGTTCCCATCCTGCCTAGATTACAAGCTTTCATTTGGGTAGCTGCAGCAAACTAAATTCTCATGGTGGATATTCTTAAGAAGCGGAACATGGCAATATGAGGGCTGAGGAATCTGGGAATCACTTGTGTATTTTTGTTGGCCGCTGTTTGTCTCAGTTCCTTTGTGGTTGTGCTGCCTCCTCTCTCTCTCTCTCTCTCACTCTCTCTCTCTCTCCATCTCTCTCTTTTCTTGGTTTCCACCCTTGGTGGTGACAATAGGGTTACCTTTTCCGGGGGATGTTGGAGTTGTATGTTTTGTTTTGGTGCTAAAGAAAAAATTTCATCTTTAAAACAATATATTTTGAGCTTATCAGTTGTAACAAATGGTCTATAAGTAAATAAAAGCCCGTAGAAGGGGAGAGATGTGAAGAAAATATTCTCTTCTTGTCTATCTTTTCTTTCTCACCACATTGTCCACAATTTAGTCTTATGAATTTAAGCTCAGAAATAGAAAGGGCCCCATCATTTGTCAGCAGCCACCAGAAGTGTTACCGGAACATCCTAAAATCATTGGAAGTGTTGTTATCCAGCCACTAGAAGTGCTTCTGGAACATCATCCAGCCACCGGAAGTGTTTTTGTATTGTCATCCAGCACTGAAAGTACGGTTGGAACATCATCCAACAGCTGAAAGTGCTGCCAGAATTTCTCCACCTACTGGAAGTGTTGTGCATAATGCAAAATCCAACGGAAGAGTAATCAGTTGTTTGGCAACCACCGGAAATGCTCATGACTCACATCTTAGCCACCATAAGTGCCTACTATTCAAATCCCAGCCAACAGTCATTGGAAGTGCTGTCAGCCTCTCCTGCAGTCTCCAGAATTGTGGACAAGCTTGGCATGTATGATATACATGCTCTAGATTGAGGGGGAGTGTTAGAGTACAGTCTTCGATGCACATGCATTGCAGTATAATTGAGCGTGAGAGTAAACGTATATTCAGTTGTCCTGAAGTGCACCATATCCTTGTATATAATGGTGTATCTTTTAGCTTTCATTTGCATTTATTTTGAGCTTATCAGTTATGACAAGTAGTCCATAACTAAAAACTAGTAGAGGGGGAGGGATATGAAGAAAAATATTCTCCTCTTCTCTCTTTTCTTCCTCATCCACATCTTTCATAATGTAGTCTCTTAAGTTCAACAACGATAATATTGAGATTGCATGCAGCTTGCAATTTTATGATATAACATTTGTATGATACTGTCCTTCAATTTATTGCATCATTGTATGAAACCATCTGGTTATGTGGGTGGGATCACATGTGGAAATAGCCCTTTTACATCAGCAAACTATTGTTCATAATGCCTGTTATTCATATATAAAAGATAGCAATGTTTTTGGTCTAGCTATTGATTCTGATGCTTTGTTTGGGTGACATGTTCCATGCAGAGCTAGAGATTATTGAAAAAACTCTCGCAGAAGAAGATGAGTACTTAGCCCAGGCAGTTTATGAACAAATGAAACTTGGCGATGGCCAGGTATGAGTGAAGTACTAAGTCAACACTGGTTTTTGTATAGATAACAAAAAAGCTTGTTTGCGCATTTACATACAACTTCACTCTCACATAGGTGGCTCTGATTGTATGTGCTAAACTTCTTCCTTCTTTCTTTTATATATATATATATATATATATATATATATATATATATATATATATATATATATATATATATATATATATATATATAGATATATATGATTCTGATAAAAAAATCCAGAAAGTCGGCATTCACCACCATGTCCAAACAGGTCCTAATGAATTACACCATTCTTGAATGCATAAGCTTGGATTCTTGCTTTTTGGAATTGGTTTTTTTTTTTTTTTTTTTTTTTTTTCTGCACTCTTAAAAGTTCGGTTTCTGCTCTAGTTGTTAGCCTTGATTTTAGGCCTTTTTCCCCCCTTAATTGTTTGATTCCCAAAAATCTGAGATCGTATCTGGATTTAGCATTTGTTCGACTTGTCAAATTTAGAATTAGTGTATGCAATGTAAATGGTAAATTGGTAATCCTTCAGACTACTTTCTTCCAGTCAATTCAAAATCATGCAATGGAGTTATCTCCTTTTTTTTTTTATTTTTTATTTTTTTTGGGACGATTCTGATTTTTTTGTTGCTTAAGAAATACAAAGATTTACCAACCAAAATCTTCTTCTCAATGGCCAAGTCTAGCATAGTAAGACGGAGTAGCTCAATGCCACTATCACCAAGACTGTTTGTCGACAAGCTCCCTCTAGTTTGAACAAAATAAACTTCCCCAAGCTATCTAGAATGTGCAATAGCTTTTTTTTTTTTTTTTCTTCAATTTTTTTATTTGTTGGCAACAAACATTTATTAAGAAGCCCCAAAGGGGGTGAAAGGGACAAGTTCCATCAAGGCAATGGATAAGACTCACATACACACATGGAAGATCTATGGAACCCTTCGCATGGGAATTGACAGTGCAATTTGATTTTATAGTTAATTTGCTTAAATACAATCTCCGGAGGGAGGGTGATGCAGGACATGGAAAATTAAATATGACATGCAAGATTTCAGGCTTAGATCCTACCAATTCAGAAACAATCACACAAATTCCACATCTCACATGAAAATCCAAACATTCAATTAAGAAGGGGAATCTATGCGGGTCCAAGCCGACACAGGCTAGGGCTGGACCAATAAAAATTATAAGCTAAACGATGTCAAAGGGAAATAAAATCAACCACTCATGTATAAAAATCAGTCCCTAATTCAAGGGATTCCCTAATCTCAATTCAAGGAACCTAAGGTGAGTAAAAGGGCAAATTAGTGATGGATAATGTAATCTAGGTATAGGGTTATGCAATTAGGTATAAAAAAGAGGAAAATAGGAAAAAACCTGAACCCGAGATGATCCCGACGTGTGGACAGCGGGCCAGGTGCGGGCGCACGTGCGCCTGAGGCTGGCAGCATGTGTGAGGGGGGAGAGAATCCTTTTCAGGATTCTTAGGCCTTGGTCGGCCAGGCCTGGGCTGCAAAACCCTCGATTTTGACGTCGATCCGAGCTCTGATCTGAGCGTGGTGCTCCGTCGAAGTTTCAGCCCCCTTGCGGGCCGAAATCTGAGAACCTGCTGTAATGAAAGGAAACTGATGCAACCAAGGACGAATGTGAAGTATGGATGGTGGTGGAAGATAGAAGAAAAGAGATGGAGGATGGGGATGAATCGGGGTAGATGTGGCTTCGCACCACGGTAGTTAGCCCTTCGAAAAGGGAGGGCTTTGCACCCACTTTTGAATTCTTCCACAACTCACGAAGAGAGCAGAAAAATAAAGCAGGAATTTTTATAAAACTTCAATGAATCAAAAGAACTACAAGGGGTGCCTATTTATAGGAAAACCCTATACCCTAAAAACTCGCACCATGTGCGCAACCTATTACTTGACGCGATGAAGTAAACTAAAATAAAAACCAAACACAGAAATCTAAAGCGTTCACAATGTTCTAAATAATAACAATAAGCAAAATCTAAAAAATGAAATCAATCCGACGAGTGGGCCACGATCATGAGATCCTATGATGGGCTTTTCTTGACTATCGGGCTCACTTTTCTAAACAAAAACTTGTCTTGTAGCTAGGAGGCCCTTCCTGGATGTCGTCATTGAGCCAGATCGACGGTGGGGCCTTCCTTTTCCTTGCGTACGTGTGTAGGGGGGCGGCGTGCGTGCGTGATGTCCCCATCAATTCTCCTCGTCTGTGAAGATTTCGTCACTGGCGAAATAAAACTCTTGAACCGCTCCAGGATGTCAGGATCAAGTCTCCGAAGCTTTTCCTTAGGGAACCACGTGCTGTTTGAAGCTGAGCGTGACTTCCATATAATCAGGTACTTTTGAAACCCGTCGTCCGACGTTGAAACTATCTGATGGTCCAGGATATCCTCTATTTCCTCTCTTGGTGTGTGAAGGCTAGGTATGGGAGGTAGAGGGTAGGAAGAAAGGTCGGGAAGACTAGGTATAGGAGGTAGATGCTGGAAAAATGGATTGGGAATGGTAGGTATGGGAGGTAGAGGCTGGGAAAATGGGTCGGGACGGGTAAGTATGGGATGTAGAGACTGGAAAAATGAGTCGGGAATGGTAGGTATGGGAGGTAGAGGTTGGAAAAATGGGTCGGGAGGGGTAGGTATGGGACGTAGTAGCTGGGAAGATGGGTCGGGACGGATAGGTATGGGAGGTGGAGGCTGGGAAAATGGGTCAGGAGGGGGCCATAGATCAAGGAAAAGGTTTGATGAATCAGGATGGTTAGGCGAAAGGCTGGACAATGCATCAATGGCCCCTTGAAATGCAACTAGATCATCTACATTGAATGTGGAACTAATTCCCATGGATGGTGGAAGATTTGCCACATATGCATTGAGACCGTTTCGTTTTATAATTTTGACGGGTCCAGTGCTATGCGCGTGTAACTTACGAACGGCCCCTGGAGGATACCGCTTGGGCCTGATGCGGACTATCACAGAGTCTCTTACATTGAATTCCTTGAAACATTTGTGCTGGTCTGTAGAAAATTTGTAATGTTCATTACTAGTAGTGATCTTCTGCCTGATTTCTTGATGCCATGAATGAATGTGATGCACAAAAGACTTTGCAGGCTCCGATGGCCTATGAGATAGTGACATAGGGATAAGATCAATAGGTTTCTCAGGTTTATAACCTGTAACGACTTCATAAGGACTGAGACCTGTGGACCTATCGACAGAATTATTAAACGCAAACTCGGCTGTAGATATTACGGTGTCCCATGTTCTGGTGTGCTCTATATCCCTCCTTGGGGGAGACTCATCCGGTAGTTATCAGGAAAAACATCATGAAGCTCATCAACTACCGGAATGGCCTCAGTAGGTAACTTTACACGAGCCTCTGGTGCATTCTCTATAGCCACGAGGCCGCACATGTTGTGCCCCTCAAAATAGTGGTCTTGATGTCCCTCTTGGGGTGGGGGTATGGGTGCACGCCTATGACTGATTCCTTGGCCACCTCCATTCACTGGTCTATCCTTCTGGCCACCTGCCTGAGATTGACCATCTTCCCTAATGCTGGGATTTGTCCCGGCGGAGGCCTTTAGTTGGGTAATGCGTGCATTAAAATGATCATAGCGTTGGTCAATATATTGTTCATAGCGCTTACCCAAATACTCGATCTGCTGGGACAACTTGTTCAATGACTCTAGCAGTTGCTCCATGTTTAGTGTAGGGTGCATGCCAAAACCATGACCTGTATGTGTGAGCATACATTGGCTAACTCAACCTAAGGACTTTCTATAACGACTATATGCGTCTAAAAACTAAATGACCTTACGAGACTCTATATGAAGGAGACTACACACCGTTACTAAGATTCAGCTATATATGATGGACCGAATGCATGACGGACTCAAATAAACTAAACCCTAAATATGTGGTGAATTCCCTTACAAGAACCCTAGGCTTTAATACCAAATTTGATGCAGGACATGGAAAATTAAATATGACATGCAAGATTTCAGGCTTAGATCCTACCAATTCAGAAACAATCACACAAATTCCACATCCCACATGAAAATTCAAACACTCAATTAAGAAGGGGAATCTATGCGGGTCCAAGCCGACACAGGCTAGGGCTGGACCAATAAAAATTATAAGCCAAACGATGTCAAAGGGAAATAAAATCAACCACTCATGCATAAAAATCAGTCCCTAATCTAAGAGATTCCCTAATCTCAATTCAAGGAACCCTAGGGTTAGTAAAAGGGCAAATTAGTGAAGGATAATGTAATCTAGGTATAGGGTTATGCAATTAGGTATAAAAAAGAGGAAAATAGGAAAAAACCTGAACCCGAAATGATTCCGGCGTGTGGACAGCGGGCCAGGTGCGGGCGCACGTGCGCCTGAGGCTGGCCGTACATATGAGGGGGGAGAGAATCCTGAAAAGGATTCTTAGGCCTTGGTCGGCCAGGCCTGAGCTGCAAAACTCCCGATTTTGACATCGATCTGAGCTTTGATCTGGGCGTGGTGCTCCGTCGAAGTTTCAGCCCCCCCGCGGGCCGAAATCTGAGTACCTGCTGTAATGAAAGGAAACTGATGCAACCAAGGACGAACGTGAAGTATGAATGGTGGTGGAAGATAGAAGAAAAGAGATGATGGAGGATGGGGATGAATCGGGGTTGATGTGGCTTCGCACCACGGTAGTTAGCCCTTCGAAAAGGGAGGGCTTCGCACCCACTTTTGAATTCTTCCACAACTCACGAAGAGAGCAGAAAAATAAAGCAGGAATTTTTATAAAACTTCAATGAATTAAAAGAACTACAAGGGGTGCCTATTTATAGGAAAGCCCTATACCCCAAAAACTCGCACCATGTGCGCAACCTATTACTTGGCGATGAAGTAAACTAAAATAAAAACCAAACACAGAAATGTAAAGCGTTCACAATGTTCTAAATAATAACAATAAGCAAAACCTAAAAAATGAAATCAATCCGATGAGTGGGCCACGATCATGAGATCCCATGATGTGCTTTTCTTGACTATCGGGTCCACTTTTCTGAACAAAAACTTGTCTTCTAGTTAGGAGGCCCTCCCTGGATGTCGTCATCGAGCCAGATCGACGGTGGGGCCCTCCTTTTCCTTACGTACGTGCGTAGGGGGGGCGGCGTGCGTGCGTGTGTGTGCGTGATGTCCCCATCAGAGGGAGATCCAGGATCTTGACCAACTTGTTAATCCTCCATTGGACAGTTCTTTCTATAGTCCCCAAAGCTGCATAAGCTGCATTAAAGGAACTGGGCCCAACTCGATCAAGTGCCCATGTGGTGTGGGTGGGTGTGTGAGTGTGGGGTGTGGGTGTGTGTATAAAGAAAACAAAAAACTGCATTAAAGGAACCGCCTCAATAGACCACCCAAAAGTGTTTTACTTTACCTGTCACAAGCATAAGATGCCATCATTAACACTTCCATGTTGTTCTCATTGCTGATGCATCTAATCGGCATATGCCCACTAAACAATGGGCCTCACATTTATGCCCGCACCATCAAACAATATGATTGCTTGCGCCTTTCCTGAATTTTAGTTTTTATTGTGGTTGCATGAATCTTCTAACTTGTGTACCAATAACTATGTTTCTTATAGATTACATGTATAGACTGTCTAAAATTGGGTGCCAGGTTGGCAAGGACGACAGGGTTTGGTGTCCCATCTGCAAGCAAGGAGAGTTGAGAGAGAATCATTATCTTATTTACTGTACTTGTTGCAAGCTTCAAATCAATGTCCAAAGCGATAAGGTGCTGTCCCAATTCACTGCTCAAATCTTACACTTTCGAGTATTGAGTTCTCATGTCTAAGCATGCTAATTTCACATAGGAGGGGATTTCTGAACATGTCTCCTATTTTAAAAGGTTCTGAAATCGTCAGATTTTGTAAACATGAATCTCCCAAAAGTTCCCCATGGTTTCTAGAGGAGAGAGGCTTGCTAATGCCACATGTGCATAGTTGCACAGAGAGGCACATGTTTATGTGTGTCGTGTGTTTTTGCTCATCATGAACATGTGCGTTGTGCATCCCAGCAGCTAATCAATGGAGCTTTATAGATGAATCAGACTGGACAACCCATTAGGTGGTTCCCATGTGCATGTTAAATACTGAATGGCCCTTTTCTTCTCCATTCAAATTTTCATACATGTGGATCCCACCTATGAGCAGAATGGCCAAGGTTTATCATCTAAAACCAGTATGTATCGGGTGAAGTATTTTAGCATCGGTATTGATGGATGTATCATGCCGTTGGGATATGGAAATATATCAGGTGTCTCATGGGAAATATCGGATGCACTCCGTAATTTATCACTGATTTTGGGAAACATTGGAAAACATTGAGAAATTGGTCGAATTTTTCAATGAAATTTCAGGGGATGTTAAAAAAGACATTATTACACGCTTAGAAATAAAAAAAATCACAAAAAACAAGTGCACATAATAAGTTTCCTTAGTATAAGGTCCTAAACTATGCATTGTTTGACGTAAGTGATGCAACTATATTCAAAATCAGTTTGTATCATTTATAAATCAAGAAATGTATGAAACATGCATAACCACTGATCAATCTGGATTTTTTGAAAAAAATATGTTTTGTTATTATTTGATAATTCTTAATTAAAAATAATGTTTTCAAAAGATTAAAAAAACACTGTCATCAATCTGTAGATCAGCCTCTAACATGTTCAATAGGATTTTTCCATACTCTAATTGCAATTCAAATGAATGAAATGGGAGAATTTCAGATTTTCCCCAATTTCCCCAAATTCACAAATTGGAGATTGAAATTCATGATTGAGCATGCAAAACATGCAAAATCATGGATTTAATTTTTAATTTTTTTTTTTAAATTTTATCTTAGTTCTAGCAATTCAAAGTGTTCTACAGCAAAAAAAAAAAAAGGAGGAGGATTAAAATCAAAAAAAAAAAAATCCATTGTTTTAAAATCTGGCCCACCCATTGTCCGATCTCAATTTCCGAATGAAAATTCCCTTGCTTCTCCAAAAATATGAATGAGGGGTGGTTGAAATCAGGTTAGAAATAGATTACAAGCAAGAGATTTGGGAAAAATCTGATTTTCTAGAGTTTTTGGAGATATTTTTTTTTTTTGAAAAAATAAGTGGATCTCACAGCTGGAATGGTATCGATGATACCATAACATGTATCGTCGATGCCAAGAAGTTTTTAATTGTGATATCGTCAAAATATCGCATTGTATCGATATCTCACTGATACCCGAAAATTTTGGGCTGTTTCATGTTGGGCTCATGCAATAACACTCGTATTGGTTGATAGTATGGATACTACAAACGCTAATCAGGTGATACATACCGGTATCATGCGATACAAGGCGATATGAGGCGATAAATATTGGTATTGGTGGTGAACAATACATTACATAACTCACCCATTACAAACCTTGGGAAATGGCCTAAATTTTTAGGGCCAGGTCATCTAAAAGGTGGGGTCTGTTTGATTAATAAAGGATCAACCTTTCCCTTTCTTATCAATGAAAATGGAAAATTTTCATCGAGAACATTGAAGCATAATATGGGTAAAGCAGTCCCAGGGATGGGATCCTGAGTCATAAAAAATCTCAATAGAGACAGCCAGTTGAATCATCAACAATCTGTATCATTATCCATGAAAATGGTAGGCTGAAGTATGTATATGATCACGATAGGCTCAAGGATGCATATAATCACGTAAGGTATATTAAATCTTTGAGGTTTCCTGTGGGTCCGATTGTAAGAGTTACATGTTAGATGGGCCGCCCTAGATCTTCTGTCTTTTATGAAACCGGGTCAAATCCAGCCGTTGTATGTATGCAACACTGATGACTTGAATTAATCATTGTAGATAACCCTCATAACTTGAACTTGTTATGTCAGGTGAATTTGGATTTTTTGCGGGTTCGGTTGGCTGAAGCCCACATGGAGCATCTTGATAGAGGATGCAGAGCAACACCCAACTTTTGCATGGAAACCTTGTTCAATCTAACTGCGTTGTACATCAAGTGTCAAACCTGCAGTACATTTGAAATTGTAGTGTAACTTATTTCCTCTCATGTTTTTGTTTTGTTTTGTTTTGTTTTTTTTTGTTTTTGTTTTTTTTTTGTTTTTTTTTTGTTTTGTTTTTGTTGTTGTTGTTGTTGTTGTTGTTGTTGTTGTAACTCATGGATCTGGGCCGTCCATTACGACGGCCCAAAACTGAATGTTTGAACTATGCAAAAAGTAGCCTAATATGTCCATTAGTTGGATAGTGAATACAATTCTGGTCAAATTCCTTCGACTTCTTAAGCTGAAATTGTATCAGTGGTCTAATTAATGGATATTGTAGGCTACTTTTTGTGTGGTTTAGAGCATCCAATTAATCAGGTTTGGGCAATGGGCTTCCAAGAAGTGGCCGTTGCAATGGACGGCCCGGATCAATGAGCACTTTCACTGGTGTCTGTTAATGAAGGTCAATTTTCTTCACCAACGACAGTGAGGGTTAAGAAAGAGTAAGTTCCAAGTTTGCAAGACGTTCTTTACTAAATTGTACTGCAGTTTTCTCTTTCTTTTCATAAATTGTATTATTAAAATTTTATTTTTGTGCAGCTCAAAGTGGTGAATGGTTTTGTACCAATTTTCTTGACATATCTGTAGATTGATTTGGGCATAAGATATGCATTCTCTTTGGATTCAAGTCAATGAGGTTTTCTCTGTTGACTGATTATCCGAACAATCCGGGCCGTTGTTTCATGGATGTCCCATTGTCAAGTGGGTCCCATGAACAAGCTGTTTTGGTGCCTATCCGTTCAGGTTAGCATAAGAAAGACGCCAATACTGGTTGTTTGAGAAAGTTAATGTGTACAGCTCTGTGTGGGCCCACCACAGTGGTACTTAGCATGTATGACTCAACAAACTGGATTGCGAGGACTGTCTGACCATTGTAGTTTTACCTCATTCACCTTTGGTAATGAGGCCCATCAGACAAGCAGTTCAGATCAACCGCTGCTCGAAACATTGGGATGGGTTGTGGGTACATGATTGTAATGCTGATAGACCATGCTGTCGATGGTGTGGCCCTATCATAGATGGCTCATGATACAAAAGTACACCAAATTCACAATCCTAGATATCCAATTTGTGAGTGCAAGTCGTCAAGGGCCAATGGTCCACATTCAAAGGAGATGTTTCTACCAACTTCCCACTGATGTACTGATGTACTACTTTTGATTCCGAGAAGAAAAAAGAAGGAATGCTACTAATTTTGCTGATAGTATGATATGTGCGCTTTATCTAAAGCGGGCTGTTCTTTGCAAGAGTCCATCGGATGGAGAGTCTAGATCAATTGATTTTGCAGCTGCAGCTGCACCTGTGTTGCAACACGGATGAGTTAAAACTGGTTTGTTGCAGAACTTTAAACATATTAAATTGGGATTTTTTCCCAACCGGGGAAAAATCAACCCATTTGCCTTTTTTTTTTTTAAAAAAAAAATAAAAAATTATTTATTTATTTTTAAAGACCCATTTGTCTAGTCGTCTTTTTCAAAAAAAAAAGAAAAAAAAAAAAGAAACAGAGAAAAAAAAGGGGGGTTACGTTGGTCTTTTTCACCCAAACCACTACTCCAATTTGGAAAATATACATATAGCCAAGGACATCTCCCAAGAAGACATCACCCAAGAAATCATGAATTAGAAGATTTTTCCAATAAAACCTTTGTTATGTCTTCGTTTGGTTGTACAAAATAATGAAATTCCATGATAATTAATGCCAGCAAGACAATTTTACCCATGCAATTAGTTTTAGGATGGTGGTAAACTTTGAGATTTAGTAGGACATTGAAAGGGATTTTTAAAACAGGTGAGGGATATTTAGGAAAGTTTTACCTTGTGAATATCCTACATATAGCCGACAGTCACCTCTCTTGCATGTAGTGCGCAGCGTAACTCTATTGAAGTTGCTTGCTTGGAAATATGATACTTTGGGACTTTATCCTTTGGATCTGATTGGATCGTCTCTCAATAATCCAAACCATTTTTGTGATGATTCCTTGCTTGTATTGTAGATAACCAACAAATAAAAAATCTTAAGTTTGATTATTTCGGCCATTTGGGATTTGTGATGATTTTTTTTTTTTTTTTTATTTTTTTTTTTTTATAATATTTTTTTTTTTAAAAAAAACCCAATTTCCAATAGATAACAGCCCAACATATCACATTGTAAAACGTCGGGATGCATTCCAGCGAACTTCCTCTTCATTTCTCTTTGCTTATGCAGCTGCACTCTCTTTTCCTGTGTGTAGCAAGCATGTGTGCTATTTACACCCATATAAAATGTGCATGAGAAAAACTGATTACTGTAGTTGGTTGCATCATACAGCTCCGTCTTTTATGCCTTTTTGTTTTTTTCCACCTCAGAAAAATGATTGGAGATTAAGTTAGCTTACAAATGGTTATAGGTATCAGCTTTTAAGAATAAATGATGAAGAAAACGGTAAATGCTCTTAAAAAATGAAGAAGGGAAGATGGACCTGTAAGTTTTCTTAAAATAAAGGGAGATGAACCCAAGCGTTTGTACTTTGTATCATAAGTGCCATGTAGCATATATGTGGGATACAAGACACTCAACAGGTTCGACCCACCATGAACATGTTCCTCCTTAAAAAGCAAACCAATCAATCCGGCTACGCGTCTGCATTGAAAATGGACCATTGTTTAAGTCGAGGTAGCAAACATCCGACTGACACTTTTTTATCGAAATCATGAGGCCCATTTTAGATGGAGCAAATCTTGGGGTTTTGTAATGAGTAAATGATCATAGCTGACGGATGGTGGCTATCAAATGGATAGTTAAAAATAAATTGGTTTGTGATCCTAATTCAATGAACCAATTAGATTGTCTAATCAGTACTAGTTGGATAATCCAAATTATACGTTTGCTGCTGTGTGGTGGCTAAATTCAAAATAGGGGCTTTGCATGCATATAGGCATATTTTCATGTGTTGTGTACTGTGTTGAACATCTAAGCCACGTAAAAAGGTGGACCATGCTATGAGGATTATACTGCCAAAAAAAAAAAAAAAAAAAAAAAAACACGGTTGAACTTAATAAACAGTTTATTGCCTGACTTAACATACAGGTGTGGCCCACCTAATGAGTGGATCGGCATAATTTTCATGGCAATCGTATCATCTCTTCCTCTCATTGCTCGACTAGTCTCCTAACTAGTCTGAGTAAATTTAGTAATGACTCAAAATATGGTGGGCCACCGTCCTTTCATGGATGCCCCTAAGTAAAATTCATTTAATAGTAAGTACTTTTGCTACAATACATTAATAGCTAATGCTTTTTTAGTTAGTAATTAGATCTGGAGCCATTTTTCCATGATTTAAGTTTATACGATGGATTTTATTTGATATTTTTATAAATCATTTTAAATCTTTTTCTTAGAATATAGGCCGTCTTTTAACCACTGTCTTAAAAAAAAAAAAAACAAATAGTAGGATTCTTTCAATCTCGAAGATTATTTTTTTAGGTACCCTCATTTTCGACGAGGAATATAATATACACGGTTTCGATATTTGAAGCACGATCCAGATCCAACGGCTAGGAAAAGAAATACTTGGGGGATGTAATGGCAAGCATCTAATTAACTAGCTAGAGGTCAGCTAAACGTACACGCATGTACAATTAAACAAATGCATATGGCATGACAAATGCGAATGTGGCAAGAAGGTATGATAGATATCCAATCCATCCATCATAAGGATCATTACGAATCACAAGAATCAGGCCTTTCCACTCATCAGGTGGCCCACAATTAACTGAAAAAATATACGGTTGTGCAAAAATAGGTGAAGTTTCGACTTATTTCTAATATCATAGCACACCTACTGAGTCGACTACCTTTGACTCTAAACGGTGAGGTCCACATGATGGATGGTTTGAATATTTCACCTGTGTTCCGCTGGCACGAGGTGGCCTGCGCATTAATTAATTTCTTGTATGGGTCTTATCCACACCGTCCATTCATTTTTTAGTATCATTTTACCGTATAAACCTAAAAATGAGGCAGATCCAAGGCTCAAGTGGACTACATAATTAGGATTAAACTCTTAACGTTGAAAACTTCTTGGGGCCACAGAAGTTTTGGATGGAGCTGATATTTGTGTTTTTTATCTCATCCAGGTCTTGTAACTTTACGAATAGTTAGATGGATAAACATTACATAAATTCAGTGAGAATCTAATAGGAATAAAATAACTCACGTAGGCCCTATAAAAGTTTCAACAGTGAGAATCATTATCACCGCTGCTTCCTGTGGTGTGGTCTACTTGAGCCTTGGATCTACCTTATTTTTGGGATTATACCCTAAAATGTTAAGAAAAAAATTGATGGACGGTGTGGATAAGACCCATACATCACGGTGGCCACTCAAAGCTGCTGCCCGTTACCAGCTGGAGTTGGGCGGGGTAGGACGCAATCCACGTCTGCGAGTGCAAATCGTCTCTCTCTCTCTCTCTCTCTCTCTCTCTCTCTCTCTCTCTCTCTCCATTCAAACACAAATTTCAGAAGGGTACCTGGAAATTCCTTCCTTTTGATGGTGTTCGACTATCGGATTGCTTAATCCCACCAACCCTTTTGTGGGCCACCAGGTAATTTCGTGTTTTCAACCCCTTCCTTTTGATGGTTTACGACCATCTCATTCCTTTCTTATGTGGTTGTTTTGTACGATATCTAGAATTAAATCAACTAACTATAGGATTTAATAATTAGAAATGAAATGGTTAATTAAAATTGAAATTTGATTTTGGCCTTTCAAATTATATTAAACTTTAGTGCAGTCTTTTTTTTTTTTTTGAAGATGTTAACGGATTTATTGAATAAATGGGCGAAAAGGCCAAAGAATTACACAGCAACCTAGATACAAATGAGATCACGGTCGCCAAGATCAGTTGAGATCGAACCCCATGCCATTACATCTGACTTAGCCCTACTAAAACCTCCCAATACATTCGAACTTGAGTTTATACGTAATACTAGTTCACTGTTACTCATAGAAATAATAACTTAATTTGATTGAAGTTTTTTATTTGATCAAATACATGGATACGTGTGTGTGTGTGTGTGTGTGTGTGGCTTTTTGCTAACTATGATCTGGACAACATCAGTAGTTATGATGATTTAGGGCATGTTTGGTGGCTGTAAATGGGTAATGATTATTTACTCTTGTACTCGTGTGGTGACATCACTTACATTCGACTGCTATGATGATTTTGCTACATTGTTTATTTCATCTAGAAATCACTGTAAAAATGATAGTTTTATAATTTGAAAATGTAATGATTACAATTTACTTTTCCTACTACTTCCTCTACAAGTTTATTTGACTCTTGATTTGATTTACTGATATGGGCAAATTCAAAAGTTTATAGCGTAAATTCTTTTTTTTTTTTTTTTTTTTTTTTCTTATATTCTGTCTATTTAAGTAATGCTGTATTATTGTATCATCTGACAGTTTGTTCACTAGTTGTTGATCACAAATCAAACACACCATGGAAAGCTCCTGCACTTGGGATGGAACTCTCTCACTGGATAACTTCCATGCAGCTGCCAAAATGCTTTCTGAAAGATGGAAAGAGGTCAACTCTAGTCTCTCTCCATGGACATGGATACCATGTCACAGGTTACCTTGGGGTGATTCAAAAAAAGTGAGTGTTATGGTTCCCTTCACGTTGTGTTCCTTTTTGAAATCATGTCCTCTATTGAAACTATGACTAATTCCATGCTAATTAGTACTTTTTTCTTTTTGGCAGGCAGAGGGGTATTTGTCTCTTGAAAATACACTCCTTCTGAAGTCTAATGAGGTTGGCCATAGCAATTACATAGAAATACATAGATATGTAGTAATTTGCTGATGTACGAAATTCGTTCGATGAAATTACTGAGAGAGTATCAAGAGATGACTTTGTGATCTGTTATAATTGTCTTTTACAGGAACATCAAGCTGAAGGAAGTTACTTTGGGGAAGAAGAGCCTTTAGATGACGCGACATTGGTATGCATTATGTTTGGTTTATCCGTGGTCTGCTTTTATTAACAGAATACTTGGAATATGTATCCGGTGTCAAACTGCATTTCCACAGGATATGAGATCGGGATGTGTCTGTATGGCTGTATGGTAATATTCAAAGTGATTATTATCTAAATATTAGTTTGTAGCAGCTTAATATGTAGAAAAATGTATCGTCATGGATAAAAATACACTGAAACTATATAAATGGTATTCAAATAATTTGAACACAATAAGAAATTGATAAATTAAGGTTTTCGTAAAATACATTTTGGTTTGTGCCTGAAGAATCTCTCTCTGAGGCATATATCCCATCTCAGGAAACAGAAGACTAGTTTTTAAACTTTCAAGGTTGGATCTGTGGGTTCCAACTTGGTCATCAAGCAGGCCGCTGCATCTTTGGGTTCCACAGTCTGACTGGACCATTGATTTGGTCCATAATACACATCAGGACCTCTGACCTGATCCAGATGGTTGATCAAGTCAATCTGGACCCTTGGTGTGGTCCAGGTCTTCAGTTTGGAAGGTTAGATTGTCCACATCTTCAATCTGGTTGGTCGGATAGTCCCATACTTCCATTCTTTAATGAGGATGCTAGGATGAATAAATCAACCATCAATGGGACCACTTTTGGTTTCCCATTGAATGATCAGGTGGTCCCGCATCAAGATATACTTTTATTTCTTTAATTCTGATTAGAATCTACAGAATTGTTGGGTTGTTGTGTTGCATTGATGATGATGATCATATTGGTAAAAGTATAGTTATCTGGCTCGCAATCAGTTGTTTTATATGATTTTATCTTCATTCCCAGAGAAAGTATGAGAGTTAGACCAAACTAGATGGTTTGTTAGATATATAATTTTTTTTTTTTTTTTTTTTTTTTTTTTTTTTTTTTTTTTTTTTTAAATTTTAAATTTTAAATTTTAAATTTACCATTTAGGGTGATTTGGATTGAATTTTGCAGTTTTTTCTATAAGGGGTTTCCTAGGAACATCCCATATTTGTTTACCATCTCCAGTTGATGATGTGACCATGGCTTGCTCTTTTTTTAGGTTCAAAGCTACAATCAAGAATCCCATATCTATGATTTCCATATATTGTACAGCAATTCTTATCGGGTCCCTGTACTGTACTTTCGTGGATATCGAAGTGGTATGTATACCTCTTTGTCATATTGATTCATCCATGAACTATTTTGCTATATTTCTGAAGTGTGCATCCCAGGCTAATTGCTATGTAGATGGACAACCTTTGGCATTGGATGACATTGAGAAAGACCTTCCTTCATACTCCTCAAGTATACTAAAGGAATCGAAATGGACGTTCATGACTCAGGAGGTAGAATTCCCCCCCCCCCCCCCCCCCCCCCCGTAGATATCCTTTTTATCCATCTATCAACTGCATCTGTATCGCATGTTTATTTACTTACCAGGATTGCTGAATCTCATTCCTGGGAGTAGTTTATTTTTCTTGGTTTTTATTGGCTGCTATCTATCTTGAGGAATGCTAATGTTACTCGTGACTCCTTACAGGATGTGGACAGGGAAAACACAGGTGTGCTCCAAGCCTCTCATTAGGAGTGGACCCCTATAATTTGATTTGTCCAAAGTCAGGCTGCTTAGATAAAATCCTAACTAATGGATTTGGGGAAGAACAAAACTACCAAGTGCATTCTCATGATTTCCAAAATGACAGTGACTTGCCTATTTTACACATGGCATGCATGTATAGGGCTGTCAATGGGCCGGGCCTGGGGTGGCTTTGGCCCATATTTTGAACTGTTCGGGTCAGGCCTCTGCTAAAAAAATTGATATTGCTTGGTCCCATGCCGACCCATTGACAAACCCACACGTAAGCAAATCCATACTGTTAAAATAGTGGGGCTCATTGCTGATGGAGATGTTCAAAATCACACTTATTGGACAATCCTAACCATCTAGTTGATGGCTATCAAATGGATGGTTGAAAAGAAAATGGTTAGTGGTACAAATTCAATTATCGGTGTCACATGGTTGAGACTCAAGAGTGCCTGATCAGTGTGATTTCAGGCAATGCTCCTACAATGAGACTAACAATTTGGATGGTCTAGATTGACTTCCATATATGCCATGTGGGTTGAAGATGAATTAGCAGTGTTTCATGGTGGACCCTTTTGAGGAAAAGGATGGATGGTTAAAAGCTGTGACCAACTGCCCATGTCCACTGCTCGAGTTTGTGGTTGGGGTCATCTGTCTGGCTTGATTTTTGGATACAGTCGCATCCTCCGTGGAGGGGCCCACTTGATGAGTGGCTTGGTTCTTGGACATTTGTGCCCTGTTTGCACCATGGTTCAAAATCCTGAAAGCCGGCTCGACTTGACTCGAGGTGATATCCAGCTGGGTTGGGTTGTAACTCAAAGACTTGACTCAATATTTAAGAAGCATCACCATCATCTAAGCCTGATCCCAACTAATTTGGGTTGGCTATGCGAATCCTATTATGCCATTCCACTCAATCGACGGCCATATCCACAGTTAAAGCATAGGTCATCAAATCTTTTCTTAGCACCTCTACCCATGTCCCTTTGGGCATGCCATTCCACTCTATCGATGGCCATATCTGCAGTTAATGCATAGGTCATCAAATCTTTTCTTAGCACCTCTACCCATGATGTCCCTTTCGGCATTCCCTTCTCTTTTTTAGAGCCTCTCTCTAAAGATAACTAACTGGTGCAATTGTTAATCTCCATTGCAGATGGCCAAACCATCCAAGTCTACGATCTCATTACCTATTGGTGCTACTCCTAAGTTCCTTTGAATGCATTCATTTCTAATTCTTCCATGCCTCATCTTGCCACTTATTCATTGCAACATCTTCATTTATGCTACACCCATCCTATGAACTTCTTGTTCCCAAATTGTCCAACATCATGTGCCATGAAGCATGAGTTGTCTTATAAATTCTTACCTTGAGTTTGATTGTTATATGACAATCTCTTATTCTATGAGCAACGTCTTTCTCAGTCTCTCCACTCTCATGAATTATTGACCCAATATATCGAAATGGTCTTTTTGGTTAGTTGGCCAACAATCTTAACTAATTCCTCGTTTTGACTCCTATTGTTTCTAAAACTGTATTCCATATACTCTGTTTTAGTCCAGCTGAATTTAAAACCTTTAGGTTCTTAAGCATCCCTCCAAGTTCTAGCTTTGAGTTTACCCCCTCCTTTCCACAATCAAAACTATGCCATTTGCGACAACATACACCATGGACCTCATCCTGTAAATGCCTCGTCAACTCATCCATAACAAATGCAAAAAGATAGTCTGAAAGCTGACCACTGGCGTAAGCTGGAACTCACTTGTCTAGCTAAATTAAGAAGCACCATACCATGATTACAGATAATTAAGAAAAAGCTATTGAGTATGCAGCTACAAGGGACAGCAACATAACACATAGTGCGTCGGTACTTGGTAGAGGATGTAAGTGCTCCTTGAGGTCATGAATACGAACCTCATAAGCCACTTTAGCCTTTTTATTAAAAAAAAAAAAAAAAACTCAGCAAGCGACTTGGTTTGTGTCGCATTGAGTTGACCGAGTCAGCAAGTTGACTTGTGAGTCTTGTCAAGTTGGAACCAAGTCTCATTCGTCTTCAAGTTTTCTAAGTGATTCAGCTTGAAATCTCGTTGGGTTGGCCGAGTTTCAGGTCAAGTTACCAAGGTTTTTAGCTACTGTTCACATGCATGCCTTGAGAAAGGTGTTAGTAAGATTCAAATTGTTTATTATTTTTATATCTTTGATCAATCTTATTTTCTCTTTAAGTTATTCATTCCATATTAGTGTTATGAATTTATGAGCTTTGTTAAGCCCACATGCTTATAAGGCAGCTCATGTACAGGTCATTCGTGCACTGGCATGCCACATAGGAATGAGATTTGATCCATCCATCAGAGGGGTACTATCTGGATGCTCTGGCCCAAGAACCAGGTTGGTCCACTTGTCAGTTAGGCCATGGTTGCTAAACTGTCCACCTGTTTCTAATACAGTGGCCCACCTGCTTAGTAGACGAGCTATGTTTTTGGATGACGATCTATACAATCAGATCCACCTAATGGATGGCTATGTATATTACAACTGTCTGCGATGCTGGCACATATGGTGGTGTTTAGATGGTATGCCTTGTACAGCATGTGGGCCTAGCGAAGCTCTAGTATTGCATGCTATAGCTATACAAACATGTCAGCGGATAGGGTTTCCCAAAATCCTAGTGCGGGACAATCCATATCTCCGTCAGACAACGTAAATGTGTGTTGTTGAATTTACATGTTACCCACTCAAGATCTGCGTGTTGATTTCAGGACCATCCCTACTTGAAGCGGCCATGGTTCACATTGCACCCATGTGGAACTAGTGATTGGATGAAACTTCTATTTCATGGTCACGTGTTGCCAGCTAAGGATGTTGTGGTCCACCAATACTTGCTATCGTGGCTATCGGTTGTTGGTCAGGCGGTTGGCTTAAGGATCCCCCTTGAAATGATAAATAAGCACCTACAGCCAAACTTTCTGACTTAAGAATCTACACAAATCATCAACATGTTTAAAAGGAAAAGAAAATGTGTATATATATATATATATATATATGAAGACAAGCCTTCATTTTTTTCGTGCTCCTCACAAGTTAGTGTAATTTGATTGTGGTCATCTCACCAGTTAACTTGTATTGTTGGTGGAAATTGCAATGACAATGTTTTAGAAAAATTAGGTTTCTTCATGTATATTGTAATGATGATGATTGGCTCAATAAGTGTTAGGATAGCAGGAGAGAAGGAGAATGATTGTATTTAGTGTTTGCAGTATATTGGCCGATATTATCGGGCATCATGCTACAATGGATACAAAACACGACTGAAATACATCCATTTCAGAATATCGACCATACTATCGTGGTATATTGTATTGATGATACTGTCGAGACAATGTGATATTTTCACAATATCATCGATATATATATATATATATATATATATATATATATATATATATCTATATATATATATATATATATATATAATGTTGTATCGACAGTACATTAAAAGGCTGTATCAGCGAAGCATTCAAATGTATCGTTGATATTATAGATACCGATAGGTATATTGACCATTCTTACGAAAAAAAACCAAAAACTACTCTATAAATTCATGTTTTTCTTGATTCTCCCACTTTTAATCCCTTAAGTGAATCCAACCAAGTCCCTACAATTATTTGGAGTCAGAAATCAAGATCGAGATTAAGTGGACCCAATTTTGAACAGTTGTTGTTGTTGTTATTTATTTATTTATTTATTTTGATTCTTTTTTGTGTAAATTACTTGGAATCAATAGAAATAAGGCGAAAATTCATGATTTTGCATGTTTTGCATGCTCAATCATGCAACCTATGATTTCAGGAAAATGGCAGAAATTAGTTGTGTGTTTTCATACATCTTCTTCATTGTTGTTGTGTGCAATTGCATACGTGAATATGCGATCACATATGCCAATTTTTCAGAATGATCACATAATGGCATATGTGATGTAAGATATGCGAGCCATTGTATATTGTTTTGTTAAATTTTATGTAAATATAATATAAATAATTAAATATATAACTTAATTTATAGATGGTCTAATAGTGTCAAACACTCAAAACTACAATGAAATAGGTAAAAGAATCCAATCCAATTACTTGTAGTAATTAGGCATAGGTTTTTTTAATTTTAATTTTAAATTTTATTTTATTTTTAAATTTTTAATTTTTTAGATTTTTTTTTCAAAATTTCCCATTTACTTACATTGTTTTATTTATTTATTTATTTATTATTTTAAGTCAAAATAATATGCAAACGGCATATGCTGGTCGCATACGATGGCATATGTAATTTGACAATATTGCTCTTATTAGATTTAAATCATATAAATTGATTTTGAATATAGTTGCATCACCTCCGTCAAACTATATGCATAGTTTATGACCTTATAGAAAGGAAATATATTATGAGCACCTTATTATTATTAATTTTTTTATTTATTATATTTTTTAATTTCAAAGTGTATATTGATGCCTTTTTTAATATCTTCTAAAGTTTTGAGAAAAAAATCAACAAAATTTTCAATGTTTCTAAAAAACAACTAAACATTATGTGATACATCTAATATTTCCCATGCAAAATCTGATATCCCATGTGATATTTAATATGGTTTTGTATACCAAAGGTTGTGATACATCTGTCAATACTAAGCGGAAAACATTGTGTATGATATTAGATCGAGGAGATGGTAGCCCCAAATGTGGGCACATGTGATGCATTAAAGCCATCGTCCATTGGAGACAACAGCTCGCATCAACCCAAGATGTCAAAAAAAAGAAGAAGAGATTAATCCAGCACTCAAGTGTGCGACAACAAGGGGAATAATGTGAGAGGGGACTCCCACCTTGATTTAAACAGGGGCCCACCAGAATTTTGAAACAGTTTCATCCAGGCCAGATAGTCTGAATGGCCTTGATTTCATATATACGACATGGTGGGCCCTCTATGCAAATCAAGCGTGGAAGTTCCCTCCCAACTTGTTTCCTGTAGTTTGGTGGCCCACCTGATTGACGGATCAACCTGATTTCAGGGCCATTAGGGTAACATGTGCTGACGCATATGATGGACGGTTTGGATTTTATGCATGCAGCACGTGAGCACCACATCTACCCCAGTACCACTGTAGATTGGTGGTAACAGTACCACTGGAGCGCTTCCCATATTACAACGGCTTCAGGCATATCTGCATGGACTTCCAGGATAGCTCTCTGCAAGAATGGAATGGTGCGGAAATTGGCAATTTGAGATTCTAGAATTTGGGCTGAGGGTCTGTTTGGACGCACCTTCCAAAACAGTGTGAGACCAAAATGCCGTTTGATCCAAAGGCATTTATTTGATCTTGTGCATCTGGGTGCACTTTGCAAACCTCCCATCTCATCTCACGCTTGTCCAGACCGTTTGAGGGAGTGTTATTTAAGTCACTGGGCTGGCTAATCCCAGCGCATTACCAGCCCTAGTAGTAAAGCTACCTAAAACTATCTTACAATATTATCCTAGGCACTTTGTTCATTAGAATTATATGATCCTCAGCCTTGGGTCTGTTTGATTGGGGTCCATGGTCTGAGTCATCCAGATTGTTGATTGATGGGTCCCTCCATTGGTAGACCACACACCAAAAAACTCCCTAAGCAGTCATGAGATTGATTATTGATGGTTGAAAGTACTCCGGTGATTGTATACAGTAGAGATGGAAATAAGGTTAATGACTGAATGGTTATGATCTTCGCGTGCTGGAGAACTTGGGGCCTGCTTTTCAATTTAAGGGTGCATCGAATGATAGTTTGGATACCCAACCAATGGGCCCCACTTTGTACTGACTCAATTTCCAAGGATGATCCCACAGATGAGTGACTATTCATTCCTGGAATTTTCATATCAGCAAAAAAGTTCACTTGCGTCCTGTTTGAATGCCACTAAAAAATGTGTTGCAACCCATTTTCCTCTCTGACTGTCAGAAGCATACCAAGGGCCGGAATTAATTAAATGTAAGTTTGTGGCCCACTCAAGTACCAATGAGCCTGAAACATCATTGTATGAGATTTTGTGACAACAAGTCTGATTAACGGTTCATATTAAAAAAAAAAAAAATCACATATTTTAATATGCAAAAATGCAATTAAGCAATGCCTTATCCCCATTCTTTGGAAAAAAACAATGAAAAATTGTCCTGGAATCTGCATGTCATTTGTGGATTTAGTGAAAAATGAAAAATGGGTGGCATCCAAACACACCCTTACAATATTTCCAATTGGAAGAAACTCTCATACAGAAAGGTTCATGTAAAAATTTCAAAACCTACATTTGCCCAAACACATCCAGAAAAAAAATAAAAATACATGGGGCAACAGCCACTCAAACACCAACATAGCTTTATGATCATCTTCTCACTCTCGATTCTTCCTCAACAAGCAAGCCACATTCATTGATCAGAAGCAGAACCCATCACTGTCGCTTCCTATCGACTGATTCAAAACTCGAAGAATGTGAGGTATCCAGGCATTTGAAAGCCCCTCAACAAAAGCCACGAATCCATAACCAAAGTTGAATGGTGTATAGAGCATCACAAAACCATCTTCTTTGATAATTGGTCACACCCTAAACTTGATAGGTTCCTTAACAATGGTGTATGCATTTGGGATCTCTACCCAAAATAAGGCTCTGAAGCTAGGAGCATAAAATCGTCTTTTCATCAAGTGATGAAGATAACAAATCATAAGATGAAAGGTGAGTCATGCTGTTTTCTCAGGAGTTTCTATGGAAGCAAACCAGAAATTCTGTGTTTCCCTCAGCACCCTTTAGGGGAGACTCTATCCACCCTTTGTTGGAGAAACCGAAACCTTCTACGCCCTTGATGATCCTCTCAAGAACCTACACATAACAGAACCCAATTAACAAACTACATGGTGTGAGTGCAGGGAAAAAATAAACAAATTTCATGGCGAGATTATGATGTGCAATTGCCGCAACTTACTAAATTGTGGTGGCTCATCCACCATACACATGGCATACTAGCATGCCAATGTGGACCAGGCAAATTGGGGCCACGCTGTGGATGAAGCATAATAGCCGGAAAATCATACTGATCAGATGACAACAGTCTAATTGGTGGCCATCAGAAAGGACGGGTAAAAAGATGGTCATTGGTCTAATTGTCTAAATTCTAGAGTCAAACTCAGACAGTGCAACTTTCATGCACCGTGATAAAAGGTAAGTGACCTGCAGCAGCAAGAAATAAAAGAAAGGGTGGACACATAACGGTGGGCTGTCCACCTAAGATGAAAGGTAAGTGACCTGCAGCAGGAAGAAAAGGTATAGGGTGGGGGCTATTTTATGTCAGAGGTCCACCAGAAAATACTCAAAGCAGGCACCATGATAAAAGAAAATTAAAATAAAATAAAATAAAAAAGAAAAAATATGCCACCAGATCTGTTCATGGTAGAAGTACAAACTGTATCAGGCTTATCTTAACCAATGTTTTGACACTAGCAAATAGACTTGCAACTTGGCTTAAGTTCCACTGTGACACAAGTACTGAGTCCAGTGTTTTAAACACCAAGGCTCTCACCTATTATAACTTTTTCCATAGGTAAGCTGGGTTTGAACCCAAGACAAGCTCATCAAGCAATAAAAGAGAAGAAGTACAAACCTCTTGATGTACTGCAGGATCTCTCACAATTCCTCCACCTCCCACCTGGAAAGCAATAAAATTTCAGATTTAGTCATTACTAACCATTTTAATGAATTAGATTTGAAATGTAGCAAGCACTCTGTGCAGATTTACAATTCCTCCACCTCCCACATGGACATAGCTGTTGTGCATGATTTCCATCATTTTGGAGTGTTGCATCAGGTAGGCAGCCATTGCCATATATCCTTTTCTCATGAATCCTAACAGGATGTTTCAAGTACCGTGATACCTATTTACAAGAATAAAGGAGAGAGCTGCACTGTTTATCACGGGATTAAACTAATAAGTCATAGTATTCAACTTGGGGAGACTGAATGAGCAAAGATCAAGGCACAAGATGAATTGTCATCGTCGTCATCATCTAAGCCTTAACCTCAACTGATTAGGGTCTGTTACATGAATCCTATCCTACCATTCCACTCTATCAAGGGACCTAACTTCAAGGCATGAGATGAATGTATCAGCAAATCAGTTCAGCTTTATGCTAGGGAGGTCAGTCATTGAGGCTATTTTCTTACTTGGACGGTTGATGGATTAGTTCAGGGAGGAGAGAAGGATCTCCAGTCTCCACATGGTCTTTATTGATTCGGAGTAAGCAACTAAGCACACAATACAGAGATAATGTGGAAGATCTCCACATGGTCTTTATTGACTTAGAGACGGCATACAGGAGGGTCCCCTACAGAGATTATCTGATAATTCAGTTGAGGTAATTAGGGAAATCTGTCTTTACAAGTTACCTTCTCTTCCATTTCCAAGGAATCTGTGTGGCCCATTTTCTTGCCTGGGAAGGGATGGATAGGCCTTCCACAAAGTTTGGGAACACCTTTTTGATTTTGTAATGATATTTCAACTCTACTAACACATTCTCTTCACTGATAAAAAAGGGAAAACAGGAAAAGAAAAGAAAATCATCCATAGTTTGATTGGGGGCTTACAACTCTAGATGGACATCATAGCAAATTAAAAAGAAAAAACTCAATAAAACAGTTGCAGCAGCTCATTGTAATTACAAACCTGTGATCTGCGAGCCTCAAATTGTGGTTTGACCAGTGTAATCAATGTGGACTCATTCTTCATGACATTGACTACAGCAGGCATCACCTGCATTTATCCATGGAAAAAGGATCAAAAGCTGCCCAAATGGAGCACCCTACAACACACAAATCAAGTTGCTCTTTGGTAGTTCCAGACATTCATTGAACTTCCATATTCAAAAGTGCAATCTACTTCCTAGGCATCACTTTCTTCAGTGTCCATATAAGGGAATGGACAACCAACTTTAACGTATTAAAATCAATGGAAAAAAAGGGTCCTTGATTTGCCAGTTCAACTTGGTCAGGTCAACAAAGAATAGTGTCAGATTGCTACAAAACAACGGAAAAGAATAGGAAATCATGAAAAATAACATAATTAGGGAAAATTAAGAACTGTTTTGCTTGAATTTTAAACTCGGTGGAAGTGATGGTACAATCATGGAAGTGTAATAGGGTTGGGAGAGCTTAGAAGAAGAAATGGAAGGTTTGTGGTCACTTGGAAATAGGACTCCAGGGAGCAGGGAGACAATTCTATCATAAGAATGTCAACAAGTTGAATAGATGAAAATAACTAAAAACTACCTGCACATCAACAAGTTGAATAGATGCCAAAACTGGCAACGAAGCCCTTAAAAAGGTCAAAAGGAACTTACATGGGGCGGCATCTCTAGTTTGCTTTCAGATGTTCCAAATGGTTGTTTATCATTTACAGGACACTTTAGCCCACATTTTTTGGGAAGTTTTTTTCTTGCTTTTCTGGGAATTTGGATGCTTCTCTCCTCCAAGTGTAAGTGAAAAAAGCAGATGTGAGACATCTCTCTTAATCATATTGAAAATAACTGTGTGAGGGACATCATCTCTACACCGTTGAAGATGAGCTTAATGGAGAAACAAGTACAAACAATGGCTTGTATGAGAAATGGTGCCAATCAATCCATATTCCATACACAATTTTAACACCTCAAGAAAAAATGCATTAGAGTTCATGTTTCTGTTTCAATCATCATGCAAGTTCATCGTTAGGGGCATAGATGAATCATCATAGGCATAGCCTTGTCCCAGCAATTAGAGATTGGCTAAACCTAGCTGGTAAAAATCTTTCATGGGGAAATCCATGTATTTTCTCTGAAATGAATAATGAGACCTGTACTAATTGTGTCTTCAATGACCAACTAAGCTGGCGGTAACAAACCATTAGGGGCATAGATGAATATCTGCGAAATCTTGTAAAGATCTTGAAATACTGATCAGATTATCAAGAAATTAAAATATTGTGATATTTTCAAGTTAATATTAAATTATTCTACATTCTTGCAATTTCAGGAAAATAATGATTTTTAATTTTACTAAATATTTGCATCGCTTATATATTTTTCCCCACAGTTTCATAAGCTTCAGTTATTTTATTTTCCGAGATTTACCCAAATGTATTCCAGGGCTCGAAACATTGAATACCTCTTCAGAGATTGCTGTGCTTGAAATTGCAATGAACAAGATTTTTCACTTTGAGCTTTGGTCAGGATATGAGAAATTTATTTACTAACGTGATGGAAATTCTAATAGCATAATAATCCAACTTTACTATCACTGGAGAGCATACCAAAAGTATGGAAATAAATGAAAGGTCCAGAGTCACAAGGTCCACTTTTTGCGGAAGCCCAGGAAGGTATCTCAAGTTTGTCCTCTCTATGACAGAGACACGCTCGTCCCGGCGAATTTTATCAGCCACCTATGGAAGCATTCGAGGCATTAATTTCCAAAAGAAGTGAATAAGCAGAAATAATAACAGGAAACGCAAAAACTTACCAACAAAATTAGTAGGCAAATCAAACTTTGGAAATAAAAATGCCATAAATTTATACCAGAGGGTGAACTTTTCAGATAAATTCTTACATTTATTGATGGGTATGTCATTGAGCTATTCCAAAATGATAAGCAATCTCGTTAAGTTATCGGTTAAATGCCTTGATTCTTTAGTAAATACAATGGTGGCCTGAGGTAGGAGATGGTGGTAGGAGCAAGATTCCGAAGCAGCAGCAGTACAATGGTAGAATTTTTTTTGGTGCTAAATATTGGACACAAATTGTGATTCTGAAAGATTACGAAGAGAAGTGATATTATAATTAAATAACTAAATCACCGGCCTGTTTGTTAAGCAGGAAAAGAAAGGAAAAGAAATTATTTCCTTTGACAACATTTTCTTCTATTTGATTTGTAAAGAAAACCATGGATTCCATAAAGTAAATCTTAGCCTTTTCCTCTAATGCAATTATCTAGAAAAGACACGAGGTGGCTGTTGTCTGACGAATCGGAGAGTTCTGCCTGCAAAACAGATATGCATACTGGCATTTAATTATCTTTGGGTAACCGGGCGGCCTGAGTTTTTGGTGGCATTTGGATTGTTTCTTATTTTCTTTAGAACATTGTTTTTTGAATGGTGCAGCATGATGAGGTCACCTCTGCATCCGGTCTCATTTTCTTTGTTCTGTATCTTTTTGAAAGAGCTTAGTAAAATGGTTATCTTCTCAAGAGAGAAGAAAAGAAAAAGAAAAAGAAAAAGAAAAGGAAAGAAAAGGTAAGGAAAGAAATGGGTATGTAAATGATCTTGACCTTTCTTCAAAAGAAACTAGGATTGGTGATGGAAACAAAAGGAAGAGAAACATTGCCATATAAACAATTCACAATAGTTAATGGTGTGAAGTCGCCATTGTTTATATAAATATATCAAATTCACAATTTGATAGAAAATAGGTAATTAAGACCATTTAAAGTTCTGTCCACATGGCATTTCAGGAAACAATCTAAGAGCTCTTCTGAATTGATCTTTTTATGAGCATAAATTATAATACCTGTCCATAGCCTACATCAACTCCATAGACAAACGATACACCGTATTGAAGCAAACAATCAGTAAAGCCTCCAGTCGAAAGCCCTGAGTCAAGAGCAACTCTTCCCGCAACATCAACACCTAACTGTTCAATGGCAGCCTCTAACTTGTATCCTGCTCTGGATTAAAAACATAAAAATGGCATCGAGACATCTTTTATGATTTTCTGTGGTAGCTTAGAGCTTAAATTTTAATAATTCTACAATAAAAAAGTATGTCTGGAGGATCATCACCTACATACATATTTTGGAACCTCGGCCACTATCTCCACAACTGCTTTATCTGATACCGGTGTTCCAGCCTTATTTACCACTCTTCCATCCACAAATACTTTGCCTGAAAAAGAGGTTACTGGAGTAAATACTAGAAAGAGGCCTAACAAGAACAAAAACCACAAAAAGTTTCAAATGAAATATGGTTTTGAAGTGGTGAGGAAACAAAGAAGTATGTGTTGATTGCAAGCCTTTCATTGAAAAGTAGATAGAGACAATAGAAGAACCATATTAAAATGGGGTTGCATATATGTTAGTTTCCTATATGCGTAAATGCATACACACAAAACATGTCTAGAAGGACAGAAACAATAGACAGACATGGTGCCGCCGCATGCAAAAATCCATGAATGTATGACTGTTAACAGATTTTCCTTAAAAAATTCTAGCTCTTACAAGATATTTCATTAGATTTTTCAAGTCAATAGACTTTTGGGTTTAGGGTACAAAATTCAAATTCTCTTTGGAGTTACAGGGTTTCTGGAATTAAACTCGATTTGATCTTGTTTAGGTTTTATGGTTTAAGTCCAATTCAATTGGGGTTTTCAGTTTTAGGGTTTCTATTTAGCCTCTATTACATACCGATATGCAAGCACATACATGTATTTGGGTATTATCTCAATATGTACGAGGAAAAGAGGAAAGATCAGGAAGTAAGGAGTATTAAAAGTAACGTTATGAAGAGTATGAATGGGAGAAAGAAGAAATTTGGTTGGCATGAAGTATGATTTGGGCAAAGACTGAACAACTTTTGACGAATAGTAAGGGGGCGTTTGGATTGTAAGTAACTTAAGATAAGCTACTTATGCCTTAAGTAGCTTATCTTGGTTTCTACTTATAAAGTTGAAGTGATTAAGTACCTTTAAGTAAAAAAGTTACTTATAATTGATCTTAAACCAAACTTACTTATCTCAAATAAGTTACTTATCTACTACTGTAAGTAGAAAAAGTAACTTGTTTGGTGGTATCCAAACGGGCCCTAAGGGGCAACTCTTCCTTTGCATAGGTCTGTCGAGAGTTGGAACCTAAAGTCTGAATGCTGGGTCTAGGACACCATGTGAAGTTTTGAAACCAAATTTGGGGCAACATAAAATTCCTTTCCTTGAACCGAAACGTGATCCTACATTTCTACATTTAATACGACCTTCTTTAATGAATATTGCACAAATATAGCCTGGAAAACAAAAGAATGTCATGTAACCAAAATACCTACGTAATGGACTAAATACAATAAAGCACATTGAGGGTGTGCTTGGATGTACCCCAAATTGCATATTTTGGAAGAACAGTGTGTTATTGATCAATGTTCGAAATATCGATACTATCGGCCGATATTATCGTTATCGCCCCCCACCGAGACGAAACCCGCGCGATAACCCCCAGAAGATAAAAAAAAATCCCAAAATCCAGATATCGCACGATATATTGTCGATATCGCACGATTTATCATTGAAAGATACCAAGTAAAATAAAAAAAACACCAAATATTGCCCGGGACAGTGTCATTATCAAAAAAAAAAAAAAAAATGAAAAATTAAAAAAATATATAGAGAAACTTTCAACAGGTGGATTTCAATACCTGTACAAGAGATTTTTATGGAAGTTTCCCTTTGGTGGGCCATTCAAATCAAAGCGTCGTCCATAGGTTAGTGCAAACAAAATCTCCGATTTGGAAGAGAAATCCATCGAAATCTGGAGAAATCTAAGTATTTGGGCGAAATCTGGAGAAATCTAAGTATTTGGGCGAAATCCGGCGAAATCCTTGCTGAAATCCGGAGAAATCCTCGCCAAAATCCGAAGATCTGTGAGATTTTGGAGAGATTTCAGGGTTCCGGAAGGCCAAAACCCTCTCAGCTTCGAAAAAAAGGCGTCTGATCCCTTTTTTTATGGAAATCGAGGTGGAGGTGTACCGCACACCACCGAGTTGACTGGTGTGTTGACATCGCCAAGATCGGTGGGTCCCATCATAAGGTATGTGTTATATCCAAACCATTCGTCCATTTGGCAAGCTTGTCGTAAGGCTTGAGCCGAAAAATAAGACAGATCCAAAGATCAAGTGGACCACATTGCAAACAGGAGTGGGAGATTAAACGTTTACCGTTGAAACCCTTTTGGGGTCACGGGAGTTTTGGATCAGTATGATATTTGTTTTTCCTCTTCATCCAGGTCTGTGTGACCTAATGAACAGATTGGATGGAAAATAAACATTATAGTGGGCCCTACGAATATTTTAACGGATAGAATCAGCCCCACTGCTATTTGTGGTGTAGTCCAGTTGAGCTTTGAATATGGCTCATTTTTGGGCTCATGATCTAAAATGATCTCTCCAAATTCACAGTGTAGATATAATAAATACATTATTGTGGGGCCATGTAACTTTGAACCGTTGGTACCACTCAAGTTGCAGGAGCGTCACTGTCGTCTTCGTAGTGTGGTAGGAAGTAGTGAGTAATGTACTATATAAACTCTGTGGGCCCCACCATAATTCATGTATTTTATCCACTCCATCCATCCATTTTACCATATAATTTTATGATTTTTAGCCCAAAAAATGAAGATATCCAAAGCTCAAGTGGACCACACCACAGAAAATAGTGTGAATTAAACATCTACCATTAAAAAAATCCCTGGGAGCCAAAGAAGTTTTGGATCAAGCTGATATTTGTTCTTTTCCTTTATCCATATCTTTATGATCTTATGAATAGGTTGGATGAAAAATAAACATCACTGTAGGCCTTAAGGGAGGTTTCAATGGTGCAAATCATTATTCTTATTGTTTCCTGCGGTATGGTCCACTTGACTTTGGATATGTTTCAAATTTGTGCTCAACCCCTAAAATGAGCTGGAAAAACAGATGGACTACATGGATAAACCATGTACATTTACGGTGGACCCAATAAGTTTACTTAGTACTATAGGAGTGGATTAGGTGAGAACCAGCCTCACCCAAGACCATACAACTGTACCGTGGGGCCCAACTTGACGTGTGTATTTTGTGTCCACTCCATCCATCTGTTTTTTCAAATCATTTTACAACATGATCCTAATAATTAAGAAGATCCAATTATCAGGTGGACTATACTCAAGGAAACATTATTAGTTGCACATGGTACCATTAAAAACTTCTTAAGGTGCACCTTAATTTTTCCTATATTTTATTAGGCATCCAATCCGTTGATAACTTCACATAAGTTTGAATGAAGAGAAAAAACAATTATCAGCTTGATCCAAAACTTTTGTGGCCCACTAATGGTCAATCGCCATTGTTACCTATGGTATGGTCTACCTAATTATTGGACTTGCTTCAATTTTTGGATAATGTCCTAAAATGATATGGAAAAACAGATGGATGGGGTGGATACTGAATATAGTTGTCTTAGGACAACGCATAGCTTAGACCCTATACAAAGGAAACCTATTATGTGCACTTCTTTTTTAAGATTTTATGATTTAAAAGTGTTTATTAAAAGCCTTTTTTAATAATCCCTGAAGTTTCATTGAAAAATTCAACCATTTTCCTAATGTTTCCCCATGTTTCTCAAAAAGTGCGATAAATTATGCGATACAAACAATATATCCCATGCGATAACCAATACGTATCTGTATCCCAAGGGTGCGATACATTGTGCGATACCGATATTTCGAACACTGTTATCGATTCACGCTACACTTTTGGGGCGTTGCCAAAAACCAAAATAACATTAAACAAGATTGGTTTTTCTGCCCTTTTTTCTTTTCTTTTTGAAGGGTACCAAAGAAATTAAATTAGAAAAAGTGTATAAAAAAGAAAAGGATGATGAGGCATCTCCAAATAGTACAACAGAAAATAACTCCCAATAACCCACGGGGTTCCCTTGATAAGTCACAAAATAGATAGAAGACCTTGCCCAATCCATCACTAGCCTTTTCACCTTAAGGAACACTACATCCACCATGCATAACTTATACCGGAATGTCCAATTGTTGCATCCTTGCCAAATCACCCATAAGGACTCCAAAAGAGAGGACCTCCAAAGGACAGTCCATTTACACTCCTGCTTGCTTCCATGCCAAGTTCTACTCCTTAACTGAGGATGCAATGACCCAGGACACTTCCAAACAACCTCACGAAGTGCCACCATATCACCAACGAGAAGGAGCAATGCATAAAAAGGTGATCCACCGACTCTGCCTCTCTAAGACAGACTGCATCCATTTGTGACAATCACATTCATGCTCCTCAAGTGATCAATCGTTGGCACTTTATTTTTGCTCACCAGCCAACCAAAAGAAAGAATACGCAGCAGCCCCATAAACTACCAGATAGGATGGTGTCTGGAACTCTATAGATTGACAGGGAGTTGATGGCCAAGTAGAAGGATTTGACTGTAAAGCGGCTTGATCTATCAAATATCCACACCCTTTTTTGTATCATGATCTGAAAGCACCATGTTATGGCTATGGAGCACTTCCATAAGGCGAACATACTTGGATATCTCTTCAGTCGTGAGGTTCCTATGAAATCAAGGACTCCAAACCACACAATCCCCCCACCAAGGAAACATATAGGGATACAACTAGAAGGGATCCTTCCTCCAAAGTGATTATGAAAAGACTCGGGAAAGTGGCATTGAGTGGTGTATGAGTATCACCACACCACCTATTAAGCCAAAAAACAAGTCTGAGAGCTCTCTAAGAATGTAGGATATGCCCATATGCTAAAAAGAATATTCACTTTTAGAAAAGCTTTCCATATGCCAGATGCCCTATATTGAGTCAAATGTCACCTTCCTCTAGCTAGTATTTGCTAGCAATAAACCTTCTCCACAACCCATCTCCCTCCTCCCCTGACCTCCAAAGCCACTAACCCGATAAAGACAAGCGTATCTTCTTGAGATTCCTTATCCCTAACTGCATGCTCCTTCGGTTTACATACCACACATCCCACCCCACCAAGTGGAATCTATTTTTATAAAGTCATAGCAAGCCCCTCAACGATATCTCTAATACGACAGAGTCTGTCCGGTTTAAAGTTCAGCAATATATTGTAGAGTGGGACTCTATTGTTGTTAACTTAAATGGCTGTAACTTGTCCTCTTTGGGAGGGTGATCGCTCCGCTACCTCAGCCGTCTGATTTCCTCCCTGCTGTTTGCTGTTTTCCTTTGATTTTTTTTAAAAAATTATTATTTATAAATAAAGTATCTGTAACCTCTCAAAAAAAAAGAAAGCCCCTCTTGATCCTCTCCATTATGTAAATGACACTCGTTGGGCAGTGGAAAAATGACATAAAGTACAACGACATGTTGGCTTGTGCCAGTTTGATTAGAAATAGAGTGATGCATCCCCTTAATGGTAAATATTAGCTTTTCCACCCCAAGATCTTTTGCTCCATCCTGCTTACTGCCAAATCGCAGACATGTTTTGTTTTGCCAGTTTAAAAATGCACAAAGGGAGGCCAGGATATGTTGTCAGGAGCTTTTCAGATTTGCAAGCAAAGGCCTGAGCAAAGGTGTTGACCTCCTTTTCACACATGCAAAATTGCGAATCCCCAACAATTCTTCTTCTTCTTCTTCTTTTATTCATTGAAGCAAAAATCCCCAACAATTCACTTCTCTGAATAGTTGTCCAAATCAATATCCTTTGTATTTCAGGTAGGATCCAAATGTCACAGATACTTATTGGGGAACAGCATCCCCACCGCCTGCTTTTTTAGGGACATAAAAATGCTTCCTAAAGAATGGATTCCATCATGGACGAGAAATTTATTAATGCATTGAAGATACTTTCCCTCAGTTTAAATGGCATTGTAATAAGTCCCTTTGCATCAAATATCAAAACAAACATACTTTAAAAAAAAAAAAAACAACTGTACGGTAGAGAAATGAATCTTAGAATACAGATTGAAGACAGTTGTATAACAACGAAAGAATTACTGAGCATGTAAAAGGGCGTTTCGGCTGGCAACACGAGCTGTTCATTCCAATGCTTAGTATGCTTGCTTCAACCAAGCATAGTAAATTAGCGGAAAAGATTACTTAAAACTTGGAATGCTGCTGACCTTGTAGGATCCATGACTGTATGAAGGTTCGGCTGTACTGCTGGTACCGTTCAAGACAGACCTCATCCAGCCTCTTTTTCCTGAATTAAAAAAAAAAAAGGAAATGAAAGAAGATAACATCGCCGATTAGAAGATTCAGAGGAATTTCCTAAAAGAAAATGATGTCATTGAAACAAATCAACTTGGGCTGGTGCTTAGATGCCAATCGCAATGGATGGCCATAGTCGAGCAGACCCCACAATTGTAATTTCCCCTTCTTATTGCAATTCAATAAGATTGAGCATCCAAATGCAACCCAAAAGATACAAAGCTTACTTCTTCTGGGGTAGAGCTCTTTCCGATCTTGCAGCTGCAAAGGTTCTCAACGGACATGAAAGGAAACGAGTAGCGACCCGTCTTACTGAAAATCAAATAAACAAGGTTAGCAACAGGATGGTATGAATATAGTGAAAGGAGTTCTGTCACTGCATAAAAAAAGCATGTTTTAGTTCACAAACAAGCAAAAGCTGAGGAAATAAGTACACGGGTATATGAGGAAACTGCAAATTTGGCAGAAAATAAAGCAAGAAAGATTGAAGAACCTGGAATGGGAAGATGGGTAGGTAAGAAAACTTCGAATTTAGAAGTAAGAAAGTGAGAATGATAGACAAAAAGGTATGTGAGAAAAATGCAACTTCCTCAGAAACAAAAATCAAGAATTGTAGACAACAAGACAGAAAATGATGGAACAATAACAATGAAAATGGGTAGATGGGCATGCGAGAAAACTGAAAATTTCAGTAAAAGAGAAGCCGGTAACATAGATGAAAAAGGTCCAAAAATGATAGATTGATGCAGAAATAATAAAAAAAACAGCAAAAAAAGGGAAGATGGGTATGGGAGGAAACTGCTAATCAAGAAGAAGAAGAAAGAAGTAAGAACAAGGGGAACAGATAGATAGGTGTTTGAAGAAAACATAAATTTCGAAAGAAGAGTCGGGCAGAGAAAACACGCACACACGCAAAGAATAGAAGAAGAAGAAGAAAGGATTAGTTCGAAGAAGAGAGAGAGAGAGAGAGAGAGAGAGAGAGAGAGAGAGAGAGAGAGAGAGAGAGAGAGAGAGAGAACCTGATAGTCGAGCTGTGTTTGAAATGGAGAAGAAGACCGTCAGAGAGGAGGGACGAACGATTGGAAGCCTCAGCAACTCCATTCCCAACCTCCGATTGATTCCCCTCTCCCCCTCTATTTTCCTGTTTTACGGTGCTCTCGGTTCACACGTGCTCGCGCGTGACAAGCGCCGAAAGTGGGCCCAGTGTATACGTGCGACCTCATTTGGGGCGCGGATTAGCTACTGACAGGTTGAGCAGGGAGACTTGCAACTGAAGTGACGTCACCAAGTTCTGTGGGACACACAATGATGCATGTTTTGTATCCACACCGTCCATCCATTTGGAGAGAGAAATTTAGGGTATTATCCAAAGAATCAGGCAGATCCAATGCTGGAGTGGATCAAACCACAGAAAACAGTGGGGAGAGTGACGTTCATTGATGAAACCTTCCTAAGGTCCACATGATGTTTATTTGAGATCCATCCTGTTCATGTATTAACTCAGATATGAAATAAGGGAAAACACAAATATCAGCTTGATCGAAAATTTTTGTGGCCCTTAGAAGTTTTTAATGGTGGGCATTACTCTCCCCACTGTTTTCTGTGGTGGGGTCCACTTGAGATATAGATCTGAGTCATTCTTTGGCTAATTCCCTAATATTATCTCTAAAAATGGATGGACAGTGTGGATATAAAACATACATCATGGTGGGGCACAGAACTTGGTGACGTCACTTCAGTAGCCAGTCTCGCTACTCGACCTGTTAGTAGCAATTCCCCGTCCCCTCGTTTTTATAATCGATTGGACCAATGGTGTGCTGGATAAATTTCAAAAGAAAAGAAAGAGAGTCATACGCCCCGTGATCTATTTCTGATCGGCCGAACCCAAGGCCCGACCCCAGTCTACAATAATTCTACCCCACGTGAGCCCAAGTCCACCCTCCAGCCAGGCTACTCTTGTGCAACATTCATACCACATGAGCCCCATCCCATGAAACCCGGTTGGGTTGGGCTGATTTGCTCACGATATATAGCCCGAGCCCAGCCCGTTAAATCCAGATGGGCCAGACTAGCCCATCTACAGCCCCGCAACATGAAGTACACATCTATGTTTTGTTTCTTTTTGGTGCGTATGACTTTGCTTTGAGCTTTCTTCGAATACGTGGTTCCCTTCTATGCAACATATCTTGCTTAAAGGCTCTCTTTGCGTTGCGTGGTTTTCTTTAGGCTTTATGTTTGCATGTTTGACATTATTGAAATTGCCGCTAAATTCAAACTAAATAACCATGACCTGAGCATAGATAGGCAGACAGGTTGTGTATAACCGAGATATGATGAGATTGGTCCCCTATTCAACTACTCGTTGAATGTGTTAACAGGATAAGATGATATTCAGAGGGTGGGTTTCGTCCTCTGATGATGGGTTGCACCTTTGCCTTCTGTACGAAAGAACTTATCAATATAGATAAGGTAAAATGAGAAAGGGATTCTTATAGTCGGTGACAAATAACAGCTACAAAACACATTTTCGATTGAAGAACTAAATCCAGCGCATGAGCGTAAACTCAAATTATAACTACTTGATTAACGTGACACATTACACTACGAAATGTAAACAGTATGCTGAAAGTAAAGGATTACACTAAGATATGTAATTTACTTGACAAGGAAAGTAAATGATTATACTATGGAATGTAAATTGATTGATAATTAAAATGTAATGTTTGGTTTGATTGGGTTGGTATGAGACGAACTTTTCCTGCTAAATTCCTCTACTATTTATAGCTTTAATCCAATCATTCGGACCCTTCTCATGTCCTGACAGTTGTCATAACCGTTCGCCACTACTTGAATTCCTCTATTTCTCCCTTTACCATCTCTCTTGTAACTATTTCTTCCCGATTGCTTCTTCATCGGTCGCTTAGACATTGACATGGCACTGTCTGATACATCTCAGTTGTTGTTTGCTAAGAAATCTTTTCAAATCTCCAAATACACCATGTGGATTTGTATAAATCTCAAGTAATCTACTCTGATTGATTCTTAAGGGAATGACGATAATGCGGATGAACATTGCCCCCCATGTCACTTCACTTTTGAAAAAAGGTGAAGGTGGTGTGCGACTCCTCATTAATGCAACATTTATTGCCTACACATGGCAGCGAGCTGATAATCGTATTCGGCCGATTCACCATAACAAGTCAGCGACAGTTGCACTTTATCGAAGTAAGGGTCATCATTTCTTACACAATCATAATGATGCCCTAATAAATGCTCTCTTCTCTCGACCGATATAAGCGTCGTTTTGAATTCTTTTCGTTTTACGCTTTCATTCCTTATTATCTTTTAAGCAACTCCAAATTCCAACTTTCTCTTAAGCAATGACTACCTACTCATCTTCCACCCTGTCATTCCAATAAAATGATCTAGTTACCGTGATGGATGCTCTTACTGATAAGTGCATCAATAAGACAAATTTTCTATTGCCAATCGACGATTACTATTACTTGGGTCCATCGTTCACTCCAACAACGGAAGTTGAAGAAGTCAGCATGATGGATGCTTTGTTTCCCATCTGTCCTAGCGAAACTCCGTTGATCCAATCCGATTCTATCCCTAATTCCGCCAATGCCTTGAAGAACCCTCAATCACGGCAGAAGCCTCTTCCGGAATGGGATGCTTGGTTTGCCCGTGTCTCATATCAACATGATACAACATGGAGAGCATTAGATATTTATGAGTGTATCAATCTCTCTGTCTATGATTATCCATCAAATTCATCTTTTCTCATCGCAGCTTCAACATTTTGGAGTTAATCAACCAATAATTTTTTCTTCAACTGCAGTCCCATGAATCCAACCATTATATATATATATATATATATATATATATATATATATATATATATATATATATATATATATATATATATATATCATGGCTTTAACCCAACTTCTCCCCTTCGGTGAAGCTGTTTATCCATCTTTTATGCATGAAGATGCCAAACGCTTCTCGAACAGGCTTGTCAAAGCATATTCTCACTTCATGTAGGCCTACCGTAACCTCAGTAGACCGGTTGATTATAAGGAACACATTGCTTTCCTATTGCTTTAGATTTGTCGCCACTTGCTCTGCGTGAACGCCCTGTAGATAACCACTGAATATGTCTCTCTAGCTAAGGCCCTTATCCATGGTCAAAAACTTGCCTTGAAGCCTTAAGTACTCAGTCACCTGTACAGAGGAATCTACGAAGTCATCAATAAAGGTCTATTTATTGAAGGAGGACTACTGTGGCTTCTTCAGATGTGGATCTACGAGTACGTCCGTTCTTATCTTGTGCATCACTCCATCCATTCCGATGTCACTTATACTTCCTATGACAAGCGCATTATCCATTCCCCCTGAGAAACTCAATCTTTTTTAATGTATATGTATACATTATTTTTGCTTTGGGCGGAAGCAGACAGAATCAGTCATTCACTCTATTCCACGACAGAGAGTATGGTCTCGGTTGGCTTACTGGCCGATATGGGCAAGAGAATGATCATGAGGCATCCCAGACGCATCTGGCTTGGGAAAGCTACCTCATTGGTCGAGACCTTCCATATTAAGGTTCAATCGAGTCTGGCAAGAATGCCAAGGCCGGGTTCGAACAGTATCACCTGAATTTACTTGCTTGACAATTCAGTTTGGCTCAGTGTATCCCCTATCCATTTACCCAGAAAACTTGCAACCAGCCCCCTTTCAGTCGGCCGGTCGCCAACGAGGCTGAGCTCTATCAGTCTCTTCATTCTTCTTTTTAAGAAGACAGCCTGGCTCTTGATTTTCCCTGCTATCCAAATCAACCACAGGCAATGGATTCTTTCATCGTCTGGTGGGAGAGCCATTATCAACGGTTGCTGAATAAATCTCCAGAAGAGATTACAAATCAACTTTCTTTAAAGCTTGAGCCTAAAGGAAAGAAGATGGCAGCACCCTCATCGGCTAGTTCACCGAGCCGAAAAACAAATAAGCCAAAGACAAGATTGGCCGTGACATCTTCCCCTCAAACTTCACCAACTGAAGCAACAACTGCTCCTCCTAAGCACTAAAAATTGTGGCGAGAATTACTGTTCCAGCACCTTCACTAGTTTGCAAATCTTCATCAGCTCTAAAGAGGATTCTTGACTTGGGAGCTCCGCTCGGCCCACCTCCAAAGCCTCCAGTCTTTGTTCTCAAGCATGTCGATCCATCTCCTCAACTAACGACTGTGGATCGATCGTTACTGGCTCCATCAAAACCACGACAGACATCAGGTACTTCTTCGGCCGATGTCGTATCTTCATTTGAAAAATATTTCAAAACCAAGTACTAGTCAGGTCTCTCCATCGCCGATTACTCAAAAGAAATCGAGAAAGGCTTGTGACGTCACTAAGAAGCTCATTATAACAAATGTTGAAATAAAAGGTGGCAGGATCGGGAAAGACTAAATAACCCTGCTCTCCTATTTGATGAAAAGTATCTCACTCCTTACCATCCCAATCCGCCACCATTCCCTACTTCGAGACGAACATTGGCGATTATTATAAAATATCCTCGGGTAGTGGACACACGATCCATCACTTACGCCGTCCGTTCTAATTCAAATGGAAATTGCTTGCTTATATATAATTATCTTGAATTTTCTCAATTTTCATATTGACTGACTATGCCTTTTCCCTACAGTTACTCAGGAGCTATCGACTGCTAACAAACAGATCATTGTGGGGCAACCATTATGTGTTCACTAACGACCGATATTCCTAAGATTACTGATGTCCAGACCATTGATTCTGAGAACATGATCAGTGCTGAGGCCATTCCATTTCATAGCCCTCCTAAAGTTACAACTCTTCCTTCAGTGTCTAAATATATGATAGTCATGCCTCCGACTCCTCTTGCTGCGGTCAATCAGGGAGAAGAAGGAGAAGGGGTGCCACTCCTTCACCATTTAAGCGAGAAACCATCTTCCTAGCCAGCAATCCCGTCACTTGACGGCCAAGTTCCTCCAACAGTTGAAGAATCTTCAGCTTATGAGGGAACTGTCATTGTGGTCGAGGCAGTTGTAGCGATCGATGTTTCAGAGCTCGCCTTGCATCTATCACCCACTCCTATACCGACAATGATAGGTGATGCTTCGACTCTCGCTGCTTCTGATGAGAAAGAGCTTCACGTCGATGACGTCCTCTCTTCCCTTGAGCGAGTTTTGGCTGAAGAATTTGTTGTGGCTGAGTCACCCTCTCTCGATTAGTCTACAAAGCCTTAAAGAAGAATTATAGATTCTCCTGGAAACACTACTATTCAGGACCTTGACAGTCAAGATAATCAACAAACTCGACTAAATGGTCGAGTCATACAGTGCCTTTTGCTGCTCAGATTCCAGTCTCATGGCTAAATCATCAACCCTCCATGAGTTTTTGGGATTTGTTAAAGAAAAACATATGATATACACTGTCGTCACCCGTATTGAAGCAGAATAAGTTGCAACAACATCTCAATTGGCTTTTGCTAGGGATGTTACCAACTAACTCTCGACCAGTGCTGCAAAACTAAAATCGTCTGAGGCCGAGCTGGATGAAATGGAGATCAAAATAGTAACTCTAGAGGTGGAACTACTAACTCTAAAGAGAAGTTATGCAGAGAAACATACTGAGCTCAACCATAAGAAGAAATTGGTTAAGAACTTAGCGGCTGATGTTAAGGCTCAAACGACAACAATCGGTTGGCTCCCTAAGGTTGTTATCAAACATAAAGTTGTTTTGCATGTGTTGAGGAGTCGATTGGAGGATATAGGGGCATCGATCCAACAATTTTCTACTTTCAAATTGTAGTCAATTTACTGTCATGATTAAGTCTTATCAATGCAATCAGTCGTCAAGCCTCTTTTTGCTTTCCCATTCCCATGCCTTAGCCTTTTTGTTCTTTTATTTTTGTAACTAACTGTTGACTTGGTCCTTAAAACCCGAGACATCGTGGGCTCATTCTAAATTTGAAGCATTAATCACTGCACATTCCTGGTTGCTTAGAATATGTAGCGATTTTCTTGCTATAATCGCTACGAATCGTGGGTACCAAAAATTATGTATTTAAATTGACCCAACCTCGTTCCAATTCACACTAACCTCATCTTCATACCTCTATCTTGCTTCCATGGCTTCCAGCCCTTTTTCTTTCATTGCTGGTGTTGAAAGTTATTTAAATGGGATCTTTGAATGAGGCTTAGTAGAGTTCTGTCAATCCTCATTACTCTTCAATGCAAACTACTTTGCCAAAGAAGCTTCAATAATAACCGAATCAGAGACTATGCTCTAGGAACTCCTTCAGAAGCTGAAGCATTTGTATTCTATTAGATGCTATTATCTCGAGTATACCTTTGATTTTGAACTACTCTCTGGATACCTCCGCCAGCAAGCATCGGCTAAGGAAGACTCTATAGAGGTGAGTAGGGCTTATGAACTGGCTTGGTATGACTGATTGCTCTAGGTTCAGACGCACCAATTCAATCGCACTATTCACCGTGCGTTGCAAGCTTACTGTACTGGACTGATGGAAGAACTCAAGGAACGGGAGCGTTCCTTTTTTGCCAAGGACATGTTGTCCTAGAAGACTTCTTATTTCTAGACGGACATATCACCATCTACCAGGTGCAGTAAAAAACTAGTCTCAATGCGGAGAAAGAAGCCGAGAATAGGGTTTCTTCAAACAACATCTGTGTTGACCATCTGCTTTATCCTCTGTCGATTATCATCGAGAAGGGAGCATATTGGGCACCAAAATAAAACAAGAATGAGGCCGAGATGCAGGCTCTCGTCGACGAGTTCGAGGGCATGAAGATTTAAATTACTCGGTCGTCTTATGTTTAACTTTCTATTTCTCTTTCTTGCACGTGTAATGTAGTCAATGACCGATGATGTAATTAAATATATCTCCCATTTTATTAATAAAATTGAAATTTTGGCAAGGTATGGGATGTTTTCTTTTTAGGTACCAAATCTTCTACTATAGGTCACGGTTAGAGATGTTCAGAAAAGATGACCGATTCAAACAACGTTCCCACAACCGACCTAGTTTATTTATCACCAATCGGTCACTCAAAACTTAGCCATTTTCTCAAGAAACCTCATTTATTCTATTGTGTCCCCCCACATTCCTGGAAATGAATCACTAACCTAGTCGTTTGCTTCGGGTTCTCAACTGTCGAACCATACCCGATGTGTGCATTTATTACTCCTTATGTTTATAAAAAGCACTCCCCACTCGGATTTGCAGCACACCACGAATGGGAAACCTCAGTAGTAAGCCTTAAAGCCATGACTTCATCTACTTCATTCTCTCGATCCTTAAGGGTTTTGGAGGAAATCTTCAAGGAAAGGATTGACTCCTCTCCCATTTCCCTTTTCTTCGCGATGCTTACCCCTTCCTTAAGGATGCAATTGAAGCAACCAAGACCGATGAACCTTTACAAGAGGTTCTCAAGATCATTTCGGACCTCTAACGGCTAGGAGAGGTGTACTCCGAGGCCGACTCTGAACTTGAACAATGTGTTGCCCTTTTGATGGAATTATTGGCCCTCCGATCGAGTCCGCGACCATTTCAGCTCACCATGATGTAGTTTAGAAGAATCAAATGCACTGGACCCGCCAACATCGCTTCGACAAAGATTGCAATCCATATAAGTTGTACTCGGAAACCTCTTCACTGACCTCTCTGAGGTCCAACGACTCTATCCAGACCATGATTGGTTGGACAATCAGGACCCGAGGAACTTCATCGAGTCCCAGATAGAATTCTATCGAACTTGCAAAGAGTTCAATAAGTCCAAAAGATTAGAGGCCAAGTAGGAGTTCGCAGTCGTCGACCATCGTATCAATCAAGTCAGTAACCTTCTCTGCAAGCTCACAGCCTAGCAGCCATCGTGGAGAAGTAAACGCGCGCTGGCTATGAAGGTTAATGAGTCGACAGCTAAAAGATTTGAAGAACTTAAGGCAACCCACTTGTAATTTGGCCGATCAGTTGAGAATTGTAATTTTTTAATGTCCTCTGTTTCAAGGCCTTTTATTGCAATATAAAATTTTGTTAATCATCTTGTCTTTAAACTTTACTCGACCTGATCCCTAACAACTTCCCACAGCGAAGCAAAATGAGGCTTTAGGAATCGACCATTGATCGAGGCTTTCACGACCTTTTCGTTCATATCCCTTAAAACATATGCTCCTCTTTCACGAATGTCTTTAAAGTCAATCTTTCAAACTAGCAAGAGAATATAAAATGATTACAACGTTCACTACAAGAATGAAATAATAAATAACATGCAACATAAAAAATAAGCATTCATCACACGACATAAGGAGTTATAGTGGTTCGGTGCTTAAAACAACCACACCTACTTTACTCCTAAAATTATTACCCTTGTAATTATGGCTTTCACCATAATAAGGTTTTCATATGTTCACTTTAACAACCTGATACAATTCCTTGTGATTTTCATGGGCTCACTACAATAAAAATCCATTTTGTGATTTTCACAGGCTATCACAAATAGAAACCCCACTGAGATTTTCACAGGCTATATCAGATAAATCTCACTGAGATTTTCACAGGTTATCTCAGAAAAATCTAAAATGAAATACAGTAAATATACTTATATTCAAATGGAGATTCGAAGACGTGGTGGAAGCTTGTAGCAGAAGAACTTCTTTCTTGAACATAGATAGCGCAGTGTTCAATCAGATAGAAAGAGTTTAACATTCTATAGATTTTATAAATTATAAATGGAAAATCCAAATGCTACTTGATTCAATTTTCTTAGATATCAAAGAAAGCATAGATTAGTCTCTCAGAATAATATTAAAATGATCTTGAGAGAAGAGAATTGAATAAGTTATAAATTAAATTATAAATACCACACTGATAGCTTGCCGAGGAATTGAGCTTTTCTCTCTCTTGCAAAAGGATTATAGTAAAATTTTTTTGTTATTTGAATGAGAGAAAGCCTCAATTTATAGGCAAAGAGGTTGGAACTTCGGCTAGCCTAAGACTGGCTTCAGCTGACCGATTTCCACCAGATTCGTTCCAATAGCTCTCGGATCACGCAGATAAGATTTATCCAAAATTCGGCTGGCCTGAGGTGAAATTTGGTTGGCTGAATTTGCCAATCGGCTAGCCGAATTTTTGCAAAAATTAAAGATTTACATTGCTGGAATTTCACCCGAACTTACTCGGGCTAGCCAAATTTCAAGCTTAGGCTAGCCAAACCAAAACTTAGGTTAGCCGAATTTTCAATAGAATTTGTTATTTTGTTCGGGCTTGAAGATAGGCTGGCCGAACCAGAAGTTAAGCTGGCCGAATTCTAGAGAAAAAATACTTATTTAAACACAAGATAATGAATTTTTGAAAACTCTTAACCTAAGGTCTTTCTAGGGTTATGTCACCTGTGTTTTAACAAATATATGGGTCACCTTGTCTTGAACTTTGACTTGATCTTCTCTTGAATTAGGGCATCGACTTCTTGAGAAGATGTGTCGATCTTGAGTTGATCATAAGTCGATCTTGAGCTGATCTTTAGACATGTAGAGTAGTTGTGATTCCATACTTGTGATCTGGCCTTGAAGCACTTTTGTCTTACGAAATTTGACAATCTATATGTGCTTAACGTAAAAGCACTTACAATCTCCCTCTTTGTCAATTTCATGATAAAACACACAACATTACACAATACATCCATTAACTCATTTATAAGATCAACCAGACTCAAGATTTAATAAACTCGAAGCTGCCCTATGTGAGCATCCTTGTAATCTTCATAGCCAACTGTGCATAACACAACTGATGATGCTCAACTGATGCTCCCCCTGCGAAATACAACATATATACTATGCACAAAAAGTAATATGAATCATATTTATTCACATTCATTCCATTCATCACATCATCATCATCACATTCACCAATTTCTCTAGCAATTTCTCCCCCCCTTTGTCACAAGTTGACAAAGGAAAAATTAATGATAGGTTATATCATGAAGTATAGCAAAGCTAGAAAATAAATGAAATGTTAATAGTCATGAATATAAACAGGTAGGGATAACACCAAAATCCAAGCATCTAGAATAAATCATTAAGATTAAAAACACTATATGAGACAGTATATGAAATATCTAAACAACTCATACAACTATAATATATCATCAAGCAAATCATCAAAAATATCTAAAGATCCAAATATGTTTACTACGGATCCAACATAAGTAAGCAAAATAAGCAAATCAAGCTTAATCTGACCCTGAGGAAGATGGTGTAGGCATCGAAAGATCATTAATCTGCAAACTCTGATTAATGAAATGGAAGTACTTTTTCATGTACTTCATTGTAGACTGTTGGGTTTGGGCTAATGATGCCTGAGATACATGCAATGCATCTACCTTTTCCTCTAATGCAGATAACCTCTCATCAAATTGAGAGGGGTGATAGTCAGAATCAGTTGGATCATCTGAATCGTCTAATTCATTAAATATATCTTCTATGGTGGTGTCCGCCTCTTGTAGTTCTTCTTGTCCTACTCTTTATTCAGGTAGGGGAGCAATGTTCATCATATTCAAGTTCGAGTTATTAAATGAGAGTTTGGATTCCGGTGCCTCAAACGTAGGGACTTGGACATTGTAATGAAAAGCAAGACTAGACATAAGATGTCCAAATGGAATCGACCCATTCTTTGGATTTAAACGAAATTGAATAATGAAGTAACAAATCAAAAAAGGTAAGCAAACACGAATACCTGTAACAATGACATGGAAGACTTGAAACATAAAGGGAGTAAGATCAGTCTTATTCCCAGCTCTAGGATATACATTAGATGTAAAGATGCGATGCAGGACGCGGTATTTAGGAAATAACTTGTTGGAGGATAAGGCATTACCGGATCGCCATTCAGCATTGAAACCACACAATGCCCTTGTAATCGATTGCTTTTCATAGTTAGACATTTTCTCTGAAAGAGTAGCGATTGGAATTCCATCATCTGTAACGTGTATGTCTATAAAAGCAGATATAACGGGAGGCATAATAATGATTGTCTTTTTTACAAATTTACTAGAGAATAATAAATCCTCAAGAGAGACATCGCAAATGGAGGCAAGCATGCCTTGCACAATATACCGGTAAGCCGTCCCGCCCCAATGCGAAATTCTTTCCCATCCAACCTCAGATATAATTTCAACAAGATCAAAATGAGCAACATGGTCTATATTCATAGATTTTTCAGTAATAATATTCTTTGTGCAGAAATCTCGAACATTTTTCGGGTCTTCCTCTGGTGAACGTAGGGTTCGTACACCAAGAGGTATAGATCGGGAAGATGAACTAACTCTTGATTTACGTATAGTTCATTTTACTCTTAGTTCCATCTTAAAAGCTCAAGAAAAATTATAAGAAAAATGCAAGGAAGAATATAGATCGGATTTTGAGAAAAACCCAATAAGAAAAGGGTTTCAAAATGAAGAAAAACTACACAAAATTGTAAATCTAAGAATGGACAACATAAATCTTGAATAAAATCACTTACAAGAAGGTTGGGTTGATGGGTTGGTCAAATGGGGCACCGGGTAGCCGAAATTGAGCATGTGCTCGGCTGGCCGAATCTTTCGGTCAATAACGAGTTGTCGAAAAATCCCCAAAAATTTTGATTTTTTATTTTATTTGAACATCTATATTTATTTTTCATTTTACTTTTCATGCATTTCATAATGACAAATAAACATAAACATAAATGCAAAGAAAAGAATAATTATTTAACAATACATAGTCTAATATCATGCTTTAGATTTGAAATTTTAATATTGTCAAGCGGCTCAGTCAATATATCTGCAAGTTGCTTCTTAGTTTGAATGTATTCCAGCATGAGAGTTTTATCCTTAACTAATTATCAAATATAGTGATATCTTATGTCAATATGCTTTGTACGAGAATGCTAAATTGGATTTTTAGAAATATTTATTGCACTTGAATTATCGCAATATAATGTCATCGTATCTTTCGTAATTTCATAATTAGCTAGCATTCTTTTCATATACATTAATTGAGTGCATACATTTCTTGCAGCAATATATTTAGCCTCTGTAGTGGATAGAGATACAAAATTTTGTTTCTTACTAAGCCATGATATTAAGCAGTTTCTAACATAGAAACATCCACTGCTGGTAGATTTTCTATCTAAACATTTCCTGTCCTAATTTGCATCTATATAACCAACAATTTGTACAAACATATCATGTGGATACCATAAGCCTAAGTTCGTAGAACTTGCGACATATCAGATTATTCATTTGACAGCGGATAAGTGAGATTCTTTAGGATCCGATTGATATCTAGCACAAATTCCAACACTGAATGCAATATCAGGTCTACTAGTAGTTAAATACAGAAGAGTACCGATCATACTGCGATATAGTCGAGAGTCTACACTTTTACTTGATTCATCTTTTGAGAGTTTAAGAATCGTACTCATCGGAGTATTAAAATTCTTATCATTTTAAAAATCAAACCTCTTTACAAGGTTCAATGCATATTTGGTGTAACGCCTCGATTTTTGGAACCCGAGTATATGACTCATTCTCCAAAAACCTGAGTGTTAGACTATAAAATTCAGTGTAAATTTGAACCGCTTATCATTAATTAGAGTTAGCAGCAACGAAGCTAGAGTAAACCATGCATTGAATAAAAACATTTTGATCATTACAAAATTCCAAATGTAGCGCCCATACAGGACTTATACAATCCCAAATACAGGGTTCATTAATTAAAAAAATAGTGATCTATCATCTAATGGTGGAGCTCGATATGGGTTGTAGGGACCTTGTCTAGCTCCTCAGCTACTCAATATGATCTAGCAACCCAGTGAACAACATCGACTCGCCCTACACCTGTATCAACTGTTACGGTTTGATAGCGTCAATGGGTATCGCAATGAGGAGCACCCTCTAAGATTACGCACTCATCATTCATAATCCAAGATAGATTGTAAGTCATAAGAATGGATATGTTAAACAGCGCAATGCATAATTATGATTATATACTCAAAATTAAGCCAGTCAACACAATCTCATCATGAGCAAAATATAATAGCAATCGAAATGCAAGTATATGTGTCCAGATAGTTAAATAATCAACTCCATAAAATGACTAGAAAATCAAGCTTTAAACCTCTACTTCACCTAGAAATCATATAGTATGTGAACACTATAAGATGGCTAGGAAATCACCCAGCGAACACCTGCTCCACCTGAAAATCATAATATGACTGAACACCGCAAAATGAAGAGAGAACAGCGTGCAAACGTCTACTTCACCCAGAAATCATATCGTACGTGAACACCACAAGATGGCTAGGAAATCGTTAAGTGAACACCCGTTCCACCCAAAAATCATGGTACGAGTGAACAACGCAAGATGAAGAGATAAGTAATATACAAACTATAGACCGCCCAGAAATCATATCGTACGTGAACACTGCAAGATGGCTAGGAAATCGCTAAGCGAACTCCCGCTCCACCCAAAAATCATAGTACGACCGAACACCGCAAGAAGACTAGGAAACAACAGAAAGGGCACCAATAGACCCTCAAAGCCACGAGGGCAATATACGATCCAAGCCACGTAGGGCAAAATGTGATCTAAGCCATGTAAGGCAAACATGCGATATAAGCCGTGTAAGGCAAATAGGGACTGCAAGATGGTGGGTCCTCGACAAGTTCTATTCAACCCATCAAATAATAATAAGTAGCAAACATCTAATTAATTAGCAGGTTATGCATATGGAAATAGCATGTGAACATCAATCATTTATGATTGCTAAAAATTAAAGAGACATGCTCATTATCTAATACAGGAATCAATTGCGCTACATATTAACATGTTCACATATTCACATAATAAGTCAAGTAAGCCAATAAGAACTTAGGAGATACTAAATGGGAAAGATTAAGGTGTCTTCTATGATTAATGAATTTAAGTGGGAAGCTTAAAGGGTGAGTCCTCACCTCAAGATGTGAGTTCACTTCTCCGTAGGGCTTGAAGGAGTGAAGTAGCTAGAATCAGATTAACCCCATGTTAGACAATTTTCTAATATATAATGTCAGGCCCGTATCCTAAACCGTACCATTCCTTAGACTCTCGCGGTCCTCCCGGTCAAATTTTGGTGACCCACGACACGTACATAGCATTTATGCGTGACCCTGAGTTGCATCTTGTCGATCTGAGTCGGCTCGACCTGAGACTTGTACCCTTGCAATGACACCATCGTCGCGGTTCTAACGCCGTGTCTTGCGCATCGATGCGATACCCAGGCCAGGAGTTGTGGGCCTGCATTTATTTTGAGAAAAACACCGTGCATTTGTAAAACCAAAGAGAATCTCTACCAAATATCAAATCAATCCCATCAATCAATCAAGTACAACACTCATATCTCTCTCCCCCAAAAGTCAACACAACCTTACCTCTCAAGTACACCCATCACTCACACCATCACTCACCCATCACACCCATCCCTCTCTCCTTACATCCCCTCTCTCTCTCATTCTCCACCCATTCTCCTAAGCACCAAGGGAGAGCTAACGTCCAAACTTTCCATGAGAAGAACCAAGTGTGGCCCACTCCCTACTACTCTATCTCCCATCTCCACCCTTCAATCTTCATCTTCCACCATAAAAGGGAAAGCCTAGGAGCTAAGGAGTCCATGGAGCCTAGAAGAAACAGAATCGGTGGGTGTTCATAGCATTAGATCTTGAATTTGATGTAAGGCCCATTTGCGATGGGACCCATTTTCATGGATGTGATTGTAAGCAAAGAAGGGCCCATAATGGCGGGGTCCCTCCATCTCACCACTCTCTCTCTCTCTCTCTCTCTCTTTCTCTCTCTCTCTCCTTTTCTTTCGATGATTTATGTGTGTGGCCCACTCGATGTGATCAAATCTGGACTGTCCAGATTTTCTGGACGTCCAGCAAACGTAGCCCACTTGCTGCCTATTTATGGGCCGGCTCAAATGAGGGAAAACACAAGATTAGCTTGATGCTGACCTGGTGGGCCCCACATGTGTGGACCCACCTTGATGACGTGCTGGATCCACACCATCCAGGCAGGATGGTGGGTCCCACACGCAGCAGGCAGCTATTGTTGTTCAGGATGTCAGCATGTTCTATGGGTTTGATGACGAGGTATGTGGTATATCCCATACCGTCCGTCCAATGGCATGAAGTGGGACCCACTCCACACGTGCTGCACATGTGGAGATGGGGCCCACATTGATGTATGTATCCTATCATCCACACCGTCCAGTGGTCTGGACGGTGGGGACCACCATGATATATGTGTTTTACGTCTAAGCCTGGACGGTGGAGTACCTCCCTTTTTTTTTTAAAAATATATTATAATAATAATATAATATAATATAATATATATTATATTATATTATGGTGGGCCCCACGTGGGACCCACCTGATGTGCAAAGCGGATTGGCTAGTCTACCGCACTTCAGCTACTTAGCTGTTGTATTGACGTCAGCAAGTGGGATCTGATCATCCAAACCGTCCATTTGTTGGACGAGCAGCCTCAGCTGCTGTTCAACGTCAGCAAGTTCTGGGCCCACCATGATGTAGTGTTGAATTCACACTATCCAAATCTGGACGGTGCTATGTAGGGCCGACCATGATGCATGGATCTCATCCACGCCATCCAGCTGATGGGCATGGGTCCACCGTGATGTAAATGTTTTATCTACTCTGTCCAGTCCATGGACATGGACCCCACTTGCTGCATTGTGCAGTATCCACTCCGTCCATCCAAATTCCTGATCATTTTGGAGCCCACACGTGTGATGTATGTATTATATCTACACTGTTCATCTGTGTGGGGCCCCTACATGATGTACGCGTGGCATCCTCACCGTCCAGTTGGGATGGTGGGACCCGCCAGATTTATATATTTTATTCATACCGTCCGTCCAGGACTGGGCCACCCCACGTGTGTGGGTGGGACCCTCCTTGATGTATATATTCTGTATTCACACCGTCCGTCTAGACGGTGTGATACACTTGTGATTTGGGTTTTATCTCAGCCGTCCATCCGTTCTGGATAGGTAGGACCCACCTTGATGTATTTATTCTATATCCACTCCATCCACGCTGTCCGTTTTGCTGGATAGGTAGGACCCCCACCTTACGCTGTCTGTTTTGCTGGATAGGTAGGACCCCCACCTTGAATGTATGTGTTTCATCCTTGTGAGGGACACCATGATGTATGTATTGTATATCTATGCCGTCCGTTCGTGCGGCCCGCCATGATGTATGTATGCCATCCATTTGTGCGGTCTGCCGTGATGTATGATTCAGGTTGCCCATCTATTTTTCCTGAGTTATGGGCTGCCCCATTAGGCCCACCTTGATGCATGTATTGCAAGCTCACTACCCATCCCTTGTGCCTAACCCATGGGCCCTTGTGTGTGGCCCAATATGATGTATTTGTGACCCAATGTGATGTTTATGTGGCCATGAGTGAGGCCCTATGTGATGTTTATTGGGCCTAAGGGATGAGGCCCATTGTGATGCATTTGAGGGCCAGGCGATTGGGCCCATTGTGATGTATATTAGGCCCATGTAAGCGGCCATTGTAATGTATATTAGGCCCGTGTGAGAGGCCCACTGTTGTATAAGAGGCCCACTATTGTGTGTGAGGCCCACCTATTGTATATGAGGCCCGTGTTTGAGGTCCGATGAGATGTACACCTGTAACATCCCGGATTTTTGCCAACTTGGGATTAGACGTCCTTAGGCAATGGGTTGCTCCTAACACCTTATTAACTTGTCAGAACTGAATCCCACAGTCTAAAATTGCTCCTTAACCCATTTCCTTCACAAATCCCACCCTTCACCACCTTGCTCCTTAAATTTTCTAAGTACTTTTTCCATAAACACTATCTTAAACTAGCTAAGTAGTATAACTTGGATCACTTTATATACAAACTACAAAGGCCCAGGTACCACCTCAGACAGAAATCATACAGGATAAATCCTTTAGAAATTAGGCGAGATTAGCTAGTGCTAAACTAGAGTGCCTGTGAAATTAGCACCAATCACTTTAAATACGATCTGCAAGACCCAAAACTTGTAGAATCATTGACGCTAGGTTACCCTAAAACTTAGGATCAATCTCATTACCCGGCTGCTCACGGGAGCATCTCGAAACTCCGTATCGGATCTGGACCGCACGTCGGAAGTCTGATTAACACGAAGTTAAGGAACTAGGACCGCCTCGCTGGGCTTGACAACCATCTTGGAAATCAAATCCAGATTGTGTCCCAGCGCTATTCGCTTGAGCTCAGAGTGAAGAGTGTGAGAAATGTGAAATAATTTCAAAATAAAATATCTTGAATAGTAATCTGGCACCTCTCGCTTGCGGATCAGTATTAAGCAACCAGACCGTCAGAATCAGACCAAATTACACCCTCGGATCAAGAGAAATTTCATACACATTTACATGTACTCGGAATCTCCGATCGAGATCCGCTGACCGTTGAACTGAAACTGGTCCGCCACGCGTGATCTGGAAATCCCACTGAAACGAAAACTTAATAGAACGTAGATCCAGCGTTAGTGAGCTTAAGTCCGACCTTTGGCTCAAGGAGGCCCGCCAGAAACCCTCTTTTGAGCTGAAAAAATGCCGATTTGGTTATAATGTAAGTATACTTTGAACATAAGTCTATTTCGGTGAATTTTTAGGCTATATAAGGACCTTAAACCCTCTCTCATGGCAGCCATACGAATTTGAGATTGAGAGAGAGAAAAGAGAGAGAAAGTGTGGGAGCAGTGGGAGAATCTCCCTGCCACTCTTCCCTGCCGCAATTCGGGCTCCACCGCCTGATTCTCATCGCTTTCCCGGCGTTTCCGGCGTCATTTCTAGGTAAGAAGCCCTAACCCTAATCTGATTTGGGGCTTGGGTGGTTGTAGGTTATGAAATAGCTAACCTATTTCATTCTATAGGTTACCAAACTGCCGAATACGGAAGCTTAGCAAACCTATCGACTCCGTTACGATTCTACTACAAAAGGTGCGGACTTTAGGTGTATAGGTTATGGTTTTCAATGCTTTCAATGTCAGATAATGATAGATTCATGATCTGCATGCAATTGCACATGTACAAAGTGCTGTCTGTTTTCCGTTTCGATTAAAGATGAAAAATATGGAATTCTACATACTCTAGGTATTTGTAGAAAGTACGGTATACGTATATTTTTTGGAAATGTGTTTGACATGTTTATTTGTTATATGAATATACGATATATGGATAAAATACTTATTTGGCAAAAGGATTCGCCTAAATACATGTTTTACTTATATACACTATGTATGTTGAAATTGCGTATTCTAGAAAATACTGTATACGTATAAATTTTGGAGGTGTATTTATCATGATTATTTGTTGTAGTAATATATTATACATGGATAAAATACTCGCTTGGCTAAAGGATAGCCCTAATACATGTTTTACTAACATACACTATGTATGTTGTAATAGTGTATTCTAAGTGTTTGTGAAAATAACTGAATGAGTATAGAATTCTCATTCGTGCTCGCCAGGACTAATTGTCATGGATTCATGATTGTTGTATTGGCGATACCCCTTTGACGAAAGGATTTGCCCTAAATCACGCCACGACCAATATACACTATATATGTTAAAATGTGTAGCCTAAGTGTTTGTGGAAATGACTGAATGAATATGGAACTTAGATTCCTGCTTGCCATGACTATCCGTCGTGGGTGTACGCGTGTTATGATTGGGGCAACTCCCTAGTGAAAGGATTTGGCCTAATGCCTATGCGATCGACATATGTCATGTATGTTGATGTATGTTTGTTTAAGTGTTTTTTGAAATGTCTGAACGAGTAGTAGTTAGCAAATTGTAATGTATAAGGGTGTTGAGATATGATTCTCAACCTTTTTTAACTATGTGTATGATCTCCTTGGATAGTTGTGTGATTAGGAATTGAACATGTACAAACTCATGATTGTGTTGTGCTTCATAACATGCTCAACTGCTTTATGATTTTAACTATGTAATGCATATGTTTAAATTTATATTTACGTTGTATGATCCGTCATGGGTGATGGGGAGTGGAGCAACGAGTGCGTGCAACAGCCCTGGCAGCCCTAAACGGATAATACCAGACCTTGATTATATGAGTTGAATCTTGATCTACTACTGCTCTATCTATCTGCACTTGATTGTGTTTGGGGTTATGATTATAGTCCAGACAATCGGTACTAGAATTGCATTCGTGGCTGTGATTCATTGGCCACGTGAGATGTGTTCGACGAACCCGAGTCGTACTTCGGTTGATGATAGTGGTTGGCCACGCGAAGTACTTATGCACTTCATGTCGTTCAACTTGTTGTGCGTTCGAGCTAGCCGAGCTCGTCAAGTAACCCGATCTGTCTTATGTATGTTCACCATGTTTGGACGCTACTGCTTGAACCTAGGGTACCAAACTTACCAGTGAAATCCCTTTTAACCATGGTACCTTGATCCGCTAAGACTCATGAGCCGGGCATGGTGGTATGGGACACCGTGGTCGAGCTGTCGGCCTATGCTGGGGCCACGTGCCTCCCCGTAGTGACCATTGAGCAACCCAAACTCGTGAGCCGAATACGGTGGTATGGGACACTGTATTCGAGCTGTCGATACTTACGGCGAGAGCCGAGTACGGTGAGACCTGTACTCGTGCTGACGGGCGACGAGTCCTCTGTAGTATCTTCGAGTATACTCCAAGGTCTGTGATTGACGACGAGCCCTTCACAACAACTAGAGTATGAGTTGAGCCGAGTACGGTGAGACCTGTATTTGAGCTGACGGCCAGCGATTGAGCCGAGTACGGTGAGACCTGTACTCGAGCTGATGGTCAGCAATTGAGCCGCATACGGTGAGGTCTGTATCCGTGCTGATGGGTGACGAGCTCTTTGTGATGCCTTTGCTATGCCTCTCAAACCATAATATCGTATGAGATTAACTAGGATTGACGACCCTAGAATGGATCATGTTTGGGAATGATACAAGGGAGGTACCTTAGTTTTCCAATACTACTGTTTGAAATGGACTAATAATAACTCGGTAATCATGCTCATCATCGCACCGCATGTGCCTAGTAGATGTGGAGCACTGAGGGAGGTATGCATTCGCGAACGTAAGATGATGTCGCATGAGGGTGGTTTGGCAAGGGCATACATCATCATGTCATTTCATACTTGCATTTAATAAGAGTAGTTAAACTTGTTTGATTGTACTGCTTTATCATTACTGCTTGATTGAGTTGATAACATGTTAACCTATGCTTTACTGTTCCACTGAGTTGATCACTCAATCCCACGTTTCGGGACGGTGTTTGCAACACCAACCAGATTTGTTGAGTTTCAGGTGATGGCGATGCTTATGAAGCAGAGTCGAACTACTACTATGATGTTGAGGAGGAGTTCTCCTACATGTAATCTCTAACAGGTCTATGAAGACCTGGTATTGTATTGACGGGGCTACGGTACTTGGGATAGGAGACATTTCACTTCCTCACATTTGGTATATTTTAGAACTGTACTTGTAATTATTTAACCTGGTAATGTTATCACACTCTGGAGACTCATCATAGTTTATATATTTTATCTATCTATCACAGTCTTCCGCTGTCTCTAGAGTATGATATGCTGTTTTGGCTTAATCTCACTCATGTTCAATGCACGAATACAGTCAACATTCAATCATCATTCATTTTGTTGCATAAGTGATGTTCTGGAACTCGGGAGTTGAGTTTATGCTCGACCCCCAATTTTCAGATCGTTACAACACCCGGCCCAAGTGATGAGGCTCATTGTGATGTATATGAGGCTCATGAGTGAGGCCCATGGTGATTTATATTAGGCCCTTGTGTGAGGCCATGGGCCCACTATACGTTTGACTCTATGTGGGCCACTCCTTGGTAGCAATGCTGGTTAAATATCCACATTGATGGGCAATGATGGTTAAATGTCCACATTGTGACCTTCCGTAACGACCCTAAAATATTTTTCTGTCTTTGTATAATTCCCAATCTAAATAAGATTGATCATCCCACTTAAAACAACTATCAGATCTTAGACAATTCCATTATGCTATCTAATGCGAATAAATGAGAGCTAACCATCTAACTGAGGTAGTCAACACAAAACCTCCCAGTGCAAGCTTCTATAAGAGTGGAAACGGGCTTACGATGATTTAAAAACCCCGTTTGAGAACTTGACCACTTAGATCTCTCCACAAGGTAACCGAGGAATCCCAAAACAGTAACCATGGGTAAATGGTAATTCCCCAAGGCTATTGGTTGGTACCGATTGCCTTAGATCAAATCGTGGGGCCACTTTTAATGGGTGCGTGAGCACAGATCGTGCACTCACGTCGTGCACGAGATTTTCCATCAGGTCAAACGACTGTTGACCCGATGAAAACTCAAAATTTCAAAAAAAAAGGGAGAAATCTCTCCCGCCCGTCGCCTGTTCAAACAGGACCCCATTTGACGATGTAACACTGTCCGTATGATTTATTGAGCAAGATCCACACCATCCATATGATTTATAGGGTCCCATCGACCATGACCATGAGGAGGCTCCCGATTGAAAACCATCACCACCTCCTCTGTTAATGGCCCAACAAATGACGTACGATGAAGTCGCTGACGGGGATGAAATGTCCACGTCCGCCTCGTCTCTAACCTATCCGACCGTTGGAAAATGTCGGATGGAGACCACGTATGCGGTGAAATCCCAGTCAGACTTACTACTTTCCAAAAACGTCACCCTACTCATAGGAAAATGGAAAACAATCCTTCCCTATTATAGGAAGACGAATCTCAGTCGCTCCTTGGCTTCTGGAAGTTTCTTCCGAGCTAATCTGGGTCGTCCGTGTTAGGGCAGTTCAAAATCTCGTAGCAACACCGAGATTTTGGTGAGAAATCGGGTGGAGACGGGACACTGCCTCTCCCGGATCAGTGTTGTAATCACCGGCTATTGCACGCCATTGGGTGGGCCACGTAGTCCTCCTGGGCACCATCCAATCCTTCTAGACACCTCCGATCAATGGATAACCCGACCATAGCGAAACCGCCATGATCAGTGGGTCACCTTCCTCGATCCGACTGAGAAACCCATTTTCTACAAACTGGACCCATCCGCTGATCTGGTCCGTCCATCGTGTAACGCACCGCATTTAATGTCTATGGAGGCCAATCGAATGGGCCCATGTACGAGATCTAGCACGTTAGGAGATCCTAGTGCCAAACCAGTCGGGTTAACTTAAACAACCTCCGCACTAATCCTTGTGATTAGCTATGGAGATTTCTTGAAACAGAAATGGCTATAAATACCCGATTTATTAGGGCGAATCCCAAGAGAAACGGAGGGGAAAAATAGTAAGAGAGAGAGTGAAATCATTTTGCAGTGCGCAGCCGAGCGAGTTGCAAGCCTCAGTAGCAACTCGACTCAGTCTGAGTCGCCCATCTGCTGAGATAAGATTGAGTGGGATAGGGAAGGAATAGAGAGAGGGGAGGGAAGAAGAAAGTGAGGGTGTGAGAAAGAAAGGTGGTCGGGTCTGCTACTGGAACGAGTTTCCAGCAGGCCCTGTTTCACGTTGCTCGTGTCCCCAGCTAACTTAGCGTTGGAAGCCAATTTTGGGATTGTGAATCTGAATCCCGACGAGTCCAGAGCCAAATCATCATGTCCAGATCCCTCCAACGTCCAAGGGAAATCCCTGGTCAGGTAACCATCCGCACCTACTCCCTGTCATTAGTAATTTCACCTAACCGGCAGATTGGTTTCACAGTCGACTCGACCCTGCTGTATGCTAGTGACTCAGTCCATTTCCAGCTTTGTTCCAATATGAATGAGCGGTCTACCTTCATTGAGTTGGTCGGTTTCCTTATTGGGACTGAGACTGATGCTCCTAGTCGAGCTCAGGTTTACCAAATGCAACAGGTTGCTGTGCCTTTGCATAGAGACACTACTGAGTCAACATCTCAAGTACAGTACAGGGGATTGAGCTTTGATACAGACGAACTCATAAACGATCCCCTGTCTGTGACAACTCGGTCCAAGCAGACCTCATCCGACCTGAGTCCTATAACCCTTGAAGATATGGGTTGTGGGGATGGTTCGGGTCATGTCGTCACTGAGTCAATGACTCGGAACCGACTCTGAATCAGAAACTCTGATTCGCTGGACCTCTGTAACCTCCCATCCATGGTTGTCTACAAGGCTAAAACCTCATAGAATGCTCACCTTCTGTTGACTTCAAATCAACTATGTAATGAAGATTTCAAATAACCCATAGTCACTACAGGTATAACACCGGAAGCACAATTGCTTTGATCAGAAAGTCACAAACTCCCATTACAAGAAAAATCAATGCAGGTGGAACGCTCATCCAAGGTGAGGGATATCCCACATGGCTTCCTCATTTCATTGATTCCCAAAATTAGCTTAAGCTTAAAAGTATGAAAATAACATGTTTATGTGAAAGTTAATGTAGCTTCTTTAAATCTTAAATTGATATTAACAATCATGTAAGATTGTCTTGAATCTGGTTGTTTTAATTCATCTTATGAGAATTGTGTCGTGCTCTCTATGTCATACTTAGCATTACCTTGTTATATGTATACTTTCACTAATTATGACTGAAAGCAATAAATCTTGTCTCCATTGAATGATGAATTTATTCCATAATACATTTTGTATACTAGAGTCATTTTAATTTGAAGCTATGGTGTTTAAAGTCTTAGAATGTTATATTATTTCTTTCAATCTTAATTAGTTATGTGGAATGTGAGTAATATGTTAATGCCTAATTGCCAAGTCCTATGTAATCATAGGGTGATTTAGATTTAAGTGAGCATGCTCCAAGTTACCTTTGTAATTATAAATGTTGAGGCATACTACTACTAGTAACTACAAGTATGATGATACCTAAACTTGCTCTCAAGTCATATAATGAACCTTAGGTGTGGCATGCCAACTATTGTGGGAAGAAGAATAAACTTGTCTCAAGGTTAGATTTCTTGATATGCCAAACCTATTGGCCTCTTTTGACTTGGAGGAAGTAAAATACTTTATACTTAGCTCTTGTTGAATGTTTGGTATCCTATTAAAAACCCCCAGCCGTGATCATAGTTATGAGGATAACTTTGTGCATAAACATCATGGGGCATGACATCCACACATGACATGTGAGCTTTTCCGAGTGTCCACTGTAAGTCATACCCTATTCGAATTTCTAAAGGTATTATCCTTTCAATTTTACTCATAGGGCATGTGCATTCGGGCCACTTTGGGTGCTCTTTATTTTCATGAGGCTTTTCTGGGATTAGACACTCCTCGAGCGTACCCCGTGTATTTTTCCAGGAGATATCCTTGGGTGCACTCTCTTACATGGTTTTTTCTAGGTAGATGATCTACCGCGGGAGGTCTGCATGGTCTTTTTTGGGCAACTAGTCCTCCTTGGGTGTACCCTTGAGTAATTTTCCCGGTGACTAGTTTGCCTTGGGCGACCCCTTTGTTTTGACAGCTGGATGTGCATCCCCAGATCTGTGACTTGAGCATACATTCATACATCCATACATTTGTTTATAATTTCATGATCTATATCCTTGTAATATGAATATGTTGATTTAAACAAGTTTGGAATGACATGATATGCATGAATCCTTGCGGGAAGTTCCCACTGAGTTTTCACTCACCCAATTGTGCGGTTGCACCAAATAGATACAGGTATGATGGAGGAAGACGACACCTATGATGGGACCCCTGAAGTGGTTGATGAGGAATATGGAGAGGAGGGACATTATGCTGATACGGTTGAGCCAGTGGAGCTTAATTGATGATTAGGATTTATCTGTTTTCTTGTTTTTAGACTTTCTGCTTATTTGGAATTGTAATTAAAAATCCCCTGCTCTGGGATCTTGCCTTACTTCGTACTCTTATTCACATATGTTGAACTCCTTTTAATAGTTTATACAACGTTTACATCTTGTGTTTATAAATTGTGTAGGCAATTAGTTGATTAGTAGTTTTATTTTATGACGTAACCCTCGGGTTCCCGTATTCGAGCGATCGTCCTCGAGTTACGAGGGCCAGGGTGTTACACCTTCCCTTAGGTCCTTTGTTAGGCCAATTATCGAGGCCGATTATCGATGCCAGTTATCGATACCGATTATGAGTATGTGACAGCATAGTATCATGATACATTCCCATATGCATCATCTGCATGTTTGTTATGAGGTGTGGTTGACCATTGCATATACCATAGGGCAGATTGTTTGTGGGACTCCCTGATAGGCGGAGTCGTCCCATATGAGCACACGGTATGCATAGGATTGATGCATGATTGGACTGTGTGACTCATGCATATCAGATTTTGGGATATGACTACTGTACGCCCTAGCTATATTAGGGCCGTGGCCTCCACAGGCATATCGTGGATGGCTAGATGGGACACCAAAATTTTTTTTCTACATGGGGTGCCATAAATGTCCCTAGGTGAAAGTCCCTAAACCTCTGTGGCCAAGAGACGCTCCAACGTCTAGACCGAGTGGATTCATGAGCGCCTAAGTGCCAAATACCAGTAGGCCGTGTCTCCCACTGTGTCGTGGTCGGTTGGAAGGGGGTGTGGCCTTACCCTCCCAAGGGTAGGGGGCATAGCTAGGCTGAGTTTGACCAGCTCATAAATGGGTTTGCTATCGACGTGCCGGGTAGATATTGACTAATTATTGGCTAGGCGGATAGTGAGGTCTCTTCCACTTGCATGGTTGTGCATCCAGTGGGCAGCGATCGCGTGTAGAGTGTACCAGACCCCGGTGATGATCCCAGAGATGTACAGTATTGATATGTGGACTTATTGAGCAGGAGTTGCATACTCAGCATTTCACTCATTCATTCACTATCCACTCGTGCTAGTGGTATGCAACTAATTGTTATGTGTACCTTCGCAATGGCCAGAATTTCGGTTGGGGCGCACGACCGAACCTAAGATCGGGAGTTTACTACATTAAGTCTAGCTATCCAAATTTAGGTATGGGATTGGTTTAGATAGAAGTCCCTTGTGATGGACCCCACAGCTTGCGATACCACGTACTATTATCCCGACTTCACACTCTAGTTTGGCCATTTCATTTCACCGCATATTACATTTGCTTCCTCAGTATATGATTTGGTTTATTATGTTTTTGCATTGCATAGACCAGCATGTTTCCGTATTGCTCTAATATTGCATACTTGGCACTTACCTTGAGCACACACTTTCACCATCCTCTAAACTTTCTATAAGCTTATGCATGATAGATGCGTGTAGGTGGCATTAGGTTGCAGTAGCGTTGAGCTTGGAGCTTGCAACTGTCTACTGGAGCTTTGATTTTCGATATTTGTATTTCCCTTTCAGCACTGTATTCAAATGTTTATATTAGTGGATATGTGATGATGATGTTGCCTTTGTGATTTGGGTAAACTTGTGGTTATACTTATTACGAGTTAAATGGACGTTGGAAAATCCTCCTTGTAGGATCCAAGGATTAGAATCTAGTGTATGGGCACTGGGAGCCGAGAATGGGGTATTACGAAGGCTATCGGCACCGGATTTGGTGATCAGAAATTTTGTGAGCCCGGTTTCCGAGTTTGGGGCGTGACATATAATAAAAAATATTAACCAATTTAGGGTAAGACTTGTTGCACCTAGATAAACATTAGACGCCAAAAATATTAACCAGGATACACATTGGACTCCAAAAAAATATTAACCAATTTATTAGTAATAATCTCTAATCTAAATAGTTGCGTTGAACTTACCCAATTGGACCGATCCGATCTAGTCTCGGTTGCTTGTCTTGACTTGAACCAACTTAATTTGAGCTTGTTGTGTCCTTAGTTCGGACTTGACTCAGGTAACTCGTCCTGTACTTGAATTAAATTCAGTTTGACCAATATCCTAGACTCGACAACGAGTCGACTCACTCCCTCTCTCTTTCTATCTTTTCTCACCCTCTTGTACTCTCCTTCTCCTTTCCTTTCTTTCTTTCTTTCTTCTTCCTTTTACTCTCTTACACCTTCCCACTTTCCCTATTGGAACTCTAGCTGAGCTGGCCTAACTCGGCCCGGCTGGACTCGATTTCAGCCGAGTCGATTCGGTAGCAATCACCATCAGGCCCCCTCTCTCTTCGCTTTCCTCTTCCTCTTTTCCTTCTTGTTTTCTTTCAATCACTTACTCTCTCTTTTCTTCTTCTATTACTATTTTTTGTTTAGCACGTCTAGCAACCCCTGCACCAGACCCGTGCTTGGGTCGTGCTGGACTCAGTTGGGTCAGGTTGGTGCAACGACCACCGGCCCACTCTCTCTCTCTCTCATCCCTATCTTCCTCAATTTTCTTTTCTTGCTAGACCAGACAGTGTCTGGGCTCGTTCAGACTACAAGCAACTCGGTCTGGACTCAGATCAGGCTGAACTCAGACACCGAGTCAGTAACAGTAGCAACCTCTCACGGTCCCTCTCTCTCTCTCATTTTCCTTTCCTCTCTTTCCCTCCTTCCATATTTGCTACGCACTATGGCCAGCAGACGCTCTGGCTTGACCCGATTCTGCTTCGACTCAAGGTGGTACGACGCGAATGTGTGAGGAAGAAACTCTGAGCTTTAATGACGGATTCACCCCTGATGTTTATTTCTTCGAAACGTCGATTTTGGGAGGTCAAGACCGGCCCAAGAGAGTTTGTAAGAGCAGCCTTTTGAAGCTTTGTGGAGATCTGGGCGGTGGTTTAGATGGTGGAAGGAAACAATCGATTTCGACAGCGACTGCCGAAAATGGTGGATGAGCCCCTGTTGCCCGATTCTCTCGTGCTTATAACGAGCCCTAGAATCCACCTAAACCGTCAGATGAAGAGTGTAGGGCCAGGATTTGATCCTGTTGTCTAGTTTCTTAAAACAGCTGGTAAGACCATGGGTTTTGGCGTCGATTTTCCACAGAAAACCCTAATCCACATGAGCAGAAATAGGTGGTTGAGATAAGCTCGTTCCAATGGCTAAGATGCATGGATCTAACCTCACGCGGATCGCCAGCGTGGAAGAAACCAGGCTTTCCGTTTTTGAAAAGAGAAGAAACACAAATGGCTCTCTTGCACTAGCATTTGTGAGCACATGCACGCGATTCATTGGGTGGGCCAACTAAGGTTTTGGTCAGACCCCCACTGGGCACCAAATGGACGGATCGGATTGACCATTTGGGTTGTGATGGTGGGCTACAATCGAACGAAAATGGACTTAGCTCGTTCGTCTATAACAGGCGAGAGAAGATTTCAAAAAGAGGGAGAAAACCTCCTTTTTTTGGTTAACTCGAGTCAAAGTCATTTGACCGAGCAGCCCAATTCAATGCACGTTGGGTGTGCACTTGTAAGTGGTGCCCATGCACCACAGGTGGGGCCTGTAGTGACGATCTTGCCCAATCCACTTCGTTCATTCATTTTGTCAGCCCATGATAAGGTACACCCTAAAGGATGAGGCAAATCCAAGACTTAGATGGGTTGTACTTTGTGATTTGGGGTCCCTAATGGTAGGTTTTCATCAATCCGATGGTTAGATTGCATCTGGATGTGTTCATCAGTGACTACAAAGGTTTGTAGTTCATTTTAGAGAAAAATTTCATTTACTTCTATGATCCATTGATCTTATATCTAAATTAAACGTACGATCGTGAGTTGTAATGGACGGATCGCCTCAACGCAGATTGATAGTGGTCCACCCAGTTGTTTACACGAAATCTAGCCTGTCCGTCAGCCCAAATAGCTTAAGATGGGCCACTAATCTGACCGTGAGGTAGATACATAGCCCAAGTGTGCCTTATCTGATGGTTTTACATTCCATCTGGTGACGCTTGACAATCCAACGGTCAGATCATGTCCATACTTATTTTTCAACGTCCTTAAACTTTCCTAGGCTAATCTGGATACACTTGGACCAATGTTCCCAAAGCCCAATGAATTTACAGTTGCCTTATAGAAGGTGGTCGGTCTAATGAATGGTGGGTTTTGGTGATTTAGCGTTTGATATTGATAATGCATATTTGATTTATCTATCTGGGTGATTGAACCTAAAATAGACCTCTCTTGCGATGTGATGCTCCATCTTAGAAGATGACGGATGTGTGATTTGATCTACGGGCGAAGTTTACCCTTAACGGGTGAGGGTAAATGATTAGCTAAATCGGGTTTGCGATCCTAAATTTGGCCTTAATGGTAACACCAGAGTATCGAAAAGTATGGGGTGTTACAATCTACCCCCCTTAAAGAGAATTTTGTTCCCGAAATTCAATACTTTCACCTTAAATGGGATGAGGTCAATGTATTTATCCTCGTGTCCTCATACACCACCTTCCCTATGAAGTATGTTTCTATGCACAAATGTTCATGGCTATCTACTAGGACTGGGGTTGTTACAATATAATCAAATAATCAATCATACGACTTTCTATTGCACCTGAAATCTCATTATACGTGAAATCAGCAAGATGGCTAGAAAATCGATAAACGAACTTCACCTCCACCCGGAAATCATGGTACAAGCAAAATCCATAAGGTGAATAAAAAATCAACCTTTAAACCTCTACTTCACCTGAAAATTATATCGTATGTGAACACCGCAAGATGGCTAGAAAATCGCTAAGCGAACTTTAGCTCCACCCGAAAATCATCATACGACTGAACACCGCAAGATGAAGAGAGAAACAACATAGGAACTTTGGCATCATTTGAAAATCGTATGAACTCTGTAAGATGGCTAGCAAATCGACAAGCGAACTTCATCTCCACCCGAAAGTCATAACGAACGTCACATACCCTTGGTACCGGGGATGCTCCAACGTCTAGACCGAGTGGATACATGAGCGCTCAAGTACCGAATACCAGTAGGCCGCATCTCCCACTGTGTCATGGTCGGTTGGAAGGGGGTGTGACCTTATCCGTCGGAGTGTGGGGGCTATAAGCTAGGCTGAATTTGACCAGCTCGCAAATGGGTCCGCTATCGATGAGCCGGGTAGATATTAGTAGACTACTGGCCAGGCGGGTAATGAGGTCTCTTCCACTTGCATGGTTGAGCGGCTAGGGAGGCGGCAGCCAGTGTGGAGTGTACTAGGCCCCGGTGATATCCCAGAGATGTACTGTACTGGAATGTGGACTTCTGAGTAGGAGTTAAATGTTCGACATTTTACTCATTCATTCATTCATTCACTATCCTCTCGGGCTAGTGGTACGCAACTAAATCATTGTGTGTACCTATAACATCCCGAAAAATAGAGGGTCGAGTAGTAACTCAACTCTCGAGTTCCAGAACATCACTTATGCAACATAGATAATGATGATTAAATGTTGTCAATATTAGTGCATTGAACATGAGTGAGATTAAGCCAAAACAACATATCATACTCCAGAGACAGTTAAATTGCAAGTGAAAGACTGTGATAGATATATATACAATATAAAAACAGTGGTGGGTCTTCAGAATGTAATAATGTTACCAGGTTAAATAATTACAAGTACAGTTCTAAAATATACCACATGTGAGGAAGTGTAATGTCTTCTATCCCAAGTACCATAGCTCCGTCAATACAATACCAGGTCTTCATAGACCTGTCAGAGAGTTACATGTAGGAGAACTCCTCCACAACATCATAGTAGTGGTCCGGCTCTACTTCAAAGCATCGCCATCACCTGAAACTCAACAAATCTGGTTGGTGTGTACAACACCGTCCCGTAACGTGGGAGTGAGTGATCAACTCAGTGGAACAGTAAAGCATAGGTTAACATGTTATCAATTCAGTCAAGCAGTAATGATAAAGCAGTAAAATCAAACACTAGTAACTACTCTTATTAATGCAAGTACGAATGCAGTCATGATGTATGCCCTCACCACACCCTCCCTCGTGCGACACCATCTTACGTTCGTGGCATGCTTTCATCCCTCAGTGCTCCACATCTTCCAGGCACATGCAATGCATGATGAGCATGATTACTGAGTATTTATTAGTCCATTTCAAACAGCAGGATTGGGAAACTAAGGTACCTCCCTTGTATCATTCCCAAACATGATCCATTCTAGGGTCGTCAGTCCTAGTTAATCTCAGACGATGGTGTGTTTTCTAGGTCACTACAAAGGCTGCTAGGGCTGTTACGTACAAAGGTTACACCACTCCGCCATCACCTCTTTAACGATTCATCACTATACAGAAACAGGACTAGTTCATACTCTATACACCGCGGCAAAACTCTAAGGCTCACCGCAATTTCAGAGTATGCTCGAGGTCACTACAAAGGGCTGCCAGGGCTGTTGCTCGCATTCGTTGCACCACTCCCCTATCAGCTTATCAATGTAGGCCGACAGCATGAATATAGTGTCCCATACCACCATAACCGGCTCACGAGTTTGGTTGCTCACTGGTCACTACGGGGAGGCACGTGGCCCCAGCGTAGGCCGACAGCTCGACCACGGTGTCCCATACCACCATGATCGGCTCATGAGTCTTAGCGGATCAAGGTACCATGGTTAAAAGGAATTTCACTGGTAAGTTTGGTACCCTAGGTTCAAGCAGTAGCGTCCAAACATGGTGAACATACATAAGACAGATCGGGTTACTTGACGAGCTCGGCTAGCTCGAGCGCACAACAAGTTAAATGATATGAAGCGCATAAGCACTTCGTATGGCCAACCACTATCGCCAACCGAAGTACGACTTGGGTTCATCGAACACATTTCACATGGCAAATGAAACTCAGCCACGAATTTGATCCCGTTACCTATTGCCTGGACTATAATCATAGCCCCAATCACATTCAATTGAAGATAGTTAAAGCAGTAATGGATCAAGATTCGAATCATACAATCAAAGTCTGGTATTATCCGTTTAGGGCTGCCAGGGCTATTGCACGCATTCGTTGCTTCACTCCCCCATCACCCATGACGGATCATACAACGTAAACATGAATTTAAACATATGCATTACATAGATAAAATCATACAATCAATTGAGCATGTTATGAAGTACAACATAGGCATGAGTTTGTACATATTCAATTTCTAATCACACAGATATCTAAAGAAATCATACACATATTTAAAGAAGTTGAGAATCATATCTCAACACCCTTAAACATTACAATTTGCTAATTACTACCCATTCAGACATTTCAGCAAACACTTTAAAATACATACATCAACATACATGACATATGTTGATCACATAGGCATTAGGCCAAATCCTTTCACTAGGGAGTTGCCCCAATCATAACACGCGTACACCTACGACGGACAGTCATGGAAAGTAGGAATCCAAGTTCCATATTCATTTGAACATTTTCACAAACACTTGGGCTACACATTTCAACATATATAGCGTATAGTGGCCGTGGCGTGATTCAGGGCAAATCCTTTCGTCAAAGGGGTATCGCCAATATAACAATCATATATCCATGACAATTAGTCATGGCGAACACGAATGAGAATTCTATACTCATTCAATCATTTTCACAAACACTTAGAATACACTATTACAACATCATGGTGTCTGTTAGCAAAACATGTATTAGGGCTATCCTTTCGCCAAGCAAGTATTTTATCCATGTATAATATATTCATACAACAAATAATCATGGCAAATACATCTCCAAAATTTATATGTATACGGTACTTTCTAGAATACACAAATTCAACATACATAGTGTATATAGGCAAAACATGTATAAGGCGAGTCCTTTTGCCAAACAAGTAATTTATCCACATATAATATATTCATACAACAATTAATCATTTCAAACACATTTTCAAAATTTGTACGTATACGGTACTTCCTACAAATACCTAGAGTATGTAGAATTTCATATTTTTCATCTTTAATCGAAACGGAAAACAGACCACTTTGTACATGTGCAATTGCATGCAGATCATGAATCTATCATTATCTGACATTGAAAGCGTTGAAAACCATAACCTATACACCTAAAGTCTGCACCTTTTATCGTAGAATCGTAACGAATCCAATAGGTTTTCTAAGCTTTCGTATACGGCAGTTTGGTAATCTATAGAACGAAATAGGATAGCTATTTCATAACCTACAACCTATACAACCCCTAAACAGATTAGGGTTAGGGTTTCTTAACTAGAAACGGAACTGAAATCGCCGGGAAAGCGATTAGAACGGAGTAGTGGAGCTCGTGGAGCGGCAGGGAAGCAAGGCAAGGAGATGCTCCCACATCTCCCACACTTTCTCTCTCTTTTCTCTCTCCTCTCTCTAGGGTTTCTCTCAAATTCGTATGGCTGCAATGAGAGAGGGTTTAAGGTCCTTATATAGTCCAAAAACTCACCGAAATAGACTCCAGGTCAAAGTATACTTAGGTTATAACCAAAGAGGACCTGTTTCAGCTCAACGGAGGACTTCTGGCGGGCCTCCTTGAGCCAAAGGTCGGACTTAAGCTCACAAACTATGGATCTAGGTTCTATTAAGTTTTCGTTTCAGTCGGGATTCCAGATCACGCGTGGCGGACCAGTTTCAGTTCAACGGTCAGTGGATCTTGATCGGAGATTCTGAGTACATGTAAATGTGTATGAAATTTGTCCTGATCCGAGGGTGTAATTTGGTCTGATTCTGACGGTCTGGTTGCTTAAAACTGATCCGCAAGATAGAGGTGCCAGATTACTATTTGAGATACTTTATTTTGAATTAATTTCACATTTCTCACACTCTTCACTCCGAGCTCAAGCGAATAGCGCTGGGACACTATCTGGATTTGATTTCCGAGATGGTTGTCAAGCCCAGCAAGGCGGTCCTAATTCCTTAACTTCGTGTTAATCGGACTTCCGAAGTGCGGTCCAGATCTGATACGGAGTTTTGAGATGCTCTCGAGAGCAGCCGGGTAATGAGATTGATCCTAGATTTTAGGGTACCCTAGCGTCAATGATTCTACAAGTTTTGGGTCTTGCAGATCGTATTTAAAGTGATTGGTGCTAATTTCACAGGTACTCGAGTTCAACACTGGCTAATTCTCGCCTCATTTCTAAAGGATTTAGTCCTGGGTGATTTCGGTCTGAGGTGGTACTTGGGCCTTTGTAGTTTTTACATAAAGTGATCCAAGTTATACTACTTAGATAGTTTAAGATAGTGTCTAGGGTGAAAGTACTTAGAAAAATTGAAAGATCAAGGTGGTGAAGGGTGGGATTTGTGAAGAAAATGGTTTGAAAAGAGATTTGAGGCTTTAATTGAGTGTTTGAGGAGTTAAACTGATGTTAGGATTGACCCATCCCCTAAGGACGTCTAATTCCAGGTTGGGAAAATTCGGGCTGTTACAGTACCTTCGCAATGGTCATGATTTTGGTTGGGTACGCGACCAACCTGAGATAAGGAGTTTTACCACATTGAGTCTAGCTATCCAAATTTAAGTATGTGACTGGTTTGGATAGAAGTCCCTTGTAATGAACCCCACAGCTTGCGATACTATGTACTATCATCCGACTACACACCCGAGCTTTGTCATTCCTTTTACATTGCATCATCAGCATTTGACATTTGGTTTACTATGTTTTTGCATTGCATGGCCTAGATAAGGCTGATGGTATTCGTGTACTCATCAGGATTTGTATGTTGCATTGCATGACCTAGATAAGGCTGATGGTATTCGTGTACTCATTAGAATTTGTATGTTGCATTGCATCCTCAGTATATGACATTTAACCTAATATGTCCTCGCATTGCATAGCCTGGATAAGGCTAATGGTATTTATGGACTTGCCAGTATTTTCGCTTACTCTGATATTATATGATTGACACATGTATTGTGCACACACGCACCACCCTCTGAGCTTCCTAGTAAGCTTATGCACGACCATTGCGTGCAGGTGATGTTAGGTCGCAGCAGCGTTGAGGCAGGAGTTTGTGGCAGATCATTTTAGAGATTTTGTTATCTATTTATTTCCCTTTCAACACTGTAATCTAATGTTTATATTAGTGGTATGTGGTGATGATGTTGTTCTTGTGGTTTGGGTATACTTCTGGTTATGCTTCTTTACAAAAAAAAATTCATACTGAAAATCCTCCTTGTAGGATCCCAGGATTGGAATCTGGCGTATGGGCGTTGGGAGTTGAGAGTGGGGTACTATGGAGGCTGTCGGTGCCAGATTCGGCGATTGGGAATTCTTTGAGCCCGGTTTCTGAGTTTGGGGCGTGACAGGGTCTAGGAGATAGAATCCAAGAAAGCAAGGTCTGTGCTAAAATACTGCGATCTCTTCCTGAGAGATTCAATTTCAAAGTTACTGTCATTTAGGAATTAAGAAACATTGATCTAATGAAGGTTGAGGAATTAGTTGGTTCTCTTTAAATGTATGATTTAAATTTTAATGCTCCTAAAGGTAAGTCCATTGCTCTTAAATCATCTAAATCTGTTTCAAAAGATAATTGTGTTAATTCTGATGTTGAAAATATAGAAGATGATATGGCTTTACTTGCTAAGAAATTTTATAGAATTAAAAAAAAAAAAAGATCTGATTTTCAAAAACCATCTGACAAAAGAAAAGAAAAATCTAAATCCTGAAAATCTGTAAAAGATAGTCAATGTTTCAACTGCCATGAATATGGTCATTTGGTGAATAAATGTCCTAAAAGGGATAGATAAAAAAGAAAGTGCATGATAGCTACTTGGGATGAATCATCCGGCTCTGAAAGTTTTTCTGAGTCAGATGAATCAGAACAAGAAAATTCAAATGAAGTAAAAGCCCTAATGACTATAGCCACAGTCACCTCCTGAGATATCTGTAATTTATCTGATTATGATAATCTTAGAAGTGACCTTGAAAATGAGAATGAAGATGATCTTCAAGACGCCTACAATGCCTTATACAGGGAAAGTTGTAAAATTGCTGTCAAACTGAAAATTCAAAGGGAAAAATATCTTAAACTAAAAGAAGAACTTGAAAACAATATTTTGGAAAAATCTCATCTTTCTGATTATTTTGAAAAAATAAAACTTGATTTAAATTTCAAAACCTCAGAGTTAGAGAAACTCAGAATTGAAAATGAGAATCTAAAACTTAAAGTTTCTTCTCTTTTGAGTTCTAAGGATACTTGGAGATATGCCCATAGAGACCCTAAGCTAGAAAAGCTATTAGTCGCATCCAGAAAATGTGACGATAAATCAAGTCTGGGCTATATAAAAGACAGTTCATTGAAAAACAAAAATGCATCTCCTATATTTGTAAAAGGAGAATCCTCAAACTCTAAAGGTAAGAACTTGAGAATTTTGGTCGAAATGATTTTAAAAATCCAAAACCTTTTTAAGTTTATAAGATTAATTCTAATATTATCAGCTACAGAAATCAAAGATTCAATAAACCTCCTTTGGCTGAAAAAATAGTGTACTTACTCAAAGTGCTTCTTAAATCTAACTCAAATGAAATCGGAGTTAATAGACACTGGAATAATTCCAAATCCCAAAAATGGAGAAAATCCAATGAAATTCCTAAACCTAGAACCATATTGAAATGGGTTCCAAAGGTTACATGTCTTGTTACACAGCCTTCAAAGCCACTAGCCACTCAAAATGGTACCTGGATAGTGGATGTTCAAGACATGCCAGGTTGCAAAGAAATATTCACCAACTTCAGAGAAGTAAACGACGGTTTAGTTACTTTTGGTGATGGAAGCAACTGCAGAATTATAGGCCAAGGTACTGTTTAACTCCTTAATCTCCCACCCTTTGAGAATGTACTGTATGTTAAAGGTCTAAAACATAACCTCCTAAGCATATCTCAAATCTGCAATAACAAACATAGCGTGATATTTACAAATCATGGATGTGAGATATCAAATGAGAAAGGAAGTGTGATATTAAATGGTCGTAGAACTTCTGAGAATTGTTATATTATTAATGACTCATGTTGAAAAGGGTGAGCTCTCAGTCCTAAACAAGGGGGGAGGGGGGTGAATAAGACTATGCCAAAATAAAAAAATTTTGCTGAACAGAAATAATAAATAACCGAATCAATCACAAATCTCAATCGTAATAGTATTGAGAAATTGATTCAAACCTTTGTTCAAAGGACAACCTTACACCACGAACAAATGTTTATGGTAGGACAACCTGATTTCTTGAACATAGTAAGGATCAAGATCGCAAACTAAAACAAGAGGCAAAAAATGGAAGCTATCTATTACAAGCATTCACCACATGAACATGAAAGAAGAGATTACAAACATTCAGCACACATCCATCACATACATCATCAACCACCTCAAACACCAAGAGATATAGTGGTTCGATGTGTACACCAACTGTTCTCAAACAGCCACACCTACTCCACTCCCAATAATCACAACTCACGTGATATTGGCGTTCACTATGAAACAAGGTTTTCTTAGGTTCACCTTAAAACTTATATAGTTGTGTTAATTGGGCTTACATAATTGTAACGTCTCGAAAAAATCCGTACAAAGACCCGACTACCACCTCAGGCAAAAATCACTTAGGACCAAATCCTTTAGAAATTAGACGAAATTAACTAAGTGTTAAACTAGATTAGCTGTGAAATTCGCTTGAACCACTTTAAATACGAACTGCAAGACCCAAAACTTACAGAATCATTGACGCTACATTACCCTATAATCTAGGATCAATCTCATTACCCAGTTGCTCTAGGGAGCATCACAAAACTCCGTATCGGACCTAGACCACACGTCGAAAGTCCGATTACCACGAAACTAAACGACTATGACCACCTTGTTGGGCTTGACAATCATCTCGGAAATCAAGTCCTGACTGTGTCCAGAAATGCACAACTTGAGCCCGGAATATAGTGTGTGAGGAACGTGAATATCTTTGGAAATAAATCCAAACTTAAGTAAACTGAGACGTGTTGCTTGCGGCCCAAATATAAGGATTCAGACCGTCGGAATTTGACCCAAATACACCCTCGGATCAAGAGAAATTTCCCACATATATCAGTGCACTTGTGGCCCTGATCGAGTACCGGTGACCGTTGGACTGAAATTGGTCCGCCACGGTCGATCTGTAAATCTGATCGGACCGAAAACTTAACTCGACCTAGATCCAATGCTAGGGAGCTTAAGTCTGACCGCACGCAGAAAAGGGGCCTCTAGAAGTGATCCGTTGGATCGAAACAACCACCATTTGGCTGTAACCTAAGTATACCATAGCCCTGGGGCCATTTCGGTCAGTTCTGAGCCTATATAAGGGCCTTGAACCCTCTCTCTCCCTTCACATATGATTTTGCAAACCCTAGAGAGAGAAGAGAGAGAAAAGAGAAGGAAAGAAGGAGAAAGAGAGGGAGAGTGTGTGAGATTGTTCTCGGGACTGAATCTCGTCGTTCCACGTGCTTATCCACCATTCCTGTATTGCTATTTGGCCGATTCCGATCCCGCTCTTAGGTAAGAAAACCTAACCTTAATATGTTTTAGGGTTTCAGATAGTGTCAGTGATGAAATAGCTAACCTAATTTATGCTATAGGTTGCCATTCTACCGTTGACAAAGACTTAGTGTCTAAACTGAATTCGTTACACGTTTACCGGCGAAAGGTGTGAACTATAAATGTATAGGTTATGGTTTTCAAGGCTTTCAATATCGGTTAATGACTTATTACTGACATGGGTGCCATTTCACATGCCAAATGCGTTATTTGTTTCGCGATACAGATATACATGAACTATGTTGAATATATTGTATTCCGGGTGTTGGTAGAAATTATCGTATACGTATGGAATTTAAAATTGTGTTTGCCATGATTATTCGTCATGTATATATGGCTGTTATGCATGTGACAACTCCTTGGTGAAAGGAACTGCTCTAACACCCGTCATCGCTAACATGCGTTATGTATGTTATAGTGTGTAGTCTAAGTGTTTGTTGAAATGACTGAATGAATAGGAAATTTGGATTTGGGCTTGCCATGATTATTAATGATGAATACATGCCTATTGAGTATGTGGTAACTCTTTTGTAAAAGAGCTTGCCAGGATATAGGTTATATTTAGTCCAATCTGTGTATGTTGAAATGTGTAGCCTATGTGTTTGATAAAATGCCTCAATGAGGAAATACCTGTGGAAATGCATGTACTGAAGGTGTTGAGGTAGGATTCTCAACTCCCTTAACTGTGGTTATAGTTTTTCTTTATGTATTCTATAATATTACTACATGCTATATGGTTGAATGCCTATGTATGTTAACATGTATGCTATGTGTTTGTTGAAATGCTCAAATGAAATTTATATTTAAGTTGGTTGCTACATGTTGTATGGGACTAGCACATATGTATTCCTATCTTACTTGAGTTGTGTTTGGGACTATGATATAGTCCAGGCATTCGGTAATAGATTCTAATAAGGTGGTTGAGGTTGTCTTGCCACAGGGGACATGTTCGATGAATACGAGCCGTACTTTGGTTGTCGGCAGTGGTTAGGCGACACGGAGTGCTTACGCACTTCATGTCGATTAACTCGAGGTGCCCTCGTACTAGTCGAGCTTGTCAAGTAACTCGACTGACCCGATGTATGTTCACCATGTATGGACGCTGTTGCTTGAACCTAAAGTACCAAACTCACCAGTGAAAAACCCTGTTAACCTTGGTACCTCGATCCGCTAAGACTCATGAGCCGGACATTGTGGTATGGGACACCGTGGTCAAGCTGTCGGCCTACGCTGACGAGCCTCCCCGTAGTGTCCAATGAGCAACATAGCCTCGTGAGCCAAATACGATGGTATGGGACACTGTATTCGAGCTGTCGGCCTACACTAATCAGGTGACGAGCCCTTTGTAGTGACCTCAAGCATACTCTGAGACTGCGTTGAGGCGATGAGCCTTTTCGTAGTAACTAGAGTATAAACTAAGCCTGCATTGATTAGGTGACAAGCCTTTTGTAGTGACCTAGAACTGCAACTTCGTATGAGATTTACTAGGACTGACAACCCTAGAATGGATCATTGTTTGGGTATTGATATAAGGGAGGTACCTTAGTTTTCCAATCCTGCTATATGAAAAGGACTAATAAGAGCTTGGTAATCACGCTCATGCACTGCTCTGTATGTGTCGTTTGACGTTGAGTAGAGAGCACTGAGGAAGTGACTGACATGCGCGACCGTTAGATGAAGATCGCAGAGGGAGTGCAGGCGAGGGCATGCATCATTTATACATACCATTCCTTCATTAATCAGAGTACTTAGGGATGTTTGATTGTATTGTTTTGTCATTACTGCTTGACCGAATTGATAACATGTTAACCTTTGCTTTATTGTTCCACTGAGTTTATCACTCACTCCCACATTCTGGGACGGTGTTTTAAACACCAACCAGACTCTATCTTAGTTGCAGACGGAGACCCGACTGATGAGGCGGAGCCAGACTTCGCAGACGATGAGGATGCTTTCTCATATATGCAGTATTCAGGCGGGGTTTATATAGACCGTTCTGATCGACGGGGCTTCAGGGTTATACTTGTAGTGGACTATCACATTTTTTTTGACATTTTATATTTTGAAACAATACTTGTAATTATTGACCTGACAACGCATACATACTTTGGGGACCTATACTGGTTTATAAAGTTATACATATTCGTTTCAGTCTTCCGCTTGCGTATTACAACTATCCCTGGATTATGTTTTGCTGATTTGGCTTAATCTCATTCATGTTTTATGCACTAATACAGACAACATACAATCATCATTAAATATGTTGTATAAGTGATGTGTTGGAACTCGGGAGTTGGGTTTCTACTCGACCCCCGATTTTCAGGGCGTTACAATAATCAAACCCTGCGCTGAGATTTTCTGGATAATCTCAGTCAAAACCAATACAGAGATTTTTTAGCTAATCTCAAAAACCAAAAAGCAAATAAAAAGTACTTATCTTCTTCTTGAAGATGATGCTTGATGTAGCTCGTAAAACCGCTTAGCTTGATGTAGATGTTTAATGTCCAACAAATATAATCAAGGGTTCTAAGTTCTAAATAGATTTTAAATTACCTCAAACCTTAGGCTACTTGTTTAAATTCCTTGGATCTCAAAAGGGTAGAATAAAAACTCCATTTAAAAGAAAATCAAATTCACAATAGAGATTAAGGAATTACAAAAAAAAATAAGTTATTTAAAAGATAAAAAATTACCGGACTATAGCTTGATAATGACGGGGGCTTTTCTCTCAAGTGGAAGCTTTCTGTGGCTTAATTGAATAATTTGAAATGAGAAAAGACCTCTATTTATAGGCTGAAAAATGGTTCCTTCGACTGGTCTTAGATTCAATAAAATTTCAAATTTTCTGGAGCGATTGGATAAAACTAACCTTCGACTGGTCGAGTAAAGCCCTTGACTGGTCGTGGGAGCCAAAAATATGTTGTTGGAGTTCGAGTCGAGCTCCCCACGACTGGTCGAGCAGATCTCCACGACTGGTCAAGTAGGGTGCTCAATTGGTCGAGGATCTATAAAAAAAAACTCGAAATTTGAGTTTGAAACTTAGACTGGTCGAAGCAATTCATGGACTGGTTGAACATAGGCTAAGACTAGTCGAATTTAAGCCTATTCAAAGTATAATAACCTGTAGATAATATGCATAAGAAAGGACCTAAACGTAGGGTCTTTCTAGGGTCACTTATACCTGAAATATTAGACATTGAACTCAAATCTTCAAAAGCTTCAGATCTTCTACTCGAAGTAGATTCGCATTAGAAGCTTGAACTTGAAGTAGACTCGCTTTAGAAGACTAAAGTAGTAGCTTGATCTTCATGTCTTGTACTTCAAATCTTCATATGATGATGATCTTGAAGGTGAACTTTCCATCATACGAACAAGTCACACTCTAAATTGTTTTGTCTCACTGAAATTTGACAACAAAGGATGCTTAAGACATCATAGCACTTACAATCTCCTTTGTCAAATTTGTGACAAAACAAACTTAGAAGTTTACATTACACAAACTTCACAACTTCACAATCAACTTCACAATCAACTTCACAATCATTCACAACACTCTTTCATACACAATACATACTCCCCCTCAATCTATTCCCCCTCAGTCTGAGCTTTAGGCTTTGGCCTTGACTAGACTTGTGTAGAGTACCTGTATTAAGAAATATACATATATCCAAAATATACAGTCCACACAATCTAATTCATTTGCACATATATTACCATAAGCATAACAAGCAAATGAGAACCATAACCATAATAACAAGTCTCTCCCCCCTTTTTGTCACAACTTGACAAAGGAAGACAAAAATCTAATGAAAGCACAAATATGATTAGGAGAGAGTAGCATCAAAGGATTGTCATAAAGATAGTCATAAGAAAAAGAAAGAAAGAAGGAGAGTGTTATCTAGAATAATCCCATACTAACCAAGTGAATAGCAAAGTTATACAGATCTATTATAGAAAAACTCAAATACTAATCAGAACCTGAAGAAGAAGGAGGTGGAATGGACGGGTCAATCTGATGAAGTCCCTTGGTAATGCGATGGGAATATTTGCGCATATACTTCATCGAAGATTTATGACTTTCATTCAGATTGTCCTGAGAAATTTTTAACTCACCCACCTTCTCCTCTAGTGAGCGAAGACGCTCATCAAACTGAGACGGCTGAAAATCAGGGTCCGCCTCATCATCAGTTTCCAATTCATCAAAGATATCATCCATAGTAGTGTCAGCTGGCAGAGTGTCTTCTTCTTCAACTTCTACATCCTCATCACGTTGGCCAGGTAAGAACTTCGGGTTCATCTTGTTGATATTGGAGTTATTAAAAGGTAGAACAACTATCGGTGCCTCAGTAGGTGGCATGACCACATTACAATGAAGAGCTAATGTAGTCATCAGATAGGCAAATAGTATGTAACCATGGCCAGGATGGAGATGAAATTGAATGATAATAAATAGATCAAGGAAGGAAGACAAATGGGTATGCCAGACACGACAGAATGGAGAATCCGATACATAAACGAGGTCAGATCGGCCTTGTTCCTAAATCTAGGATACACATTGGCAATAAAGATGCGGTGGAGAACCCTGTATTTAGGTAACATCTGATTGGCATGGAGGACATTACCTGGACTCCACTTCGCATCAAAATGACATAATTTATGGGTAAGTTTGCACCGTTCGGATTCAGACATTCTCTCAGGAAGAGTTGGTATAGGAATACCGTCATCATTAACATTGATGTCTAATAAACCCGAAATGAGATGTTTATCAACTTTAGACGTCCCTTCTCTAAAACTAATAGAGAAAGATATATCATTAAGGGACGCTTCACTAATTGATGCATACATCCCTTGCGCAATAGAGAGGTATGCCGGTAAACCCCAATTGAGGATATTTTCCCAACCTACAGCGTTAAGAATGGGAAGAAGATGAAAAGGAGTCAAATGATCAGCATTTACGGTACGCTCGACAATGATTTCCTTGTTGTGGAGATCCCGCACATATTCCGGGTCTTCCTCGAGTGGCCATAGGGTACGCACCCTAAGAGGAGTTGCCCTAGAAGAAGAAGCACGAGTTGCTTTCTTCTTAGAACGAATGTCCATTGAATGTAAGCAATAGAGGAAATCAACAAATGAATGATGGGTTTCAAAGAAATCAGATTTTTTATAAAAAAAAACCCACAAAAATGAAATAGAAAACCCAAATCGACTTCAAAATGTAGCAAAATAAGCATACAATGACCCAAATCTGGAACGAAAATGAAAATGGAGCACTTACAATGATCCTGTGAGAGATGGGTTCGACGAGTCGAAAGAGGGTCGGATGTGGAAGATGAAGAAATAAAGTGATATTCTCTTTTTAAGACACCCAGCACGCGCTCCATGACTGTTCGATGCTCGACTGGTCGAGTACGTGCTCGACCGGTCGTGATACATTGAAAAATTTAAATTTTATTTAAAATTTTTCAAAAATATTTGCGTAAAAAAATATAAAAATTAAAGCATGCAAACATAACATATTCCGCTTAATTTGAATTACACATACTAATATCAAGTTTCAAATTGGAAAGCCTACTCCTTTCAAGCAGTTTAGTTAAGATGTCAGCAAGCTGATTTTCAGTTTGGATATATTCTAAAGAAATACTTTTATCTTCAACCAATTCCCGAATGTAGTGATAACGAATGTCAATATGTTTTGTTCGAGAATGCTGGATGGGATTTTTTGAGGTATTAATTGCACTAGAGTTATCGCAATACAAGATCATAGTATCCTGCGCAATTCTGTAATCTTTAAGCATTCTTTTTATCCAAATAAGCTGGGTACAAGCATTACTAGTTGCAATATCTTCAGCCTCAGCTGTGGATAATGATACTGAACTCTGTTTGTTACTATGCCAGGAAACTAAACAATTCCCAACAAAAAAACATCCACCACTGGTAGATTTTCTATCATTAATGTTTCCTGCCCAGTCAACATCTGTATATCCAGCTAATTGAACATTTGTATCATACGGATACCAGAAGCCTAAACTAGCAGTACTTGCGACATATCTAATAATGCGTTTAACAACAATAAGATGTGATTCCTTTGGATTTGATCGATATTTAGCACAGATACCTACACTAAATGCAATATCTAGTCTACTTGTTGTTAAGTATAAGAGACTACCAATCATACTGCGATATAACCGAGCATCTATACTTTTACCTGTTTCATCCTTTGAGAGCTTGAGAGTCGTACTCATAGGAGTATCGAATTTCTTACAATTTTCAAATTCAAATTTCTTAACTAGACTTAATGTGTACTTGGTTTGAGAAATGAAGATACCATCTTCTAGCTATTTAACCTGTAAACCTAGAAAGTAGTTTAATTCTCCCACTATACTCATCTTGAACTTGGGATTCATAAGCTCTGCAAACTCAACAGACATGTTAGTGCGTGTAAAACCATAGATAATATCATAAACATATATCTATACAATTAATATGTGCTCATTATATTTTTTAACAAATAGGGTTTTATCAACGCTTCCCATAACAAAATTGTGACTTAGTAAAAACTTAGTCAGCTTCTCATCTATGCCCTGGGAGCTTGTTTCAAACCATAAAGTGCCTTTTTAAGACGATAAACATGATTAGAGTGTTTAAGGTCCTCAAAGCCCTTAGGTTGTTCAACATAGACCTCTTCATGTAGATCGCCATTTAATAAAGAACTTTTAACATCCATTTGATAAATATTAAACTTTTTAAAGCAAGCAATGGATATAAATAGTCTGATAGATTCAAGACGAGCTATTGGAGCAAAGGTTTCATCATAATCAACTCCTTCTATTTGCGCGTACCCTTGTACAACCAGTCTAGCTTTGTTTCTGATTATATTTCCTAATTCATTAGATTTGTTCTTGAAAATTCATTTGGTTCCAATTATGTGTTTATCAGATGGTCTTGGAACCAAATATTAAACATCATTCCTAACAAACTGATTTAATTCATCTTGCATGACAACAATCCAATTTTCATCAGTAAGTGCTTCTTTTACGTTGGCTGGTTCAGCTGGTTCTACTTGAGAAGTACAGCAAACGTAGTTACAAATATTTTCTAATTGTTTTCTAATATGCACACTAGTGAGAGGATTGCCTAGTATTAGATCAGTAGGATGGTCTTTGACTGATCTTAGTTCAGTATTGACTGGACTAGATGATGAGTCAGGTTTTTCAATTCTATTTACTTCATCATCTTTTGAACTAGAAGAGGGTGTGCTCAGGTGATCATCAATTACCACATTTATAGATTCTTGAATTACACCTGTTCTCTTGTTAAGAACTCGATAAGCTCTACTATTCAGAGCATAGCCTAAGAATATCCCTTCATCACTTGTGGCTTCAAACTTCCCTAAGTTTTCACGGTCACATAAGATGAAGCACTTACTTCCAAAAATTTGAAAGTATTTGACAGTAGATTTCTTATTAAACCACAATTCATAAGATGTTTTATCTTTAAATTTTCTAATATACACATGGTTTATAATATAGCACGCAGTGTTTACAGCTTCAGCCCACAAATTCTTAGGTAACATCATTCTATTTAGCATAACATTGACCATCTCTTGTAGCCAAAAATCTTAGTGTGAGATTTTTGTCTGTGATAGCCCTTCTAAAATCACAACTGTGTAAGGTTTTAAGGTGACCTTATGAAAACCTTATTTTTAGTGAACGCCAATATCACGTGGGTTGTGATTATTGAGAGTGGAGTAGGTGTGGCTATTTGAAAATAGTTGGTGTACACACCTGAACCACTATAACTCCTGGTGTTGTGGTGAATGTTTAATTTTTGTATCTATGGTAAATGATTGTAACTTTATTTCTGCATTGGTGAATGATTGTAATAGATAGGTTTATTATCTCTTGCTTGGTTTGAAGTCTTGATCTTTACAAACGTTTGTGAAATCAGGTTGTCTTACCTAAAACATTGTTTTTAGTGTAAGGTTGTCCTACGAACTAAGTTTAAATCAATTTTTCAATACTAGTGCTATTGAGATTTGTTATTTATTTTGATTTATTTATAATTTTAGTATTTTAAGTCTTTATTTGGCATAGTCCTATTCACCCTCCCTCTAAGACTGTTAAGCTCGCCTTTTTCAAATACCTTCAATCTGAGTATAACCTTGTACATCGAATTGTGCCTTATTTCTGATAATGTTCTCCATTTCATTAGTTTTATTTTTAAAAATTCACTTGGTTCCAATCACATGTTTGTCAGTAGGTCTGGAAACCAAATACCATACATAAGTTCTAATAAATTGAATTAATTCATCTTGCATAGCATTTATCCAACTTTTTATATTGAGCGCTTCATTTACATTACCCGGTTCAATTTGGAAAGTAAAGCAGACATGATTACATATATTTTCAAGTTGTCTTCTTGTCTAAACGCCAATGTGAGGGTTGCCAAGTATTTGATTAGTCGGATGGTCTTTAACTAACCTTAACTTAGTATTGTCAGATTCAGATGAAGATTTAGGTATATTAACCAAATTGATATTATCATCATCGTCTTGATCAAGATTGGGTGTGATCGATTGATTATCTATCACAACATTTATAGATTCTCGTATAACCCCAGTTCTTTTGTTAAGTACTCGGTATGCCCGACTATTTAGAGCATAACCTAGAAATATTCCCTCATCGCTTTTGGCTTCAAATTTTTTTAAGTTTTCATGGTCATGTAAAATAAAGCATTTGCTTCCAAAAGTTCAAAAATATTTAACAATGGGCTTTTTGTTAAACCATAGTTCATAAGTTATTTTGTTTTTAGCTTTTCTAATATAAACACGATTAATTATATAACATACAATACTAACAGCTTCAGCCCATAAATATTTAAGTTCATGCTATTTATCATTATACTAGCCATTTCTTACAAAATTCTATTTTTTTTTTCTTTCAGCAACTTCATTTTGCAGAGGTGTTTTTGGAGCAGAGAATTCATGTATTATTCCATGATCATTGCAATATTTCTCAAAATTTCTATTTTTAAATTCAATTTCGTGATCACTTCTAATTCTGATAACAGATAACTCTTTTTCAGTATGAATGCGTTATATAAGTTTTCTAACTTCATCAAGAGTATCTGAATTTTCTCTTAGAAAGGCTACCCAAGTATATCTAGTGTAGTCATCAACTACAACCAGAAAAATATTTCTTTCCGTCTCTACTCTCCGTTCTAGTTGGTCTGACTAAATCCATATGGAGAAGTTCAAGAGGTCTTACCGTGGCTAAGGAGTTCACTTTCTTGCGACTACTCCTAACTTGCTTGCCTATTTGACATGCGACACATACTTTTTTATCTTTTTCAGTTTGGGTAGGCCAAGTAAGTGATCTCTTTTGCTAAATTTATATAGATCTCTATAATTTACATGTCCAAGACATTGATGCTATAGTTCAGTCTCGTCTGTTTGGACCATGTAAGACGAATGTTTGTTGAGCAAGAGTTATCAATTATATAACAATTTTTAAAAGTTCTGCGACCATTTAATATTACATTTTCTTTCTCATTAATTATCTCACATCCGAGATCTGAAAATTTTATGCTATGTTTATTATCACAGAGCTGAGATATGCTCAGAAGATTATGTTTTAACCCTTCAATATATAAAACATTTTCAAACAGAGGTAAGTTAGAAAGTTGTATATTACCTTGGCCAATAATCTTGCAGTTACTTCCATCTCGCCATTTATTTGGTTAATGTTTGAGAGTATAACCTTATCGCCTGTCATGTGTCTCGAACATCCACTATCCAGGTACCTCTTGAATAGATACTTGCTTTGAAATTGTGTGGATTACAAGATAATTAACCTTTGAAACCCATTTCATTACGGTTTCAGGTTTAAGAGGATCTCTTACTTTACGCTGTGTTTGGGAGTTAGAATTTCTCCTTTTTCTATATACTCTAGTCTTACCAGAGTTGGATTTCAATAGCTCTTTAAGTAAGTCCACAATTTTATCAGCTAAAGGAGGATTTCTAATATTATTTCTTTGATATTGGTAGTTGGCACTATTTTTATATTAGAGACTTGAAAAGGTTTTGAATTTTTGAAATCATTCCTTTTATAGTTTAATTCTTTTAATGTCTTTGCTTTAAAGTTTGAGGATTCTCCTTTTACAAATGTAGGAGCAGAATCCTTAGACTTCAAAGAGTTATTTTTAATATAACCCAGTCCAGACTTGTCACCACATTGCCTAAATGAGGTTAACAGTTTTTCAAGTTTCTGGTCACCAAGGGTATATTTCCAAGTGTCCTTTGAACTTTGAAGCGAGAGAACTTCAAGTTTTAATTTCTCATTTTCGGATTTAAGTTTTTGTAATTCAGAAGACTTAAAAACTCAAATCTAACTTTTTAAAAACAATCGAAAAAATGAAAATTTTCTAAAACAACTTTTTTAAGTTCTAATTGTAGTTTAACATAATTTTCTTTTTGAATTTTCAATTTAGCCACAATTTTACAACTTTCTTTGTACAGGGCATCATATGCATCTTGAAGATCAACTTCATTTTCAGTGTCACTTCTTGGAGTTTCATAATCAGATATATCACAATTATCTGATGAAGTGATTCTAGCTATAGTCATAAAAGCTTTCAAATCATTTGCATTTTCTTGGTTTGATTCATTAGTTTTAGAATTAGTTTAGACTTTGATGATTCATCTTAAGTAGCTATCATGCCTTCCCTTCTAGATTTATCCTTTTAGGACATTTAGAAGCTAAATACCCTTATTCAGAACGGTTGAAACATTGGGTGTTTTATGTTTTAGATTTCCAAAAGTTTGAATTTCCTTTTCTTTTATCAAATGGTTTTTGAAAATATTTTTTTCTTATTGTTGAAAATTTTATAAAATTTCTTTGCTAACATAGCCATATCATCTTCATTTTCTTCGAAATCAGAATTTATATTAAATTCATTTGAATTAGATTTAGAAGATTTAAGAGAAATGGACTTGATTTTAGGAGCTTTGAAATTCATCTCGTAAGTTTAAAGAGAACCAACTAACTCATCAACCTTCGTGGTATCTGTATCCCTTAATTCTTGTATAGCAGTAAACTTTAAATTAAACCTATCATGAAGTTATCGCAGTATTTTTGTGTAAACCTTATTTTCAGGGATTCTATCTCCAAGACCCCACATGGAATTTACTATGTCGTTTAGTTTCGTATAGAAGTTCATAAAAGACTCATTTTCTTCCATATGAATTACCTCAAATTTAGTTGTGTTGATTTGGATTTTAGATTTTTTGACAATAGTAGTTCCTTCATGCATCATTTCGAGAATATCCCACGCTTGTTTAGCTATATCGCAAGAAATGATTCTTTTGAATTCATCTGGAAATAGAGCACAAGTTATAACATTTAAGGCCTTTGCATTTGCACTACTTTCACTTTTCTGAACAATAGTCCAAAAAGTATATGCGGTTTCTTTCATTGATATGGTTCCATCATCGGCTACTACGTCCATCATAGGAGGGATCCATTTAGTTATAGTAGTTTGCCACACGCTTTTATCAATGGATTTGAGGAAAATCCTCATCCTGAACTCCCCACTCAGATTAACAGCACACCATGAACGGGAAACCTCAGCAGTAAGCTTGAACGTTATGACTTTACTTCATTCTCTCGATCCTTAAGGGTTTTAGAGGAAATCTTCGAGGAAAGGATTGACTCTTCTCCCATTTTCCTTTTCTTCGCAATGCTTAACCCTTCCTTAAGGATGCAATTGAAGCAACCAAGACTGATGAACATTTACAAGAGGTTCTCAAGATCATTTTGGACCTTTAATGGCTAGGAGAGGTGTACTCCAAGGCCGACTCTGAACTTGAACAATGTGTTGCCCCTTTGATGGAATTATCGGCCCTTCGACCGAGTTCACGACCATTTCATCTCGCTATGATGCAATTTGGAAGAATCAAATAAACTGGACCCGCCAACAATGCTTCGACAAAGAGATGTTGCGATCCATGTAGGTTGTACTTGGAAACTTCTTCGCTGACCTCTTCGAGGCCCAACGACTCTATCCAGATCATGATCGACCAGACAATCAGGACCCGAGGAACTTCATCGAGTCCCAGATAGAACTCTATCGGACTCACGAAGAGTTCAGTAAGTCCGAAAGGTTGGAGGCCAAGCAAGAGTTCGCAGTCGTCGACTATCGTATCAATCAAGTCAATAACCTTCTCTACAAGCTCATAGCCCAACAACCATCGTGGAGAAGTAAACATGCGCTGGCTATGAAGGCTAAGGAGTCGACCGCTAAAAGATTTGAAGAACTCAAGGCAGCCCACTTGTAATTTGGCCAATCGACCGAGAATTGTAATTTTTTAATGGCCTCTATTTCAAGGCATTTTATTGCAAGATAAAATTTTGTTAATCATCCTGTCTTTAAACTTTACTTGACCTGATCCCTAACGACTTCCCACAATGAAGGAAAATGAGGCTTTAGGAATCGACCATTGATCGGGGCATTCACGACCTTTCCGTTCATATCCCTTAAAACATATGCTCCTCTTTTGAGAACTTGGACAACAACTTATGATCCATCCCATGTGGGAGACCATTTCTCACCGAGAGTTTGGTCTTTCTAACCGTTAGTAATATCACTTTCTACACCATATCTCCTACCCCAAAGGATTTCCTTTTCACCCTCTTGTTATGAGCACGAGCAACGACCACTTTGTTGGATACGATCGAGTCAAAGGCTTTCATTCGAACTTGAAATGGAGAGCTAGCGATGTCCTAGAGGGGGGGAGGGTAAATAGGATAATGCCAAATAATCGAAATAATACGGAATACATAAAGATTACAAAAATCTCAATCGCTTGAGTATTGAAACCTTGATTCCAAATAATTCGTAGGACAACCTCATTTCACGAATGTCTTTAAAATCAATCTTTCAAACTAGCAAGAAAATATAAAATGATTGCAACATTCACTACAAGAATGAAATAATAAATAACATCCAACACCAAAAATAAGCATTCACCACATGACACAAGGAGTTATAGTGGTTCGGTACTTAAAACAACCACACTTACTCCACTCCTAAAATGACTACCCTTATAATTTTGGCTTTCACTATAATGAGGTTTTCATAGGTTCACCTTAACAACCTGATACAGTTCCTTATGATTTTCACTGGCTCACCACAATAAAAACCCATTTTGTGATTTTCACAGGCTATCACAAATAGAAACCCCACTGAGATTTTCACCGGCTATCTCAGACAAACCTCACTGAGATTTTCACAGGTTATCTCAGAAAAACCTAAAATGAAATACCGTAAATGTACTTATCTTCAAATGGAGATTTGAAGACGTCGTAGAAGCTTGTAGTAGAAGAACTTCTTTCTTAAACGTAGATGGTGCAGTGTTCAATCAGACAGAAAGAGTCTAGCGTTCTATAGATTTTATAAATGGAAAACCCAAATGATACTTGATTCAATTCTCTTAGATCTGAAAGAAGAGTATAGATTACTCTCTCAAAATAATATTAAAATGATCTTAAGAGAAGGGAATTGAATAAACTATAAATTAAATTATAAATACCACACTGATAGCTTGCCGAGGAATTGATCTTCTCTCTCTCTCTCTCTCTCTCTTGTAGAAGGATTATAGTAAAATTTCGTTGTTATTTAGAATGAAAGAAAATCTCAATTTATAGGCAAAGAGGTTGGAACTTCGGCTAGCCTAAGACTGGCTTCGGCTAACTGGATTCTACCGGATTTGTTCCAACGGCTCTCGGATCACGCGGGATAAGATTTATCCAAAATTCGGTTAGCTCGAAGTCAAATTCGGTTGGCTGAATTTTTGCAAGAATGAAAGATTTGCATTGCTGGAATTTCACCCGAACTTACTCGGGCTAGTTGAATTTCAAGCTTAGGCTAGCCGAACCAAAACTTAAGTTAGCCGAATTTTCAATAGAATTTGTTATTTTGTTCGAGCTTGAAGATAGGTTGGCTGAGGAAGTTAAGCTGGTCGAATTTTAGAGCAAAAACACTTATTAAAATCCAAGATAATGATTTTTTTATAGATCCTAACCTAAGGTCCTTCTAGGGTTATATCACTTGTGTTTTAGCAAATATATGTATCACCTTGTCTTGAACTTTGACTTGATCTTCTCTTGAATTAGGGCGTCGACTTCTTTAGAAGATGTCTCGATCTTGAGTTGATCATAAGTTGATCTTGAGCTGATCTTTAGACATATAGAGTAGTTATGATTCCATACTTGTGATTTGACCTTGAATCACTTTTGTGTTACGAAATTTGACAATCTATGTGTGCTTAACATAAAAGCACTAACAACACTTCATCTAGCCCTTCAAACTCGGCCAACATTGCTTTTGTAAACTCGAAAGGGGTTAATTTAGCTTGATAAGTGGTTTGTAAAGACGACACAGTGATCTTTAGGGGCACTACTGCATCATGCCCATATGTCCACGCAAATGGACTCACGCGAATACTTGTACGCAGTGAATTTTGATAGGCCCAAAGAGTTTTTGATAACTTCGTATGCCATTCTTGAGAATTCTCTTTGATCGTTTTCCTTAGAATATTTTTGATTACCTTGTTACTAGCCTCAGCCTAGTCATTAGCCTGTGCGTAATATGGCGTCGAATGCAAAATTTTTATTCCATACTTGTCGGCCATTGCCCGCACTTCCTTCATTGAGAATGCTACATCTCGATCCATCGTAATGGATTCTGGGAGTCCAAATCGATGGATAATACTGCTCTCAATGAATTCAATGATTTCTTGGTGACCGATACCTTTCATAGGCTTTGCTTCTACCTATTTAGTGAAGTAATTGATCGCAACAATTTTAAATGAATTCATTCGTGATAAAGGTGGGTGGATTTGTCCTATCAAGTTGACCGTCCAACCTCGAAATGACCAATGTTTTATAATAGAATGTATCTCTATGACAGGCACATGTTGGATTGGCCCATTTCTTTGGCAAACCTCACAACCCTTAGCATACTGAATACAATCGGCCATCATCGTCGACCAAAAGTATCCGTAACATCTGAGCCTCGGTCTCATTTTTCTCCCTGCTTGATGGGCCCCTCATATTCCTTCATGTACTTCTCTCATTACTAGCAGAGCTTCTTTATTAGACAGACATTATAGCAAAACTAAATCGACCCCTTTGCGATACAATTCGTTAGCGATCATGACATAATTGGTGGCTGATCTCCTTACATTCACGTCGGTCTAGGTATGTGGGCTCTGCAGATAACCCATAAGAGGAGCCCTCCAATCTTCCTCCCCAAATTTTATTTGGCATATTTCCATAATATCTACTCTTTCGAAGATAGACGACAAAGGCCTTCTTTGGATGACAATCATTTGCTCGGCCGGTCCTCTCAGGGCATCGAGCCCTACAACTAGCTGCACCATTTCATTGACATCCATGTTATACTCCCTAGTCACATGTACTAACTCTACTTCTTCAAACCGGTCCAACATTTGGGTCGCTAAGGCATAATACGGTAACAAAGCTACACTGGTGCATTTGAAAAACCATGCCATTTGATTGATCACTAATTTTGAATCGCCAATTACTGTCACAATCCTTGCACTCAATTCTACTAATAATTTTAGGCCGATTATCATGGCTTCATACTTGACTGGATTATTGGTGCATTCGAATTCCATTTAGAATACAAATTCTTGCATGTTTCCATTTGGAGCAATCAGGATTACACCAACCTCTGATGCATTATGCGTTCTTGACCCATCGAAGATCAATTTCCATGGTGTTAATTGTACACAATATAGATCCAAGAATTTTGGAGGAATTTGATCTTCCAGATCGGAGGGGTGGTCAACCAAAAAATCGGCTATGGCCCGACCCTTCATTATTTTCTAGGCAATGTAACAAAGGTCAAATTCAAATAAGGCTAACACCTATTTGCCAATCCAGTCATTCAAGATCGGTCGATTCAACATGTATTTCACCAAATTAGTCACCGCTATTACATTCACTCTTTTAACCAACAAATAATATCTTAACTTAATGGCCGCAAAATACAATGACAAGCACAACTTTTCTATAGCGGAGTACCGCCTCTTGGCATCAAGTAGTGTCCGGTTTATATAATAGACCATGCGCTCCTTCCACATATCATCATCCTAGGCTAGGAGAGTTCCCACTGACTCTATAGAGGCCATATTTTTGTTTTTGAGCTCCCCTGGTTTATCAAGTTCTGGAATGCATGTGATATCCTCAATGAATTTTTTTTATTGCTATATAACTACTATATCTTATCTAATATGCATTCATGAATTCTGAAATTGATGCTGGATTGAATTGAGTTAACTTTTATACATCAATGTTCTGCTTCTACCTAATTGGTTCTCTCTTGTATTTCAAGCTTCAGTCAATATCACTTGCTATACCTTTGCTAATGACTGGCAAAAAGGGGGAGAACAAATCAAAACACCCCGAGTGAAAAATTGTATATCTAATGTTGTTGCAGGTGTTAAGGGGAGCAGCTGCACCATGAAAGGGGGAGTTTTGAAGTAAGGGAGAGTAGATAATATGTTGTGTACATGAGTTTCTTAGAATTTGTAAAATTGTGTAAAAGCATGTATACATAATTTAGGGTGTGTTTGTCTAGACGTATTCTAGGGTGTTTTTGGGGATTTTGTCACGTAATTGACATAGTGGGAGATTGAAAGTGCACCTGCTAGTGCCCTTGTTTGTCAAGTTACGTGAGTGGTGAGTCAGACTGGCTACAGAGCTTGATAGGAAGATTAATTCAAGCGTCTGCCTAGACCGGATGTGTGCAAGCTTGTCACAGGTAAATCTAAAGCCTCACATCCCATGACCCAAAACACCAGGTAAAGAAAACCCTTAAAAATAAGCTAGAAATCATAGGGTTTTAAGGCGAGAAAACTTTTTCAAAATAGGAAAATCTCTATGTTTTTCTCGCCTTGTCGATTTCATCGAAACACCCTCAATATAATCGACTTGCACTGTCGATGTCCTCGATACCTTAACAATATTATCGATGAGAGGACCAAAGTGTCCAGCAACTTCACAACATATCTGGACAAATTATCGATGTATCGATACACATCGATATCATCGATATTCAAATCTCGAGTCCATCGAGAGTGGCTCGATAAGATCGACAAGTAGACTTCTGGCGCCTCTGTTTTTTAATGAAAATCTCAATATCATTCGATAGCATCGATGATGTTCCGATATGATTTGAATTCAAATCTCGATAACATCGAAAGTCCGTCGATGATATCGATCGTGGGTGTGCATATCTTACAGCAAATATTTCAGGATATTTTTAACTGTGATCGGGGACCCTTCGATAGAATCGATATTCAAATATCGATGATATCGACACCAGATCGATTGCATCGATTAAGGTTATAATCTATCCAGCAGCTTAAAGAAAAATCCGCTGGAATTATCGATGCATCGACTCTGATCTCGATATCATCGACATCAAATTCCGATGATCTTGATGGTTCCCCGATCAATCTTGAAATCTTGAAATATTTCAAAGTCAAGTCTCTTTCATTTTTCAACTGTCGATGGATCGATCCTGTCATCGATGGAATCGGAGTTCGAAATCCGATGACATCGACAATGGTTTCGATACATCGACCAATTGGTAAAAAGTTTCAAAAGTGTATGACATCGAGTCCGAGTCATTGAGCAGACCATCGATGCTATCGAGAGTATACGCTCAATGATATCGAACCTACTTAATGATATCGAACTCTGTCATAAATGTGACCGTTTTATATCCGTTGGAACTTTTTGCCTATATATAGAGGACTTGTCTTTTGTTGCTATGAGAGAAAATAGAGAGAGCTTTTGTGTGTTTCAACTTACATCCTATATCTTAAGCCCTTTCTCTCAAGGGAGTTCATCCTCCAATCCATCCTCACCATTGATATTCAATAGAGTGGATTAGGGAATGAACTTCTGCATTCAAGGATCCTCCAGCTACTACCTTAATGGCAAATCATTAAGCTGGGATGCCTTGAATGCATAAGATTGGAACTACTCTATCTTCCTTATAGGAAAATCTTTAGAGAGTAGGATTCCATCATAACCTTGACCCAACCTGAAGTCGAGTATTGGTATACTATCTTGTGTTGCGGATCAAGGGAGCAGAAGACTCTTCGTCAACAAGGAGGAGGAGATCTTCGGCATTGTATTAAACGGGACTCATCAGCTTATTTATAAGTACCCAGAGTCCAAGAGGACACTTGTGATCATTCCTTTATAGGATTGGGTCTTAAGTGGTTCTCACCCCTTGAAGTCCTCAAGGAGGCCTCCGGCGGGAGTGTACGTGGTGGGTGCGTTGTGTGGACCCTTGCTTGTGGAGACCATAAACATCTGGTTAGGAGTGAACTAGTAAAACTCTGGGTTTGAGGTGAACCGTTAAAACTTTGGGTTTGAGGTGAACCGAGCAAAACCTCGGGTTTGAGGTCAACCATGTAGAAACCTCCAGTAGGGTCTTATGGAAGATCCTTGGCCAGTGTGCCTAAAAGTGGGTGCATTGTATTGACCCTAGCTCGTGAGAGCATAAACAGTCGGCCTCAGTGTAGGTTGTAAAGGTTGAAGGTGAACCTGATTTAAAACCTTAGGTTTGAGGTGAACCCTGGGAAACCTCCTTAGTGAAATCCGGTACACTCAAGGGATGAGTGCGGTTACGGGGAGTGGAGTAGACTTGTCATCGAACCACTATAAAAATGACTGTGTTTGAGATTGTTATTTTGATTGTATGATTTGCTTTAATACTCACATATCTAAATATCTAATCACACCTTACACACATACACAGTTACATCCAACATAAACTAAGTTGTACATTGCTATATCTTGAATAGTTTGTGATTGGATCCTCTACAAGGCTTGGAAGCTAGTAGAGTTAATTTTGAGTAATCCTAATTTATACTTGTTATTAGGATTAGTGTAATAGGAATATTTAATAAATCATAAAAAATAGAAAAAGTCCTATTCATCCCCCTCTAGGAGATATTGACATATTCCTTCTTCAACTCAAGCGGTCTTCACTGCTATTTCAATTAGAACTAGTGACCTCATCAGATATTCCTTGATTCTATCGAAGGCTAACTGGTGTTCCGCCTCCCAAACAAAATTGAACCCTTGCTTTAACTTTATTAGTGAAGAGAGAATGTTAGTCTTTCCTACGCAGTTATATATAAATCTTCGCATAAAATTGACTTACCCCAAGAATTTTTGTAGCTTCAATTTATTCTCAGTGGACGGGAGTTAATGATCACTTGAGCCTTATTTTGATCAACATTAATCCCTCTCCGATGCACTAGGAATCCCAGAAAATTGCCGGCCAAGGCCCCGAAAGCACACTTTAAGGGGTTCATTTTTAACTTATGGAGCCTCATCCGCTCAAATGATTTGCGTAGTTGGGCCATGTGATCTTCCATGTCGGCTGATTTGACGACCACGTCATCCACATAGACTTCCATGAATCGGCCGATCATATCATGGAAGATGGCATTCATTGCCCTCTAATATGTAGTTTCTGCGTTTTTAAGTTCAAAAGGCATTACTACCCAACAATAGGTTCCTAATGGACCCGGGCATCTGAATGCGTCTTTGACACGTCATCTGTTGCAATGTAAATCTGATTGTATCCGGAATAACCATCCATGAAAGACACAATTCCATGCTCGACATCGATTAACTAATCGGCCACTGACATTGGGTATTCATCTTTCGGTGTCGCTAAATTTAAATTTTTGAAATCAATATAATTCTCAACTTGCCATTCTTTTTTATTACCGGAACAACATTTGACATCCATTTGGCATATTTGATAGGCCAAATAAAACTAGCTTTCAACAACTGTTCAATTTCTTTCTTTATCTTATGGGTCACTTCAGTTGTCATTCGCTTGGGTGGCTGCTTGTGCGACCGATATCCTTCTTTTATCGGCAACTTGTACTCAACTAAACCCCGATCGAACTCTGGCATATCGTGATAATCCCATGCAAAACAGTCCACAAATTCATTTAGCAGGCTTGTCAATTGTTCCTTCTCGTGAGGCTTAAAGAAGTCATTGATGAATGTAGGCTTCAGATCTTGCTTGATCCCTAAGTTGATTTCGACAAACGGATCTTGAACTTGGGGTCAAGAATCTTCCATCTTATCGGGAACCTCTTCAAGCTCGATGCCCTCGTCTTCGGTCGAAACATCCATGTCGGCCAAGTTTACCGGGCAACCATCGTCCATCTCTTATAGGCTTTCTTCGAGCCTTCGTATTCTGGCCATGAAATCGGCCTAGTGGTGCCCTTTTCTTGGTGTGTTGATCATGGAATGTCTTCGATAGTGCAATGAGGGACCGGCCGATAAGGAATACTGTCCCTCAGCAAGGTGTCACGTGATCACATTACTTCGGTGATGGCTTACACAACACTTTATGGATTCTTCTTCACTGATATTCCAGTTGGTCGGTCGAATTTATTTCTCCCAGTAAACTAAATTAGTCCTACCTCCTCCCCATAATAATAAGCTTCATTGGCATTCGAGGTGGCCAAGAAAGGTTTATTATCGGCCAGGACCAGTTCGACCTTATCGTGGTTCCAAAAAATCATGAACTGATGTAAAGAAAAATTTTGAACTGTACAACGTTACCATTATAGGTTCTTCATATGTTAACAATCACAAAACCTACACGTGAAACCCTTTAACTTTAGACATTATATATGGCACACTTGGATGAAATTTGAGAATGTATTATATGCTTGGATTATGCTTCCATCTCCGTAACATTCATGTTATTGTATTGTTCTTATTTATTTTGAATTGGATGATAGAACGGTTGTGCAAGGTTGATTTGCCTATTGGCGTTCATGGTTGATTCTCCACTTCGTTGTACCGATTAGGTGAGCATGGTTGATTTGTGACAAGTTCCTAATGTCTAGAGGCAACAAGATTTGGTTGTTGAGTTTGGATGATTTATTCGGTTAGAACGATGGTGCATGATTTATTTGCTCAATGGCGTACATAGTTGATTTATTGCCTTGTTATATCGGTTAGATGAGCATGGTTGATTTACGACAAGTTCCCAATGTCTAGAAGCAACGAGTTCTGTATGTACACGTCTTGCTGTATTGCTTAGGTGAGCGTGATTGATTTGTGATAGGTTCATAATGTCTAGTGGCGCGCAAGATCGTGGACATCCATTTTTTCATTTTATCATACATTGAACATATGCATACATGACATCATGTTTATCATCATTAAATTATGCAACATTACCTATAATATTATTTCATGAAATCCTCACACACACTTATTTCAATGTTGAGGGAGATTGTATTAAAAATTTTCAAAGAACTCCAATGGGATTGGATATCATCTCACTGGGCTTTTAGCTCACCAAAATCACCACAGTTCTTTCAAGTTTTCAAGAAGAAAAAGACACAGCCGTAGATTAGGTCAATTTATTTTATTTTACGAAATTCAATGTAATAAGACATTAACAAAGTTTTATATTAGCAGCGAATTCAGTGAACTTAGTCTCGACTCTTGAATCTTAAGTTTAAATTAAATTATAGTTAATGAATTTTATTTGAAATTAGTTTAAATATGCGACGTTAGGAATAGAATCTCAAAGAATCTATATTCAAATTTTAATTCACATCTTGAAACCTGTTATTAAGGTCGCTGTATTTATACTCCTAATTTCGGGGTGACAGTGGGCTCACTTCTATAGCTCACCTACTGTTTGGTTTTATACGAGGATCAACCCAAAATTTTAGTGAGATTAGCGTAACCCAATAAGCGCTTCAAAATTCACTCTTAAATGCCATTTAAATGTTATTTAATGAATTATTTTTCTAAACTATCTGAGGTGTGAATACGATATAAACCATTTACAAACTATCCAAACAACCTAAAGTAAATCATTTACAACTTAAAGTCAAACAGACTTTACAACCTATAAATGATTTACTAGTAAATCTACGGATTTTACAAATCCCCAACAAAAAATAAACGGGTGAGTTAAAATCCGTGGATTTCACAAATCCTTAACCTAAATCTCTCACCCTAAATAACCCTGGAAGAAAAGAAAAGGGAAAAAAATAAAATCTAAATTCACAAACATTCTGTCAAAAGTGGATGTTATGGGGAAATCTGAGCAAGGTCAACCAGGGTCGGCCCAACCCATCTGAACCAATTAATAGGGCCTCAGAAGGAGAACATCACATCGGGCACGAGCAGACCTCTGAACTACAAATCTAGGCCAGCCAAGATGAGCTCTCGTCCTCGTCCTCATCCTCATCCGAAGAAGGTTGGCCGAGTCGAGCTCTCGTCCTCGTCCTCGTCTTCATTTAACAGACTCCAACCCCAATGACTCAGCTATGAATCCCGACTACTAGTGCTTAGCCGCGGACTCAGATAGGACGAAGTCCGAGCCTGGATGAAGGTACTCCGAGTACCGAACTAGGAAACCAGTCTGGATGTGGCCGAAGATCACGCCTAGAGATACGCTCCATTAAGACACGATGCGCTAACGATCCAAAGATTGTGGAGTATCTCCACGATTGCAATATCCGGTTGATTGAGAAGATCATGCCGAGATTGACAGACACAATCCGCCCAACCCACAGGTATAAATACTAGGGGACCCCATTGTAATAGGGATGCAATATCTCGCACCCTCTCTCTACATTACGCAAATTAGACCCAAATTCCCTAGCCTGACTTAGGCATCAGAGGGTCCCCTGTTTAAGTCAGGGTCTCCTTTGCTCACCTTTCTGTGTAGGACCAGGGTCCGTTCAAGGTTTGCAGCAATGAGTAGAGGGTGGTCCAGATTTTGACCTCAACATTTTTTGGCGTCGTTTGTGGGATGGCCCAAACAAAAAGCTAGAAGGTTTTATCTAAAATGGCGAGAGGAAAGGAGAAGGTTACAGCAGTGGAGCCCGAACCTAGCGGATAACATCAGTATTCTTCACTGTTACATACCGAATCAGCTCCGATAGGGCCATCCTAGCAGACTCGGAGCTGAGGAGGAAAGTACAAGGCATTACAAAATGAAGTCTAGATGCTGAAAGATGAAATCAGCCGAATGACATCGCAACAAAACCAGCAGCCACCTCTTAACATGGTGGAAGCCACCCCGGCACCTGAGGAACGACTGCAGCAAGTCAGTTCTTGGGTCAGGGGGTCCTAGGCACAGTCCGCACAAGCTCCCAACCCTATGCCAATCCGACGCAGAATGTAGTGTCCTAGAATCGGTTCGCCCGAGTCCCGGAACCTGCTCAGATGCGAAGCCATCCTATGTGTCCGCAACTTCAGCTCTGGCCCCCACCGACCTCTGCCATCGGCTGGAGAGGAGAAGACAAGGCAGAGCGCCCGAGGTGGCGGAGGCCCCCCAAGAGATAGTAGCTGAGAATCAGAATCCTTAGGAGGCTCAGCTTAAGGAACTCTGCGACCAAATCAAGACATGCAGAAGCATCAGCAGTCCGTGTCCATCCCAACTGTAGTCCAGGCAATGATGGAAGAGACCGAGCCTCCTTTCACCTTAGAAATCATGGATGAGGTATTGCAATAGAGGTTCAGGATGCCTCCAGTCATCCAATACTCTGGGTTCGGAGACCCGTCAGAATATGTGGAGTCCTGTCGTTCGTGGATGCAGATCCAGTTGGCCACGGACGCAATGATGTGCAGGGCTTTCTCGATAACCCTCTCCGGGTCTGCTCGGAGTTGGTATCGGCAACTAAAGCCAAAGTTGATCGGCTCCTTTGCGGAGCTCGGTAGATTATTCCTTACCTAGTTCATCTCTGGTAAGAAGAGTTGGAAGCCTACTACTCACCTATTCACCCTTAAGCAGGGGAATAAGGAGTCATTGAAGGATTTCATCGCCTGCTTCAATGAAGAGGCGCTATTAGTGGACGACTACGATGACAAGATGACACTTTCTGCCATGTTCAGTGGACTCAAGGAGGGGAAGTTCGTCTTCTCAATTGGGAAGAATTCGCCGACTACTTTAGCAGAGCTCATCAGCTGACCTCAGAAATACACAAATGCTGAGGAGTTCTCCAACTCCCACAAGAATGTCCAAGTTGTCGAGCAGTCGTCCAAGGAGAAGAGACCAAAGAACGAAGAGCCTCAGTCATCTAGCAAGAAGCCAGACGATCGCCGACCGAGCAGGAAGCCTGAGAGCAAGTTCCGCTCCTACACCCCCCTCAACATCTCCAGAACAGATCCTGTTAGATATCAGGGATCAGAAACTCCTGCAGTGGCCAGTTTGCATGAAGGCCGATGTAGGATAGCGAGACAAGCGCAAGTACTGCCATTTCTACCGTGACCACCGTCACAATACGAGCGACTGTGTGGATCTCTAGGACGAGATCAAGACCCTCATCCGTAAGGGTCATCTGCGACATTACGCCAAGGAAGAGAAGTCGACTCGGAGAGAAGAGCAGTCAAGCAAGACTACAGAGGAGCCTGCCGAGATCTGCACCATCTATGGCGGTTCATCTGGTGGAGGTGACTCGAATAGGGCTTGCAAAGCCTACTCTCGGAGCTCAGACCCTGAGCATTATGTCCACCTGACCGAAAGGCTAAGGAAAGAACTCCAAGTGAGCCCCTGCAGTTTGACCTTCATAGAAGAGGATGCGCGCAGAATTCAACATCCACATGACGATGCCCTAGTAGTGGCTATGACTATAGCTAACCACAAGGTTTACCGCATCCTGGTCGATACCAGAAGCTCAACCGACATCATCTACTCCGAGGCATTTGAGAGAATGGGGATCGACAAGTCACGCCTCCGACTTGTGAAGATCCTCTTACACGGCTTTACCGACGATAAGGTAATCTCTGAGGTGGCCATCTCCCTCCCCATGACAGCAGGGAGAGGGCAGCATCAAGTCACACTTTTGGTCGACTTCCTCGTTGTGAACGTATCGTCGATGCACAATGTTATATTGGGCCGACCTTCCCTTAATGTAATGAAGGCGGTCGTTTACTTATCACCTCATGATGAAGTTCCCCACCGAGGGAGGAATCGGATATCTCCGAGGAGATCAGCGCGAAATCCAGAGATGTTACTCTGTGGTGGTGAGAAAGAGTTCGGTAAAGCAGGCCCTCACCGTCAGCATCCTCGACTCCAGAGCTCCTACAGAAGATTTCTCCACAGACGACTTAGTGACCGTCCCACTCGAAGAAGTCGACCAGAGCAGAACGGTTTTGCTCAGATCGTCGCTGAATTCCGAGGAGTGGTCTCAGATGTTGGCTTTCTTATAGTAGCACCAGGACGTCTTTACCTGGTAGCACGAAGACATTCCGGGCATCTCTCCCGAGGTTATGGTCCACAGGCTGAATGTAGACCCAGATCATAGACCAGTGAAGCAGAAGAGGAGGGCGTTCGACCTCAAAAGGTACTCGACCATAGCAGATGAAGTGTCCAAGCTCCTCAGCGTCGGATTCATCGAGGAAGTACATTATCCAGACTGGATCGCAAACGTGGTCCTTGTGAAGAAAGCCAACTAGAAGTGGCGGGTCTGTGTAGACTACTCAGACCTGAACAAGGCTTGCCCTAAGGACAACTTCCCCCTGCCTCTGATCGATCAGCTGGTGGATAGCACAGCCGGACACGAACTACTATCCTTCATGAACTCCTACTCCGGGTACAATTAGATCGCAATGAATCCTCTAGACAGATAGAAGACGACCTTCGTCACAGATAAAGGTCTCTACTATTACCGAGTCATGCCCTTTGGCCTAAAGAACGCCGGGGCAACATATCATAGGCTTGTTAACTAGATGTTTGCCAAGCAAATCGATCAAACCATGGAGGTTTATGTTGACGACATGCTAGTGAAGAGCGTTAAGGCATCCGACCACATTGCGAACCTCGAGAAAACTTTCTCGATTCTTCGGGAGTACCGTATGAAGTTGAACCCTGCCAAGTGCTCCTTCGGAGTCGGCTCCAGTAAATTCCTTGGGTTTCAAGTCAGCCAGAGGGGCATCAAGGCAAATCCCGAGAAGATCTAGGCGCTGCTTGACATGGGCTCACCTCAGACCCCAAAGGAAATCCAATGCCTCACCGGTCGGGTGGCGGCACTCAGTCGATTCATATCCCGAGCCACGAATAAGTGCCTCCCCTTCTTCCAACATTTGAAGAGTCATAAGAAGGTCGAGTGGACCCGAGAGTGCGAATAGGCGTTCCAGCAGCTGAAATAGTACTTGGGCTCACCACCCCTACTATCCAAGCCGGAAGAGGGCGAGCCCCTATTCCTATACCTGGCGGTCTCTGCCTCGGTCGTCAGCTCTGCACTTATTAAGGACGTGGGGGGTAGGTAGCACCCCGTTTACTATGTGAACAAAGTAATAGTACCCGACGAGACTAGGTACCCGAGTATGGAGAAATTAGCACTCAGCTTAGTCTTCTCGGCGCGGAGGCTACGCTCATACTCCAAGCGCATACTATTGTTGTCCTGACTGACTCCCCCCTCAGGCAAGTCCTTCAAAAGCCCGAGGTGTCAGGTCGACTGACCAAGTGGACGATAGAACTTGGGGAGTTCGACATCCAATATCGTCTGAGAACTGCGATCAAGGGCCAAGCTGTGGTCGATTTTATAGCAGAATTCACTACTCCGAAAGTAGAGGTGATAGACGCGGGCACGGAGACAGTTCCCGCGGCCCCGCCAGCTCTCCCGTTTATCCGGGACGAGGAATCAGACGGGAGCATAAATGGATTCTTTATGTGGATGGGCCGTCTAATTCCAAGCGCGCTGGGGTAAGGATTGTCCTGGTCGCGCCCGATTCAACCTCCATCCAATACGCTATCAGACTCGGCTTCAAAGCCTCCAACAATAAAGCAGAGTACGAGGCCTTGCAGGCCAAACTCAGATTGATAGCTAGTTTGGGGGTTCAGTCTCTCGAGGTACGATGCGATTCTCAACTCGTTGTGAACCACATCTCCACCGAGTATGAGGCCAAGGAGACTAGAATGGTGGCTTATCTTGCCGAGGCCCGAAAGTTGATAGAGAAGTTCTGGAGCTGCATCATCAATCAGATTCGAGGACGGAGAACTCTTGGGCCGACGCCCTCGCAAAGCTTGCCTCAGCCACGGAAGGAAAGATTCCCAGGATCATTCCCATGGAATTTTTGGATAGTCCGAGCATTGATCGAGCTAATCAAGAAATGGTCAATCCAGTGGAGACCACTCCGAGTTGGATGGACTCGATCTACAACTACCTCACATCTGGTGAGGTCCCCTAAGACAGACTAGAGGCCCGACGTCTGAAGGTCAGAGCCACACGATACAGTCTTGGATGAGATCCTATACAAGAAGGGGCATTCACAGCCCTACCTCCGTTGTCTCCGACCCGACGAAGTAGGCTCCGTGATCCGAGAGACTCATGAGGGAATCTGTGGAAATCACTCTGGTGGCCATGCCTTAGCTCTAAAGATACTCCGTCAGGGGTACTTCTAGCCAACCATTCGAGAAGAGTCCAAGAACTATGTCCGAAGGTGTGACAAATGTCAGAGGTTCGCTGCCGAGTTGAGAAAGCCTGCGGAGGAGATGACCCTTATAGGTGGGCCATGGTCTTTTGCTCAGTGGGGGATAGACATCATCGGGCCTCTGCCCACTGGAAAGGGACAGGTCAAATTCGCTATCGTGGCTGTCGACTACTTCACCAAATGGGCTGAGGCTGAGCCTGTGGTGAAGATTACAAAACAGAAAGTGACCGACTTCGTCTGGAAAAATATTATATGTTGGTTCGGAATCCCACATACCATTATCTCTGACAATGGGAAGTAGTTCGATAACGATAGATTCCGAGCCGTGTGTAGGGGGGTCAGCTTCTCAAATGCATACTCTTCACCCCGCCATCCATAGTCTAATGGGCAGGTAGAAGCCGTGAATAAGGTCATCAAGCACCACCTTAAGATGAAGTTAGAAAAAGCCAAAGGTAACTGGGTTGAGGAGCTCCCGTTTGTCCTTTGGGCCTACAGTACTACAGCTCAATCGTCTACCGGAGAGACCCTATTTTCACTATCTTACGGCTCAGAGGCAATCGTCCCAGTCGAGATCGGTCTCCCCACAGCTCGGATCAGAAACTATCAGGAGGGCCAGAATGTCGAGCAAATTGCAGCAAGCCTTGACTTGCTCTAAGAGGCCAGGGATGCCGCCAGACTCCGAGTCGCAGCTCGACATCAGCAAGTGGTGCGATTCTACAATTCCAGGGTCAAGACGACGCGATTTCGGCCAGGGGACCTGGTTCTCCACTGTGTTTTCTAGAATACAGCAGAATCGGGGCCTAAGACGCTCAGACCGAACTGGGAAGGGCCTTATCGCGTGGTCGGATTAACGAAGCCAGACTCCTACCACCTGGAAGATCTCGAAGGGTGTCAGCTCCCTCACCCCTTGAATGTCGAACACTTGAAGATCTATTATCCATGAATAACTACTGGCCATTCAAGGCCCTCAATGAATGTACGGCTCGGAGCTACTAGCCTATTAAGGCTCTGAATAAAAGCATCTTTCCTACTACATTGTCTACCTGTTCAGTTTATCAACAACAAAAGAGTCACCTCTCGTAAGTAGAGGTGAACTCAACGGAACGATCCCTTAAAGAAGGGGTCGGCTCATTAATTCACGAAAAGCTACAAAAGGGTCACCTCTCATATGCAGAGACGAAACCCGTAGGTAAGCCGATCCCTTAAAGGAGGGGTCGTCTTATCATATGTTAAAAATCTACAAAATGATTAAGTATCGCACGCCATTTGTGGATAGTTGACCCCTTAAGGGGTCGGCTCTCAACATCAACAAATCATCATGCAACAATCAACACATAAAATTATGCCCTCGACCAAGGGTTAAAAAATCATCATTCACCTAAAAAATTATCATCCATAATCATCGCAAGTAAGATATATATATATATATATATATATATATATATATATATATATATAATATATATATATATATATATATAAAGTATCTCACTCCCTTCGAGCAGAGGGACCAACCACCGAGTTGGGGGGTTGAGCATCAGGGGTGGCTTATGTGACGCCCTGTCACTGTGTGGTCATATGTGGGTGGGCACACATGAGCAGACGCTGATGTGGGCGAGGCCTGACGGGTCTGGGCAAGCTACTAGTGGTTGGCAGGCTACTGTGCCCATAGTGAAGGTGAAACTTTGTCCCACATCGGAAGAGTTGTCCAAAGTTGTGGTGGCTATAAGTTGGGTTCCTCCCTTAACGGAAATGACACGTTTTAAAGCCGTGAGCTTCGGCAAAACAGACAATATCATGTGCTGTAGGGGTGGGCCTTACAAGTGATATCAGAGCCGAGGACGGCTCTGCCCACGGTGGGGGATATTGTAACGCCCCGTCACTGTGTGGTCACATGCGGGCAGGCACACGTGGGTGGACGTTGATGTGGGCGGGGCCTAACGGGCCTGGGTGAGCTACCAGTGGTTGACAGACTACTGTGCAGGCTACTATACCCACAGTGAAGGTGAAACTTTGTCCCACATCGGAAGCATCTTTCGATGTTATGATGACTATAAGTTGGATTCCTTCCTTAACTGTCGTGACACGTTTTATGTCAGTGAGCTTTGGCAAAGCAATCTATAACACCCCTTGCCATAGACGGAAGGATATGCAGTGTCAGGTTTGATGTATCCACCGTTTAGATCCTATCTTGATATTTGGACTAGATCCGTCGTCCTTCTGTGGACCCCATCATTCATATGCATGTTGTGAGGGATGATTGATTAAAGCATGTGCCATTGGGCTGAGATGTTTATGGGACTCCTTGTGAGACGGAATTGCCCCACATGAGCGCTTTACTATGTCTCTGCATTGCACAACTCATCTACATTGCTTCCTCAGTATATGATATTGGCTTATTATGATTTCGCATCGCATAGCTTGGATAAGGCTGATGGTATTTATGGACTTGCCAACATGTTCCCGCATTACTCTGATATTGCATTCTAAGCATGCTTATATTACGCACACACTTACACCACCTTCTAAGCTTTCTATAAGCTTACCCACGATAAATGCGTGCAGGTGGCGTTAGGTTGCAGCAGCGTTGAGCTTGGAGCATGCAGCGGTCTTTTTGAGCTTTGATTTTTGATATATGTATATTTCCCTTTTAGTACTGTATTTAACTGTTTATATTAGTAGATATGTGATGATGATGTTGCCTTTGTGATTTGGGTAAACTTGTGGTTATGTTTTTTACAAGATAAATGTATATTGAAAAATCCTCCTTGTAGGATCCCAGGATCGAAATCTGGCGTACGGGCGCTAGGAGCTGAGAATGGGGTACTACGGAGGCTATCGGCACCGGATTAGGCGATCGGGAATTTTATGAGCACGGTTTCTGAGTTCACGTCCCAAATTAGGAAACCGGGCTAACAAAATTCTCGATCACCGAATCCGGTGCCAACAGCCTCTTTAGTACCCCATTCTCAGCTCCTAGCACCCATTCTCCAGATTCCGATCTTGGGATCCTACAATGAGGATTTTCCAATGTACATTTATCTTGTAAAAAGTATAATCACAAGTTTACCCAAATCACAAAGGCAACATTATCATCACATATCCACTAATAAAAACAGTTGAATACAGTGCTGAAAGAAAAATATACATATATCAAAAATCAAAGCTCCAGAAGACCACTGCACGCTCCAAGCTCAACGCTGTTGTGACCTAACGCCACCTGCACGCATCTATCGTGCGTAAGCTTATAGAAAGCTTAGAGGGTGGTGTAAGTGTGTGCGCAATATAAGCGTGCTCAGATGCAATAACAGAGTAATGCGGAAACATGCTGGTAAGTCTATAAATACCATCAGCCTTATCCAGGTTATGCGATGCAAAAACATAATAAGCCAATATCATATATTAGGAAGCAATGTAGATCAGTTGTGCAATTACAATTCGGAGACATAGTAAAACGCTCATGTGGGGCAACTCTATCTCACAAGGAGTCCCATAAACATCTCAACCCAGTGGCACATGCTTTAATCAATCATCTCTCACAACATGCATACGAATGATGGGGTCTACAGAAGGACGGCGGGTCTAGTCCAAATATCAAGATAGGCTCTAAACAGTGGATACACCAAACCTGATATTGCATATCCTTCCGTCTATGGTAAGGGGTGATATATACTGCATTGTCGAAGCTCACTGATTTAAAACGCGTCACTACATTTAAGGAAGGAATCCAACTTATAGCCACTATAACATCGGACAATACTTCTGATGTGGGACAAAATTCTTCCTTCACTATGTGCACAGTAGCCTATCAATCACTGGTAGTTAGCCCAGGCCCTTAGGCCTTGCCCACATCAGTGTCCGCCCACGTGTGCCCCCCCACATGTACAACAGTGACGGAGCGTGATAATATCCCCACCAAGGGCAAAGCCGAGTCTAAGTACAATAAGTGGGCTTCCTTACCCTCTCTATCACACAACAAACTGGACTTCCCTATGGGGCCCAATATATACACAAGGTGGGCTCCAAGGTGTGGATAATTTTACAAGGCATGGTGTAAGGTACCATCATCAATGGGGGCCCAACGGTTTGGGTAACCCAAAGGGTATCACTAACATTAAGGTGGACCCAACTGTTTGGGATAGCCCAATAAGAGAAGATGGAACATGATAATGGGCTCTAGGGAGGTTTGCAATGTAGACATTTAACCACCATTGCACCTAGAGTACGACCCGCCATAGAATCTAACTTACAATGGGGAAAGGGCCTCATACAATCACAATGGGCTACGTACAATCATAATGGGCCACATACACTCTCAATGGGCAGTATCTCATGGGCCTAATACACATCACAATGGGCCACATCACAAGGGCTTGATATACATCATAATGGGCCTCATCTCATGGGCCTCTCATACATCATAATGGACCTCATATACATCACCATGGGCCACATCACATGGGCTTCATATACAACACATCGAGCCTCATCATATGGGCCTCATATACAACACATCGGCCTCATTCATGGGCCACATATACATCATAATGGGCCTCATCACATGGGCTCAATATACATCAATGGGCCGCATCGCATGGGCCTCATCACATCATGATGGGCCTCATCCCACAAGCCTTAAGTACATCACAGTGGGCCGCATCAAATGGACCTCATATACATCATATTAGCCACAATTACCTCACATGGGCCTCACATACATCATATTGGGCCTCATCAAATGGGCCATAAATACATCATACTGGGGTGGGCCCTGCACATTCCAAATGGCCCCACTAGATGGACAGTTAGGATCAAACATGTACATCACGTGGGGGCCACGTGAATGGACGGTGTGAATACATAACACATCACAAGGTGGGACCCACCCGTCCAGAGTGCTGGATGGTGTGGATAAGACCCATACATCACGGCTGGCCCCACATGGATGAGTGGTGTATATAACACATACCTCAAAGTGGGTCCCACCCGTCCCACGATAAAACAAATGGATGGCTGGATATAGAACGCATGCATCAAGGGGCCCATCGTCCCACAAAATAGATGGACGACATTGCTGCAAAGCACATACATCATGGTCGGCCCATACAGCACCATCCAGATGGTCGATGTGTATATAAAATACAGATATCAAGGTGGGCCTCACCCGCCAACACACTGCAATGCCGGACGGCATGGTAAAATACATACATTAAGGTGGATTTCCACCGTCCAGATCACTGGACGGTGCGGATGCAAGGCACATATATCAGAAGCTGGGGCCACGTCCCAGCTGGACGGATGGTTAGGATATAACATATACCTCATGATCAGAGTCGTGGAACTTGTTGAAGTCAACATAACAACTATCAGTAGGAGCACAGATGGACGGTCTGGAGTTAAAACCGATGGACGGTGTGTGTATATAACACACTCCTCATGATCAGGCCCGGCTTGTTGACGTCCTCAAATGGACGGTCTGGATTTAACACTTACCGCATGATCAGGCCCACACAGAACCTTGCTGACGTCATTACAGCCAGATACTGTTGGCGCGGGATCCATTGCCCTTACCAATGGACGATGTGAATCTATAATACATACATCCAAGGTGGGCCCCACCCTCACACGTGTGACACGTGTGGGTGGGTCCCACATCCAAGATAGATGGACGACATGGCTTAAAGCACATACATCACGGTGCCATCCCACCATCCCAATTAAATGGATAGTGGGGATAGAGAATACATTCATCAAGGTGGGCCCCATCCCACACGTGCAGCATGTGGGTGGGTCCCACCCACTAGGAAAACAGGTGGACGGCATGGTTGAAACAAATACATCAGGGTGCGTCCTGCAGCAATAGACGATATAGATGAAGAACATACATCACGGTGGAGTCCCACAGAACTTGGTGATGTCATTACAGCAGCTATGGCTGCTCATCCAGTGGGTGGACGGACGGTATGGATCATTGTTAGCCCCACGTGTGGGTGTCACACATACATTCCAGCGGGTCCCACTGTCCAGCCTAACTGGACGGCAGGGATAAAACATATATATCATGAGGGGGCTCCACAGATGTACGATTAGGATATAACACATATCTTATGTGGGCCCCACGCTTGCTGACGTAAATACATCAGCTATGTAGCTGGTGTGCGGTAGACCAGCCAATCTGCTTTCCATCAGGTGGGTCCCTCGTGGATATGGCCCACCCATTTTCGATCAGCTGACATTTGTGTTTTCCTTTGTCCAGGCCCACCCGAAAACCAGCCGCAAGGTGGGCCCCTGGATGGACAGCGGCGTGGTCCACGTGGTGGATGGCATGGATAAAAAAAATACATCATGGTGGGCCACAAGATGGGAAAGAGAGATAGAGAGAGTGTGTGATGATGGAGGGACCTCACCACTATGGGCCCCTCTAGGATTACTATACATACATCAAGATGGGTCCCAAATGGGATCCATACCATCAATCGGTAGGCCCCACTTAGCCCATCATAAAAAAAATGCAAATATAATCCTATAAACACTCACCTTTGGATCTTCTTGGTCCCTTGGAATCCTTGGCTCCTAAGCTCTCTCTTTGATGGAGGATGATGAGGATTGAAGGGCTAGGATGAGAGATGAGGGGGTAGGAAGTGGGCCACACTTGGCTCTCCTCTCCTTAGTCTTTTTCTCTCTTAGTTGCTAGGAAAAATGGTAGAGAATGAGTAAAAGATGGGAGATATAAGGCGAGAGGGATGGGTGTGAAAGAGGGATGGGATGAGAGGTATGGTGGTGTAAGGAGAGATGACATGAGGGTTGACTTTTGGGTGAGAGAGATATGGGTGTTGTACTTGATTATTGATGGGATTGATTTGACATTTGGTAGAGATTCTCTTGAGTTTTGCAAATGTGGGTCGTTTTCCTCGAAATAAATGTGGGCCCACGACTCCTGGCCTGGGTATCGCATCGATGCACAAGACGCGACGTTGGAACCACGACGACAGCGCGGTCACTAGGGTACATGTCTCAGGTCGAGTCGACATAGATATACAGGATGTGACTTAGGGATGCGGGCAAACGTCGATTACAGTTCGCGAGTTGCCGAAATTCAACAGGGAGGACCGCGGGAGTCTTAGAAATAATACAGACTAAGATACGAGTCTTTCAGCTCTCCACTCCTAATAAAAATTTCATCCTCAAAATTTAAACCACAATACAACCAATACAGAGCTCACCAAGGGAGGGAAGTCCTATCACTATAGATATAATAGAACACAATATAACAACATAATCAAACACCTAAGAGATGAGGATAAGGCCTATGAATCTCAGCCTCTTGCTCCCAAGATGCTTCATCAGCACTATGATGACCACACTAACCTTAGATCCCAGTAAAAAACAATCGAAACTGGAATACTATGTAGCCTCACAATCTCAACGGTAGAGAGCTATGTCAGAAAATTTTTAAGTTATTCAAACTCGAGGATCTAATCATTCTAAGTTCTCAACAATCATAGAGTGTAGGGAAGCTATCAGTAGATATGTGTTGTTATCCTCAGGTATTCCCAAGTTATGCTATAATATTAACTTCTGTCACGCCCCAAACTTGGAAACCAAGCTCACAAAATTCTCGATCACCGAATCCGGTGCCGACAGCCTCCGTAGTACCCCATTCTCAGTTCCTAGCACTCATACGCCAGATTTCAATCCTGAGATCCTACAAGGAGAATTTTTCCACGTACATTTATCTTGTAAAAAGCATAACCACAAGTTTACCCAAATCACAAAGATAATATCATCATCACATATCCACTACTATAAACAGTTGAATACAGTGCTGAAAGGGAAATATACATATATCGAAAATCAAAGCTCCAGAAGACCGCTGCACGCTCCAAGCTTAACGCTGCTGCGACCTAACGCCACTTACACGCATTTATCGTGTGTAAGCTTATAGAAAGCTTAGAGGGTGATATAAGTGTGTGCGCAATATAAGCGTACTCAGAATGCAATATCAGAGTAATGTGGAAACATGCTGGCAAGTCCATAAATACCATCAGCCTTATCCAGGTTATGCGATGCAAAAACATAATAAGCCAATATCATATACTGAGGAAGCAATGTAGATCAGCTGTGCAATTCAGAGACATAGTAAAGCGCTCATGTGGGGCAGCTCCATCTCACAAGGAGTCCCATAACCATCCCAGCCCAATGACACATGCTTTAATCAATCATCCCTCACAACATGCATACGAATGATAGGGTCCACAGAAAGACGGCGGATCTAGTCCAAATATCAAGATAGGCTCTAAATAGTGGATACACCAAACCTGATACTGCATATCTTTCCGTCTATGGCAAGGGATGATATAGACTGCTTTGCCGAAGCTTACTGATTTAAAACGTGTCACGACAGTTAAGGAATCCAACTTATAGCCACCACGACATCGGACAATGCTTTCGATATGGGATAAAGTTTTGTCTTCACTATGTGCATAGTAGCCTACTAGCACAGTAGCCTACCAATCACTGGTAGCTTGCCCAGGTCCTTAGGCCCCGCCCACATCAGTGTCCGCACACGTGTACAATAGTGACGGAGCGTCACAATATCCCCCACCAAGGGCAGAACCAAGTCTAAGTACAATAAGTGGGCTTCCTTACCCTCTCTATAGCGCAATAAACTGGACTTCCCTATGGGGCCCAATATATACACATGGTGGGCTCCAAGGTGTGAGTAATTCTACAAGGCATGGTGTAAGGTACTATCATCAATGGGGGCCCAACGGTTTCGGTAACGCAAAGGGTATCACTAACATCAAGGTGAGCCCAACGGTTTAGGACAGCCCAATAAGAGAAGATGGAAATGGACTTGATAATGGGCTCTAGGGAGGTTGGCAGCGTGGACATTTAACCACCATTACAATAGAGTATGGCCCGCCAAAGAATCTAACTTACAATGGGGAAAGGGCCTCATAAAATCACAATGGACCACATACAATCATAATGGGCCACATACACTCTCAATGGGCTGCATCTCATAGGCCTAATATACATCACAATGGGCCGCATCACATGGGCCTGATATACATCATAATGGGCCTCATCTCATGGTCCTCTCATACATCACAATGGACCGCATATACATCACCATGGGCGGCATCGCATGGGCTTCATATACAACACATCGAGCTTCACTCATGGGCCACATATACATCATAATGAGCCTCATCACATGGGCTCAATATACATCAATGGGCCGCATCGCATGGGCCTCATCACATCACAATGGGCCTCATCCCATATGCCTCAAGTACATCACATTGGGCCGCATCAAATGGACCTCATATACATCATATTGGCCACAATTACCTCACATGGGCCTCGTATACATCATATTGGGCCTCATCAAATGGGCCATAAATACATCATACTGGGGTGGACCCTGCACATTCCAAATGGGCCCCACTAGATAGACAGCTAGGATATAATACGTACATCACGTGGGGGCCACGTGAATGGACGGTGTGAATACATAACACATCACAAGGTGGGCCCCACCCGTTTAGAGTGTTGGACAGTGTGGATAAGATCCATACATCACGGTTGGCCCCACATGGATGAGCGATGCATACAACACATACCTCAAAGTGGGCCCCACTCGTCCCATGATAAAACAAATGGATGGCTGGATATAGAACGCATGCATCAAGGAGCCCACCGTCCCACAAAATAGATGGACGACATTGCTGCAAAGAACATACATCATGGTCGGCCCATACAACACAGTCCAGATGGACGGTGTGTATATAAAATACATATATCAAAGTGGGCCTCACCCGCCAACACGCTGCAATGACGGACGACATGGTAAAATACGTACATTAAGGTGGATTTCCACTGTCCAAATCACTGGATGGTGTGGATGCAAGGCACATATACCAGAAGTGGGGGCCACGTCCCAGCTGGACGGATGATTAAGATATAACATATACCTCATGATCAGAGCCGTGGAACTTGTTGAAGTCAACACAGCAGCTATCAGCAAGTGCACAGATGGACGGTCTGGATTTAAAATCGATGGACAATGTGTATATAACACACTCCTCATTATCAGGCCCAGCTTGTTGATGTCCTCAAATGGACGGTCTAGATTTAACACTTACCGCATGATCAGGCCCACAAAGAACCTTGCTGACGTCTCTGCAGCCAGGTGCTGCTAGAGCGGGATCCACTGTCCCTACCTATGGACGGTGTGAATCTAGAATACATACATCTAAGGTGGGCCCCACCCCCACACATGTGACATGTGTGGGTGGGTCCCACGTCCAAGATAAATGGACGGTGTGGCTTAAAGCACAAACATCACGGTACCATCCCACCGTCCCAATCAAATGGACGGTGGGGATAGAGAATACATTCATCAAGGTGTGCCCCATCCCATACGTGTAGCACGTGGGTGGGTCCCACCCACCATGAAAACAGGTGGACGACATGGTTGAAACAAATACATCAGGGTCCGTCCCACAGCAATGGACGGTATAGATGAAGAACATACATCATGGTGGAGTCCCACAGAACTTGGTGACGTCACTACAGCAACTATGGCTGCTCATCCAGTGAGTGGACGGACGGTTTGGATCATTGCTAGCCCCACGTGTCGGTGTCACACATATCCAGCGGGCCCCACTGTCCAGCCCAACTGGGGCAGGGATAAAACATATATATCATGAGGGGGCCCCACAGATGTATGATTGGGATATAACACATATCTCATGTGGGCCCCACGCTTGTTGACGTAAATACATCAGCTATGTAGCTGGTGTACGGTAGACTAGCCAATCCGCTTTCCATCAGGTGGGTCCCACGTGGATATGGCCCACCCATTTTGGATCAGCTGACATTTGTGTTTTCCTTCATCCAGGCCCACCCGAAAATGGGCCCTAAGGTGGGTCCCTGGATGGATAGCGGCGTGGTCCACATGGTGGACGGCATGGATAAAAAAATACATCATGGTGGGCCACAAGATGGGAAAGAGAGATAGAGAGAGAGAGAGAGAGAGAGAGAGAGAGAGAGCGTGATGATGGAGGGACCCCGCCACTATGGGCCCCTCTAGGATTACCATACATACACAAGATGGGTCCTAAATGGGATCTATACCATCAATCGGTAGGCCCCACTTAGGCCATGTAAGACCTGTACCCTAGATTGTACTGTTTCGAAGGCTTCCGCGATCCTTCAGGTCGAATTTCGGCAATCCTCGACCTAAAGGCAACGTTGCGTACGATCCTAAGATGAGACCTGCATGCCAAAGTCAGCTCGACCCGTAACCTGTACCTTGGCGACCGCGCCGTCGCCGCGACTCACGCACCGACCCGATACCCAAGCTAGAAGATGTCGGCCTACGTTCGATTCAAAGAAAATACCGCGCGTTGCGAACTACGAGGGAATCTCTACGAGATGTCCCATCAATCAATCAATCACTCATGTCAAGTACAAGTCAAGTCACCCCATACCCAAGTACAACAACCCATACCTCTCTCTTACACAAGCAAGCCCAAATTAAACCTTCACATCACTTCACCTCTCTCTCCACCCATCCCTTCTTACAAGCTATCACTCCATCACCTTTCACCCATCACTTCCCTCTCTCTCATTCATTTCTCAAATCTCTCCCAAGCAACTCCCAAGCTCCATACGTCCCAACCTTTCAAGCAAATCTCAAAGGCCAAGTGTGGCCCACCCTCTCATCTCTCATCCTCACCATCAAACTCCCATCTACCTCCATCAAATTCATAGGCAAGGAGCTAAGAAGGCTAAGGGACCAAGGAGGAGTGCAAGAGGTGGGTGATCCACCGTTAATTTCCATTTAAGGGTCCACTTGTTGGTGGGACCCATTTGATCTATGTATTGTATCAATGGAGGGCCCATAGTGGCGGGGTCCCTCCTCTCTATCACCGTCTCTCTCCCTATCTCTCTCTTTTCTCTCCCTAGAATGAAGTGGGTCCCACCAAATCATGTTAAATCCACGCCATTCATCGTTGGTGTGGCCCACTACATTTTTAGGAGACATCCATCATCCATTTTTGGGATGATGGGAAGCCCCAAATGTTATATAATTATTATATTTATTTTATATTAATAATAATAATATATATATATATATATATATATATATATATATATCATGGTGGTGGGCCACGTACATGTGGGACCCACCATGATGCAGTGTATATCCAAACCGTCCAGCGTCTTTAGACGCTGGACGTAGTTGCTAACATGGAGCGTGTGTACTGCATGGGTGTGTACTTGCATGCTAACCAAAAGAAAGAAAAAAAAAAATTTTACTTTATGGTGTGGCCTGCTCATGCAGGCCCCACCCTGATGTTTGAGGCTGATTCACGCCGTCCATTCTGTTCTCCAGATCACTTTAGGCTTTGAGCCGAAAAATGAGGCTGATCTGATTTTCTGGCGGACCGTGGGATCAAGAATACTTGTATTTTTGTTAAAACATGAGAAAATGATTGGTGGGGTCCATCAGAAGCTTGGACCCACCTGAAACTTGGTGTGGACCCCTAATTTTGCGGGACTCAGACAATGGACGGGGTGGATCTAGTCATTGTGGGTCCCATTTAAAAAATAAATAATAAAAAATGACAGCAGCTGCTGCTGTTGTCAGCGTGCTGGCGAGCGGACGACCGGCTGGGCCCTCACGGCTCCAGCCGTGGGCCCCACCATGGTGCGTTTCGACCATCAGCACCGTGCATTTGATGGTTCCCCTTTAAATTATGGGGTATCCCAAAAATCAGCCGCAAACGGAACTCAGGTGGGCCATACCATCTAAATCATGTGAAGACATGCCTAAATCATATAAAAACACTTGGTGGGGCCTACCTGAATTTCTTATGTGGCTAAAACTTGGTCTGGACCCTCAGACAGGTGGGACACACATAATGTATGGGCTGGATTTGTGAACCACATTTCGGTGGGCCCCACCCACCCAGGTCCAAGTGACCTTATAAACAGTTTGGACGGTATATAAACATTACAGTGGGCCCTGCCCAAGGTCCACGTGACCTCGTGAATAGGTCGGTTGGCAAATAAACATTACGGTGGGCTCACTAGCCGTGGGCCCAGGTCACGTGTGACCTTATAAACAAGTTTGATGGCAAATAAATATCACGGTGGGCTCTAGTCCCGTGACCTTATGAATAGGTTGGATTTCAAATAAACATTTTGGTGGGCCCCTTGCCACATGGCCTTATCAACAGGTGAATGGAAAATAAATATTATGGTGGGCCCCCTATTCATGTGGCCTTATCAACAAATTGGATAATAAAATAAACATTATGGTGGGCTTCACATGTGGCCCACTTGGATGCATATGGGCCCATGTACTTAGGCCCATCTTGATGTATTTTTTTTGGGCCCATTATTAAGGCCCTCTTGGATATTTATGGGCTCATGTATTTAGGCCCATCTTGGCATGTATATAGGCCCATTATTGAGGTCCACTTTGGTATATTTATGGGCCCATGTATGTAGGCCATCTTGATGTGTTTATGGGCCCGTTGTTGGGGCCTACCTTGATATATATATAGGCCCATGTTATGAGGCCCATTTGAGGTATTTGTGGTCCATTGTTGAGGCCCACTTTGATATATATAAGGCCTATGTGATTAGGCCCATTTGATACACGTAAAGTTTATGTGATTGGGCTCATTTTTAATGCATTTTAAGGCCCATGGGTAATGACCCATTGCAATGAACCTAAGGCCCATTGGTGAGGCTCATTAAGGTGGCCCACTTGATGAATATAAGGCCCATGAGATACGACACACTTGATGCATTTGAGGCCCAGTGGGATGTACCTAAGGCACATTGCAATGTGTGATTCCACCATGAATTATTAAATGGTATTTAAGGCGAACCGGACCTTGGGGACAATGTTGGTTTGACGTCCACATTGTAGGTGACGACGGTTAAATGTCCGCATTGTCACTCTTCCTAAGGCCCACTGATAGGCCCATACTTGTACTCTGCAGTCCGTTTAGGCCCATCTTCACTTTGAGCAACGCCCATTATCATACCATAAGTATAGTTCTGCCCCATGATTTATGATCATACGCATCATATGCATGCTTGAGATGAGGGGTGACTGATCATAGCATATGCCTTCGGGCAGACTATTACGGGCTCCCTGATAGGTGGAGTTGCCTTACATGAGTGCGTACTTCACGCAGGATGATTGTATGACTGGTAGTGTGATACATGCACTTGCATTTGTGTGATTGTGATATGCCCTAGCGACATCAGGGTAATAGCCTCCACAGACACACCGTGGGTGGCTGGATTGGATACTGGAAATGTTTGATTCTAGCATACGGGCGCCATAGATGTCTCTGGGTGAAAATCCCTAAACCCGATGGTACCAGAGGATGACTCCAACGTCGAGACCGAGTGGATACACGAGCGCATGAGGGCCGTATACCAGTAGGTCGCGTCTCCCACTATGTCGTGGTCGGTTGGAAAGGGGTGTGACCTTACCCGCCTGAGTGAGGGGGCAATTTCTAGGTTGAGTTTGACCAGCTTGAGGAATCGGTCCGCTATCGACGAGCCGGCCCGATATTGGCAGGCGGATAGTGAGGTCTCTTCCGCTCTCCCAATTGTGCGTTCGGATATGGACGACAAGCTGGCGTAGAGTGTACTAGACCCCGGTGATTATCCAGACTGAGAACTGTATTGACATGAGGATTGACATGCTTGAGCTGCATCTTGCATCGCATGGTCTTGGTACGGCCGATTGCATTCATATCTTGTCCTTTATAGCCTTCGTACGGGTGGTTACATTCATGTACTCATCAGCACGATTCCGCATTACTCTGACCTTGTATTCTGAGCACGCTCATATTGCGCACATACTTACACCACCCTCTAAGCTTTCTATAAGCTTATGCATGATTGATGCGTGCAGGTGACGTCAGGACGCAGCCATAGTCTCGTCGCAGTTGGAGCGTGCAGCCGAGCTTTTGGAGTTTGTCACTTTCAGTATATTGTATTTCCCCTTTCATGCGCCTTGTACTTAAAGTTTTTGTTCATAGTGGATTTTGTGATGGTGTTCTTGTGGTTATTGTTCGTGGGTTATGCATGTGGTTATGCTCATTACAAATCGAATCATATTTGAAATCCTCCTTGTAGCATCCCAGGATCGGAACCTGGTATATTGGTGCCGGGAGCCGAGAATGGGGTACTACGGAGGTTGTCGGCGCCGGATTCGACGATCGGGAATTTTTTGAGCCTGGTCTCCGAGTTCGGGGCGTGACAGCCCATCATAAAAAAATGCAAATATAATCCTATAAACACCCACCATTGGATCTTTTTGGTCCCTTGGAATCCTTAGCTCCTAAGCTCTCCCTTTAATGGAGGATGATGAGGAAGTGGGCCACACTTGGCTCTCCTCTCCTTAGTCTTTTTCTCTCTTAGTTGCTAGGAAAAATGGTAGAGAATGAGTAAAAGATGAGAGATATAGGTGAGGGAGATGGGTGTGAAAGAGGGATGGGATGAGGGTATGGTGGTGTAAGGAGAGATGGCATGAGGGTTGACTTTTGGGTGAGAGAGATATGGGTGTTGTACTTGATTATTGATGGGATTGATTTGACATTTGGTAGAGATTCTCTTGGGTTTTGCAAATGTGGGTCATTTTCCTCGAATACACGCGGGCCCACAACTCTTGGCCTAGGTATCGCATCGATGCGCAAGACGTGACGTTGGAACCGCGGCGATGGCGCGATCACTAGGGTACATGTCTCAGGTCAAGTCGACATAAATATACAGGATGCGATTTAGGGTCACGCGTGAACGCTGATTACAGGTCACGGGTTGTCAGAATTCGACAGGGAGGACAGCGGGAGTCTTAGAAACAATACGGACTAGGATACGAGTCTTACAGCTTCGACGACAGGGGGCATTCTTGGGCTCCTCAACTACTATTGGTTCAGTGTCCTCGGCCTCGTCTGCGGTAAGAGAGTTAAAGTCGATGCCCGAGTGGAGCTTTCGGACCTCAACAAGGCAAGTGTCGAAGTCGGTGTTGTAGCCCAAGAGATACAGTTTGTCTAACTCTCTGGCCCCCTCCGACAACTCCTTGTAAGCTGCTACTGCCACTGTAGCTTGTGAGGCCGCTTGAATCTTGAGCTCCCCTCGCTGCTTCTCCAGCTCCACAGTAGCCCAAGCCTCTAGGACTATCCTCTGCTGGATCAGCCCATCGACAGCTTTACTCTCCTCCCTCCTGAGGTCTTCCGCGAGCTGCGCGTTCTCCCCCTCCATGCGTTCAACGGAGGCTTCCAGACACTCAAGGACCTCCCGCAGGCGCACGACTTCGGGGTTAGCCACATCAAAGCGAGCTTGGAGTTGATTGACCTCACCCTGGAGCACCAGCTCCATCGTTCGACCCTCATCCGCAGGCCTCTTTAGCTCCTCCCATTCGGTAACTGAAGCCTCCAGAAGCCTTTCGAGCTCAGCCTTCTATATCTCGAACTTGGCCTTCTCCGACTCGAGTCGGTCCATCTCCTTCAACCTTTCCTTAACCTCCACCATCATCGGCAGCGACTGGTAGCAGACCGCTACGTAGTCATTCATGAACTTGGTGTAGTTGCTGGAGAGGGAGCTGGGTATGCTTGACTCTAGTACATGCTTGGCCGCCTAATCATTCAGCAAAGCCATGTGGTAACCAGGAGGGAAGATCTTTAAAGTGGGCTCGACAGCTCATCTGACTCCGCTAGCCTCGGAGGTTTGAGCCGCAGCCTCGGGCATGGTAGTCCGACTAGGGCGTTGGTTTTGCAAGCCAGGAAGTTGACCTCGGCAGCAGTGAGGTGGGCTGCGGAACGGGTGGGGGCGTCAGCATCAGGAGTCTCCCCGACAACTTCTCCCCCTATCCCAGAGGGGCTAGTAGGGAATGGGGGAGGAACCTCAGAGGCTTGCCCCTCTAGAGTCGAAGTTAAGATGGTGATAGGCTCGGTTCCGACGGGGGCCTCCGGGCTTGCTCATCAGGGGCAGGGGTCGAGGCTGGGGTGGGCACGACTTTAGCTGGGGCGGGTGCAGCTTCAGTCGGCGCAGGCTCGGCTTCGGAAGTCTTCCTCTTCTTCGGCGTCACCTTGGTCCTCGGCTCATTAGCGAGGACCACGCTCATTGGAGGGTGTGACACCACCGACCTCCTCCTTTTTGAGCCGCCTGCTTCCATTCCTACCTGAAAAGAAACAAAATCAACCTAAGCGAAATCTATAGAAGAACAACGGACAGTCTCCAAGGATCCTTACCTCGCTTACCCAAATCAAAGGGAGTAGGCTGGAGTCTACAGAAACCAGACGACACTAGGTTCTCCACGTTGATGAGTTCGAACCAAATGCGTTCTGGCTCTAGTTACTTGGTTTTGCTGGAGAGGATTGAGATCAAGAGCCCCTTTCGGTTGGGCTACAAGCAGAAGCAAAGCACCAGTTAGAACATAAAAAAGATAAGTCAAACATACGGAGTGGGACAGAATGAAAAGTGTCTGACCTGGGTTGGCGAACTTGGTAGGAACTCGGGTCCGCAGTCTGCCCAGCTCAAAAGCCGGGGTCTCCCACTCTCCCGAGGCCCAAAACCACTTCCCCTTCCAATCTTTATTGGAAGTGGGAAGTCGGGTTACCAAACCCGGGGTACATGAGGGTCTGGCAGAGAAATAATACCAGGACAACTCATTCTTGTCATACTTAGCCATGTACAAATACAAGAACTCGTCCGACATTAGCCTCTGATTCTTCACCCGGTGCCAGATGATGAATGGGGAGAGTAGGATTCGCCAGGCATTCGGGGCCAGCTAGCCAGGGGCCACTTTCAGTTGTGCAATAAGCTCGCGCACAAATGGATGGATGGGAAGTTGGAGCCCGCACTGAAGGGCGCCAATGAATATAGCAATCTCCCCCTCAGTAGGAAGACCCACTTGATCAGTGGGAGAAGGAGCTCGGATGTGCATTGAGTCTGGAATCTGGTAGTCTTCGCGAATCTGGGCCATTTCGGACTCAACCAGAACCGAGCCCTCGGGGACCAATGGCTTTGGTCTGCCTCCCGAAGGGCCTGCCTTCGACCGTCCCATAAGATCTCTAAGTGCCCTCTTCGGCCTCTTGCCTCTGTTTTCAGTCCTCGGACCTGCAGTTCTTTGGGCCAAGGGGTTAAGCGGTATGACCTTAAAGGGACCTTTAAAGTCTCCTGGCCCTGAGTCAGTGGTCCCCAGTTCGGAGTCGGCCTCCGCTCCTCGCACCTCCTCAACTTCATCAGAGTTGCTTGACATAGTAAAAGAAAAAGTCTAAATGGTGGAAGACTCACTGTGCTGAAGGCGACTCACTTTGGCAGAAAATCTCTCTACTCCGGCAGCTTCCTTCAAGCGAAATCCCTTCTCCAGCTATCGGAAACCCTTTATTTGACAAGGAAAAACCACTTTTCGACAGAGGCGATTCGAAAAAAGCAAGGGAATAGGAAGCGAGAGAGCTAGAATGCAGGAGAAAGAGAATGTAAATGAGAGCGAGAGGGGTTTATATAACCCTCCCATCACTCAGCGTCATCATTGCGGACAGATGTCCCCGAAGCCGAGGTGGCTCGACACTGTCATCAGGGGACATGTGGAGGGAGTTGATAAGCTCAAGTCCGCGTTCCCAGGTCCGTGTCTCATCGGCATTAAAAGCTATTTATGGCGCAGGCAGCCTCTCGCCTCTCTATGAGCTCGTGACATTGTTTCCTCTGCTTCGCCGATTACGAATCGTAACCATCGCCATGTGTCCTTTGTTCAGAGGTCAAAATTCAAAGAATCGTAACCATCGTATTGCACGTGTAACCTGAAGCACAATCGTCGCAGTGATTGTGCTCCAATCATCCCAACCGTCATCATGAGCAGAGATGTGGAGGCGTCGTCCTGTTTCCCCGGGCATTTACTCTCTAAGTATGAGCTCGAACTAAGAGAGTAGGGGGCTTCTGTTATGGGAAAATCTGAGCAAGGTCAACCAGGGTCGGCCTAAGCCATCTGAACCATTTAATAGGAACATCACGTCGGGCACAAGCGGACCTCTGAACTACGACTCTAGGCCAGCCAAGATGATCTCTCATCCTCATCCGAAGAAGGTCGGCCGAGTTGAGCTCTTGCCCTGTAACACCCCGTACTTTCTAGTACTCGGGTGTTACCATATATCCAAAAAATAAAAAAAAATAAAAATTTAGGTCTAGCCTAAGCAAACAGCCACGTGCATTTCAGTCTAAATCCAACCCTTGAAAGAAAACAATCCCCTTCCATACATTAAGTTATCCATCCGTCAACCTCCAATACCACCAGAGATAATTATTTTTAGGATCCCGATTCACTAATAGACTAAGGATGGTTTTATTGTAACTACGAACGATGACCCTTAAATGATTTACCATTCAGTAGCTTACTTGGGTACATATCTTATAAGTAATTTAGTCATTGGTTAGCTTGCTCAAGTTCATGTCTTAGAAGCGGTTAAATCACCTAACTAGCTCTCTTAAATGCATGTCTTAGAGCTAATTTATAAAGCTTGGTTAGTTAGAGTACTTGATAGGTTGACTTAAACAGACGCCTCAGAAGTGATTGGATACCTAGCAAGTTGGCTTAAATACATGTCTTAGATTAATTGAAATATTTGATTTGTTTATTTAAGTTCATGTTTTGAAATTTATCACTCTAAACACATGAAAAGTGAATGTAAGGTGATTTTATAATAAGGTAATTAGCAATTAATAGAATTATTAGTGACATATGGTGGTGCACTTAAACGTACAAATGATTCCATAGGCCCTTTATACCATTGATGATGAATCTAGCTGAAATCCAACCATAGGATCAAGGTAAACCCACAAGTATGATCTAAATCGAGTCGTGGGACCCACCTGAGGTTTGGATCCACCTAAATTGCGGTCAAAAGCCCTGGCTGGGACCTCCAAAGCTAATGGACGGTGTGGATTTCCATCAAACAACATAATGGGGTCCACTTGTTCACTCCCCAAGTGTAGGGTTGTGATGTAGTAATAAACTCGGTAAGACCGAGGTCGAATCCCAAGGGACTGATACTTATACGTTATCTAAAATTAAATAGAACTAAAACTAGAATGAGATGAAATCTAAATTGAGTGTAAGTTAAGGAATAATGATGAAATAATTATCTAAAACTTAAAGAATTCAGGGAAAGGAAACTAGGGTGCCAAGGATCCACTTGTAGAGATCAGGATCTTATGCCTGCGTCAAGAACTCAACTGGACTTAGAGTCCCATCTTCATCCAGTTGAAGGGTGTAACCATGAAAATTATACTGAACTTCCTTTGATATAATTTTAAAGAGATGAAAGGTATATGAATTAGAATGGATTCCATCACCAAACAATGCCCAGGAGACAAAGTAAACAACAGAATTAAACTAATTACCAACCAATCAACATGATATGAAGGTTAGGAAGGGTACCGTCATCCAACCATGCCCAGGAGACGATGGTGAACAATAGGGCTTCCTGACGTCATAAACATAAAAAGGAAAAGAACATGCTCAAAGCCATCGCAGACCCATTGTAATTTTAGTCACAACAGACTATTAATAACTAAAAACATTCCTTTAATTAAACTAAAATCAACATGAGTTCAGTGTAAACAAAAAGCACAAGCAAATAGTTCTCCCATCACGCTACAAGCTTCACCTCTTAGCCCTAGCTAAGAGGTTCAGCCCAACATGAATGGGTTGTATCCCTTAAACAAAACAAAACAAAATAAAATAAAAAGAAAAAGAAAAAAGAAACAAACTTTACTATTTTTCTCTCCCTGCTCCACGTCCGGCCCAAGCCAAGCTGCCTCCCCCCCTTCACGCCCTCTCTCTTCTCCTTTTTGTAGCCAAGTGAGTCAGTTGTACATGAGATGGCAGAAGAGTCGGTTTTGCGTAAAGCGTAAGTTTACGTAGCAACGAATTTAGAAATATGTTGCGTAGCAAAACCGCGGAATTCTCTTGCGTGGGAATGAGTTTTGGCAAAACACAGATCTGTTGCAGGATCTATTCCGGTCAGGCTTCTTGGCCTTGGTCGGTGGTCCCATGGGATAATTTTGGACGGTCTAGATGGTCATCTGATCACTGCCATGGACGTACAATGGGCTGCAAAACTCGGACCATGTCCGGACGCAAAACAGGGCCTGCGTATTGTTACGCAATGACGGTGGTGGGGCCCACTTCGTTGTTATTTTGAGAAATCCAAGCCGTTCATTAGATGCGTGACGAAAAACCGTTTGGAAAAGGGTATTTTTGGCCATCCCTTGATGCGGCCCATTGAATCGTTGCTTCCATCATTCATCCTGTGTTTGATCACTTCCTTCTTGTGTGTGCGTGCATGGTTGCAGATGGTTACCATGGCTACGGTCAAAATTCTTCTCTGGATACAATGGACGGTCCTGATCAAACGTTTGGAGCAAGATGGTGGCCCACCGAATCTCGTCCGCAGTCTCTGTTTTGGCGTTCGCAGCGACGGAAAAACAGGGATTTAAATCCCTTTTAGAAAGGATCGGTCAAAGCTTCTGTTGACCGATCCTTTAGGTGCAGTGTTCATCCAGTGCACTTATACTGTGCACATGCACCATGTAAGGTGGGTCCCGCCTTGATGTATATGAGAAATCTGCTCCAACCATTCATTTTATCATCCCATTTAACGGGTTGAGACCACAATTGAAGCATATCCAGAGACCAGGTGAGCCCCAATTCATTTATCTATGGGCTGATATGTACGTTGGGCCACTTTCACAGGGATCCGATGGCTGAATTTTGACATGTATGGTTAATTTATAGTCCTCAGGCCATGCATGAAGTTTCGAGCTGAATGGATGGTGGAAACCCTGTGAGCTTGTATTCTGGTTGACTTCCAGGCCACTTGAGCTTCAGTTTCTCAATTTTCTCGGATCTTTGGCGTGTCAATCCGTCGATCTTGATCCCCTGGGGTCCGTCCCTTGCCTTGGTAACTTATGAGCGTTAGATCCATGCTTTTAGAATCTTTTTCAGTCCACGCTTATAAATCCACCTTGCAACATAAACATGATTAAACCAGGCCGTTAAACAGTATCATATTCGTAAAATCAGATAATTACTGGGGTCTGATATGCAATATTTGACCCTCAACACCACACGAGGTGCACGTGCACCTCACATAGCGGTGCACGATGTGCACTGGATGATTGACGTGGTCAACCGGGCGCTGACCCGACGGGTAGCAAGAAAAGAGAGATTTCTCTCCCGTTTTCCACCCACCGTCGAGCAGGACCGGATGGTGCCATTCACAGCGTATTGTCGCCCACCCGTGGTCACCATCGACGGGATCCAGACCGTTGATCGGACCTATATGGTCCAAACGACCAGGCCCACGTCGGTCCACCTAGCCCATGTAACCATTCGCATGTATAAGAAAGGGACGGTAGAGAGTGGATTTCTGTGGACGTATTGTGGGCCACCTAGAGCCGTCTTCTAGCCAATCTGAACCGTCTATCAAGCAGGAGAAGTCTGAAAGACCAAGACTAAGGCGTTTAAATCATCTTATGCATCCCATGCACTCGTGCATGAGAGCATGCAGCGAACGGCCTTAAATGGGCTGATGCTGTAACGCCCAGAAATTCGGGGGTCCAGTATGAACTCAACTCCCGAGTTCCAACGCATCACTTATGCAACATAGATAATGATGGTTAAATGTTGTCTGTGTTAGAGCAATACACATGAGTGAGATTATGCCAAAACAGCAATTCATACTCCAGATCAATTGTATAAAGGCAAGCGGAAGACTGAAATTGTATATATAAGGTATGTAAGGAACAAAACCATCATGAACTCCAGAGTATGAACACTAATTGAGTACCCATATACATGTATTGTTTCTGAGTCAAAAAGTCAAAATATAACTAGAAGATGAATCCTGAAATCCCCCCGATGAAGTCGGCCTAAGCAAAGCCGTCAGAGTACTGCATGAATGAGAACTCTTCCTGGTCCTCATCGTAATCAGGCTCCGCCTCCTGAATCGACGCACCATCTATACCTGTGACAGAGTCTGGTTGGTGTGTACAACACCGTCCCGTAACGTGGGAGTGAGTAGCTAACTCAGTGGAACAATAAGGCATAGGTTAACATGTTATCAATTCAGTCAAGCAGTAATGATAAAGCAGTACAAGCAAACAACCCTAACTACTCTTATTAAATGCAAGTATGAAATGACATGATGAATGCCCTTGCCAAACCACCCTTATGCGACACCGCCTCACGTTCGCGAATGCGTTCATCCCTCAGTGCTCAACATCTACTAGGCACATGCAGTGCGATGATGAGCATGATTACCGAGTAATTATTAGTCCATTTTAAGCAGCAGTATTGGGAAACTAAGGTACCTCCCTTGTATCATTCCTAAACATGATCCATTCTAGGGTCGTCAGTCCTAGTTAATCTCAGACGATGGTGTGTTTTCTAGGTCACTGCAAAGGCTGCCAGGGCTGTTACGCACAAAGGTTACACCACTCTCCCATCACCTTTTTAACGGTTCATCACTATACAGATACAGGCCTAGTCCATACTCTATATACTGCAGCAAAACTCGTCGTCTCACCACAAATTCAGAGTATGCTCGAGGTCACTACAAAGGGCTCGTCACCAATCAGTGTAGGCCGACAACTCGAATATAGTGTCCCATACCACCATAATCGGCTCACGAGTCTAGTTGCTCACTGGTCACTACGGGGAGGCACGTGGCCCCAGCGTAGGCCGACAGCTTGACCACGGTGTCCCATACCACCATGCCCGGCTCATGAGTCTTAGCAGATCGAGGTACCATGGTTAACGGAATTCCCACTGGTAAGTTTGGTACCCTAGGTTCAAGCAGTAGCGACCAAACATGGTGAACATACATAAGACATAACGGATTACTTGACGTGCTCGGCTAGCTCGAGCGCACAACAAGTTGGACGATATGAAGCGCAGAAGCACTTCGTGTGGCCAACCACTATCGCCAACCGAAGTATGACTCGGGTTCGTCAAACACATCTTTCGTGGCGACATGAATCTCAGCCACGATCTCAAGTCAGGTACCGAATGTATGGACTATAGACATAGTCCCAATCTCAATCAATCCTTACTCATAGCATGTGGTGTAAAGCATAATAAACAAAGCAATTCAAGCATGTTAACAAGCATGTCATAAAGCATGTTATAAAACATGTTACAAAGCATGTTATAAAGCATATCATAGAGCACTATACAAATAGGGATACAAACACATATTTTTCATAAGTAAGTGGTTAGAGTAAACAACCACATGGAGGAAATCATACATGTCTCTAAGGTAGTTGAGAACCCCATCTCAACACCTACCTAAGGCACTAACATCTAAGCACTTACTCTCACAAGCATTTTCACAAACACTTAGAGTACACTATTTCAACATACATGATGTATGTTAGTAAAATATGCATTAGGGCTATCCTTTCGCCAAGCGAGTATTTTATCAGTGTATATCATATTCATACAGCAAATAATCATGATAAATACATCTCCAAAATTTATACGTTTACGGTATTTTCTAGAATACACAATTTCAACATACATAGTGTATATAAGAAAACATGTATTATGGCGATTCCTTTCACCAAATAAGTATTTTATCCATATACCATATATTCATACAACAAATAATCATGGCAAACACATTTCCAAAATTTGTACGTATACGGTATTTCTACGTATACCTAGAGTATGTAAAATTCCATATTCTACATCTTTAATCGAAACAGGAAACAGAAAACACTTTGTACATGTACAATTACATGCAGATCATGAATCTATCATTATCTGACATTGAAAGCGTTGAAAACCGTAACCTATACACCTAAAGTCCTCACCTTACACCTTAGGATTGCAACGAATCAGCTAGGTTCGTTAGGCTTCCGTAATCGGCAGTTTTATAGCCTAAAGAGTGAAACCGGTTAGCTATCTCATAACATATAACCTTCACACCCCAAAACAGATTTAGGGTTAGGGTTTTTTACCTTAAAACGGAGTCGGTATCGCCGGGAAAGCGACAAGAAAGGGGTGGTGCAGCCCGTGTGGTGACTGGAAATAGTAGCAGGGAGATTCTCCCACAACTCTCTAGCTTTCTCTCTCTTTTTCTCTCTTCTTACTTAGGGCTTTTTCCAAATTCGTATGGTTGTGAGAGAGGGTGCCCTAAGGTCCTTATATAGCCTAAAAACTCTCTAAAATAGACTTAAGTTCAAGGTATACTTATGTTATAGCCAAAACGTCATTGTTTCAGCTCAATGGAGGACTTCTGGCGGGCCTCCTTGAGCCAAAAGTCGGACTTAAGCTCACCTATCATGGATCTAGATGAAGTTAAGTTTTCATTCTAGTAGGGTTTCCAGATCACACGTGGCGGACCAGTTTCAGTTCAACGGTCAGCGAACTTCGATCAGAAATTCCAAGTACATGTAAATGTTTATGAAATTTTTCCTGATCCGAGGGTGTATTTGGGTCAGATTCTGACGGTCTGGTTGCTTATAAAATGTCCGCAAGCGACATGTGCCAAATCACTATTCAAGATATTTATTTTGTAAAGAAATCTAGGGTTTTCACACTCTCTCACTCCGGACTCGAGCGAACAGCCGTGGAACACTGTCTGGACTTAATTTCCGAGATGGTTGTCAAGCCCAGCAAGGCGGTCCTAATTCCTTAACTTCGTATTATTCGGACTCCCGATGTGTGGTCTAGATCTGATACGGAGTTTCAATTTGTTCCCGAGAGCAGTCGGGTAATGAGTTTGATCCTAGACTTTAGGGTAACCTAGCGTCAATGATTCTACAAGTTTTGGGTCTTGCAGATCGTATTTAAATCGATTCCAACGGATTTCATGGCTAATCTAGTTTAGCACTTAGTTAACTTTGTCAAATTTCTAAAGGATTTAATCCTAAATGATTTCTGGTCGAGGTGGTACTCGACCCACAGGACGGAGATTTTCAAGTTGTTACAGATGCATTCTTCAAAATATGACCGTTGGAGAGTCCTCCACGTCAGCGATCCGTGCCTTCAACCCTCCCTCCATCTCAGCCACTCCTCTGGGTAGAAATTCGGGCGTTCTATCCATTTTCGAAAGTAGGCAGATAACGTCCTGTAGAAGCGAAAGGCGTGGGAGGCATTTCCTTCCTGGGAAAAACCCAGCTGGCGCGATCCGAGCGGCCCTCTGGGCTCCGTGGGTGAATCCCAACCATTCCATCTAGGGCTGCATTCGCGGCCTCGCCTGAAATTTCTCATCTCATGAGAATTTCGAAGGAGGCGGGATATATCACGATGGGTGGAACAAACGGCGGTGATGAGTAACAAATATGGGTCCCACCGTGATCATAGGCGACATCTGACCCATTCAAATGGATCAGATCATGAGAAAACACCATCAACAGAATTTTGCCATGATCGGCCATGCCATCTTCTCCGTCAGGCAGGTAACCTACCATCCCAGCTTGGGTCCCACAACGAGTAAGAAACTGCTTTTCCTGTGGGTCCCAACACCAGAAACCCATCCCCGGTGATGGATGGGTCCCATGTATGCTGAGATCAGAGAGAGGGCGGTGCATTCGGCCACCAAAAATCCCAGCTGTTGGACTTTCACTCGCACGTGTCTCAACCCTATAAAAACAGGTCGTTGGTTTTGGGTTTCGCACCAAAGAGAGAGCATCAGAGAGAGAGGGAGCTAGGGCGAGTGTGAGAGAGAAAGAGAGACTGAGAGTGGCTGACTCGGTGCTGCACTGAATCGACCCGACCCGTGCTGGTTGAGTCGGGACAGTGCAGTCCAGTTGAACCATTTTGAGAGGGGTGCAAAGAAGGGTAGTAGAGGTAGGCGAGAGTGAAAGTTGTGAGCGTGAGTACCCGACACCCGCACTGCACCAGCTCAACCCGACCAAGCTCGGGTCAAGTTGGGTCAGTTCAGGCCAAGGGAAAACTCCATTTCCAGGGAGAAGGAACCCGGGTGACTCCCAACGCCACATTCATTGTTTGTTTAATTTCTAACAAGGTTCGACTGATTAACTCTCTTGAGCAAGGTTATTTCTGACCGTTATTCCATTGAGTTTCAGCCACCAAACTGAAACATTTCCAGGGCCAAAGTCTACCTCTGTTCAGGGCTAAAAACTGCCGCTGAAAGGGCTGATAACATTCCCCGATCGAGGCCAAAAATAGCCCCTCTAACGGGTTGTGGAGATGGCCTGGAGGCGGTCTTCTTGCCTGGCTAAGAGTGTCTTCCAAGCAGGCCTAGAACTAGGCTAAGACTGGCTTCGAAAACGGGGCCAAGCACAACCCTGCGTTGGGTTTGAAGGTTGGGCCAGGGACAGCCCACGGCCTAAGCCTTGGGTTGATGATCATATAATCCTGTGGGCTCCACCACAATGCACTGTGGGCCCTAAACATTCCAGTAGTGTGGGCCTCACTTCCATCGGTAGACCACCCCATCCTCATTCAGCTGGTGGTCACCTTCAATGGTGTGCATGACACCTGTATGTTAATCCAACCATCAAAATCACGGGGCCCTTTAAACCTACACTGGACTAATTGTAAGCGTTACCATAATTATCATAACTAGGAATTCTAATATTAGAAATGTATGGCCTTTAGTAAATTATCTATACTAGTATCAGATGTGGATTATTGTTACTAAATATTAATGTTTTATTTTATCTATTCTCTTAAGGGTAGAGCATACTATGTATTTTCATCACAATGTTTATTAGTGTCATATTAACTAATATTAGGTATATTATTAACATTAATGGTTGTTTTGAAACCATTAGTATAATTCTTGTTATATTATTGTTAGTGGTATTACATGCACTATTTGAGAAATTATTAGACATTATAAGAATGATAGGTAATATCGGTATATCTACATACGAACTTGCGAACCATCATTATTAAATTGATGGATTAGTACTCCTATTATGAATATTATTCAATCCACTATATAATAATAATAATATAATAATAATAATAATAATAATAATAATATAATAATAATAATAATACAATTTAGGATTCAATTCCTATAATCTAAGCTTAATACTAAACTCTAGGATGAAGCCCTAATTCTATATTAAAACCCTAAAAGTAATCCAAACCCTAGGTTGTGTAAATATTGATCATAGACACTTGGTAGAGCATTGATCTCATGTGCAAATGTTACAATCCATGGTAGGATTTGACTCTAAGGGCGCACGTACCTCCTAACGACACAAGTAGGTGATCCTATACGTCAGGTGATGATTCTTCCTCTTGAGCTTTCCATCTTCTCATTAGCTTAAGTTATAGTTTTTATTTAAATTCATAATTGATATCTCTCTTTATAATCACATGTGTTAGCTGGTGAAAATTGAATTGTTGTATTACATGCTTTACGATTATCCTATATAATTGTTCATGCTTGTGGATTTATTTTTGTGGATTGCTTATGGAACTTAAACTGGTACATTAGTGGAAAACTCCCACATATGAATGTACACCCATACTTGGGATGTAACTTGACTAGTTGTGATCGTAATGGACCTTCGACTTGGTGGTTACTGAGTGTGGTCTAGATGGATCATTGATGTGGGCCTACCATCCAGGGTTGTTGTGCCCAATGATTTTTAAGGATGGTTTTCATCGTATGGTTTTGATATTCGCCTTATTTGGCATATTTTAATACTCGCCCTACGTGATTTTATTTTGATACTTGCCCTATATGGGTTCGGTGTTTTATATTGTGCAACCATGTGGTGGTAAGCCCTATATACTGTAATATGATTGGCCACTAGTCGACAAGTTTCCATTAAACATCCTAAGGTGGTAGCCTCATAAGCCGGGGGTGGTAATCATGGGATACTATGCCCGAGCTGTCGGCCTACGCTGAGCCATGTGCTCCCCGTAGTGACCTTTGAGCTTATCTAAATTAGCTGGTTGTAAATGGACTAATAATGACTTGGTTAATCATGCATACATGGCACGTATTTTTCTGACTGGATGATGTTTCCCAGGTTCGATGATTCCGATTGGTTGATGTTTCCCAGGTTCAATGATTGTATGGGTGACGGCCCACTGTCCGCACAGATGAGCATCCCCGGGGCAATGATTGCATTCACGCATTCATGCATCTAATAAGATTGCATTTACTCTGTTTTGGTTGTCTTGATGTTTTATACTATTTCTTACCTAATGCAGCGATGTGTAATCTTGAGGGGAATTCACACTGAATTGGTCACTCATCCATCAAATAAATATAACCATATAGGTAGCACAGGTGGCTTAAGTGAATTTCAGGTTCAGACTGATGAGGAGCAGAGTATCACTGTTGAAGATGCATGATTGAATTGTGAAGAGTTGTTACATGGTTTACAGCACCAGATTTATTATAACTTGCTTTGTTTACATGTAACATTCACTTGTAATTGTAAGTATCGAGACATTGGTTTGTATAAGTTATTATGGGCAACCTCTTGTGTATTCTAAATGAAATTTGAAATTTTCTTTTATGCTTACTTGTCCATCCTACGCTCATCTGCTTACTTTGATGAAAGATAAAATTAAAATATTATATCTGACCATCCTTTAAGGTTAACACTCGGGTTTTTGGGAAACGGGTCGTGTACTCGGGTCCTTAAGATTCGGGGCGTTACACGCCCTCGTCCTCATCCTCATCTAAAGAAGGTTGACCGAGTCGAGCTCTCGTCCTCGTCCTCATCTTCATTCAACAGACTCCAACTCCAATGACTCGGCTATGAATCCCGACTACTAGTGCTCAGCCGCGGACTCGGATAGGACGAAGTCCGAACCTGGATGAAGGTACTCCGAGTACCGAGCTGGGAAACCAGTCCGAATGTGGACGTGGCCGAATATCACACCTGGAGATACACTCCATTAAAACACGATGCGCTACACGATCCAAAGATTGTGAAGTATCTCCATGATTGCAATATCCGTTTGATTAAGTAGATCATGCCGAGATTGAAGGACACGATCCGCCCGACCCACAAGTTTAAGTACCAGGAGACCCCATTGCAAAAAGAACACAATATCTCACACCTTCTCTCTAGGTTATGCAAATTAGAACCAGATTCCCTAGCTTGACTTAGGTATCGGAGGGTCCCCTGTTTAAGTCAGGGTCTCCTTTGCTCACCTTTCTGTGCAGGACCAGGGTCCGTTCGAGGTTCATAGCATTGAGTGGAGGGTGGTCCAGATTTTGACCTCAACAGTGGAAAAGAGAAAATGGATGTATTTTCACTCTCATCTCTCGTGAGAGAAGAATTTCACCGTTGCAAACGACGACGAGATATTTGGGAGCCCATCCATTTTCCTTAATGTAAGTCTATTTTATCACTTCCTCATGGTGATTGGAGGGACCTGATTCTTCATTTTCCTTAATGTAAGTCTATTTTATCACTTCCTCATGGTGATTGGAGGGACCTGATTCTTCGGCCAGGCGCATACACAATGGTGAGCACCCAACGGGTGCTTGAATCTAGGACTGTCAATGAGCCAGGTCGAAGTCTGTCAAAGCCCCGTGCCTAGGCGATGACGGACCAAAACAAACAGGCCTGAGAGCCCGATTGTGAGATTTTTCACGGCTCAAGCCTGAGCCAGGCCATCATTTATTTGCAAGATATGGGGGTTGTTTATTAAGTGTGCCACTTGAAACCCTAAACAGGAGGTAGGCCAGGGCTTTGGGTTTGGCTGTGAAAAATGGCTAGTTGAAGGAGGTTAATGTTCAGAACAAAACCAAGCCTTTAACATTTAATTCTAAAAGGGCGTCTAAACAGACTCATCAACTTGTCTGGGACAAATACCTGTTCTTAGCCCCACTCCAAACCACAAGCTAAGCAACTGTCCAATTCCTGACCCAACCCAAACTGATTGTGTTTAATATATTGGGTCTGGTTGGGACATCAGGCCTTCATGAATGCTGAAGCTATTAATAGAACTCATGCCCAAGCCCAGAACGTGGCCCTTGGCCTGCCCTTCAATTGCACAATCCTTCATTCCAACTGTTATTTGGAACCATGTGGCTTTTCCCTAGCCGTAAATGCTAGCTAGCTTTTTTAAAAGACACTTCCCTAATCTGGCACCTGAATCTGTTGCCACTGCGCTTCTCTCAAGACTTTAACCAAAAAGCAGGCAGGGCCAACCCTAATCAGTCCCTAATACCAACAGTGAACAATAATTAGTATTTTATCATTTCTTACATATGGCCTTTAGTAGTAGTCATATCAGCTCCATGATAAGCTCCCATATGATTCAAAACAAATAACACTATCCTGCTGAGATTGCTAACATAATAAAAACACGTCTACATCATGACCACCCATGTACCTCTATGGCCAACCCTATTCCACACAATCAGTGGGGTGAACTTCAACGCTAATTTCATCAGCCACATGAAAATAGGTTCAACAGAAGTATCATCTCCTTTCTTTATTCCGCATGTGCTCAAATTCTCCATTTTTCCACTGAAAAAATGCAACATGTGTTTACCACCACAAAGAATTTAAAAATGCAACATGTAACCTGCAGATTCAACACAAAGTTCTTGATATTTTTTTCCTCCCTCTCATTATCATTTTACTATTTTCTCCATTTTCCACTCAACATGTTGCTGCCTTACATGATGGGAGTAAATCAAATGTAAAATACATGACATTTTAATTTGTTAGGAGCAACCCTCAGCAAACATCAATTTCTTTAACATGACTTGATAACCTAGCAAGTATGCTGGATCAAACTCATGTGTACAGCTGCACATACATGTACTCGTTCTACACCGTCCAAATAGTGGATGTATATGATACCAGAGAAAGGTGCAATGAATTATACATGAATTTCAATCGACACCATCCAAATTGTGGGCTTCCACAACACGGGGATCACCCAAAATTGATTATGATCAGCCAACCATCAACATCCAATTGCTGGCCCTCAATTGATGAATAAAAAGGGGAACAAGCCAATTTCAACGGGCTCCATTCACTATTAGGTTCTTCTGGTGACTTTTGGACCATCATCAACTCAAAATTGGAGCCAACAATTTGGATGGTATGGATCAAGTACCCCCCATGTCTATGGTAGTGCATATGAGCAACTACTGACTCCAATGTGACAGGGTACTACTGAATTGTGACAATCATCATCATCCGCCTACAAGTGACACCTGTTCAAAGTTATGGCCCCTATTGCAGGTGCATAAGCTAAAGAGATAATCATTGGATGATCTTAACAAACAATCTAAGTTTGCCAGTTGAGTATGACCAGTCATCTGATTGCCATCAATTGGACAACCATTGGTCCAAACATTAGGGGCTTGTTTGATTTTCCAAATCCACTGTAAATACTTGTAAATAACCAATTATAACAATTTCACCCAATTTGAAAATAAGCTTATTCCTGCTTTGAAAAATGGTCTAAAAGGATTGTCTTAAATTTGTGGGCCCCACCGTGATTTATATGACAAATCCGCGTCGTCCATCTGTTTTACCAGAACATTTTGAGCATGAACCGAAAAATGAGGCAGATCCAACATTCAAGTGGCCCACACCAAAGTAAACAGTGGCCCCAAGAAGTTTTTAACAGTGGGTGTTCAATTCCCTTTTTCTGTGGAGTGGTCCACTTGGACTTTTGAATCTGCCTCATTTTTTGGCTCATGCCCTAAATTCAGTTAGCATAACGGATGGACGGTGTGGATAATCCACATACATCACAGTGGGCCCCACATATATTTGGCAGCATCCTCGATTTTAGCATTTTAAAAAGTAGGACTCAAATCAACCCTAGGGAACAATGCGTTAATTACCAAAGGAAATAATGATTACCCATTTGCAATGCATTTACATTTACTTTAAAAAATCAAACATGCCCTAGAATTTTGGGCTCCGAGCGTCCCAAATGGGGACCACAAATTTGACAGTTTGGATTGGCATGAATGTATACCATATATGACATAGATAATAAGGCTGTCAGCAGACTAGGTTGGATTGGCATAGCCAGTTCCGGTTTGTTGTACTAGTTGGGCCGGGCCTTGTTAAAATTTTAAGTTGTTCGCTCAGGGCATGGCCCACTGACAGCCCTACCCCTCGATCTATGGTTTACAAACTACAAGCATAAGAGAATCAACCACATGTATTTTCATGTACTAATTTTCATTTTGAATAAGCCAACCCATCATTACTATTCAGAAAGTTGACAAGAAAACCAAAAAGACATGAAGAAGGATTTTGGGGGGGTCAGTCACCACTCACAAAATGCAATGAATTGTTTTCTCATGCGCTCATTTCGCTTGTCTCTTTGCCCCTCTTTTTCCTGTTTGTGTTATTAGCACCCTGTTCTGCCTTCTTCTGAGCTCGAATGAGTGCACGTCTTGCTCGGGGTCGCATCTCCCGTACGTTGCGTGGAGGCATCACATACGGTTCCACTGATCGGTCACTGAAAGGATGCTCACTGCCTGTAAATATCCTCAGCTTTCGGTCTCGGTCCTGCACCCACAAGAAAAGATGCTAGTACCACAACCCACATGTACCAATAGAGGTTTGCTAATTCCACATGTTGTAAATACCAGCTCTTCTATAAGTTTCCAATGCCAACATGGTATATATGCGTGGAATCCAAGCCATCCATTACACCCAAAAACAGGATGGTCTACCATTGGGTTGGCCTGTATCAGAAAAAGACATACCACATTCAACAGCCACATGCGCCTAGTGAATGAACTGAACTGATTCTTGGGCCAGGCAAATACACAACGGTAACCACCCAATGGATGCTTGGATCTAGGGCTATCAATGGGCCAGGCTGATGTCTGTCCAAGCCTGGCCTGTGAAGTAAATCATAGGCCTGAGCCTGACCTGGGCCCATGACGGACCAAAACAAAAAGACCCGAGTCCAGCCAGCAAAATGAAACCCATGGCCAAGAAAAAAAAAAAAGAAGAGCCCAGCCTGTGATGATTATGCATGGCCTGAACCTGGCTGCCCAATTTTGTGCAAGATCTGGGCTGCTCGTTAACTTGCCCAATCATGCATGATATACGACAGAAAATGCACTTGAAACCTTAAACAGGCAGGGCAGGCCAGGCTTAGGGAAGGCTGAATGGCTCTTAAACAAAACCTATGCCCGGCCAGGTCATTAAACAGGCTTAGATTTTGGGCCTGGGCCCAACCCTTATGCATAGCATTCCAGCTGAAGTCCAGCATGAAGTGAGCTCGGCCTGGTAGCCCAACAGAACAGCCCAGCCTAAAGTGAACTGCGCCTGGAAGTCCAACGGAACCGCCCAACATGAAGTGAGATGAGCCTAGAAGCATTGAAACAGCCCAAACCAAAGTGATCTGGGCCTGAAAGTCTGACAGGCCAGTTCAGCCCATTGACAGCTATACCTAATCCTGAACATGGTTACACGGTAATGGCTCAAATCTACACATGGGATTAGCAAAATTTCTTCCGAAATTCTGGCAAAGATCTTGCATCTTATGTCTCCACATGTTTGTTCCAAACAAAATTGATGAAAGTCTCATGCTATTTTTTTTTTTGAAGGGCTATGAATAATTTTAAACAAGAGCATGAAAGTCTCATGCTTAAGAAGGTATCTGGTAATAACCATCTTTTCTCTCAAGGGCTCCATAAAACTGTCATTTCTGACTTCTGAGCACTTCACCAAGTTCATTGCCGTTTTAGAATTTTAACAAGTCCTAAAATAACTATATATAATATATATATATATATATATATTATATATATATATAAAACTCAACATGGTATTTGCAAAACTCAATTGGCTCAAAAAAGAAAGAAAAAAAGAAAAAAAGCCTACATGATTTTGAGGCCTGAAAAACTCAAATTGAGTTTCATGTCAACTTGGACTCAAGCTTCACCAAGTCTCAAATGGTTTTCAAGTTTTCAACCCCTTTATTATGTTGTCTTAGCAGGACGACCTCATTGGTTCTTCTGAAGGGTGTTTATTCACAACAATGAAATGCTTTGCAAATGAAAGTTAGTACTTAGTACCATTTGATCTGTGAATATACTTTGAAGCAAGATACAGCAGCACAACAGGCACCAACCCTGATTAGGAACCTGGACAACATATGCAACATAGCATGGGTGGCACTAGACATGTCTGGACTTTTACGTAATTTCATTAGTAAATCAGGACACTAAACTACCAATTTCTCTTTAAACATAATAAACCTCACTTCTGTCCTGTATCAATGTTGAGGCAATGTACAATATCAACATCCTTTCGCAAGAGTGTCTTAGTCTATATAACAATTTCATGAAAAGTAGCAGAACCATTCAATTTCATAGTTCATAAACTAGGAGGGGGGAATCAATCTGACCCCAACCCTGTCAGGTTAACACTCATCAAGACCAGCCAAAGCTTGACTCAACTTGTCCGAGCTATCTTTTAAAACATTAAAGACTTTTTTTTAGAAATATTAAAGACTTGTGAACAGTGAACACAAACATAAAATACTCAATAGCATATTGTTGAGCTCTTGATATTCACGACTCCATAAAGACCCGTCTGAGTCTTCGAGTCATGTCATGTCAAATTGTTGAGCTTTCAGGATTTCAAAGTATCTTCAATATTGTATAAAAAATCATCTTAAAAAATGACACTGGCTTGCTCCAATTGACATGATGATAAGTTAACGTCAACTTAGCTTTGGGTATTGGTTCATTTTTAGGTCACAAATTGTAGTAGTTCATTTGAGCTCATGTGTTAGCAGAAGTCATACTTGATTGCATTTTAGATGCACAAATCATGACCCTAAAGTAGAGAGGGGAAGCTTCAATTCTGAATACTTAAAAAAAAAAAAAAAAAACCTTGGCATGTGAGAGCAAATAGCGTCTACATGATTTTTATTTTATTTTCTTTTTTACTTTTTTTACACATGGGTAACAATACTTTATCAATAAATAAATAACACCAAGACAAGAGGGAATGAATTCCCAATACAAATAGATAGTCAGCCACACTTGGTTGGGACAAGGCTTAAATGGTGGCGGTGGTGATAATGATTTCTAAATAATAACTTAAAAAAAAAAAAAAAAACACATCCTTCTTGTTGGTCCTCGAATTCGGCTGTGCAAAACATGTGCGAGGGTTGTAAGCATGCCAGAACCGATTGGGTCCGATTCAAACCATGACCACCAACCCTTGGCGTCGAGATAGAGCATAGCTCGGTCGTGGCTCGACAGTTCGTCTATGCGGCCACTGTCGTGCGCTCATTACTCAAGTGATTGGCGGATGTTGGGACTCTTCCTCCGAATGAACTACTCTTCCTCCAAATGAACTCTTTTTTGCCTTGGAAATCCAAGGACTTGCAAAGGTGCAACAGTTGTATGGTCAAAATGAACAAGGAAAAGAGATGGACGCGGTTGGGAAAGATGCGAATGTATTACCACTATGAGGAATCGCATGCCAGCTAAGAGCAGATGGATGCTTCCAAAAGCAGCATGCTGATGAGCGAAGCTGAGGCAATGCCGAGAATTACAATCTATGGTCGGCCCAGCATATGAGCGTAGGCAGACGAGAACCTAAACTACGTCTTCTTTCAAATCCGGCACACAAGCACATATGGAAGGGAATTACAGCTACTAGCTACGACCTAAGTTCTGACAGATACACAGAGACGGACTGAACCTAATTCTACACTAAAGGTCCACTGCTACTAAGTAAGGAGAAACTAAGCCTAGATACACAGCATTGTGCTAGATTGATAGTTGTGTTTGTTGTTGAGTTACAGATCTTCCTGTCAGATTTGCTTCTGGTATTTATAGGCTGCAGGGAGAAAGATGAGAGAATAATCGTCCATCCACGTGGCTCCATCATGTGAAACCAACTGGGAAAAGAGCGATTACACTTTATCGACTATGATCTTGTCTTTGAATGTGCACTTAGAAGCCGACGTGACTAGGACAACCATCCATCTTTATCCGAGAGAGCTATAATACCGAAACTGTCCCAAGACGAGCCGATCCCTAGCCTCATGCTATTTGCCTTCTCAAATATCTTCTTTGCCATGCGGCAACATTGACACCGTCCATCTGATCCGTATGAAATTTGGTATAAACACTTCTAACACCATCCTTAGCTATATAATCCTAGATGTCTTATTTAGGAAAAAGGGGTTGTTTGAATGCTCATAAATTGGACCAAGGGGAAGCCAAGATCCTTGGAAGTACAGTTACAATCAGTGTTTTAAATAGCGGTAGCATGTAGCGTAAGCTACACAATACTTCTATTTTTTTAATTTTTATATATATATATACTTCTATTTTTTTAATTTTTTAATATTTATCATATATATATATATATATATATATATATATATATATATATATATATATATTAAATAGTAAAAAAGCAAAATATATAAATGTCACATTCTTCAAAATAAAAATCCCAAAGTTAAGAGCATTAAGTACAATACAAGTATAAAGAACATAAAACCGATAGTAACCGGCATTTTAAAAGGGAAAAAATCGGGAAAAAACTGAAAATACCAAGTTATTTTGTCTCCACATCGAAAAAAATTCAAAAAAAAAGGAACAATGGGCCTTAAAAAAATTTAATGGCAAACGTTCAATCACATTGTTTCCCGTGGTGTGGTCCACCTGAAATGTGGATCTAACTCATTTTTTTAGCTCATTCCATAAAATGAGTGTCCAAAATAGATGGACGGAGTAGATAAAATACGTTACATCATAATGGGGCTATGACATTGCGACTCACGACTGTAACATGAGCAGCATCCCCAAAATAAAGGACGTGGATTAGATACTGAGAGGTTGAGTAGCGAGTGGGCTACTGAAGTGACGTCACCAAGTTCCGTGGGCCCCATTATGATGTATGTGTTGTATCCACACCGTCCATCCATTTTGAGATATCATTTTAGGGCATGAACCAAAGAATGAGGCAGATAAAAAGCTGTAGTGGACCCCACCACTGAAAACAGTAGGGAAAGTGATTCCCACCGTTGAAACTATCCTAAGGCCTACCATAATGTTTACTTGAAATCCAACCTGTTCAAATGTTCCAAAAAACACGAAATAAGGGAAAATACAAATATCAGTTGATCTAAAACTTTTGTGGCCTGCAGAAGTTTTTAATGGTGGGCGTCACTGTCCCCACTGTTTTCTGTGCCGAGGTCCACTGAAGCTTTGGATTTAACTCATTCTTTGGATATTGTCCTAAAATGATATCTACAAATGGATGAAAGGTGTGGATACAAAACATACATCATGGTGGGGCCCGCGGAACTTGGTGATGTCACTTCAGTAGCGAGTCTAGCTACTAAACCTGTCAGTAGCTAATCCGCGCCTGAAAAAAAGGGCCCGATGACATTTTCGAAAGGGGAATAGGGTTTCCCGTTTCTATCTGGAACCCAAATCCCAATCTGAGGGTTTCCATTTCGAACCCAAATCTCCAAATCGAACCAAAATTCCTGAGAGATCGCAGATTATTTGCCGGAATTCTCGTTGATTTTGAAAATTTTCATCCATTCGAAGAAAAAAAGAAAGAAAAAGGGGAGGTTTTTTCATACCTGCGGAAGACTGAAACTCAACTGTTGTCGATCAAGGCCGACCGAATTCTTCTTCCAATCAGGTGTACCTCTTCTACAGGTACCGAAATCACCTTCTTACAATTTTTTTTATATTTTATATTTTATTTTTTGGCATTTACGATGCTCTCCCCAAAATTACAGATAGCACACGCTACCTACGCTACATGCTACGAAGCCGTAGTGTACGCTACGACCCCTGTAGCGCACGCTACAGGAGATATACGCTACCTGCTACGCTACGCACACTACTGAAAACACTGGTTACAATAAGAACACTTCCAAAAACTAAAGTCGGGTTAAAAATGTTTGGATGAGAAATCTAAAGTTGAATGGAATCATATATTTTGTGTTTGGATGATGAAATTGTGGAACTCTTCTTAAGATGCTAAAAGAGAATAAATTAGTGGATTCACGTGTTAAAAGTTGCACATATCGGCTCAACATGAACATGAGCGGCCCACTTAAATGGTGCATTCATAAATAGGCCACATATGTAAGATGAAAATTCATATGGACTGTCCACCATGTGGTCCCACCATTCATTGGCCATCCTTCTAAAAATTTGTATTGATCAAACAATCCTAGCCATCTGCCATGCTATTGATGAAGTGGAAAATGAATGGTCTATGTTAATTATACTATTTCAGTAAAATCATTATTTGGACTAGCAATCATGTGAAGCCCACCTCGATTGCCCATCCCTCTCAAAATCACTTCAGCTAACCATCTGACTAGTATTGGAAAAATGGATGGTCCACATTGTCATACTAGAAATGGTTCGATCAGTGATTTGACCATCAATCATGTGCTTTAATTACCCATCTCTCTCAAAATTCACCTCAATCCAATGATCCTAACCATCCTAACAGTCTTGGACATCTCATTTTTCTTATTTTCCAAACATTTTCCATATTTTTTTGCTTAAACAAAAATTCTAACCAATATGGCCCCAATATCGATATGCGACATTGTATCATATCATTTTTCCGTTAGGCCAATACACCGACCGATACCAACATTCAGAACCATGCAGTCCATAGCCCCCAAAGGACAGCCAAGCAAACCACCCACCAAACCGCTCTCCCACCCTTCCCTACACCTTCGGCGTGCCAAGCCATAAGGTGGTCTTCATTAGACCTAGAGAAAACCTACTCCACTATAAAGAAACCAAGGAAACTGTCCCAAACCTTCCGATCAAAAGGACAATGAATGAACAAGTGGTTAATTGATTCTTCGATATCCATACACATGACACATTTGTTAGGAAGCACCATTGACCTTTTTTTGCAAATTATCAATGGTGAGAACTTTCTTCCCCACAAGCCACGCAAATGCCACCACTCTAGGAGAGGCCCCATAAGACCACACCTTGGCCATGTGAACTTCCCGATCATCCCTCGGACACTTCCAAATCATGTTGTAGAAGGATCCAACTATGAACCTTCCTGGCTTGTCATTTTTCTACACCAAGGAGTGCTTTTCCCCTAAAGACTAGATGGCAGCCTTTAAGCTTTCCCAACTGCCTCACCAACTCCACTTCCTCATCTCACAAATATCTTCAGCATGGTGGCGTCCAAATAACCACCCCACCACAAAAAGAGAAGCAGCTTGCTACTAGAATATTAGCCTCTGGGGGCAAGCTAGCTAGGTTGGGGAAATCCGACCGCGAGCTTTTCCTAATCAGCACATCCTCCCAAAAGCAAATCCTCTCCCCGTTCCTAATCGAGAAGCAAACCCCCTCCCAAAGCCTCCCAACCGTATTTGAGACTGCCTTCCATGATCCTGATCCCATATAAAGAGAGGATTTTTTTTAACCTCCACCCTCCCTCTTGACAACCATACTTTCCCACAACCACCTCACGCCAAAAACTTCCTTCCTCCATCCCAAACCTCTATAACCATTTGCCTAGTAAGGCTAGGTTAACACCTTACATCTCCTTAATCCCCGCACCCCCTTCATCATACGACTTGCACAACGCATCCCATTTAAGAAGATGGAATTTCTACTTCTCATGTCCCTCCACAAAAACTCTTGCCGCAACCTTTCGATCTCATGCAACACCAACTTAGGACACTTCAAAAGCAACATAAAGTAAAGAAACATACTGGAAAAGGCTGCTTTGATTAGGGTAATCCAACCCCCTAAAGACAAATACCGTGACTTCCACCGGCAGAGCTTCATCTCCATTCTCTCAATGACCCCATCCCAGAGGTGCTTAACTGACTTACCAATGTAAAGCAAAAGACCCAGAAATGAAGGGGAAAGGACCTAGCATTGCATCCAAAGACTCGAGCAAAATCCTCCGCCTCTTCTTTTAGCAAGTTCCCCTAATAGCTCACTTAAGAATATTGATTTTCAGGCAAAAGACTGCTTCGAACCACCTAACTACTTTCCTTAAATTGTCCACCATAACTCAATATGCTTCCTAAAATAGGATCATGTTGTCTGCAAACTAAAGAAGAGACATTTGGAACCCCAAATCCACCACCCCAAAGCCGTGAATCAAGTTATCCGCTTAACCATTATCCAACATTCTACTAAGGGCCTCCACCACAACCACAAACAGAAACAAGGAGAACAATCACCCTGTCGCAAACCCCTCGTCGCCTTAAAGAACCCTTTAGGAGATTCATCGACTAACACTGAAAAAGTCGCCGATCGGACACACTATTGCATTCATTTTCTCCACCTTTACCCATGCCCTAGCCTCCTCAGCATGTATTCCAAAAATGCCCAATCCACGTGATCATAGGCCTTCTCTACATCCAATTTACTAATAATACATTTTCTTTCGTATTTGTACCGAGCGTCTTGCATTATGTGCAATAAGGGCACTATCTATGATTTGTCTACCCACCATAAACACCCCTTAAACCTTGGATATGACCCTTACTGGAACTAGCTTGAATCTAGATGCAAGTGTCTTAGCTAGGATCTTGTACAGATCTCCAATCAAGCTCATAGGCTTGAAATCTTTTAAGCAGTTTGCGCCATCCACCTTTAGAATTTTAACAATGAAGTAGGCATCTAAATTTGATAATAGACAATCCCTCTAATCGATTTCCAACATAAATCCCATCACATCTGATTTGACGACATCGACATCCTAAAAAATCTGGAAGAAGGCGATCAGGAACCCATTTGGGCCTAGGGCCTCATCCCTACCGAAAGAATCCACTGCTGACTTCACTTCATCTTCAGAAAACAACCTCTCCAAAAGCACAACATATGCATCCGAAACCTGAGCGAATTTTAGATTGTTTAACTGCGGCCTCTTTCAAACTTCCTCGATAAGCTAGTCCTTATAATAATGGACAACAACCTCACAAACTTGCTCCTCCTCTACCCTCCACCATAACACTATCAATCTCATCCTGGCTTGAGCACTCACAATGCTATCGAGGAATTTTGTATTTTTATCACTCTCCTAAAGCCAAACTGCTCAAGACTTCCACCTCCATTTGATCTCCTCCTCCTTAAGGCAGTTGGCATGCTCTTTGGTTAGGTTTATGCGCTCTGTATTTCCTCTTCAGAGATTACGTCTTCTTTAATGTCTATAGCCAGAATTCAATTGAGAATATTATCTCAGCTCTCCCAAACCTCCTTCAATACCTCAAAATTTTCTTTTAGCAGTTTTAGCTTTTGACAGTCTAAACCTCGCATTACCTTTAACCACCAAAGAGCTCCACCACTTCCTAACCAAATTCGAGAAACCCTCCACCTCTAACCACATAAAATCGAACTAGAAAGGTCTAGGGCCCCAATTCTCCTCCTCATCCATCTCCAACAAAATTGGACAATGGTCTGAAGTTGGCTGTGAAAGCCCCATTGACGTGCCAATGGAAACTTATCAACCCACTCTACTGAAACCAAGAACCTATTAATTCTAGTCATTATAGACCTTTCTTGGCTATTGGACCATGTAAATCTTACATCTCCCATTAACAAAGTCCACCATTTCATCGCAATCCCCCCACTTTGAAAACTCTCGCATGCTATGAGTGATCCTTCTGTCATTATTTTCAAACGTAAATATGGTCACGTTGAAGCATCTCTGACCCACTTCATGCCCCTAGCCATTGAAATATGTTCACCTTCCTAACCTTCCAAGAGCACCTTGAAATTTCCAATTGTTGAACCAAACATAACTTTCTCTGCTACCCCTTCACTGTCAAATATTTAAATAGGAGAGACATCAAACACTTCCACTAGAGCTACTTCTTCAAATGACATCTACTGAACCAAATCCGCATTATTGTTGCTTCCTCATTATCCCCGTCTTGTTGCACCACCACCATTTAGTTCCCTGACCTTACAGCCTCCATCGGCATACAACCATAAACATCCTCCTCCAACATGCATAGCAAATCCATCGCCACCTCTGAAGGGAGAAACCACCTGGTACCCACCCCTGCCAAACATAGCATTGGAGAGGAGGCAACCTGGTTTGTCACTACTCCAACTTCAACTCCAGCATTTTCCTTGAACACGACCAGCACCAATGAATCAGGGTCTCTGGAAAGGACTCAAGAGGAGTGAATTCCTCACATGTGAAAGGTTAAGTGCTTCTCCACACGCGTCGAAATAGCAAGTGGATTCGCATGGTTGACCCGAGGAGACTCACACATGAGAGAATTGAGCCTCTCCCCATCGAATATAAAAAGTCCAGCAAGAAGGTGCGATGTGTCCTCCTTTAGAGGTTCGGTCTAACCCTCTATCAAGGACATGATGGCACCAAGAAAGCCTCTGCCCCAACCACCCCCTCCAAGGCACCTGCTCCAGCACCTGAGCCAGTTGTTATCCCATTCCCCTCCCGCTCCCTCACCCATCTCTAAAACCCCCCATTCCTTCCCCGAACTTCTTCTACGACTCCTTTCCCCTCTTTGTTCTCTCCCTCCCAAACCCAATTCTCGATTGTTGTACCCCTCGAGCCATTTCCCCTAACTCTCTCAACTCCTCTTCCCCCGCCGCACACTATATGTACATCCTTGCCTCCTCTCTTCCAAGCTCCAGCTTCCTCCCCTTGTCTACTTGATTCCCCTGCCTCAAGCTTCCTCCATCGTCTAGCCAAGCTCACCAATTTTAGAAAGATTTTCTCACGTACCTCCAATCATATGCGTCTCGCCATTCACGCATAGAGGATCTTTAATGCACTTTAGATATGTTTTACATAATATAAAAATATAGACAAGATATGCAATTTGATGATAGAACTTGGTGAAGAGAATATGTATAAATCTAAATAAGCCCAATACAAAATTGGTAGATTGAGCACTTAAAGATACATAAGGCTCAAACCACATTAAAAAAAAAAAAAACTCTGGAAACTAATAAGCCAGGCTTCAAATCAATGTATGAGTATAAGAATGGCAAGAGACCAAATGATCCCAAAAAAGAAAATAAAAAAAGCTCAATTTTCTATTCTTGCTAGTCGAAAAACTTCTGACATTAACAAGCACAAATGGGCATTCGTTCAATGCTAGTATGACTCATCCAACATCTTGGGAGAAAGCTTCATACACCAAGGTAATTTGATAACTACTCCGTACAAGAAATGAGAACCCTAGAGGCCTCTACCACAATAAATGTGAAGCTAACATAAACACAAACTATTATCAAAATACCATGCTCATTAAATAAATTAAAATCAGCCAACAAGAAAAATTAAAATAGTGGAAAGATTGCATGAGCTAAGGATGAGAAATTGCAAAGGCCAAAGTGGCCAACTGAAAAAAAAAAAAAAAAGGATCCCTATATAGTTTAAGGTTAAACTAGCAGGATTGAATACTGTATGAACATATGCAAGTTCAAAACATATGGATAATGAGGGCGGCCCTATTCAAAATTTTGATTATGCCAAGGCACGGCCCGGCCTATTAACAGCCCTATTGAAAACAAAGTATGAAGAACCAAAGACAGCCTACTGGGTGCTACACAGTATGCCAATTCTAGAATTAGGTACAAACAAAGAAACAGAAATACAGCTTACATCACGCAGTTTGTTTCGCGGAAGCATGCGTAGAACAGCTTTGCGGATGACTTCTGTTGGATCTTTTGCTAACTGATCCTTTAAACTCCTCTCCTTAAGGTGGCCAATATACCTATAAGCTAATATAATTCAACATCAAGTCAAAGAAATACTAAGAAGCATAACGACTGAACAGTTTCAATCAGCAAAAAGCAGAAAATGAGTGTCGTCACTTGCCCAGTATGCCAACGATAAAACTTATTAGTTAGCTTTCTCCCTGTGACACAGACATCTTTCGCATTGAGCACAATGCACATATCACCATCTTCACGGTATGGGGTGTATGTTGGTTTATCCTTGCCTTGAATTACAGTAGATATTTGAGATGCCAATCTTCCCAGGATCTATTAAAAAACAGTGCCAGTGTAAGCAAGGTCAACTTATTGTTTTCCGCAAATGATTTAATTGTAAATTTCAAGAAAGAAAAGGTACAAGCTCAGCAAAGAGAATGCATCTTAACCTGGCCTTTTGCATCAAATACTCGCCATCTTAGACCCTCCAAATTGATTCGTCGAAGGCCAGCAAGCGCTTTCTACATAAAACACGCATAGAAAGATAAGGAGGGTGTTCTTCAATGAAAATAGAGTCAATAAATTCAATCAGATCGGATCAGACAAATCCATGTTATCTTTGAACTTGAGATATGTAAAAGCATAGCAGCAAAACTCACTCTTTTCGAAAAAAGAAAAGAAATTGCAAAATTGCATGATTGTATAAGAAAAATCATGAATAAACCACAAAATATTCAGTTATTAAAACTAGTGGGCAGTGGCACATGCAACACACATGGAGAGAGGATGGTTTTGAGAGAGAGAGAGAGAGAGAGAGAGAGAGAGAGAGAGATCTGTAGGGAAGGATGTGGGCAGCACGTAGAGAGAGAAAGTGGGTGCGACCTGCATGCAGAGAGAGAAAGAGAGTGCAGCTAGACACAGAGAAAGAAAGAGAGGGAGGAGAGAGGTTGCAGCTTACACACATAGTGGTGGATAAGGGAAGATGCAAGAAGGGAGAGATCTTGAGGGCTACTTGCATGAAAAAATCAAAATGGCAAAAATAGTCACCACTCATGATGGGGAGTAGGCAAATCTGAGCCATAGGTTGATAAGCACGGGCCTTTGCCAAAAAACTAAATCCCTTGAATATGTTCCATATCCCTTCAAATTTCCTTTTAAATCTCCGAGTTCACAACTCTCTTATGACTAATTACTTAGGAAAAATTGTCTGTGGCTACTCGAGTTACATATAATGGACATAGAATGAAAAACAAGCAAAACTCAAGGCTCTCAATAAGTTTTCTCTTACTGAAGTGCATGATGATGATGATGATGACAACGACAATGACAATGACGATGACAATGATGATGACGATAAATGATAGTCCTAATGTTTTGTAGGTCAGGCAAACTCCCATTTGGAACATTCCTGAGAGTTACCTACCCTTTTCATTACATTGCTAAATACAATATGCATATAAGCCCGAAAATTACACAGAAATAATATCATAACCACCTATTTTTTTCCGAGCCGAGGCAGTTTGTTTATTCTCGATAGCAGTCGAACACTTCTTTTTTTTTTTCGAAGGAATGAATTTAGTTGTCTCAATCCAACTATTCACATGTGGTAATTAATGTAGTTGAGTTGGGTTAGGAACATAGCTACTTGAGAAGGTTTTGTATGGTAAGAGTGAGGTTTAGGGTTAATAGGAATTTTTGCTTATTATAGATTCCATATAGCTTGGTTATTGCAATAAGAAAAAACATCAGAGTTTTGAAGGCTGATCCCCCACTAGGAGATCAAAACACTTGATATGGCCCATAGTCATAATAATGTGTAGGGGCAATTTAGGGATATTGCAACTCAATAATGGTCCTAGGAGGACGATCAACCAATCATCACATGCATTGCAGCTTGCTTAGCATTCCTCTTTAAAGAATCTAAAAGGTAGTGTTGTCAAAATATTTGCAATATGAAATTGCTCACCATAGAGTACGATTATGCAATTGCCCCACATCCCACACATGCATGTTTTGCACGTATGCACAAGAAAGGGCACACTTTCCCTTTTTAGGGAATCCCTACTTTCCTTTTCTTTCAAATCTCTACATTAGGAAATATCTTTACTTTTCTTTTCTTTTAAATCTTTATATTAGGAAATTTCCTTTGATATCTTTATATTAGGCAAGAAGTAATCTTATAATTTTTTATTTAAGTACTTTCTTATTTAAGTGCTTTCTTATTTAGGTAGTTTCTTACTTTTCAGTTCCTTGCTAGCTAGGAATTCTATTTTTAGATTCCACATATTTTATTGTAGATCGTAAGAATTCGTTATAAATAAGCTTAGGCCTATGGCATAAGATACTTGAATGATACTCTTTTATAAATTTTTCTTGTTTTCCCTATGGTAGTTGTTGAAGGGGGAAGTGATCTCTAGTTTAAGACTAGAAGACTGTTGAGCTCGCTCATAGTCTTGCATTCGTGGTCTCTAGCATTCAACTAGAGGATTGTTAGGTCCTTTCCCATAATCTCTTTCTTCTTTTCTTTTATCTATGTATTTGCTTCCCCTTTCGGAGTTTGCATTAACACCTTGTAGGTTCAAATGCAAATCCCAATTTATTGCAACCGAATCGTATGAATGGTACGATTATTGCATCAAGTCATATGATTTGTGCAATAATTTATGGATTGTGCAAACAGAGCCCAAAACTACATAAAACTCGATCTTTTCATTTTGTTTATACATTTTTTTTATTCTTGTTCTTTATGCTTTTGCTTTCAAAACATATAAAAGGCCCTCTCCTATTAAAAATCCTTTTTTTCCTTTGACAGAGAAGAGAGAGTTGGAGATTCCAATATTCAAAAACCTAAAACAAAGCAATAAAATTTTCTTTGGTCAATAGAATCAAATGCCAAATTTTCCAACATTGATTCTACACTCAAGAAACATATAATTATTGAAGGACTCATATATTCTTTAAGGTAAATTTCTTGGAAGACAAAACATAAAGGAAAGACAAGAATCCTTTAATACTATCACAATATGTGCAACGTATACAAGTTCCCAATTGCCCATATCATCCATTTTCAGATTTTTCGATATTTTAAGTAAATCTGAAAAGAAAAAATAAAAAATAAATAAAAATAAAAAGTAAAAAATCATACAACGTGTGACATAATTTGTAATTCGAAATGCTAAAAGGACCCACATCAATGATTCAGTAAAATGTACAAACATCTGGTAAGCTATCTCACAAGCACAGTAGAATTACACTCTTGTTGGGTGAAGTAGGTTCCATCTTGACATTGTCAGGATTACTCGGGCATAACCGACCAAAATCAACCTTTCAAAAATAATAATAATAACCGAGCAAAATCAAGCACAATAAAGAAGGCCACTAAAGCTGTGAGCTGGCCGTCCAATCCTGATCAAAAGGTGAAACCAGCAGTGGGATCCACACTTGATCGGCCGGTTGTGAGGTCCAATCCAGTGTGGTTGATCCACACTTGATCATCACTCTTTGAAAGTGAAATGAAGGGTGAAAATGGAGATTTCTAACAAAAATGTGACTTATGATGATACGATTTTCAAATATAAATAGAAGTAAATTCAAAATAAAAGGGACGAAGAAAAAGGGGAAATTTTAGAGAGGGAGAGAGAAGCAGACCTTCAAGTTCCCGCTAAAAGCAGGAGCGGCAGTCGACATTCTTCGGTTGGGGGCCGGGAAGGGGAAGAAATGCACCAACAACCTACCTACAATCAGCTCTCTCCCTCTCTCTCTCTCTCTCTCTCTGCAATTGCTGTGCGCCTCTCTCCGTTTGCTAGGGTTACAAGCTTCTTTTTTCTTGCTTTTGAATCGGGCCCAATTCGGTGAAGCCGTGACAGTGGGCCTCTTGTATTAATTTATCCACACTGTCTATCAGTTCTGCAATCTCAAACGCCAGGAAAACCCTGCAAACGGACAGCCTGATCATCGATTTTGGACGCGGACTGCGGATTGAGTAAACTATGTGGGGCCACCTTGATTTATGTCCACGCCGTCCATCCATTTTTTCCAGTTCATTTTAAATTATGATCACAAAATCGTAGTATATTGCAAGCTCTAAGTAAACCACACAACGAGAAACAGTCAACCGAAACCTTACTTGGGCCACAATGATTTTTATTTCTTCCAATCTTTTCAGAACGTCACACAGAAATGGATGAAGAGAAAAATATATATATAAAGAAAAATAAAAACAAATAGCAGCTTGATTCAAACTTCTGTGGGCTGTGGCCCTAAAAGGTTTCCAACGGCAGGCATTCAATTCCCAATGTTTCTTGTGGTGTGATCCACTTGAGCTTAGGATATGCTTGAATTTTAGGCTCATTTCTTAACATGAGCTAAAAAAATAATGGACTCAGTGGATATGACAAATACGTCACGGTGGGCTCTACAGTGTGTTTACTGATCAGTACGCTGGCTACTGAGTTACCGAGTTACTCAGTAAGCAGTCCAACGTCCCTCAATGCTGGAAAAACTCTGTGAGCAATTGAATGTGTTTTATCCAGGTCATTCATCCATTTGCCAGCTCACTTTTGGAAGCAAACTCAAAAAATGAGGCAGATTCAAATCTAAAAATAGACATCCAAATCTCAGATATACCACACCACTGAAAACAATCATGGTTAAACGCCCACCATTAAAAAGTTATTGGGGCCACTCTCATCATTAAAAACTTATGGGACACTGAAGTTTTGGATCAAGCTGATATTTGTTTCCATTGTTCAGGTTTTATGACCTAATCAACAAATTAGATAGCAAATAAACATTGCATTGGGTAACAAATTAAATTAGATAGCAAATAAACATTGCATTGGGTCTTATTAAGCTTTTAATGGCCAGTTTTAGGCACCACTGTTTTCGTGGCGTGTTTCACCTGAGATCTGGATCTACCTTATTTTTGGGCTCAAGGCATAAAATGAGCTAACAAAATGGATCAAAATTGTACATCATGGTAGGGTGCACACAACACTTTGTTAGTATGCAACCCCATCTCAACTTGGGCAGGTCACGCATGAGATAGGGTCAACCCATGGCCAGGACCCAACCCAATGGACCCTAACCCATCTTGGGTTGGTAGGAAGTCGTAGGGAATGAGATCGATGGAGAGATTTGTAAAGTGAAAAAGATGAGCAGTTTGAAACCTTTCTGTGCTCAATGTGATGTTATATGCCATCCAACCTATTGGCGAGGTGATAAAGGGAAAACATAAGTATTATTGTGCCCTATTTTTTACTGTTCCTGGGAGAACCAATTAGGAAAAGACATGCATCATTGTACGAGAAGTATATAGCACGCTTAAGATCTGCAAGGATATATAGTGCATATTTTTCGGAGATAACAGCTGGCACTGGTTGGATAATACACGTCAACGTGGCCAAGCAACGAAAGATGGAACGTAGTCAAGAGAAAAGCGGTGTTGAGCAGTTGCTAAGACAGTTGTCCGAGAAGAGTCCGGAAGGCTGGAGTAGTGCTGAAGTAGTTGCTGTAATTGATCGGACATGGAAAGAAGCATCTAGATGGTTATGTCATTGATATCTATAAATAACAAATGAGTTCAACGAAGCAAAGTGTTTCATACTAACCCAATCAAACAAATCAAATCTATCAATTATCCTTTATGTTCCTTAGTATAATCTGTCATTTATGTTCCTTAACATAACCAGTAGCCTAATCTTACATTAGGAGTAACAGTAATCCAATAGTTATAATCATTAGCTGTAATTCAAGTCTACGCTCATATGTTGGACGATTTCCATTGAAATACAAGCAGTTCTTCTTTCAGAAAGTTGCTTTGTAGTTACTCCCTGTAGTCGAGTATAAGTGTTTCCTTTTTGTTTGCGTTTAAATATGAAAGTCTTTTCATATGAAAGGCAAGGTGCAACTCATTCTCAGAGGACAAACCCTAGCCTCCGATAATTGCTTGATCATCTTAAACAACATCTTACGAGTGGTTGAATAGGCGACCGGTCTTATCGGATCTCAATCATATTGGTCATTTCTAATGTATTTTGCTATCTTGATGCTTGGGGTTAAGGTTGTTTGATTAGAATCGAGTCGCACAGTCGATTCTAGCATGCCCGCCCATATCACACGTGACCGAATTCTGAATTCGAGAGGCAATAGTTTTTATCATGCTCCGTGAGACACCTGATTTGGTAAATATACCAATGTGACCTAATTTTAAGTGATTAACCCAACTTTAAAAACATGAGTCAAAAGGTTACCCGAAGCACATTTGGGGCCAATGAACCCGTAACACCTTCTTCACTGCCTCCAATACCTGAACTCATGGGTTCATCATCAAACACAATGCCCAACATCCAAACCAGGATAGGGCATCCTCGTATCGGAGCGACCTTCTTGAGATGATATCAGTTGGGTTGTGTGATATGCAAATGTGAATCTAGCATATTATGGAGCAAGGGAGGGCTTAAGAAGAGCAAGCATGAGCTCAGGTAGAGCAATAGTGAATTCAAACAGAAACCTTCAACGGGTGGATGGCTAGCCAGACGTAAAACTTGAACCGGATGCTAGCTATCCTTACTAAAAAAAAAAAAAAAGGGCGCCTAGTGCACCTCAGCAAAACATCGAAATCAGTTTTGTTGGGAATTTGGCTCCAGTAGCTCCCCCACCATGAAATATGCATCCTGCTCCAACACAAGGTATGTGGATTGTGCCTCCGCCCGCCAAATTCAGGCAATTCGAGCAGGAGGTCAGAAACTTCATTCATAAAGTTAGAAATCAATGAATGCCAGAGGCTACCCTTTTCCTAGGAATCCACCTTACAATGGGGGACAATGTCCAGTATGTCCAGATCTACCACGTAACGACCCGTAATTCAAACTAGGGGAGCAATTTGTTAGTATGGCCCACTTAAGGCCCATATGCACCCTATACTCTAAGACTGGCTGTATTAGGAATTGACAAAGAAAATGGACGGAGTAGATTTCCCCAGACATCATTGTGGACCTCATACACAAGGTGCTTGTACACAGGACACGCACACCTGCAGTACATTGAAACCCTCCGCATGGTCAAACCAAGTTTGACCCGCACCATTCAAAAGAAAGAGATTTCTCTCTCTACTTTCCTGTTTTCTCGCCCACAAGGAGTTCAAACAGGGCAGCCTTCTGCTAGCACCATCATGGCCCACATGGATAATTCGAACCGTCCATCACATTGGGAAGCTCGGTCTGATCAAAACCTTGTCATCTATGTGCATCCATGCAGACACATATGCACATAGCAACAGATGCAAGTGGTCTAGACACCCGCACCAGACGA
>JAJHSJ010000005.1:44347457-44747457 GCA_021015155.1 Magnolia officinalis | reverse complement strand
GTTCATTGTTGTTTCAAATTTAGTTTTGTAGAGTGGCCAAATTTTCTGTTTCTGCATTCATGAGTATTTTGTATTTTTATATTGTAGAAAAATCATAATAGTTTAATGGTTTATGGTCTGTATTATGATTTAATTCACTGTCCATAGTTTTTTTTTTCTTCACATTTCAACATATGTTTTTTCAGAATATCGACACCCACACTACATGTTTTGGATATTTCCATTATTTTTCAACTTACGGTTGTTTTACTTCTACAGTTTGTGAATAAACTGCGCTATGCCAGAGAAGGTGCAAAGGATATAATGGATAGAACATGTGCAGATTTGCCCTGGGAAGTTCGACTTGAAGTTGATGGCAATGATGTTGAGATCCCAACGGTGAGCTCAAACTATCTTCTTTCCACGGTCCACCCCTCTAGTCAGTCCTCAGTATGAGGTTCTCAAATAAGAGTGACTCATGATTAAAGTTAAATAACTGGTGCAATAGATTTTTGAGGCCAACTTATTCCCTCAATTACGCTTGTACAGCACAATCGAAGTACTCCGGTCCTATCCTGGCTTAAGTCAGTATAAGAGCACTCTTTTGGCATGTTGGTGGCAAGCATGATTCTCACTTTTGGCATGTTGGTGGCAAGCATGATTCTTTTGTGTGGCAATCATGATCATTTGACATCATTTTTCTGTGGCAGTGAAACATGATAAAAGATTTTTTCAACATGTTTTCTAATTTGTTTGTCTTTACTTAATTTTGGTGACCTTCACTTTTGTTTTTTGTCAGGACACATTACATGGTGTTACTACATCCAATGGTACAACTGGGAGTGGATCCCAACCAATAAAACCTTCTAGAATGATTTTAGGCCCCACCATGTTTTTGTGGTCATCCAATTCATTCATGAGACACCCCCACTTGGATGAAGGGATGTACCAAAAATCAGACCATTCCAAAACTCAGGTGGGCCACACCACATGAGCTTTTAGAGGTTTTAGGAATAATTTGACATTTTTCCCTATGGTATTTCCCACCTGAATTTTGGATTGGCCTGATTTTTGGCTTCTACAATGAACATGAGGGGGCTAATACGATGAGTAGAATGGATTTGATGAACCCATCATGTGGGCCTCATAATTGGCTGGTAGCATGACAATTTGTGATGGTACCGACACCATGTGAGTGCACCTATACTCACACACATGCGCACGCACACATGCACATATGGAAAATGTTCCTAGGGTTGACCTTGCTGAAGTTACGATAAAGGTCAAGTTCTATGGGTCCCACCATGATGTCTATTGGACATTGATCCTGTCCATCAGATGTGTCCCCCCACTTTAGGTCAAGAGCCTGAAATCCAGCCCGATCCACGACTTAGGTGGTCCAGACGACAGGAAGCAGTCAAGAGTGGATGTCCACCCATTAAAACCTTCTTGATTGTTTTTGGGGCCCACTGAGATGTGGTTCAGACATCTAAGCCATCCATTGAGGGTGTCCCTCTTGGATGAGGGGTCCCACCAAGTTTCAGGCTATTCCAGAACTTAGCTGGGTCCCACAATGATTTTAGATGTTTTAGGTATGATTTTGCATTGTTTCAGATGGTGTGGGCCACCTGAGTTCTGGATATGGCTGATTTTTGGGACAGCCCATCACCTTGAGGGGTTTCACCTGGTGCATGGTTCATATGTCCAACACAAATCATGGTGGGGCTCACAAAGGTCGACCATATAGGAACATTTCTCATTATGTGTTTCCACACACACACACACACACACACACACACACACACACATATGCTCAATGGAGTATCGTCAATAGAGGGGAGGGAGGGTCCAACCCACCCACACACACGTATATGCTCAATGGAGTATCGTCACTAGAGGGGAGGGAGGGTCCCACCCACCCACATATATATGCTCTATGCTCAATGGAGTATTGTCACTAGAGGGAGGGAGGGTCCAACCCATTTCATTTGGTCATATCTCATGTATGTATGTATAGGTAAGTTGGGTGTCGAACCCGAGACAACCATTTAGCTATGGCCTCAAACCCCACCCATTTATATATTTTTCCTCTTATGTTTGTGAAAGGTCTAGTTACAAATCTATGTTGTTCCTATGTGAGGGAAAGTCACCATAAAACTACCCCATCTGTTTATATATTTTTATTCTATGTTTGTGAAGAGCCTAGTTTTAACTGACTTCATTTCTTGTGACAAGGCCAACGGAAAAGCCTTTGTATAGCCGGGTACAAATCTATGTTGTTCCTGTGTGAGGAAAGTCACCATAAAACTAAAAGGCATCACCTCTTTTACATTTATAAGATCATTTCAGTGTGCGTGTTTATATATATATATATATTTTTATGCACCTACTCATCTACACATGCACCCACATGGGCACTCGAGCCCTGATCTCAGTGTTGAAACACAGTGTGTCTACCACTGAGCCATGGATTGAGATCCTATAAGATCATTTTAGTATAGAAGGTTAATCAAGGACAGAAACTGAGGCTCTTAAAATGAAGGTTGATTCATGACTGTAATAGAGACTAGTCAAAATCTTCAATCATGCAGCCTCTCTCTTATGTTTTATGTTTTTTATTTTTATTTTTAATTTTTTTCCCTAGGATGCCGAAGGTGTGCTTGTGCTCAACATTGGCAGCTATATGGGTGGAGTTGATCTTTGGCAAAATGAGTACGAGCATGATGATGAGTTTGAGCTGCAGTCAATGCATGACAAGATGCTTGAGGTTGTATGTATTTGTGGAACATGGCATCTTGGAAAACTTCAGGTTTGATGAATTTACCCTCTTTCTTATTTCCACCTTTTGCTAATTCTAATGCATCATCTGTTTACTTAATAAATTTTGTAGTTAACAAAACAAATATACAAATATTATGTGTTAATGTTATCAATTAACTATACAACCTTTAGTGCAGAAATATGTAGTTGGGCCTGGTGTAACATCACCATTTACAGACACTTTGGGTTATGAATACCTTATTTCAGTGCTTTCTTTTTCTTCCTCTTTTTTTTTTTTTTCCTTCATTTTTGTCACTCACTGCTACTTGCTATGTCAATAACCAAGGTAAAGACATGATGGTAGGCCTGGCAATGGGTGAGCCTTGGTCTGGTTTAGGCCCGAATTTTGAACTGTTTGGGCTGGCCTATTCAAAATACTGATTTTGGTTGCCCCAGGTCTGGCCCATTGCCAGGCCTCCATGGTGGTGTAACCCCTTTGTCATGGGAATGAATGATCCATATCTAAACTCTAAAGGCAAGTTTTATTAGTAAGAACTTATGAAGATTCCATGACTTCTCGCATATTGAATTCATGAGGTCCCATACACGTGTATGGCTGAGCCCCCAGCCCCCTAATCAGGTGTCTACTCATCACGTGTGCTACAATGTCCACAATGTTCAAACAAATGGTTGGCCAAAATGAAAAAAAAAACTTGCCTAAGTTTATTTCGGCCTGTCAGTTTGGTTTGTACATTCAATGTGTCCCATCGGATGGTGGCCTGTGGACAACTAAGATGTTCCACATGGGTGCCACATCGGCATATGTAGATTCTTGATCAGTTGGGGTCTGGGCCATTAGACACGTGAGGGATTAGCAAACCTCTCTAATACCTAAAGAATGCAACGGTAGTTTGAGTTAACAGTAGGAGACAGTTCTGCCTTTGTTTCTCTTGAAACAAAATTAGAAAATTTAAAATTGATTTTCTGTTTCACTTCATCTTTTGCTCTCAACATGCATACTGGCTGTTGGAAATGGTCTCTCAATATCCAAGATACATAGAATATCTTATTTAAGGGCGTGTTTGGTTAATTTCATGATATGTGGTGCAACCACCAAATATCATGATATTTTGTCCAACCAAAGGCACCCTAAATAAAAAACTTGAAAAATGGAAAATAATAAATATTACAGTGGGCCAGAGGAGATTAAAGAAATAAAACTGAACCGTATATTTCAATGACTGAGCTACAACACATTTTAGAACCGAAGAATAGGTTGATAGTTTTAGCACAATGCTTCATCCATTTAGAGTTCTATTCTTCTCTTGTTTTTATTTATTATTTATTATTTATCATGATATTTTGTCCAACCAAAGTCACCCTAAATAAAAAACTGGAAAAATGGAAAATAATAAATATTACAGTGGGCCAGAGGAGATAAAAGAAATAAAACTGAACCGTATATTTCAATGACTGAGCTACAACACATTTTATTACTGAAGAATAGTTTGATAGTTTTAGCGCAATGCTTCATCCACGTAGAGTTCTATTCTTCTCTTGTTTTTTATTTTTTATTTTTCCCTCTGAAGTTCTTTCACAATCTTCCATGGTATTTTGAACTGCATCATTATTTGATTGTTCTAATGTGCTATGTTCTACAGGTAGGACTTTCACAGGCTAGAAGATTGGCCCAAGGCAAAATGATAAGAATACATACGTCTGCTCCCTTCCCTGTTCAGATTGATGGAGAGCCATGGATCCAACAACCTGGCTGTCTAGAGATAACACATCATGGGCAGGTACAACATACTTCAGTTTCCTTGCAGATACCATTCTTGCTTGTGCACACAGATGGTAACGGTGGCCATAAAGGCCACCACCGTTACCTTTATGATATGGGTTGTAATGGCTGTTATGCTGTAACGGCCATTACAGTCTCCCTTTTTTTTTTTTTTTTTTTTTTTTTTTGTATATTGAAAAAAGAACTGAAGAACCTGTATCAACCTTGTAATTGACCGTTATGGCTTTTACTTGGTGGGTCCCTCTAGGTTATGGGATATACCAAAAATCAGCTGTACCGGAACTCATGCGGGCTACACCATCTGAAATAGTGTGAAATCATGCCTAAAACATCTAAAAGCACTTGTTGGAGCCCACTTGAGTTTTGGATACAGACGAAACTTGGTGTGACCCCTCACCCAAGTGGGACACATACAATGGATGGGCTGGATTTCTAAACCACACTTCTGTGGGCCCTATAAACGACCACGAAGGTTTCAATGGGTGGATATCCGCTCTCAACTGTTGTCTATGGTGTGGCCCACCTAAGTCATGGATTGGCCTGATTTTTAGGCCTGTGGCCCCCCATGAAGGGTGCATATGATTGATGGGGTGGATGTCCATCACACATCACAGTGGGGCCCATAGAGCTCGACCTCATGGAAAGCTTCCGCATCTATCGTGCGCTGCAAGTCTTTCTGCAAGTCAGAACAGGTTTTGTGATGGTATACAAACATCTCTATCACCCCTCTCCACTAATACAGGTGGCAAGTGGGTGTTTCGATTGGGATCATCCATCTAGTGGACCCTCTCATGGAGACATCTCTACCACCGCATCATGCCCTAAATCCGTGATATTCTCTGAGAATGGATGTTCCCAGCCATTCTAATTGTGGACAAACATTGACAGCTAATAGAGAAAAGGACAGCAATGCTCCACATTCAATGGGAAGACATGCAAATCTGGAAGGATTTGAGTCTCCCAGTCCTGGAGAGATTTCATGGGCATCCCTTATACCATGTTGCGAGCCATGAGATGAATGGTTTTGATCATGGAAATATGAACCCTGCATGTAGGCAATTTTATGCACCAGCAAATTCCATATTTTCTGATGAGCAGGACCTGTAATGTAAGTCCTCGAATAGTGTTCAAGGAATTATAGGATCTTCAACCTTAGGCTGTATCTTCCAACTTGAGAGAATTTTGCGGCATGGTCTGTTCACATTGGGACCAACTGTCAATTTGTCTGGATTATGGAGCCATGAGCTCCACTTGTCAGAAGAGGATCCTATTATTCTTCTGTGCTCTAGAGTAAGAAAAGGGAAAACAACGAGGAATTACTTGGTACTTGGCCTGCATTTGCTAGGACCTTTGTGGACCATTAGTTTGTTTCTCTTCTTAACCATCTACCTGTCGATTGCATGTCGAAAGTGGTTAAGTTGTTTTGTAGAGGAGAATCTGAGTCATGGTGCATCCACATTGGGACAGAACAGATCAATGGTCGGAGTTAGATAAGCATGGGCTCCTCTTGTCAGAATTGTAAAGGGTCACATACCATAAAACTTTTCAAACCAAAAATAACAATGGGGGGTATCAAGTTAATGTTGTGGAAGGCTTTGTTGGATTGACTGTTTGTTGCTTAATTTCTGAATCAAATTTGAATACTTCCATTTGGGGTGGCCCAATAATGGGAAAACAGATGATGCAGAAACCATGGCACTTGCGGCTCCCACCTGTTCCCTGAGAATAAATCATTCACAATTCTTGTCCAAGCAAAGCATGAAGCATTGTGGTTACGATGTGGGGAGTTGAAAAATCTGAGTCAATTTGTTGTTTGGTTGCTACCCCAGGTGTTCATGCTGCGGAAGGCATCAGAGGAGCCCACAGGGCATGCGGCTGCAATTATGACGGAGGTCTTGGTGGATGCTGAGTGCAATGGTGTCATCAACACGGCTCAGAAGAGGTTGCTTTTACAGCAGATGGCTCTCCACCTGACCTAGTCATCGCTGCTCTGCTCTAATCCCCCCACAGCAATGTCACCTTTTAACCACCTGGGTTGTTTGAAGGCCCAGATCTGTTTTGAAGGTTTGCTTCTTTTGACCAAGGAGCTACCACTAACACATCTTATGAGAGAGAGAGAGCATTGTATTCATATATAGATTCATTGAGGCAGGAGAATACCATTGGTCTCTCTGCCGAAAGAGCACATGCCATTTTTTTGAAGCGACAGGTTCTTTTGGTGACAATTCAAAAGGAGTATTCGTTTCTAGAAGTGTCCAACCACAACAACATGTTTGGAAAAAAGAAGGAAAAAGAAAAAGAACATGATGTATAGCGGGATTATATCTTGGGAAGGTCCACCTTGCAGTGTTATGGACCATATTCTTTTGGACCTCTTGTAAGCCGGTGGTGGCCCCCACTGCACGACTGCTGCCATGTCAATGTTTGAGAGTGACCTAATGCTACGAGCAGATAAATCTGCCTGGTTGCGGAAACATTTTTAGATTCGCGAGTCTAATGAAAATTTCGGTTTGAGCCCATGACCCAATGGTGTTTCAACATCAGAATTTGAGTCCAGCTAGCTTTCTTAAGGAAAGTCCAATTGATGGAGATGCACAGGTTAATCTTTAGACTAATTCCACATTACATCAATCCCAGGGGACCAGGTTTTTCTTGTGTGGGACAAACGCCCTCCAAGCGAAAATGGTTGCTTCTTCTTCGACGTCTGCTCACAACAACACATTAATTTCATTCTTTATGAAGAAAAAAAGTTAACAAGAAAAAATAGAAAAAAATAAATCTTTAGTCAGAGCCTGTGTGGATGTTTCATGATTTTCAAAATTTTTGCCATGGGTATATAATAATACGTTTGTTTGGTAGATGCATAGAAATATGGGTAAATCTCATTTTAACAGTTGTATTAGAGATCTTGACCTATAATGCACATAATTGCTGTTAACTAAAATGATATCAACCCATTTTAGGTGTCTACCAAATAGGGCCCAAGATCATATGTTGCTTTTGAAATGGACATGAGCACAGCCCGGAAAAATTAGGCAGGTTCACCTGTCAGATGGGGGCCATGGGGACCGAACCAAACCTAAAACAAGTCATGCCATGGATCGCTTTGAGCATTTGCAGATGCACCATATTTGCACTCGTTCCAATGTGTAAATGGATAGGGCTGTACACTGGTTCGTCCACTTGAATTACTTGTAAGACTATCATGAGACATGGCATCAGCAGCAAAGCAGCTACGTGCGTCGAAAGTTAGTTTGGTAAACCCTTAAAAAGAAGTTGAATATCTTAATATTGCTTGAAAAAAAACAACCTTGCTTTTTAGCTTTTGCTGAACACCTTTTTCCCTTTGTAATTTTTTCCCTATTAAAGTTAGGTTTCGATTTGAGAGATAGAGGAGAGAGGGAGAGATGGGCTTCTTGGCTGGTAATATATTGTTTACTAAACATATTTATGCACTGAATAAGTAGAAATCAGTTACCTGTGACGTAAGTAGCTGAACTAAAATGATTTGCAATCCAAACGAGTGCAAAAGGATTTTCTCATGTTCATTTTTAAGTGGAAAATTCCGGAAAAAGAATACAACTTCATTTCCCTAGCTTTCTTTAAAAAAGGGGTAAAATCATTTTTATATATATAAAATTCTTGGATTATGCTAAGAGTTGTACATGAGTTGAACCGAGTCGAGCTTGACACAACTCGACTCAGGTCGGCCACTAGTTGACCCCAGCTCGCACTCGGCTCGGCTTGGTCCTCAAGCTTGACTGATCAGCTTAGCTTGGCTCGGTTTGGTCAGTAGCTCGGGCAGTTGAAGCCAAGATCGAGCCTGTGTGGCATTTTCACAAACACATGAAGTGCACCTTCAATTATTAAAACAACAACAACAATCTACAAGTATTTCATCAAGCACTCGGTAGGCAATATCAAAATCAAGATACAAGGGTATTTGTTTCATATCCATACCTTCCTCGCCACCAACTGACACTTCGTTGAGTCATTTCATCAAACACTTGGTGAGCAACATCAATATCAAAATAATCGAGTCATCAAATTGGTTTGATCCGAGTTCAATTCGAGTTGGGGTTCGATCCGAGTCGAGCTCAGGCAAGCTCGAACTTGGTTCAAAATTTTTTCGAGCTAAAAAAATCAGCTTGACTCTGCTCGAATTCAGTTTTGAACCGAGTTGAAACGAGCTTTTTCAAGTCGAGTTGAGTGAGCTAACCGAGCTAACTCGGTTCGTGTACAGCTCTAATTATACTGTTTTTCATTTCCTGACAATTTCACAGGAGTTTTCCATTCAATATTTTGGATTCTCTCCATTCGAAAGGGCCCTTAAAAGATAAATTCGTTCTCAACCCTCCGAAATAATCTACGGAATTTTATGTAAAAATTATTTGTAAAGTTGGACTTTACAAACTAATTCCTCAACGAACGGAAATTACCGCGTAATGCTTATTGTGTTTAGAAATTATTTAAACACTTTATTTTAGTTTTTCCTTTAAAAAGTGGTGAATTGAGAACTGTGGGGCCCACGAGATGCAAAGGTACGAATCAAAACCTAATGGCCTTTTATTATCCTATTTACTCTATAATTCTATTCTAACTGTCTAGGGATAAAAATTCAGAAAGAAAGCTTACTGGTTTGGTTGGTCTGGTTATCCCGCCGGCGATGGCCAGGAGGAATCTAACCCGCTCAATAGATGCATCATGCAATGATTACCAAAAGGACCACAAGGATTAAATGATAAGATGGGCCAAACATCACTTGAAAACATCTAAATTCATGTATAGCTCATCTGATGATTCCATCTGCCAAATCTTTGGGTGTTGTGAACATCATGGTATGTTTCATTTGTTAGAAGGATTGGATATTATACACATACCATAAGACTTTCTCTATTTCGCTACCCTTTAAAGGAAAAAAAAAAACTAAACAAAGTCATTTTGATACTTTGATCCATTTTAAAGCATCTTGCCGAAATTTTGTTTCATAGAGGCATTGTTTGGTAAGATGCAAATTTCTGAGGAATTTTGCAGTAAAAATCCCAATGATCTAAACCAGTTTAGCAAATAAAATAAAAATAAAAATAAAAATAAAAATCCCACTTCTTTCGATCTTCTTTTTTCACATGTATGTATTACACACAAAGAAGAGGAGCATGGAGCGTATTACGCACCGGTGATGCATGCCAACACCCCACCACGGTGGCTCCTAAAACCAACAACTTCCTTAGACAAACGAGCTTTTTCTCTCATCCTCTCTGGCGAGAATCCTTCGACTGTCGACATACTCCGTCGATGATGACCGTCCCGTTCTTCTTCTTTATGGAATTTGGAGTAACTCTCCGGTGGGGGAGTCATGCAGGCACGGCCGTTAACGTGAGGCTGAGATTCGTTGACGTGAAACATCCCTGATGGGGCATGCGACAGGCATCGGTACTTACGACGAGTGTTTTTTCCCTTGATTGTCTTGTAAAACAAAGGAATGAGGCCTTCCATGCGTGGATGGATGACACACATTTGGAAGGGTGGAAGAGTTGGGGGTGGGTCTTATAACGAAAGTTTCTACTCTTTTCTATTATTATTATTTTATTTAAAGAATCTTACAAGAAACTGCCTAATTAATTTGGAATTTACATTCTGGTACTTTATTCAAAAAGATTTTTGAAAACGCCCCCATTAATCCACATAATTATCAATCTACTGCCTTTCCGTGCATTTCTTTAAGGGTCGGTTGGGCTGCTTGGGTGTCCCTTGCTATAAACATTATATAAAATTCACCACAACCACCAAGTGTGTCACCTTGTTACCTCAAGAGAAAAAATCATACCCATTCATGATTCAGGTGGACCACGTGATTGGAAAAAGTGTATAGTACAGCGATTGCCCTCTAAACTATTTTCTTTGGTATGGCCCACCTAAATCACAGATGGGCTTGATTATTAGGCCTCGTGCCTAAATTTTGGTGTGGTATCTAATGGTTGACATTGATTTCATATAATAACCACGATGGGTGTGGTAAAAATTAAGGGTGGATGTCTCTCTTCTAACAGTCTTCTTTGGTTTGGCCCGCTGAATCACGAGTCACCCTGATTTTTGTTGGTTTTGGGTCTAAACTAGAAATATGCATACACATCATGGTCTGGCCCTTCAAAAATCAAGTACAAAGAGATTATTTAGAAAAACAAGAATTGCGTAAGACATTGCTCTTAATTTTGATGGGGTCCACTGTGATGTTTATGTAAGATCCACCTTGAATATTGGATATTTAGACTCATATTAGACCTAGGGTCAAAAAGTAAGGTTGACATGGGTCACACCAAATAAAACACTTAAGAGAGAGACATCCACCCTTAATTTTTATAGAGCCCAAAATAATAATTACATGAAATCCACTCAAACCATTAGATTTCACACAAAAATTTATGCCTGTTGCCTAGATATCATACCCATTGTAATTCAAGTGAGCCACACTAACTACAATAGTCTAGAGGGTGAGTGTTGCATGTCCACTATTTTCAATCATATGGTATATGTGAATCATAGATGGAGCTAATTTTTGAGCTGGTCTAACATGAGATGAAGGAAGTGATGGTTGGAGTGGATTTTCTATAAATATTACGATGGGGCCCACCCGAGCAACCGATCCATTTGCTGGCACGGTGACAGTGAAGATGGTAGAACGACAATTAGATCAATTAGTGATGTATCTTTTTGAAAAGGATACCAAATGTAAATTTTTTATCAATTAGGTACTTTTTTTGTTAAATTTTCTTTCATTTATTAATTTGAAAATCTGAGTTCGAACAAGTGACCCCTCTATAAATTATAGTGCTCTAGTGGCATAGTTCATTTGGACACTCCAATCTATCAATCTTAACAGTTCATCAAGTCTAGAGAAAAAATAGCAAGATCCCATCTATCCTTGTTTTGGCCTAATTATCTAGTAAGTCTTTTTTACCAGCCATGGATTGGGTGGTTACAATTGCCTATGAAGAGTAATCCTTTAAAATCATAAGCAATCCAGGGTGGGCCTTAACAAATGGATAGGTCAAATTATTGATTGGAGTTTTTTTTTTTTTTTTCTGGCTAAACAGTGGCCGTCCATATTGAAGACCATTGATCAAATGGTCAATATTTGTCAGATTCTTGTGAAGTTTGCATGGTAGCCCATGAAATGTGCACCGGACATGATGAATAGTCCAGATCAATGGATTACACTGCCTAACTTATAGCTCTCTGAGAGCACTGAAGCATCTCTCTCTCTCTCTCTCTCTCTCTCTCTCTCTCTCTCTCTCTCTCTCTCTCTCTTCTCTCTCTCTCTCTCTCTCTCTCTCTCTCTTATTATAGAATTAGAAAGATCTGAGGTGATCTTTATTAAATTTGCAAGATATAGATTTGATAAATGCTTAGCCCATGGGCACACGCAAACGTGGCCTATTCAGCAGGTGGGATCCACGTGCACTTTCTTTGGCCCAAAAGTCAGGCAGGCCCACTGATCAGGTGGGTCTCAAGTGAAAGTTGAATAGAGGCCATTGGATTGTTTCCTTTTCTCTCTCTCTCTCTCTCTCTCTCTGAACACCCATTTCCTTCGTACACGTCTGGCCAGCTTGATGATTCGACCAGTCTGACCCTGATTTCTCAGCCAGGGCATGTCCATGGTGGGCCCTGCCAGTTGAACGGCCAGGATCTCGCGTACGAGTGCCATGCTGGCGTGTACCATGCGAATGGCCTCATCCATTCTTTACCATTTCTGTAAAAAGGATATTGGAGGAGTTAGGCATGGCACATTGAAATTTGTTACATTGACTTGATTTAAAAATGTTATCTATTTGAGCTGAATTTTTCTCAAGCTTATATTATATATAGGAAATCTCCATACTTGAATTTTGGTATATTATTAAAAAATCCCTTGTAAGTAAAGTGGTCCATTATCTATAAACCAACTGGCTTTTATTATAGCCTTATTAAGCTAATCACATGGATTTCCTCCTCCTACCGTATCCGAACATAGCAATTCGCGCGTGACAACAAAGAGCACGTGTGCATGATCCAAGCCGCTCATCAAGCATACTGCACTTCATAGATGTAGGCAGTCTAACAACTTGGCTAATCCGATCATCACGTATTTCGAATTTGGACCATTGGTCGATTTCTCCTAATGATCCGAGCGGTCTGATTTTCAAGATAAGAGATCTAAACAATGGGACCCATCCCATTAGCAACTCGGATCTCCCACTCGTGCGCTGTATTGACACATGTGATAGGCGAGCATAAAATTTAACTGTGCTGGTTTGAATTCGCATAGGATTCCTCTTATTCCATCGACAACACGTGTCCAGAAAATATTATAAAACATGAAAATAAACAACGTCGAATTCGTATTCGTTCACCCAAACGCGTGTGCAGATGAGCTCATGTACACGCCATACATGTTCCATGGTGGCTCATCAACACAAATCCAGTTCATTCATCAGATGCTTACCACTGTACATATCAGCAATCAGGTTGGCCTATGTAAATTTAATTAAATTAATTGACATTAAGGAGAAATCTCTTCTTCCTTATAAATGTCCTCCGCATGACTATATAAAAATACAATGTTTTCTACTTCAACACCCCTTCTAAGTTGGATCATAGATACCTGTCATGCTCAGGTTTAAACGCAGAATAGAAAATTGTGTACATGGTAAAGTCTTAGTGATAATACCTGCAATATGTGATTTATATTGAATGTAAGTTGAACTAATCTTCTTGAAAGCAATCTTCTCTTAGATAAAATGGCAGCCAACTTTTATATGCTTTGTCCTCTCATGAAAGACTAAATTATTCACGATGTGAGCTGCAGCTTGATTATCACAATACAACATCATAGGGCTACTTGAAAACAACTAAAGTTCCTGTAATTAGGATTTGAGCCATGATATCTCACAAACGGTATGACCCATGGCTCTATATTCGACCTCTATACTAGAGCGGGCCACAACATTTTTTGTACTCTTCTAGGTGACCAAATTTCCCCTAATAAATGTACAAAATCCTGAAGTAGACTGCCCATCTGTGATCGAACATGCCCAACTAGCATCAACAAATGCCTCTAGGTAAAGACGACCATTACATCGATATAAAATCCCCTGGGCATGCGTTTTCTTCAAATATATGAGAATTCTGAGAATTGCTTCCCAATGTAGAACTCTTGGTTGATGCATGTATCTATTCACAATGCTGACTGTGAATGCAATATCTAGTAGAGTGATTGTAAAATATATTAACTTACCAACCATCCTTCTATATTTACCCGAGTCATCAAATGACTTTTTCTAATCATCCACTAACTTCTCATTAGTCTCCATAGGCATATAAGCCGACTTGCACCCAAGAATGCCAACCTCCTCTAGCAAATCAAGAATATACTTCCTCTGGGAAAGATTAATCCCAGACTTTGACATTGCAACCTCAATACCCAAGAAGTAGTGAAGTAATCCCAATTCTTTTGTCTTAAAATGCTTTTGGAGATGCTTCTTGAACTCTAGGATTCCAGATGCATCTCATCACTCTTTGTGACGACGATATCATTGACATAAACAACCAACGCTATCATACCCTTATCACCACACTTTATGAAGATTGAATGATCAACCTTACTCCAATAGAAGCTGTAAGTTAGCAACACCTTATAAACTTATCTAACCATGCCCTTGGAGACGGCTTTAAGCCATAAATTATTTTATAAAGTTACATAAATTATTTTATGAAGTTAACATACTCTCCCGATCTCCTCCTAAGCAACAAACGCTGGAGGTTGCTCCATGTAGACCTTCTTAGCTAAGACTCCATGAAGGAATGCATTCATGACATCTAATCGATGAAGAGGCCAATCTCAGATAACGACAATAGAAATCAAGACCTAAATAGAGTTTAGGTTTTCAACAGGAGAGAATGTCTCCTCATAATCAAGTCCTTGGACTGCATGTAGCCTTTGGTGACTAAACATGCTTTTAAGCGCTCAATAGATCCATCTAGGAGATGCTTGATGGTATTGTAAGTGCATATGTTTGTCAATTCCATGAGTCTATTGTTCATAGAGTTAGATAGGCCCCATTGGTAGCTAAAGATATTAAAGATTTGAAGACTCGCAGTGTCCAAGGCTTAAAGACACATGTAAATGATGCATTGCCTTGGTGTCCTAAATCCTTAAAGACCCTAGAACCTACGTATAACCCAAAACCAAAACCAATAGTTGACTCGATCTAATTTGAAAATCCCAAAGTCATCTGACCATAGCCTAGAGTCAAGATGATCAGCCTAGACTTGGCTAAAGGTTGTGCAAAATGCATGCAATGATGAAAAACCAAAGATGCACACATTCGAATGAACTTCGATCGAATCGACAGCCCTCGATTGGGCTCAATCGAATCGAAAGACCCACTTCAATTTGATCAAAGATGCCCAGAATAATCTAGCACACAAACTGCTTAATCCTGAATTTTTTTAGATTGAATTAAAGGACCGATTGTAAGACCCGCCCCGAGTTCCTGTGTGTGTATGTGTGTGTGTAGGTATGCATTTCATTTCTCTTGGTCACGCAGTCCTACCGGTTAAATCCCGATGACCCGCGACCCTCGGATATTGTTTGCGGTCATTCTTAAGTCCGGTCACGTTGACCCGACTCGGATCGGCCCAAAACCTATGCCATATTGTTCGCATCGTCGTTGCCGTTCCGGTGATGTGTCTTGTGCATCCATCCGATGTATAGATCATAAGTTATGTACGTTTCATTTTATAGCCCTTGATCTTAATCATGTGGCCCACTTGGGAGTAGTGCATGTGGCCCCACTCCCTTTTTGGCACAAGTTCTAATACAACACTACACACACCACCTAAAAACTCCATAGCTTACACTACCCACCCCACACACACCACCCAAACCCACCCTACCCTACAACTTTTGTTTCTCCTCCCTAGGTAATCATTATTTTCTTACAAAACAAATCATTGCTCTCTCTCTCTCTCTCTCTCTCTCTCTCTCCTATCTCTCTCCCTCCTCATTTTTTTATTCTAGCAATTCCTCTCGCAAACGTCCCACATTCCTCCATTTCTCTAGCCCCTTGAAGCTTCACAATCCCTCAATCCCACCCTTAGAAATTCATCCTAGCCATTAAACCTTCTTCTTTGGTCCAAGATCTACCTTGTGTGGAAGATTGAGGGCTTGATTTGAAGGTGGGTGCCTACAACTTGCTGATTTCTCTTCTCTCTCTTGATCCTCTTATTTCTTCTTATGTGGAACATGTGGGACCCACCAATCCATGGTGGGGATCCCATTTAATCCCTTGGACGTGGCCCTTGGCCCATCCTACATGCATGCATTGTTCCATGATGGGGCCATTCTCTATGGATCCTATCATGATGTATCTCAAGATCTAAATCATTCTAAGGTCATCTCGACCTTAACATCATGTTGGGATGGCATCCCAACCATCCATTGTGATTATAGGCCATGCATGTGCTAGTTTTATGTTGTAAATACAAACCAATGAAGATGTATGGGTGTGATTGTTCTTGGGAGGGCTCATTAGTGACGGAGCCCTTTCCCTATGGCCAGATTGTCCTACTCTATCTCTTTTCTCTTATTTTTGGATGATGATATGTGTGGCCCACTTGGTGGGCCTAGGACGTCCAGAAAATTCAGCAATGGTGGGACGCCCCTACCACCCATTTCATGATTTTGGGTGTCCCAATCGCTGCCTTATTTGATGCATGCAGGTGTTTTGGGTTGAGGCCTTGATCTGGACATTTGTGGGGCCCACTAAGGAAGGCCACAACACCCTTGATTTGATGGATATTATTAAATATGGGCTGGTATGTCCAGCTATATATGGCTGTCCAGAAATTCTGGACTGTTTGTATGGGCTGTTGTAGTTGATGTTGGGTATGGGATTGGTCCATGATTTCCACTCTTTTTCTTCTTGTTGTAGAGTGCCTTTTTAAGGAGTGGACCCCACCTTGAAGTGTGATGGACCACACCTCCATCTATCCATACAAAAGCACCCAAAAGGGCAGGCCCATAGGGGTGGACGGTCCACCATGCTGGACCATCCAACCCTATAGAATGAAGGGAAAACACAAATTTCAGTTTGATTTTTTGAGGGGTGGGCCACTTTTGTGGACCCTACCTTGCTGTATTTTATGGAAAAAATATTAAATATTCATCCCTCCCCTCCCAGAAAAAGTTTGGGCCCACCTTATTGGGTGAACACTGTTAGGACAATAACATTTTTTTTTTTTTTTATCCTGCAGAATTTTAATTCCTACCATGTTGTCCATGAAATTCCTTTATGATTTTCTTGGGTTTATGACTTCCCTCATAGCCCATCTTGTGACCCATCATGTTGGGACCCATCTTGGGGGTGTGGGCCACCACTTTCACCTCAGAAAAAATGAAGTATGGCTGTTGGAATGGCAGCCCATAGCTGGACGTTCCAGCAGGGCTGGCGTCCAGCCATGGGCTGACCGTCCACCCTCCTAAGGCCCACTATGATGTATGTTTTATCCACACCATCCTCTGAAATGGCGATAAAGACCGCACTAGTTGAAGAAGGAATATGCCAATATGTCCTAGAGGGGGGTGAATAGGACTTTTTAAAGTTTTTATGGTTTATTTAAAAATCCTACTTCACTAATCCTGTGATCATGTAGTTATCAGGATTACTCAAATGTAACTCTACTGGCTTCCAAGCCTGGTAGAGGATCCAATCACAAACTATTTTAGAGATAAGCAGTATGCGAGCTAGCTTATGATGGATATGACTGTGCAAGTGTGTGTGGTGTGATCAAATGTTCAAATATGAAAGTATTAACGCAAATCATACAATCATAAGAATAACAATCACAAACACAGTCATTTTTATAGTGGTTTGACGATGAGTCTACTCCACTCCCGGTAACCGCACTCAACCCTTGAGTGTACCGGATTTCACTAAGGAGGTTTCACAATGGCTCTAACCTAAGGTTTTAAATCAGGTTCACCTTCAACCTTTACAACCTACACTAAGGTTGACTGTTTATGCTCTCACAAGCAAGGGTCAACACAACGCACCCACTTTTAGGCACACTGGCCAAGGATCTTCCATAAGACCCTACTGGAGGTTTCTACACGATTGACCTCAAACCCTAAGGTTTTACCCGGTTCACCTAAAACCCAGAGTTTTACTGGTTGACTCTTAACTAGATGTTTATGCTCTCCACAGAGGAAGGGTCCACACAATGCACCCATCACGTACACTCCCGCCGGAGGCCTCCTTGAGGACTTCAAAGGGTGAGAACCACTTAAGACCCAATCCTAGAAAGGAATGATCACAAGTGTCCTTTTGGACTCTGGATACTTACAAAAAAGCTAATGAGTCCCGTTTAATACAATACCGAAGATCTCCTCCTCCTTGTTGATGAAGAGTCTTCTGCTCTCTTGATCCACAACATAAAATGATATACCAATACTCGGCTTCGGGTTGGGTCAAGGTGAAGATGGAATTCTACTCTCAAAATATTTTCCTATCAGGAAGATAGAGCGATTCCAATCTTATGCATTCAAGGCATCCCAACTTAATAATTTTCCGTTAAGGTAGTAGCTGAAGGATCCTTGAATGCGGAAGTTCATTCCCCAATCCACTCTATTGAATGTCAATGATGAGGGTGGATTGGAGGATGAACTCCCTTGAGAGAAAGGGCTTTGGAAATAAGCTATCAGTTGAAACACTCAAAAGCTCTCTCTACTTTCTCTCACAACAATAAAAGACAAGTCCTCTATATATAGGAAAAAAGTTCCAACGGATATAAAACGGTCACATTTATGATAGAGTTCGATATCATCGAGCAGGTTCGATATCATCAATCGTATACTCTCGATAGCATCGATGTTCTGCTTGATGACTCGAACTCAATGTCATACGCTTTTGAAACTTTTGCCAATTGGTCGATGAATCGAAACAATTGTCGATGTCATCGGATTTTGAACTTCGATTCCATCGATGACAGGTTCGATCCATCGACACTTGAAAAATGAGAGAGACTTGACTTTGAAATATTTCAGGTTTTCATGAATGATTGGGGATTTGTCGAGATCATTGGAATTTGAATGTCGATGATATCGAGATCAGAGTCGAGTCATTGATAAATTCAACGGATTTGTCTTTAAGCTTACTGGACGATTTATGACCTTGTTCGATGCAATCGACCTGGTGTCGATATCATCGATATTTGAATATTGATTCTATCGAAGGGCCCCCGATCATAGTTAAAAACAACCTGAAATATCTGCTGTAAGAAATGCGCGCCCATGATCGATATCATCGATGGACTTCCGATGTTATCGATATTTGATTTCAGATCATATCGGAAAAGCATCGATATATCGAAGGAATTTGGGATTTTCATTAAAAAACAGGGGCGCCAAAAATCTGCCTGTTGATCTTATCAAGCCATTTTCGATGGACTCGAGATTTGAATATCGATGCTATCGATAGGTGTATCGATACATCGATAATTCGTCCAGATATATTGTGAAGTTGTTAGACAATTTTAGTTCTTATATCGATAATATCGATAGGTGTATCGATACATCGATAAATCCGTCCAGATGAATATTTAGTTGCTGGACACTTTTGGTCTTCACATCGATAATATCATTAAGGTATCGAGGACATCGACAGAGCAGGTTGATCATATCGAGGTTGTTCCGATAAGATCGACAAGGCAAGAAAAACTAAGAGATTTTCCTATTTTGAAAAAAGTTTTCTCACCTTAAAACCTTATGATTTCTATCTTGTTTTTAAGGGTTTTATTCACCTGGTGTTTTGGGTTATGGGATGTGAGGCTTTAGGTTTACCTGTGGCGAGCTTGCACACATCCGGTTGAGGCAGACGCTTGAATTGATCTTCCTATCAGGCTCTGTAGACAATCTGACTCAACACTCACGTAACTTGACAAACCAGGGCACTTTCATTATTCCCCTTTGTCAATTACGTGACAAAATCCCCAAAACACCCTAGAATTCTCTCGACAAACACACCCTAAATTATGTGTACATGCTTTTACACAATTTTACAATTTCTATCCCATGTACACAACCAGTAGCTGCTCCCCCCAACTTGTAAACTCCAACTCCCCCTTGCTTGTTGCGGCTGCTCCCCGTAACACCTGCAACAACATCTAACAGATACACAATTTCCATTTGGGGTGTTTGTAAATGTTTGATACACAATTTCCATTCGGGGCGTTTGTAAATGTTCTTCCCCTTTTTGTCAGTCATTGACAAAGATATCTCAGGTGATATTGACTGAAGCTTGAAATACTTGGGAGAACCAATCAGGTAGAAGCAGAACATTGATGTATAATAGTTAATTCAATTCAATCGAACATCAATTTCAGAATTCATGAATGCATATTAGATAAGATAGAGCAGTTTATAACAGTTAAAATATTCATCAAAGGCATCTCATGCATTCCAAATTAGAAACTAGATAAACCAGGGGAACTCAAGATATAATCATGGCATTAAAGATATGAATTCTATTCAGCCATATTCATAAAACATTACCATAAACATAATACAACAGCAGACAGTAGACTTAAAAATTATCCCAACCAAACTAAACACAAAAGACAACAAATCCTTCCATGGCCATATACAAAAAAAAAAAAACGTCAGAATCCCTAGAGTGGTTAGCTATCACATACACTCATACAGACGTAGAATATTCAAAAAGATACTAATATTTGTACGCAGAAATATGAGTGGAGTGTAGGTGATTGTGTACAGTGACCATTAGCATGGTGCAGAGTGTGATGGTGCAGTGTCATCCCGTCGACACGTCATTAAATCGACCAGCTGTTGTACCGTGCTCTGCACTCCTTGAACCATCATTTCTATGACTGTAAGCCTTTCTTTAACTGAATGGATGTCCTTCTGAATCGCTCCAATCCTGTCCAGCTTGAACCTTTTGCCATACCCGGCTGTTGACGTGGACGGAGCTGGATCGAGTCCAGGAGGTGCCTCTTCAGCCGTCGCAGTCCCTTCCATGAGATCACCACCTTCTCCTTCAACTTCTTCCACCTGGATTTCTTCCTCGGGGTTCTCCTTGTACTCGTGAAACTCCAAATCCATTTTCCGGACATTTCTTTTATTGAAAACTTGGAGCGGGAATACCGATTAGTAGTCGATGGGAACCTGATTTTGTTACATATCATGCGGATAATCTAGGGATACGATAGATGCAGGTCCCTGGATGTGTGGATGGCATTTACCAACTAAGAAAGAAGCAGAGTTGGAAGGCTGATCTTTGACCCTCTGGCAACTGAGTATATGATCATGGTCATGAGGCCGGTGAGATTGGACCAGTTGGTACTTCTAGGATAGATGTTAGTAGTGAAGATACCATGCAGAATCTGAAATCTGGGATCCATATACCTGGATTTTAACGCATTCCCTTGATGCTAGGGGATGTCCCTACCATTGCAGAGATACTTAGTGACCCTGGATCGAATGTCCATGTTATCAAGATCTATCTCTGGGATACCTTCCGGGACCATGTTGAGTCTGATAGTTTCAGCTATTGTAGCTGGCGTGATAAACACATCATCACTACCCAAAGATACCATGAACGAAGGAGGGTCAGCCACCAGTGAATGGCACGCAGCAAGGAGGTTGCGTGTTCGATCAAGTTGGCATGGCCCACCAAAGTTCAGAACGGGCAACCAATCTATTGCGGCAAACAGGGGTTCCAATTTGTATGGTTTGAGACACTCCCTGTTTACCCTTCTCTCTTGAATAAGCTTCCTGCCCATGTATTTTAGTGGTCGTGAACTTACTCCAGTTGGAGGAGGTGGTGCCGGAGATTCGGTCTGGGACCCACCATGTGGAGTCTGTCTTGTTCTTTGCTGTGTGGGGATCCCACTTTCCGAGGCCCTCGCCTTGCCTCTTGAGGTGAGTACCTTTTGTCGGGTGGCTATTGATGATTTCCCAGGGCCGGATGCTACCCCTTTGTCCTTTCCCATATGGACAGATGGAATCTTGAACAATTTGGGAAGAACGACAAAAACCTGACAGAAACGACAAATACCCAAAAGAGAATGGACTCTTGACGTGTTAGAAGGGTATTACCTGATTTGTGGAATGATTTGAGTAGTCCGACGTGGCTCCAACTGATTTGGTCGAGAGAATCGAGCAGAGAAGGTGACAGTGAAACCCTTGAGAAAATAACCCCCTTTTTCGTTTCGCTGACTTTTATCGGGCGGCATCTGTCGATATGATCGACCACTGTTTCGATAATATCGAGAGGTTGCTTATCGGTTCTATCGTGTTTGTCTTCGATATCATTCTTGGCCTCCTGACAATCCATAACCTAAGGAACCGTCGATAATATCGACCTTCTATCGATAAATCGAGAATGTCATATCGATAGTTATATCGAAGATGAAGATTTTCAGTTTTCAGCATTCTGACGGATTTTCAAGTATACTTTTCGTATCTCTATCAACAGTATACTCAGCAAAAATTATGTACACACACTGTACAGAACAAAATTATAAACATTTGAATGTTTATACAAAAATAATGGAGGTGAAGTACCTCAGATATATCATTTGAAGCTCAACAAAAATATTTCCTCATTTTAGCACCGGTTCAGATTCTGATACATGATCTGAACTAATTCTTCCTTACCCATTTTATTTTGTTAATTGATTTGGGTGGTGATGCAAGGGCATTGCTTCTATCCATATCCTTAAGAGGACTCTTGAAGTTCTGTATTTCTCTGGTTGACAATTTGTTAACATGACTCTTACCAGAGTTAGGTTGAGTCCTCCTAGGAGTTATGCATTCAAAATTATAATGACCTAAATCACCATACAAATAACATGCTGGAGTTGTTCTGGTTTTGCTTCCAGAAGCAGTAGATTTTTCAGTTCTGGGAGCTGCATTTCCAGTCTTTGATTTATGTTTTTCATATCCAAGACCACTTTTATCCTTTCCAGGTCTTCCCATTTCTAACAGTTTTTCTAGCTTTTCGCCACTCTGGGAAAACTTGTAATTTATCTTGGCTATCTTCTTGGATTCTTCCAGATCAAACAGGAGTGTATGATTTTCTTTTTGAAGAAGCATATTTTTGTCTTTTAATTGCTCAACCTGTTTGTTCAGTTTTTCAGACTCGTTTTTAAGAAAGGTATTAATTCGTTCAAGTCTATCATTATCCATATGATATTGCTGTAGATCATTTATTAATTATGTGTTATCTAAATCTTTCTGTAACAACTTACTTTTGTTCTCCGCTATTCCGAGTCTTTTAATGATATTGATGCTATGAATATAAAGTTGATTGTAAGCATCTTGTAGCTTGTCCTTTTCTTCTTCTTCAGTTTCCTCATTATCAGATGAAAATGATTTGGTGGCTAGTTATTCTTTCTTGTTCTCAGATTCAGTGGGAATGATTGAAGCAGCGGAGACCATGAGTATTTTCAATGATTTCTGATCTCCATTGCTTTATGAGTCACTAGATTCTGAATTTGACTCCTCAGTATCATCCCACGTGGCAGCCATAGCCTTGCCCTTAGTTTTTTTATTTGGGCATTCATTAGACAGGTGTCCATACTCGTGACAGGCGTAGCATTGTGGTTCTTTGGTTCTTTTACCAAATTTTCCTGCAGAAGTTTTATAGTTCACCTTTCTCCCTCTAGAAGGACGGCCGCGATTCTTCTGAAAGAATCTTCTAAATTTTTGTGCCAGCAAGGCCACTTCTTCATCTTCATCTTCCTTTTCACTTTCACTGTCCTCATGCATTGTTTTCTTTGAAGTTTTTAGGACAGTGTTTTTGGATTTTTGGGATTGTTTGAGGTGTAGTTCAAAAGTTTGTAGGGAACCTACCAGTTCTTCTACTTTCATTTCATCTATGTTCCTACACTCCTCAATTGTTGTAACCTTGGGATTAAATCGTTCCAGTAGGGATCTTAGAATTTTCCTACAAATTTTTGGTACCAGAACTTTCTCTCCCAATCCACCCATGGAGTTGTAAATTATATTTAACTTTGTGAAAAGCTCCATAAATGTCTCATGCTCTTCCATTTTGAGACTTTCGAACTGTAAAGTCAAGAGTCGAAGTTTGGATCGCTTCACAGTGCTTGTGCCTTCATGGGTTGTTTCCAATAAATCCCATGCTTCCTTGGATGTCCCACACATACTTATCTGATTGAATATATCTTGGGACATGGCACAGTAGATAGCATTCGTAGCCTTGGCTTCAGATGTTTGCCTTTCTTTGTCGAATGCTGTCCACTTTTCCTTTGGTTTGAGCTTTGTGATTGTTGTGTCACTATCAAGTATGATTTATTCAGTTGGTGGCACATATCCGCTCCCAACTATGTCCCAAACGTCATGATCCAAAGATCTCAAAAAGTAGTGCATCCTAGCCTTCCAGTATGCATAGTTTGAGCCGTCAAATACTGGAGGTTTAATGACTTATGAGCCCTCTCCTTTGGCCATATTTCCAACTTTAGTCAAGATCACTCTCTAGGCAGTGAAGCCCTTAAAGAGGACCCTCTTTGATACTAATTGAAATAGCGATAAAGACCGCACTAGTTGAAGAAGGAATATGCCAATATGTCCTAAAGGGGGGTGAATAGGACTTTGTAAAGTTTTTATGATTTATTTAAAAATCCAACTTCACTAATCTTGTGATCATGCAGTTATCAGGATTACTCAAATGTAACTCTACTGGCTTCCAAGCCTGGTAGAGGATCCAATCACAAACTATTTTAGAGATAAGCAGTATGCAAGCTAGCTTATGATGGATATGACTGTATAAGTGTGTGTGGTGTGATCAAATGTTCCGATATGGAAGTATTAACGTAAATCACACAATCATAAGAATAACAATCACAAACACAGTTATTTTTATAGTGGTTTGACGATGAGTCTACTCTACTCCCGGTAACCGAACTCAACCCTTGAGTGTACCGGATTTCACTAAGGAGGTTTCACAATGGTTCACATCTAACCTAAGGTTTTAAATCAGGTTCACCTTCAACCTTTACAACCTACACTGAGGCTAACTGTTTATGCTCTCACGAGCAAGGGTCAACACAACGCACCCACTTTTAGGCACACTAGCCAAGGATCTTCCATAAGACCTTACTGGAGGTTTCTACACGGTTGACCTCAAACCCTAAGGTTTTACTCGGTTCACTTAAAACCCAGAGTTTTACTGGTTCATTCCTAACCAGATGTTATGCTCACCACAAAGCAAGGGTCCACACAACGCACCCACCACGTACACTCCCGTCGGAGGCCTCCTTGAGGACTTCAAAGGCTGAGAACCATTTAAGACCCAATCCTAGAAAGGAATGATCACAAGTGTTCTCTTGAACTCTGGATACTTACAAATAAGCTGATGAGTCCCGTTTAGCACAATGCCGAAGATCTCCTCCTCCTTCTTGACGAAGAGTCTTCTGTTCCCTTGATCCGCAACACAAAATGATATACCAATACTCGGCTTCGGGTTGGGTCAAGGTGAAGATGGAATTCTACTCTCAAAATATTTTCCTATCAGGAAGATAAAGCGATTCCAATCTTATGTATTCAAGGCATCCTAGCTTAATGATTTGCCATTAAGGTAGTAGATGGAGGATCCTTGAATGCAGAAGTTCATTCCCCAATCCACTCTATTGAATGTCAATGATGAGGGTGAATTGGAGGATGAACTCCCTTGAGAGAAAGGGCTTTGGATATAAGATATAAGTTGAAACACTCAAAAGCTCTCTCTACTTTCTCTCACAGTAATAAAAGACAAGTCCTCTATATATAGGAAAAAAATTCCAATGGATATAAAACGGTCACATTTATGACAGAGTTTGATATCATCGAGCAGGTTCGATATCATCGAGCGTATATTCTCAATAGCATCGATGTTTTGCTCGATGACTCGAACTTAATGTCATACGCTTTTGAAACTTTTGCCAATTGGTTGATGAATCGAAACAATTGTCGATGTCATCGGATTTTGTACTCCGATTCCATTAATGACAGGTTCGATCCATCGACACCTGAAAAATGAGAGAGACTTGACTTTGAAATATTTCAGGTTTTCATGAATGATCGGGGATCCGTCGAGATCATCGAAATTTGAATGTCGATGATATCGAGATCAGAGTCGAGGCATCGATAAATCCAACGGATTTGTCTTTAAGCTTGCTGGACGATTTATGACCTTGTTCGATGCAATCGACGGTGTCGATATCATCGATATTTGAATATTGATTCTATCGTAGGGCCCCCGATCATAGTTAAAAACAACCTGAAATATCTGCTGTAAGAAATGCGCGCCCACGATCGATATCATCGATGGACTTCCGATGTTATCGATTTTTGATTTCAGATCATATTGGAAGAGCATCGATATATCGAAGGAATTGGAGATTTTCATTAAAAAACAGGGGCACCGAAAATCTGTCTGTTGATCTTATCGAGCCATTTTCGATGGACTCAGATTTGAATATCGATGCTACGATAGGTGTATCGATACATCGATAATTCGTCTAGATATGTTGTGAAGTTGCTGGACATTTTTAGTTCTTATATCGATGATATCGATAGGTGTATCGATACATCGATAAATCCGTCCAGATGAATATTTAGTTGCTGGACACTTTTGGTCCTCACATCGATAATATCGTTAAGGTATCGAGGACATCGACAGAGCAGGTCGATCATATCGAGGGTATTCCGATAAGATCGACAAGGCGAGAAAAACTTAGAGATTTTTCTATTTTGAAAAAGGTTTTCTCACCTTAAAACCCTATGATTTCTATCTTATTTTGAAGGGTTTTATTCACCTGGTGTTTTGGGTTATGGGATGTGAGGCTATAGGTTTACCTGTGGCGAGCTTGCACACATCCGGTTGAGGCAGACGCTTGAATTGATCTTTCTAACAGGCTTTGTAGACAATCAGACTTAGCACTCACGTAACTTGACAAACCAGGGCACTTTCATCCTCTACATTGTGGACCACATGTGTGTGGCCCATCTCCCATGTGGGTCGTCCACATGTGGGATCCACTTTGATGTGTTTAAGGGGGACCATCCCAGCCCCTTGGACCGTCCACCATAGGACGCACATGCCCATTGGGCTGCTACTGGACGTCCAGCAGCATGGCCCACCTAATTTATGTGTTTTATGCACTGCTTTGTAACGCCCTGAAATTCGGGGGTCTAGTATGAACTCAACTCCCGAGTTCCAACGCATGACTTATGCAACATAGATAATGATGATTAAATGTTGTCTTTGTTAGAGCAATAAACATGAGTGAGATTATATCAAAACAGTAATTCATACTCCAGATCAATTGTGTAAAGGCAAGCGAAAGACTGAAATTGTATATATAAGGTATGTGAGGAAACAAAACCATCACGAACTCCAGAGTATGAACACTAACTGAGTACCCATATACATGTAATGTTTCTGAGTCAAAAAATCAAAATACAACTGAAAGATGAATCTTGAAATCCCCGCGATGCAGTCGGCCTAAGCAAAGCTGTCAGAGTACTGCATGTATGAGAACTCGTCCTGGTCCTCATCGTAGTCAGGCTCCGCCTCCTGAACCGACGTGCCATCTATACCTGTGACAGAGTCTGGTTGGTGTGTACAACACCGTCCCGTAACGTGGGAGTGAGTAGCTAACTCAGTGGAACAATAAAGCATAAGTTAACATGTTATCAATTCAATCAAGCAATAATGATAAAGTAGTACAATCAAACAATCCTAACTACTCTTATTAAATGCAAGTATGAAATGACATGATGAATGCCCTTGCCAAACCACCCTCATGCGACACCGTCTTACGTTCGCGAATGCGTTCATCCCTCAGTGCTCCACATCTACTAGGCACATGCAGTGCGATGATGAGCATGATTATCAAGTAATTATTAGTCCATTTCAAGCAGCAGTATTGGGAAACTAAGGTACCTCCCTTGTATCATTCCCAAACATGATCCATTCTAGGGTCGTCAATCCTAGTTAATCTCAGACGATGGTGTGTTTTCTAGGTCACTGCAAAGGCTGCCAGTGCTGTTACGTACAAAGGTTACACCACTCCCCCATCACCTTTTTAACGGTTCATCACTATACAGATACAGGCCTAGTCCATACTCTATATACTGCAGCAAGACTCGTCGCCTCACCGCAAATTCAGAGTATGCTCGAGGTCACTACAAAGGGCTGCTAGGGCTGTTGCTCGCAATCGTTGCACCACTCTCCCATCACCTTATCAATGTAGGCCGACAGCACGAATATAGTGTCCTATACCACCATAATCGGCTCACGAGTCTGGTTGCTCATTGGTCACTACGGGGAGGCACGCGGCCCCAGCGTAGGCCGACAACTCAACCACGGTGTCCCATACCACCATGTCCGGCTCATGAGTCTTAGCGGATCGAGGTACCATGGTTAACGGGATTCTCACTGGTAAGTTTGGTACCCTAGGTTCAAGCAGTAGCGACCAAACATGGTGAACATACATAAGACATAACGGTTTACTTGACGTGCTCGGTTAGCTCGAGCGTACAACAAGTTGAACGATATGAAGCGCAGAAGCACTTCGTGTGGCCAACCACTATCGCCAACCGAAATACGACTCAGGTTCGTCAAACACATCTTTCGTGGCGACATGAATCTCAGCCACGATCTCAAGTCTGATACCGAATGTCTGGACTATAGACATAGTCCCAAACTCAATCAATCTTTACTCATAGCATGTGGTGTAAAGCATAATAAACAATGCAACTCAAGCATGTTAACAAGCATGTCATAAAGCATGTTATAAAACATGTTACAAAGCATGTTATACAGCATATTATAGAGCACTATACAAATAGGGATACAACACATATATTTCATAAGTGGTTAGAGTAAACAACCACATGGAGGAAATCATACATGTCTCTGAGGTAGTTGAGAACCCCATCTCAACACCTACCTAAGGCACTAACATCTAAGCACTTACTCTCACAAGCATTTTCACAAACACTTAGAGTACACTATTTCAACATACATGATGTATGTTAGTAAAATATGCATTAGGGCTATCCTTTCGCCAAGCGAGTATTTTATCCCTGTATATCATATTCATACAGCAAATAATCATGACAAATACATCTCCAAAATTTATACGTATACAGTATTTTCTAGAATACACAATTTCAACATATATAGTGTATATAAGCAAACAAGTATTATGGCGATTCCTTTTGCCAAATAAGTATTTTATCCATATACCATATATTCATACAACAAATAATCATGGCAAACACATTTCCAAAATTTGTACGTATATGGTATTTCTACGTATACCTAGAGTATGTAAAATTCCATATTCTACATCTTTAATCGAAATAGAAAACAGAAGGCACTTTGTACATGTGCAATTACATGCAGATCATGAATCTATCATTATCTGACATTGAAAGCATTAAAAACCGTAACCTATACACCTAAAGTCCTCACCTTACACCTTAGAATTGCAACAAATCAGCTAGGTTTGTTAGGCTTCCGTATTCGGCAGTTTTGTAGCCTAGAGAGTGAAACCGGTTAGCTGTTTCATAACATATAACCTTCACACCCCAAAACAGATTTAGGGTTAGGGTTTCTTACCTTAAAACGGAGTCAATATCGCCGGGAAAGCGACAAGAAAGAGGTGGTGCAGCCCGTGTGGTGACTGAAAACAGTAGCAGGGAGATTCTCCCACAACTCTCTAGCTTTCTCTCTCTTTTTCTCTCTTCTTACTTAAGGTTTTTCCCAAATTCGTATGGCTGTGAGAGAGGGTGCTCTAAGGTCCTTATATAGCCTAAAAACTCTCTGAAATAGACTTAAGTTCAAGGTATACTTATGTTATAGCCAAAACGACATTGTTTCAGCTCAACGGAGGACTTCTGGCGGGCCTCCTTGAGCTAAAAGTCGGACTTAAGCTCACCTACCATGGATCCAGGTAAAGTAAAGTTTTCGTTTCAGTCGGATTTTCAGATCACGCGTGGCGGACCAATTTCAGTTCAACGGTCAGCGGGTTTCGATCCGAAATTCCAAGTACATGTAAATGTTTGTGAAATTTTCCTTGATCCGAGGGTGTATTTGGGTCAGATTCTGACGGTCTGGTTGCTTATAAAATGTCCGCAAGCGACACGTGCCAGATCACTATTCAAGATATTTATTTTGTAAAGAAATCTAGGGTTTTCACACTCTCTCGCTCCGGACTCGAGCGAACAGCCGTGGGACATTGTCTGGATTTGATTTTCGAGATGGTTGTCAAGCCCAGCTAGGCGGTCCTAATTCCTTAACTTCGTATTATTCGGACTCCCGATGTATGGTTTAGACCTGATACGGAGTTTCAATGTGTTCTCGAGAGCAGTCGGGTAATGAGTTTGATCCTAGACTTTAGGGTAACCTAGCGTCAATGATTCTACAAGTTTTGGGTCTTGCAGATCGTATTTAAAGCGATTCCAACGGATTTCATGGCAAATCTAGTTTAGCACTTAGTTAACTTTGTCACATTTCTAAAGGATTTCATCCTAAGTGATTTCTGGTCGAGGTGGTACTCGAGCCCTTGTACGGAAAATTTCGAGTCGTTACAATCTACTCCCGTTAAACAAAAATTCCGTCCTCGAAATTTGTACCTTTTCGTACTCCTCGAGAATCTGAGGGTAGTTCTTTCTGACCTCGGCCTCTATTTCCCATGTAGCTTCCTCTTCTGAATGATGCGTCCATAATATCTTCACAAGTGGAATGACCTTGCTACGCAGTACCTGCTCCTTCCTGTCAAGGATACGCGTCGGGCACAACTCATACGTAGCATCCTCGCTCAGCTATACCTGCTCCCATCTGATGATATGTGAAGTATCAGGAACGTACTTCTTTAGCATAGATACATGAAATACGTTGTGTACAACTGCAAGTGGCGTGGGCAAAGCGAGACGATATGCCACATCACCCACTCGATCCAGTATCTGAAACGGACCGATAAACCTCGGTGTAAGCTTCCCCTTCTTCCCGAATCGAAGGACTCTCTTCATAAGGGAAACTCAGAGGAATACATGATCCCCGACCTCGAACTCAAGCGGTCGCCGCCTCGTATCGGTGTAACTCTTCTGCCTGCTCTTCGCTGTAAGAAGTCGACGCCTGATAATGTCGACCTTCTCTGTAGTCGCCTGTACCAAGTCCGGGCCAATCAGACTACGCTCGCTAACCTCAGCCCAACAATGCGGTGCTCTGCAAGGATGACCATACAGGGCCTCATATGGCGCCATACCAATACTCGCCTGGAAGCTGTTGTTGTAGGCGAACTCTGCGTAAGGAAGACAATCATCCCAACTATCCTTGAAGTCTAACACACATGCCCGCAACATATCCTCCGAAATCTGATTCACCCGCTCTGTCTGCCCATCAGTCTGAGGATGAAACACCGTATTGAACTTCAACTTCACACCCATCGCTTCCTGGATACGAGTCCAGAAGATAGATGTGAACCGAGTGTCTCTGTCCGACACGATCTCTAAAGGAACTTCATGCAGACGGACGATCTATCTGATATACAATCTAGCCAGCTCGTCTGCAGAGTTCGTGACTCTGATAGGGAGAAAATGGGCCGATTTGGTCAACCGGTCCACAATCACCCAGATGGAATGGTGTCCCTTCCTCGTCTTCGGCAGCCCCGATATGAAATCCATGGAAATGAAGTCCCACTTCCATTCAGCTATGGGCATGGGCTGAAGCAGTCCAGGAGGTCGGCGATGTTCTACCTTGACCTGCTGGCACGTCAGACAACGAGAAACGAACTCAGCAATGTGGGCCTTCATGTTATCCCACCAATATGACCGTCTCATATCCTGGTATATCTTCGTGCTACCAGGATGCATTGCAAGCTTCGAGTTATGGGCAGACTCGAGAAGCTCCTGTCTCAAGTCAGGAATCTCAGGAACACATAGGCGGCCACGAAATCGTAGACCCTCATTAGAACCAACTCTCCACTCGGAATCCTCGGCGTTGCTAGCTTGCTCTCGAAGCTCAGACAGCCGCTCATCACCCTTCTGGGCCTCAATGATCCTGTCGTCAATAAGTGGTCGCACCCGAACGTGCGCAATGCACTTAAATGACTCCTCCACGGTGAGTCTCTGCTCGAAGTCCCGCACGAACTCAACCATGTCCCACTCAGCTATCATCAACGGAGCCGCAAATGCTATAGCCTTCTTGCGGCTCAACGCGTCTGCAACAAGGTTTACCTTGCCAGGATGATAGGAAACCTCGAACTTGAAGTCCTTCAAGGTCTCCATCCATCGATGTTGTCTCATATTCAAGTCTCGCTGCGTGAATATGTACTTAAGGCTCTTGTGGTCGCAGAAAAGCTCGAACTCCTCTCCGTAGAGGTAATGTCTCTAGAGCTTCAATGCAAAGATAACAGCTGTCAACTCCAGGTCGTGTGTAGGGTAATTCGCCTCGTGCTTTCTTAATTATCTCGAGGCATACGAAATCACCCTGTCCTTCTGCATAAGGACACAACCCAAACCAACGCGAGACGCGTCAGTGTATATCGTGTACTTCACCCCTTGCTCTGGCAATACTAGCACAGGGGCAGACGTCAACCTGTCCTTCAGCTCCTTGAAAGCTGCTTCCGCTTTCTCATTCCAGGAGAACTTCAGGTCCTTCTGTGTCAACTAAGACAACGGCCTGACAATCTTCGATAAATCTCGAATGAAGCGTCTATAATACCCTGCCAGACCAAGGAAACTCCTCACCTCGGTAATTGAGCCAGGCTGTTGCCAATCCTGAACTGTGGCTACCTTAGCAAGGTCCACTGCTATCCCATCCTTGGACACCACGTGCCCGAGGAACTTGTCTTCCTCCTGCTAGAAGTCGCACTTCTTATACTGTGCGAACAACCGCTCTCAGGTGCTCCTCGTGCTCCTCCCGACTCCTAGAGTATATCAGGATATCATCAATGAAGACGATGATGAATCGGTATAGGAATGACCGAAATACCCGGTTCATCAGGTCCATGAACACAACCGGTGCGTTCATAAGGCCGAACGACATCACTAGAAACTCGTAGTGCCCAAAGCACGTCCTGAAAGCTGTCTTCTGCACGTCCTCATCTCTGACGCGCAACTGGTGGTACCCCGACTGCAGATCAATCTTCGAAAAATACTTTGCCCCCCTTAACTGATCAAACAGATCATCTATCCTGGGCAAAGGATACTTGTTCCTCACCGTGACCTGGTTCAACCTACGGTAATCAATACATAACCGTAGTGACCCGTCCTTCTTCTTCACAAATAGTACAGGTGCTCCCCAAGGAGACACACTAGGTCATATGAAACCCTTTTCTACTAGCTCGTCAATCTGTTTCCGCAGTTCCTTCATCTCACATGGTGGCATGCGATACGTCGGCAATGAGATAGGTGTCGCACCAGACGTAAGATCAATGGTGAAGTCGATCTCGCGCCGAGGTGGCAAACCAAGAATCGTCTTAAACACATCTGTAAACTCCCGAACCACTGGCGTATCTTCTAATGTCGGACCATCAATCAGCGCTAACAAAACAGTATAACACTCAACACGGCAGGGCCAACTGACCTGCACTGGAAACGTGAAAGCTGTGCCATCAGATCCATAGGCCGTCACGACTCGAGTATCATAATCTATCTCTGCCCTCATCTTAGTGAGCCAGTTCATACCGAGGATAATGTCGTAGTGCCACAGTGGAGCAACAATAAGGTCGACTAGCACTATCCTGCTACCCAAATCCACGGAGCAATCCTCACACACCCGTGTGACATCCGAAAAAGTCCCAGTAGCCGTAGTGAGTCTCATTCCCTTCGCAGGAGTAGTATGTAAAGCTAGGCGCTTAACCGCCGCACATGAAATGATGGAAGTAGTGGACCCAGTGTCCACCAATAAATAAACAGGAGTACCTTGAACATGCGCAGTGACCTCGAAGGCCACAGGTGCCGTTTCTGGTTCCTCTGCTGTGAGTGCATGCACACGCGCCTGCTGAGATCGGTTAGGTTGAGGTACCATGAGCCGTTGAGGCGGCCTCAAGCGTGATACAGTAAGTCGGAAGGAAGGATGAGTAGGGGCAGTCTGTAGAGGTGGAGCAGATATGGCCTGAGGGTGAGGGTGATCCAGCCTCTGCGGTGGTGAGAACCCGCTAGCCCTCATCCGTGGAAAACAACTCTCTGCGGGATGACCCGGCTTCCCGCAGAAAGAACAGGTCACTCCAGGGAGCCGCATCGGAACTACTGGCGCCGCGGCCCTGGGGGGAGAGTCGATGCGAGGCCTCTTGCCTAAGAAAGGCCTGCTCTGCATCTCGGGTCGTGGCCTCGTAACCATAGCACCACGAGAACGTGCCAGCCGATCCACATCCTGCTCGGCCGTCATAGACATGTGAACCAGCGCCGCATAAGTAGGTATACTGATACAACATATCTTCGACCGTATATCAGGTCGCAAACCCCCAGAAAAACGATGCATCCGCATCTGCTCGTCAACGAGGATGGTCAGGAAAAAACGCCCCAACTCGGTGAAGCGATGCTCGTACTCTGTGACTGTCATGCCTCCCTGCCTGAGGCGTAAAAACTCATCCTCCCGCTTGTGTCTGTAGGTCTGCGGGTAATACTTCTCGTGGAACCGGAACTCAAATGCCTCTCAAGTCCACACATAGTCCTCTGCGACAGACCGCAGCACGCTGTCCCGCCACAAACTGGCCTCCCTCTTGAACATGAAAGTGGCCAAGTCCACCTGCTCTGCCTCAGTACAGTGCAGCATCCGAAGCATCTTGGAGATGCGGTCCAGCCAAAACTCAGCCTCCTCGGGTCTGTGAGAACCCATGAATGTGGGAGGCCTCAAGCGCTGGAATCGCTTGAGTAGGCCGCGTGTACCGACATCTCCAGTAGGGGGTACATAAGGCGCAGGGGGAGGTGTAGCCTCAGCCTGAGCAGGAGGCTCTGCGGTCTCTGACTGTGTAGATGGTGAAGGTGGAGCCGCACTGCCACCCTGAGCCGATAAAACTGCGAGAAGCTGTTGATGCTGCTGCTGCATCAGCATCATCATCTGCTCAAACCTGTTAGGAGGTGGAGCAGCTTGTGGGTCATGCTGTGTAGACGAAGATGTCTGGTGCTGCTCGCGAACCAGGGGTGTATAAGGTGGCAGTCCACCAGTAGGACCAGCAGGAGGCTGATCAGAGCCAGAACCCTGGCCCGTAGGACCACCTCTACCAGAAGGAGTCTGGTCCATCGAGCCAGTGAGAAGGAGGTGTGCCGTGCTCCCCATATACTGCCGCGCATGCCCTATACAACATAGGGTGCAACAAATGTGAGATAAAACATAGTAACACATTATTCAAGCACTTAAAGCATTCCACACATCTCATAGCAAAAGAGGCTGCATGCTTTTCATTTACCCAAAATTATCATAATACATGGAATACAAAGATACATGAATCATGACAGAAATTACATGCAAGCCAATTACATCCACAACATCAAACACTTAAAACATATTACTAACTACTAGATCATCAACATGAAAACATAAACCGCCTAATGCGGTAACCAAAAACAACCACAAACAACAACTTGGATGACTAGGCATCCGAATCAGGCGATGGAGGAGGGGCATTCTTGTCCTGTAGATAACACATGATGGCCTTCAAGGTGCGAGACACCTTGTTGAGCTTGGTTCGGACCCGCTCGACTTCCTGTTGCAGGGCGGCTTGGCCCTCCTCAAGACGGGTTAAACGCGCATCTATGGCAGCCCGATCCATGTCCTGCCCCTGAGCCGCAGGAGGTGAACTCTCCTCTGTGTCCTGGGCCTCAAGTTCCTCTTCTTCTTCTTCAGCTTCACTCCCATCTTCACTCTTGTCTTCTTCGCTCTCAATCTCATCCTCACTCTCCCCATGTCGGGCCCGTTGTCGCCGTGCCCCAAGTTTCATCTGTTAGAGAATATTCTCGTCGATTTGGGAGATTGGTACTGAAATTTCCACCCCCAGGCTATAGCCATACTCCCATGCAATCCTGCATATGAGTCGGCCGAAAGGAAGCGAATCCGAGCTCCTGGTGGAGCGTGAAATATTCACGATCTGTCGCAACACAAATGTAGGTACACACAAGTTCGCCCTCTGCCTCACTTGGTACAGAAAGTCAACCATAAGTCGCGTGCACTTGCTGTGATTACTGTGTCTGGGGTAGAGGTTGTATGTGAAGATGTGATGTAGTAGGCGGAAGTCGTCTGACATGGGGGACGCTAGCAGGCTTTTGTTCGGCTGCCACTCAGCTAGTCAGCCACCATAAATGTAACGGGTGCGAAGATCCCTTTCATGAGCAGTCCCCAGATTCAATTCGCTAGCATGTACGTCACCAAGGGGCATATTCATAAGCCGCGCGATCAACCTCACATCAATGGTGACAAAAAGATCCACCCCAACTAAGAGCCGGAACTGCAAAGGTTCTAGTGTAGGCTCACGAATGTTGGTGTAGAAGGCTCGGACAGTACTAGGATTGGCGCAACCTCTGATCTCAAATAGCGGACCCCAGAGGGCCGCCTCCACTTGCTCGAACAATAAGTATTCACCGAACAGTCGTCCATCCACCTGGGCTTCAAAGAGAACCCTGCGATCCTCATAGATTCCATGAGGTAGTGCCGCCAACTGTACCCGTTCAGCAGGGATCCGGGGATCATGGTCCCGCTTCGTTTGAAACTCCCTGGCAAAGCTTGAGCTAGCGGTGGTGTCTCTCGGCCGCCTTGATCGTGTAGGGCGACTAGGTCCAGCCTCATCAGCGGTGCTCTTCCTCTTACCCATACAAGAGAGGATGGTGGAAATGAAGAAAATGGCCGAAACAATTTCAAGAAAGGCCATGGAAAATGAAGGAAAAAGAGAGAAGGGGCTGACTTCTTTGGTTCTCCACGAATAGCTGCCCCAACAGGTGTTGAAGAGGCCCAAAAGATAGAGAATGAAGAAAGAGAATGGAGAGAACAGTGGGTGAGGAAGCTCACACGAGTTTTGAGCTCCAAGTGGGCGTGTGGGGGTCCAAATGAGAGAAACGAAGAGGGAAAGGAGAAGAGGGCTACAATGCACGATGGGAGTGGGTAGGTTGTGGTCGAAATCAGTAGGGAGGATGATCAGAAGGGCGATTTTGAAGAGAAACAACTAGGTTGGAGAGAGAAAATGACCTAGAGGGGAGGTTTGTGAAGGAAGTAGCCTTTTGGGTGATGGAAATGGGACGGGATGGGTACCAGGGGGTTTATAAGACCCCCAAAGACAATCGGCCCAGGCCACGGGCCCGACCCAACCCAAAAAGTGGTGAGGCCTCGCCAACCTAGCGAGGGCCTCGCCGAATTTTTTTTTAATTTTTGAAAGGGGGCCCCTTGGGCATGTTCCTCCAGTCCCCTAAGCCCCAAATAACACTGGGTCCCACCCTGGGTACCCCTGGATTAGCGTGGGTAGGCCCCCGACCCCGATTCGCTCTATTTCAGGCAGTTTCAGGCAATTTCGGACACATACTGACATTTACAGATCTTTGATTGCTGGGATAAGGTGTATTGTGATCTAGACACGTCAATAGATGGTCTAGAAGTGATTTGGTATCGACATGTGCGATCAGGATCGAGTACGAACTCGATCAAAATGCCTATTTTCGATGAACTTCGCCGAATGGCGAAATCGGGAAGACCTAGGACTGTTTCTATATTTTTCTCGCACCCTCCTAGGTTGTAATGCATCAGCGTACGTCGTGGGAACATAACTCAGGTCCGGTTTAATCAAAATCATGCTCTAATACAACTTGTAACGCCCTGAAATTCAGGGGTCGAGTATGAACTCAACTCCCGAGTTCCAGCGCATGACTTATGCAACATAGATAATGATGATTAAATGTTGTCTTTGTTAGAGCAATAAACATGAGTGAGATTATACCAAAACAATAATTCATACTCCAGATCAATTGTATAAAGACAAGCAGAAGACTGAAATTGTATATATAAGGTATGTGAGGAAACAAAATCATCACGAACTCCAGAGTATGAACACTAACTGAGTACCCATATACATGTAATGTTTCTGAGTCAAAAAATTAAAATACAACTGAAAGATGAATCTTGAAATCCCCGGGATGCAGTCGGCCTAAGCAAAGCCGTCAGAGTACTGCATGTATGAGAACTCGTCCTGGTCCTCATCGTAGTCAGGCTCCGCCTCCTGAACCGACGTACCATCTATACCTGTGACAGAGTCTGGTTGGTGTGTACAACACCGTCCTGTAACGTGGGAGTGAGTAGCTAACTCAGTGGAACAATAAAGCATAAGTTAATATGTTATCAATTTAATCAAGCAGTAATGATAAAGCAGTACAATCAAACAATCCTAATTACTCTTATTAAATGCAAGTATGAAATGACATGATGAATGCCCTTGCCAAACCACCCTCATACGACACCGTCTTACGTTCGCAAATGGGTTCATCCCTCAGTGCTCCACATCTACTAGGCACATGCAGTGCGATGATGAGCATGATTATCGAGTAATTATTAGTCCATTTCAAGCAGCAGTATTGGGAAACTAAGGTACCTCCCTTGTATCATTCCCAAACATGATCCATTCTAGGGTCGTCAGTCCTAGTTAATCTCAGACGATGGTGTGTTCTCTAGGTCACTGCAAAGGCTGCCAGAGCTGTTACGCACAAAGGTTACACCACTCCCCCATTACCTTTTTAACGGTTCATCACTATACAGATACAGGCCTAGTCCATACTCTATATACTACAGTAAGACTCGTCGCTTCACCGCAAATTCAGAGTATGCTCGAGGTCACTACAAAGGGCTGCTAGGGCTGTTGCTCGCAATCGTTGCACCACTCCCCCATCACCTTATCAATGTAGGCCGACAACACGAATATAGTGTCCCATACCACCATAATCGACTCACGAGTCTGGTTGCTCACTGGTCACTACGGGGAGGCACGTGGCCCCAGCGCAGGCCGATAGCTCGACCACGGTGTCCCATACCACCATGTCCGGCTCATGAGTCTTAGCGGATCGAGGTACTATGGTTAAAAGGGATTTCACTGGTAAGTTTGGTACCCTAGGTTCAAGTAGTAGCGACCAAACATGGTGAACATACATTAGACAGATCGGGTTACTTGACGAGCTCCGCTAGCTCGAGCGCACAACAAGTTGAACGATATGAAGCGCATAAGCACCTCGCGTGGCCGACCACTATCGTCAACCGAAGTACGACTCGGGTTCGTCGAACACATCTCACATGGCAACTGAAACTCAGCCACGAATTCGATCCTGTTATCGACTGCCTGGACTATACAATAGCCCCAATCACATTCAATTGCAGATAGGTAAAGCAGTAATGGATCAAGATTCAAATCATACAATCAAAGTCTGGTATTAACCGTTTAGGGCTGCCAGGGCTGTTGCACGCACTCGTTGCTCCACTCCCCCATCACCCATGACGAATCATACAACGTAAATATGAATTTAAACATGTGCATTACATAGATAAAATCAGAAAAGCAGTTGAGCATGTTATGAAGCACAACACAAGCATGAGTTTGTACATATTCAATTCCTAATCACACAACTATCCAAGGAAAACACACTTAGTTAAAGAAGTTGAGAATTATATCTCAACACCCTTATACATTACAATTTGCTAACTACTACTCATTTAAACAGTTCAACAAACACTTAGACTTCATACATCAACATACATGACATATGTTGATCACATAGGCATTAGGCCAAATCCTTTCACTAGGGAGTTGCCCCAATCATAACACGTGTACACCCACGATGGATAGTCGTGGAAAGTAGGAATCCAAGTTCCATATTCATTCAGTCATTTCCACAAACACTTGGGCCACACATTTTAGCATATATAGTGTATATTGGCCGTGGTGTGATTTAGGGCAAATCCTTTCGTCAAAGGGGTATCGTCAATACAACAATCATATATCCATGACAATTAGTCATGGCGAGCACGAATGAGAATTCTATACTCATTCAGCCATTTTCACAAACACTTAGAATACACTATTACAACATACATGGTGTATGTTAGCAAAACATGTATTAGGGCTATCCTTTCGCCAAGCAAGTATTTTACGCATATATAATATATTTATACAACAAATAATCATGACAACCACATCTCTAAAATATATATGTATACGGTACTTTCTACGATACAGTATTTCTACATACATAGTGTATATTAGTAAAACATGTATTTGGGCGAATCCTTTCGCCAAATAAGTATTTTATCCATATATCGTATATTCATACAACAAATAATCATGTCAAACACATTTTCAAAATTTATACGTATACGGTATTTTCTACGAATACCTAGAATATGTAAAATTCCATAATTTACATCTTTAATCGAAACAGAAAACAGAAAGCACTTTGTACATGTGCAATTGCATGCAGATCATGAATCTATCATTATCTGACATTGAAAGCGTTGAAAACCATAACCTATACACCGAAAGTCTGCACCTTTTGTCGTAGAATCGTAATGAATTAGCTAGGTTTGCTAAGCCTTCGTATACGGCAGTTTGGTAACCTATAGAACGAAATAAGTTAGCTATTTCATAACCTACAGCTATACAACCCCAAAAAAGATTAGGGTTAGGGTTTCGTACCTAGAAACGGAGCTAGAATCGCCGGGAAAGCGATTAGAACGGAGTGGTGGAGCTCGTGGAGCGGCAGGGAAACATGGCAGGGAGATTCTCCCACATCTCCAACACTTTCTCTCTCTTTTCTCTCCTCTCTCTAGGGTTTCTCTCAAATTCGTATGGCTGCAATGAGAGAGGGTTTAAGGTCCTTATATAGCCTAAAAACTCACCGAAACAGACTCTAGGTCAAAGTATACTTAGGTTATAACCAAAGCGGACCTGTTTAAGCTCAACGAAGGACTTCTGACGGGCCTCCTTAAGCCAAAGGTCGGACTTAAGCTCACAAACTATGGATCTAGGTTCTATTAAGTTTTCGTTCCAGTAGGGTTCTCAGATCACGCGTGGCGGACCTGTTTCAGTTCAACGGTCAGCGGATCTCGATCGGAGATTCCGAGTACATGTAAATGTGTATGAAATTTCTCCTGATCCGAGGGTGTAATTTGGTCTGATTCTGACAGTCTGGTTGCTTAAAACTGATCCGCAAGCAACACATGCCAGATTGCTATTCAAGATATTTTATTTTGAATTAATTTCACATTTCTCACACTCTTCACTCCGAGCTCAAGCGAATAGCGCTGGGACACTATCTGGATTTGATTTCCGAGATAGTTGTCAAGCCCAGCAAGGCGGTCCTAATTCCTTAACTTCGTGTTAATCGGACTTCCGACGTGCAGTCCAGATCCGATACGGAGTTTCGAGATGCTCCCGAGAGCAGCCGGGTAATGAGATTGATCTTAGATTTTAGGGTAACCTAGCGTCAATGATTTTACAAGTTTTGGGTCTTGCAGATCGTATTTAAAGTGGTTGGTGCTAATTTCTCAGGCACTCTAGTTTAACACTATCTAAATCTTGCCTAATTTCTAAAGGATTTAGTCCTGAGTAATTTCTGTCTGAGGTGGTACCTGGGCCTTTGTAGTTTGTATCTAAAGTGATCCAAGTTTTACTACTTAGCTAGTTTAAGATAGTGTCTAGGGCGAAAGTGCTTTGAAAAATTGAAAGAACAAGGTAGTGAAGGGTGGGATTTGTGAAGAAAATGGTTTGAAAAGGGATTTGAGGCTTTAATTGAATGTTTGAGAAGTCAAACCGGTGTTAGGATTGACCCATCGCCTAAGGACGTGTAATTCCAGGTTGGGAAAAATTCGGGCTGTTACACACACACACACACACACACTCTCTCTCTCTCTCTCTCTCTCTCTCTCTCTCTCTTCTTCTTCTTCTTCTTCTTCTTCTTTTTCTTATTATTATTATGGTGATGATGATGATGTATGTGGCTGGTGGGCCACATGTGCGTGGACCCCACTTGATGGATGAATTGCATCCAGACTGTCCAGCCATGGGACGTCCAGCAGCAGCATCTGCTGGACTGTATGAAAGGAAAACTCAAATATCAACTCAATCCCAAAGCCGGTGGGTCCCACACATGTGGACCCACCTGATTTATGTATTTAATCCAAGCCGTTCATCCCTGGGATGGTGGGACCCACCCTGTACGTGTGGGATCTCCACCGTCCAGCAGGGACGTAGACCCACCATGATTTATGTATGTTATTTGCATCGTCCGTCCAATGGTGGGACGCACCGTGATGTATCTGTTTTACCCATGCCGTCCGTCCCTTTTTTCTGGATGTGGGACCCACCCCACAAGTGCTATACGTGTGGGGGTGCCTTGATGATGTCTATATTCGCACCGTCCATCCCTGAATGGTGCTATGTGGGGCCAGCCATGATGTATGGGTCTTATCCACACTGTCCAACACTTTAGACGGTGGGACTCACCTCTATGTATGTGCTGTATATTCACGCCATCCATCTGCAGGGCCCACCCTGCACATGTGGGGGTTGGACCCACCTCTACGTATGCATTATATATTCACACCGTCCATCCTTGGACGATGGTGCGTGGGCCCACCATGTTGTACGTGTTTCATCTAAGCTGTCCATTTGGTGGGGCCAATCTGGATTGTGCAGGCCCACCTACTGCATGTGTAGGTCCACCATGATGTGTATATTATCCAGGCCATCCAGCAAGGGCCCATCTTGCAGGCCCACAAAGTTGTATGTGTTTTATATTCAGGCTGCCCATTTGTTTTCTGGACTATGTGGGCTGCCCCATCAGGCCCACTATGTTGTATGTGATACAGTCACTACCCATCACTTGTGCCTAACCCTTGGGCCCTTGTGCGGGGCCCAATATGATAAATTTATGGCCCATTTGGTGAGGCCCATTATGATGAATTTGAGGCCTTTGTGTGAGGCCCAATGGGATGTTTATAAGGCCCTTGAGTGAGGCCCATTGTGATGTATATGTGGCCCATTTGGTGAGGCCCAATGTTATGTATGAGAGGCTCATATGGTGAGGCCCAATATGATATATGAGAGGCCTATGTGGTGAGGCCATTATGATATGTAAACCCACCATGATGTATATAATAATGCTTATGATGCCCAACTATTGTCTTAGCTAGTATAAGGCCTTGTGCCCCCATCACGAGATAGATTTTACGAGCCTTGCCTTGGGAGCAATGATGGTTAAATGTCTACATTGTAATAGTAATGGTGGTTAAATGCCCACCTTGTAATCCTCCCTAGGGCCCATTGTTAGGCCCGCTCTCATCTCCCCTTGTGGGCTAACCCAAATTGATGGGCCCCCACCAATACAAGTATGATCCATCTCACCTTTTTGGGCTATCCCAAATTATTGGGCACCCACTAATGCTGCCCATTTATATCTTTCGGGCCCCATTGATAGCCCAACCGGCTTTATAATAGGGTGGGTAAGGAAGCCCAGTTATTGTGTGATTCACCCTTGCTGAAGATGGATGAATATGTGGTATCAGATTTGGTATATCCACTATTGAGGACTGATCTTCACATTATAGATCAGATCCGCTGTCCTTCTGTGGACCCTGCCTTGTCTATAGGCAGATTATCCATTCTGACTATGAGTATGTGATAACATAACATCATGATACATGCCCATACGCATCATATGCATTCTTGTAACGAGGAGTGACTGATCATGGAATTATGCCATTGGGCAGATTGTTTATGTGACTCCCTTATAGGCGGAGTTGTCCCATATGAGCACACGGTACGCGCGGGATTGATGCATGACTAGATTGTTTGACTCATGCATCTTGCATTGTGTGTTATAATTACTATACTCCCTAGCGACATCAGGGCTGTAGTCTCCGTAGGTATAACGTGGCGACGAGATTGAATACTGAAAATACTTGTTAAAGCACGGGGTGCCATAGATGTCCCAGGGTGAAAGTCCCTAAACCCTTATGGTACCATGAGGATGCTCCAACGTCGAGACTGAGTGGAGGTAAGAGTGCACGAGTGCCGAATACCGTTAGACCGCGTCTTTCACTGTGTCGTGGTCGGTTGGAAGGGGGTGTGGCCTTACCCGCTCGACGGTAGGGGCAATGATAGGCTGAGTCTAACTAGTTGTAAATGGGTCCGCTACCGATGTGTCGAGTAGATATTGGCAGACTACTAGTCAGGCGGGTAGTGAGGTCTCTTTCACTTGCATGGTTGCACGTCCAGTCAGGGCAGCGATCTGGTGTAGAGTGTATTAGACCCCAGTGATATCCCAGAGATGAGCTGTATTATTATGTGGATTCAGATGAGGATTGGTATGCTTGTGATTGCACCTTGCATATGACATTGGCTATGTAGGCCTTGCATCACATGGCCTTGGTATGGCCGATAGTATTTATGCCTTGCATTGCATAGCCTTGGTACGGCTGATAACATTCATGGACTTATCAGCATGTTTTCGCATTACTCTGATATTGCGTTCTTGACATATACCTTACGCACACACTTACACTACCCTCTAAGCTTTCTTATGCTTTTGCACGACTGTTGCGTGCAAGTGTGCTAGGACATAGTTGAGCAGGAGCAGGAGCGTACAACCGAGCTTTTGGAGTTCCGATATTATCTTGTATTTCTCTTTATGCATTGTACTTAAAAGATTTTGATTATAGTGGATATGTGGTGATGTTCTTGTTATTGTTCGTGAGTTATGCTTACTATTAAATAAATTTATATTAAAAATTCTCCTTGTAGGATCCCAGGATTGGAACCTGGTATATGGGTGCCGGGAACTAAGAATGGGGTACTACGGAGGCTTTCGGCACTGGATTCGGCTATCGGGAATTTTGTGAGCCCGATTTTCGAGTTTGGGGCTTGACACCTTGTGTAGGCCATTGACGAGTGTATACTTGTGTCAGTCCTTGTGTAGGACTTTGAGTTGTAAAGGTTAATGGTAAACCCATAAAATCATATGAGATAGTGAAAATTCGAAAATCCCAAGTTTAGGTTCATCATTCGGTAGTGGAGTAGATAATTAGCCGAACCACTACACATTATTATGTAGTGGGTTAATTTGATTGTATGTATGCTTATGTTTAATCAATAAATCTTTATGTATGTTTAGATAGAATGTTGCTCAAGTGTTTGAATAATTTCCTGCAAGAAATGTACTATATTAATCTATAGACTTGTTTGTGAAAGTGCCCTTGTTTGTCAAGATACGTGAGTGTTGAGTCTGCCAGTCAAATGAGCCCCAAGTTGAAGATATCAAGTTTAAGACTCATCAAGATGAAGGCATACGATCATGCTTAAAAGGTAAACTAAGCCTCATCTACCCAAAACAAACCCTGATAGGTATATGCCCCTAAAAGAACCTAACTCACCCTCAACTACTTCTAAAAACTTCTGGTAAGATTGGGTTATTTTTTGCACTTTGAGTATTAGAGGAAGTATGAAACGTACAGGCAAAACAACTGTCTTGACGATTGCATTGATATGCAATCGAGGACATCTTCGATGGAATTGAACATGGTTCAATCATTACTATACAAACAACTGTCCTACTTTGATTGAATCCGCTTGCCACGGAAAATTCAATCATTACTGTAAACTTGCCCGAATTATGTTGGTTAGCCGAATATGGTTAGGCTGGCCGAACCTGAAGTCGGGCTGGCCTAACTTTAGTGTTGTATTTTACATTGTATACATTATTATTACGAGCATAATTTAAGAACACCTAACCTAGGGTCATTCTAAGGTTTATACCACCTAATGGTTGACATATACAGAGTGCTTTAGTCTTGAACCATGCAAAGTCTTTAACTCATGAGATGTTGGTTGAGCCTGTCTTTAAGTGATCTTTATGAGTTACTGAAGAATACCGAAATTACGAAATTTGACAATACTAAGTGTGCTTTAAATATAAGCACTTAAAATCTCCCTCTTTGTCAATTTTGTAACAAAACACAATCATACACGCCTCATCATATAATCATACAACATCTTATGTACTCATCATATAGTCATGAGGCTTTGGTTTAAGGGAACATCTGTACACAACATGTAGTGCATTCACTTGAAGCTCCCCCTTAGAACAATCATCTGTAGTTCCCCATGAGCACTTAGCCAAACACATGCACAAAAAAAATAAATATCCAATTCCAATTCCAAACATATCATATCATTAAAACAATCATCTATAGCTCCCCCAGAGCACTTAGCCAAACACATGCACAACAACAAATACACACACACACACACACACACACACACACACACATATACATACATCAAAAACTTAAAATTTTACAAATTATTCAGAATTAAATGAAAACAAAGTAGGTATCTCAAGATTATTTCAGGCTCTTGCTTAGCGCCAAAATCCAACTTTCATAAGCTAGTGCTTCATTTACGTTAACCGAATCTATTTGGGAAGTAAAGCAAATATAATTGTAAAAATTTTCTAATTGTCTTTTGGTTTGAACACCAGAAAGAGGGTTACCAAGTATTTGATTTATTGCATCGTCTTTTACCAACCTTGACTTAGTAGAATCTGATATGGATTATGGTTTACTTTGAGGAATCATAATAATATCATCATATCATCATTATCTTGGTGATGACCGGGATTGATTGGTTGATCATTAAATCCAACATTTATAGATTCTTGAATTACCCAAGTTGTTTTGTTTAGAACACAATATGCTCAACTATTTAGAGCATATCTCAAAAATATTCCCTCGTCACTTTTAGCTTCAAACTTTTCCAAAATTCTCTAGTCTCATAAAATGAAGCACTTGCTTCCGAAAGTACAAAAATATTTAACAGAAGGTTTTTTATTATTATTATCAAACCATAGTTCATAAGCTGTTTTATTTTTACCTACTCTTACATAAACATGATTAATAGTGTAGCAAGTGGTATTAACAGCTTCAGCCCATAAATTTTTAGCTAATTTTAAATTTTTTAGTATAACACTAGCCATTTCTTGAAGAACTTTGTTTTTCCTCTTGGAAACTCCATTTTGCTGATGAGTTTTAGGAGCAGAAAACTCATGTAATATTCCATGGTCATTACAGTACTTCTCAAAATTACTATTTTCAAATTTAGTACCATGGTCACTTCCTATTTTGATCACAAACAGTTTTTTTCAGTCTGGATGCGTTTAATTAATTTTTTGACTTTGTCAAAAGCATCCAACTTTTCTCTTAAGAAGGCTACCCATGAATATCTAGTGTAGTCATCTACTACAACTAGAAAGTATTTCTTTTTGTCTCTACTCTCCGTTCTAGTTGGTCCAACTAAGTCCATATGGAGTAGTTCAAGAGGTCTTGTAGTGGCTAAGGAGTTTACCTTTTTGTAACTACTAATTTGTTTGCCTATCTGATAGGCACCATATACCTTATTTTTCAATTTGGGTAGACCATGTAGATGATCTCTTTTGCTCAATTTATATAGGTCTATGTAGTTTACATGTCCAAGACGTTGATGCCATAGTTCAATTTCGTCTGTTTGGACCATGTAACATGAATGATTTGTTGAGCAAGAGTCGTTAATGATATAACAATTTTCAGAGGTCTTGCAACCACTTAATATTATATTGCCTTGATTGTTAATTATCTCACATCCGTGATCTGAAAAATTTACACTATGATTATTATCACAAATTTGAGATATGCTCAACAAATTATGCTTTAAGCTTTCAACATATAACACATTTTCAAAGATAGGTAGATTGAGAAGTTTTACATTACCTCTTCCGATGATCATGCAGTTGCTACCATCTATAAATGTAACTGAGCAGCCATCGATTCGATTGATGTATGGTAATATGGCCTTATCACCTATCACATGTCTAGAACATTCACTATCTAGGTACCATCTTGAATTGCTTCTTGCTTTGAAAGCTGTGTGGATGACAATACACTTAACCTTTGGAACCCATTTATTATGGTTCTAAGTTTAAGAGGATATCTTACTATTTGCTGTGTTTGGGAGTAAGAATTTTTCTTGTTTCTACTTACTCCATGTTGAGTGTGAAATATTACATATTTCTCCTTATTTATATTTTGGTTATATAACATGATAGTGCTTAATCGATTTAATTATGTATGTTTTCATATGCAAGGTGATTTCGAGAGCTTAAGGTAAAATTGATGCCAAAAGGAAGATTTATGTTCAAAGATTCTTAAATGAATATTTGGAGATTTAGAAGTCATTAATGAAGAATTCACATGCCAAAGATCCAAGAAAACTAAGTGAGAAATGAAGGAATCAAAGATTTGAAGTGAAGAAAAAGAATCTTGAAATTGTCTTGAAAATAAACATATTCCTAAAATTGTCTTGAAAAGCATATTCTGAAACTTTGAGTATATTTTGGAAAACTGCACAGAGTGCTAAATTTGAGGCGGTTTAAACCTTGAGTCTATTTTGAGAAACTGCGCAGAGTGCATAAATTTGAGGCGGTTTCTAGATTTTTCTAACTCGGTGCGAAAGTTGAAGTTCCACAACTATAAATAGGACACCATAGGATGCTCCTAAGTATCTTTTAGGGTTTGGAAAGGTCTCAAGGAGTATAACAAAGGGGTGGAGCAGCCGCCAAAGAGTTTTTCTTCTTCTTTAGTTTATTTTTCATGCTTTGTTTAAGAGATTTGGTTTCAATCATGTCTATGGTTGGCTAAACCTCTCAGATAGGGATAAGAGGTGAAGTTTGTAGCGTGCTGCGATGTTTATTTTGCTATATAATTCTTGTTCTTATTAAACTTCAATTATTTCTAGTTTGATATTAAGAGAATATTTTCAGTTTTCTATGATTTATTGTGACTCAAATTACAATAGATGTTGTGATAGCTTTAGATATCTTCTTTTCTTGTTTTGAGATAGTGATATTAGTAAATCCCATTGTTCACTATCGTCTGCTGGGCATGGTAGGGTGATGGAATCCCTTCCAATCTTCACAATTCTCCTCCATAGAGAATTAGGTCAATGAAAAGTTCATATTTGATTTAAATTACTTTATCTTTCAATTGGATATAATAGCACTCCAATTCCAATTGTGTTTATTGAATCAAGTAAGGTAACATCTTAATAGCTACAAGTGGATCCTTGGCACCCTAGTTCCTGAAAGTGCACCTGCTAGTGCCCTGGTTTGTCAAGTTATGTGAATGGTAGGTCAGACCGTCTACAGATCTCAATAGGAAGAACAATTCAAGCGTCTGCCTCAACCGGATGTGTGAAAGCTCGCAATAGGTAAATCATAGCCTCACATCCTATGTCCCAAAACACCAGGTGATTAAAACCCTTAAAACAAGATAGACATCTTAGGGTTTCAAGGTGAGAAAACTTTTTACAAAATAGGAAAATCTCTAAGTTTTTTTCGCCTTGTCGATTTTATCGAAGCACCCTCGATATGATCGACCTGCACTGTCGATGTCCTTGATACCTTAACGATATTATCGATAAGAGGACCAAAAATATCTAGCAACTAAATATTCATCTGGACAGATTTATTGATGTATTGATACACCTATCGATATCATCGATAAAAGCACTAAATATGTCCAGCAACTTCACAACATATCGGGACGAATTATCGATGTATCGATACACCTATCGATATCATCGATATTCAAATCTCGAGTCCATCGAGAGTGGCTTGATAAGATCGACAGGCAGATTTTCGGCACCCTTGTTTTTTAATGAAAATTTCAAATTCCTTCGATATATCGATGACCGTCCGATATGATGTGAATTCAAACATCGATAAGATCGGATGTCCATCAATGATATCGATGGTGGGTGCGTATTGCTTACAGCAGATAATTCAGGTTATTTTTAAACTATGATCGGGGGCCCTTCGATAGAATCGATATTCAAATAGCGATGATATCGGCACCAGGTCGATTGCATCGAACAAGGACACAAGTCGTCCAGCAAGCTTAAAGACAAATCCGCTGGATTTATCGATGCATCGACTCTAATCTCGATAGCATCGACATTCAAATTCCGATGATCTCGATGGTTCCCTCGATCATTCATGAAAACCTGAAATATCTCAAAGTCAAGTCTCTCTCATTTTTTAAAGTGTCGATTGATCGAACCTGTCATCGATGGAATCGGAGTTCAAAATCCGATGACATCGACAAATAGCTTTGATTCATCGACCAATTGGCTAGAAGTTTCAAAAGCGTATGACATCGAGTCCGAGTCATCGAGCAGACCATCGATGCTATCGAGACTATACGCTCGCTGATATCGAACCTACTCGATGATATCGAATCTGTCATAAATGTGACCGTTTTATATCCATTGTAACTTTTTGCCTATATATAAAGGACTTGTCTTTTGTTGCTGTGAGAGAAAGTAGAGAGAGCTTTTGACTGTTTCAACTTATATCCTATACCTAAAGCCCTTTCTCTCATGGGAGTTCATCCTCCAATCCACCCTCACCATTGATATTCAATAGAGTGGATTGGGGAATGAACTTCCACATTCAAGGATCCTGCAACTACTACCTTAATGGCAAATCATTAAGTTGGGATGCCTTGAATGCATAAGATTGGAACTACTCTATCTTCTTAATAGGAAAATCTTTAGAGAGTAGGATTCCATCTTCACCTTGACCCAACCCTAAGCCTAGTCTTGGTATATCTTTGTGTTGCGGATCAAGGGAGCAGAAGACTCTTCGTCAATAAGGAGGAGATCTTCAGCGTTGTGCTTAATGAGACTCATCAACTTATTTGTAAGTATCTAGAGTCCAAGAGGACACTTGTGATCATTCCTTTCTAGGATTGGGTCTTAAGTGGTTCTCACCCTTTGAAGTCCTCAAGGAGGCCTCCGGCGGGAGTGTATGCTATGGGTGCGTTGTGTGGACCCTTGCTCTATGGAGAGCATAAACATCTGGTTAGGAGTGAACAAGTAAAACTCCAGGGTTAGAGGTGAATCGAGTAGTAACCTCTGGGTGCGTTGTGTGGACCCTTGCTCTATGGAGAACATAAACATCTGGTTAGGAGTGAACCAATAAAACTCCAGGGGTTAGAGGTGAACCGAGTAGAAACCTCCATGTAAAGGTTGAAGGTGAACCTGATTTAAAACCTTAGGTTTGAGGTGCACCCTGGAAAACCTCCTTAGTGAAATCTGGTACACTCAAGGGTTGAGTGCGACAGCCGGGAGTGGAGTAGACTTATCGTCGAACCACTATAAAATGACTGTGTTTGTGATTGCTTTTCTATATGTGTGATTCATGTCAATGCATTCATATTCATATATCTGATCACATCTCACACACATACATAGTCACATCCAACATAGACTAAGTTGCATATTGCTATATCTTGATTAGTTTGTGATTAGATCCTCTACTTGGCTTGGAAGCCAGTTGAGTTACATTTGAGTAATCCTGAAAATTGCATACATGATAGATTTAGAGTGATATAATTTTTAATATAACTCATAAATCTTTAAAAAGTCCTATTCACCCCCTTCTAGGACATATTGACATACTCCAACTTCTACTCAAGCGGTCTTCACTGCTATTTTAATTGTTATCAGAGCGGGTCTCTCTTTAAGGGCTTCACCGCCTAGAGAGTGATCTTGACTAAAGTTTGGAATATGGCCAAAGGAGAGGGCTCATCAGTCACTAGACGTCCAGTATTTGACGGATCAAACTATGCATACTGGAAGGCTAGGATGCACTACTTTCTGAGATCTTTGGATCATGACATTTGGGATATAGTTGAAAGCGGATATGTGCCACCAACTGAACAAATCATACTTGACAATAGAACAACAATCACTAAGCCTAAACCCAAAGAAAAGTGGACAACATTCTACAAAGAAAGGTAAATATCTGAAGCCAAGGCTATGAATGCTATCTACTGTGCCGTGTCCCAAGATATATTTAATCAGATAAGTATGTGTGGGACATCCAAGGAAGCATGGGATTTATTGGAAACAACCCATGAAGGCACAAGCACTATGAAGCGATCCAAACTTCAACTCCTGACTTCACAGTTCGAAAGTCTCAGAATGGAAGAGCATGAGATATTTATGGAGTTTTTCACCAAATTAAACATCATTTGTAACTCCATGGGTGGATTGGGAGAGAAAGTTCTGGTATCAAAAATCTGTAGGAAAATTCTAAGATCCCTACCAGAACGGTTTAATCCCAAGGTAACAACAATATAGGAGTGTAGGAACATAGACGAGATGAAAGTAGAAGAACTAGTACGTTCCCTACAAACTTTTGAACTATACTTCACTCAATCCCAAAAATCCAAAAACACTGTCCTAAAAACTTTAAAGAAAACAACTCATGAGGACAGTGAAAGTAAAAGAGAGGATGATGATGAGGAAGTGGCCTTGCTGGCACAAAAATTCAGGAGATTCTTTCAAAAGAATCGCGACTGTCCCTCTAGAGGGAGAAATGTGGATAACAAACTCTCTGTAGGAAAATTTGGCAAAAAGACCAAAGAACCACAATGCTACGACTGTCGAGAGTATGGACACCTATCTACTGAATGCCCAAATAGAAAAACCAAGGGCAAGGCAATGGCCGCCACGTGGGATGATACAGATGAGTCAAATTCAGAATCTAGTGACTCAAAAAGCAATGAAGATCAGAAATCACTGAAAATTCTCATGGTCTCTACTCTTCGATCATTCCGACTAAATCTGAGAACGAGAAAGAAAAACAAGCCACAGAATCATTTTCATCTGATAATGAGGAAAGTGACAAAGAGAAAGAAGAAGAAAATGATAAGCTACAAGATGCTTACAATCAGCTTTATATCCATAACATCAAAGTGGCTAAAAGACTGGGAATGTCTGAGAATAAAAACCAATTGCTGCAAACAGATTTGGACAAAACTGTAGAAATCAATACACATCTGATCAATGATTTACAGCAACATCACTCAGATAATGATAAACTTGAGAGAATTAACACCTTCCTTAAATCTGAGACTGAAAAACTAAGCAAACAGGTTGAGCAATTAAAAGATAGGAATATGCTCCTTCGAAATGAAAATCACACACTCCTGTTTAATCTAGAAGAGTCCAGAAAAATTGCCAAACAAAACTGAATGTTTTCCCAGAGCGGCGAAAAACTAGAAAAACTGCTAGGAATGGGAAGACCTGGAAGGGATAAAAGCGGCCTAGGATATGAAAAAGATAAATCAAAGACTGGAAATGCAGCTCCCAAAAATGAAAAATCTGCTGCCTCTGGGAGTAAGACCAGAACAACTCCAGTGTGTCATTTGTGTGGTGATCTAGGTCATCACAATTTTGAATGCATAACATCTAGGAGGACTAAACCTAATTCTGGACAGAATCATGTTAACAAATTATCAACCAGAGAAATACGAAACTTCAAAAGTCCTCTTAAAGATATGGTTAAGAGCAATGCCCCTGTATCACCACTCAAATTGATCAACAAAATGAAATGGGTAAGAAAGATTTAGTTTAGATCATACATTGGAATCTGAACGTGTGCTAAAATGAGAAATTTTTTTTGTTGAACTTCAAATGATATATCTGAGGTTTCTCACCTTCATCTTTTGTATATAAACATTCGTATGTTTATAATTTTGGTGTGTATACATAATTTTGTTAAGCATACTACTAATTCATAAAAACGCTAAAAGTATGCTTGAAGTGAGTGTCGTCTGGTGGCTAAAATCTGAAAAACTTTCATAACTGATACCCCTACTGATTTGTCATGTGTATTCTCGATCAAATCAATAAAATGTCGATATTATCGACATCTCATCAGAATTTGAAAAGTCACTTGATCGAGAACACTATCGGGGCTACTATCGATAATATCGACTGAGGATCATCGATAAAATCAAAAGAAAATTCGATAAAATCGACATATGGCGCTCGATAAAAGTCAGCAGAGTGAAAAATGGGATTTATTTTTCAAGGGTTTTCGGTCGTCTTCTCTGCTCAATTCTCCCGACCAAACTGCTGGAAGCCACGTCGGATCACTCAAATCCTTCTACAAATCCGGTAACACCCTTCTAAACACACCACGTGTCCACCTCCTTTTTGGGTATTTGCCGTTTTTGTTTGTTATTTTTGTCGTCTTTCCCAAGCCGTTCAAGGTCAATCCGACCACATGGGAAAAGATAAAGGGAAAACATCCGGACAAGGGGAATCTTCAAAAACCTCCTGACAAAAGGTCCTTGCCTCTAAGGCTAAAGCAAGTGCTTCCAAACCTGGGATCCCCACAAAGCCACGCTCAAAACAAGGTGGGTCCCAGTTGGAAGATCAGACTCCACTAGTGCAAGTCAATCCCATCTTAGTAAGGTTTACAGGAAGGAAAGTCATTCCTGAAAGGAAAGTCGACAGAAGCTGCTTGGCCCCATATAATCTGGAACCTCTTTTTGCAGCTGTAGATTGGTCACCAGTTCTCGACTTTGGAGGATCATATCAACTTGAACGAACTTACCAATTCTTTGCTGCTTGCCATTCTCCAACATCTGATCCCCCCTCCATCTCAGTCACTGTAGATGGTGATGATGTGCTGATCACTCTAGGGTCTGTTGCAGGAATATTCAATCTTATCCTATCCCCTGTGGGAATCCCTGATATGGACATGGAAGATCCTGAAGTTCGGTCTAAGGTCACTAAATTTCTCTGTCACGATCGTGATGTCGAGTGGTCCCAAGGAAATGCTCAGAAAGTCAAGTTCATGGAACCACGCTATCGAGTCCTGCATGGTATTCTTGCTTCAAATATCTACTCTAGAGGCTCCAACAGAGCTGATCTCACTGGCTTCATGACTATGATAATCTATTCAATCGCCTCTGGGGTCAAGATCTGTCTGCCTACCCTGATTGTGTATTAATTGGTGTATGCTTTTCATAGGGCCAGGGACATTCTCCTGCCATACCCCTGGATCATCAATACAATCTGTAATGCCATAGGATTCCAAACCACAAATGATCCAGTTCTTCCTCTCCAATTCTTCAACAAAAGCAACATCCGAAGGATGGATCTGGTGTTTCACAAATATCCTGAGGAGCCCTTGGAGGAAGGAATCCAAGTTGAGGGAGAAGGTAGGGCTGGTGACGCTCCTATGGGAAGGACCGAGGTGACTGGAGAAGATGCTTTTGGACCTCAACATGCTCCATCAACATCAACACCCGGGCATGTAAAGAGGTTTAAGCTTCAGCAAGACAAGCTTGGGGCTATTCAACATGATGTCTCTCAGCTCAGGGAATCAATGAATGAAAGATTTACTGTCCTGAAACGGATGGTGCTAAGTGTGCAGCAATCCATCCAATAGTTGGTGGATGTGATGACTTGCCACCTGGACGACACCGCACCATCCCACTCTGCTCCATGATGATGATCACTACCTGTTATCACATACACCCCACTCTTATCTCTACGTACGAACATTAGTATCTTTTTGAATGTTCTACGTCTTCATGAGTGTATGTGATAACAAACTGATCTAAAGGATTTTTTTTGGGGTCATTGTACATGCTCATGGTTGGATTTTTTTTTTTGGGAACTTCATTCAGGTAATTATACTGGTAATCCACTACTGTCTGTGGTAGTATACTTTTTGGAAATATGGATATAACTGCCAATCTTGGGCAGTTCATTTTGGTTCTTTTATGGCTGAATAGAATAATCAATTTGTTTTGCCATATTTGTCTTAAGTTCCCCTGGTTTATCAAAGTTTCTGATATGAATTACATATGACTTTATTGTTTATTTTATTTGCATTCATATCTTCTGAAAATGATGTATGTTTTGAAATGATTGCATCCTTATACATCGATATCTGTTGGTTCTCCCATATGCTTTAACACTTTAGTCAATGTCACTTGCTATACCTTTGCCAATGACTGATAAAAAGGGGGAGAACAATTCAAAACACCCTGAGCTAAAAATCGTATATCTAATGTTATTGCAGGTGTTAGGGGGAGCAGCTACACCAAGAAAGGGGGAGTGTTGAAGTAAGGGGGAGCAGATACTACTGGCTGTGTACATGGGGTAGAAAAATTGTATAATTGTGTAAAACCATGTACACACAATTTAGGGTGTGTTTGTCCAGTTGTATTCTAGGGTGTTTTGGGTATTTTGTCACGTAATTGACAAAGGGGGAGATTGAAAGTGCACCTGCTAGTGCCCTGGTTTGTCAAGTTACGTAAATAGTAGGTCAGACCGTCTACAAAGCTCGATAGGAAGAACAATTCAAGCGTCTACCTCAACCGGATGTGTAGAAGCTCGCAATAGGTAAATCATAACCTCACATCCCATGTCCCAAAACACAAGGTGATTAAAACCCTTAAAACAAGATAGACATCTTAGGGTTTTAAGGTGAGAAAACTTTTTGCAAAATAGGAAAATCTCTAAGTTTTTTTCGCCTTGTCGATTTTATCGAAGCACCCTCGATATGATCGACCTGCACTGTCGATGTCCTCGATACCTTAAAGATATTATCGATAAGAGGACCAAAAATGTCCAGCAACTAAATATTCATCTGGATAGATTTATCGATGTATCGATACACCTATCGATATCAACGCTAAAAGCACTAAATATGTCCAGCAACTTCACAACATATCTAGACGAATTATCGATGTATCGATACACCTATCGATATCATCGATATTCAAATCTCGAGTCCGTCGAGAGTGGCTCGATAAGATCGACAGGCAGATTTTCGGCACCCCTATTTTTTAATGAAAATCTCAAATTCCTTCGATATATAGATGACCGTCCGATATGATGTGAATTCAAACATCGATAAGATCGGATGTCCATCGATGATATCGATGGTGGGCGCGTATTTCTTACAGCAGATATTTCAGGTTATTTTTAAACTATGATTGGGGGCCCTTCGATAGAATCGATATTTAAATAGTGATGATATCGGCACCAGGTCGATTGCATCGAACAAGGACACAAGTCATCCAGCAAGCTTAAAGACAAATCTACTGGATTTATCGATGCATCGACTCTGATCTCGATATCATTGACATTCAAATTTCGATGATCTCGACGGTTCCTCCGACCATTCATGAAAACCTGAAATATCTCAAAGTCAAGTCTCTCTCATTTTTCAAGTGTCGATTGATCGAACCTGTCATCAATAGAATCGGAGTTCAAAATTCGATGACATCGACAAATGGCTTCGATTTATTGACCAATTGGCAAGAAGTTTCAAAAGCGTATGACATCGAGTCTGAGTCATCGAGCAGACCATCGATGTTATCGAGAGTATACGCTCGATGATATCGAACTCTGTCATAAATGTGATCGTTTTATATCTGTTGGAACTTTTTGCCTATATATAGAGGACTTGTCTTTTGTTGCTGTGAGAGAAAGTAGAGAGAGCTTTTGAGTGTTTCAACTTATATCCTATACTTAAAGCCCTTTCTGTCATGGGAGTTCATCCTCCAATCCACCCTCACAATTGATATTCAATAGAGTGGATTGGGGAATGAACTTCCGCATTCAAGGATCCTCCAGCTACTACCTTAATGACAAATCATTACGTTGGGATGCCTTAAATGCATAAGATTGGAACTACTCTATCTTCCTAATAGGAAAATCTTTAGAGAGTAAGATTCCATCTTCACCTTAACCCAACCCTAAGCCTAGTCTTGGTATATCTTTTGTGTTACGGATCAAGGGAGCATAAGTCTCTTCGTCAACAAGGAGGAGGAGATCTTCAACGTTGTGCTTAACGGGACTCATCAACTTATCTGTAAGTATCTAGAGTCCAAGAGGACACTTGTGATCATTCCTTTCTAGGATTGGGTCTTAAGTGGTTCTCACCCTTTGAAGTCCTCAAGGAGGCCTTTGGTGGGAGTGTACGCTGTGGGTGCGTTGTGTGGACGCTTGCTCTATGGAGAGCATAAACATCTGGTTAGGAGTGAATTAGTAAAACTCTAGGGTTAGAGGTGAATCGAGTAGAAACCTCTGGGTGCGTTGTGTGGACCCTTACTCTATGGAGAGTATAAACATCTGGTTAGGAGTGAACCAGTAAAACTCCAGGGTTAGAGGTGAACCGAGTAGAAACCTCCGTGTAAAGGTTGAAGGTGAACCTGATTTAAAACCTTAGGTTTGAGGTGAACCCTGGGAAACCTCCTTAGTGAAATCCGGTACACTCAAGGGTTGAGTGCGACAGCCGGGAGTGGAGTAGACTTATCGTCGAACCACTATTAAATGACTGTGTTTGTGATTGCTTTTCTATATGTGTGATTCATGTCAATGCATTCATATTCATATATTTGATCACATCTCACACGCATACACAGTCACATCCAACATAGACTAAGTTGAATATTTCTATATCTTGATTAGTTTGTGATTGGATCCTCTACTTGGCTTGGAAGCCAGTTGAGTTACATTTGAGTAATCCTGAAAATTGCATACATGATAGGATTAGAGTGTTAGGATTTTTAATATAACTCATAAATCTTAAAAAAGTCCTATTCACCCCCCTCTAGGACATATTGACATACTCCAACTTCTACTCAAGTGGTCTTCACCGCTATTTCAGTTCCCACCTTTAATTGATAGTTTAAACATTATTCACAATTACTCTCTTTTATTCCAGAATTCAAATTTAGATCTTCTTCTTCTTCTAGTTCTAGTTCTTTTCAGAATACGTACAAGTTTTGTCCCTATGGATTCGACCTCGTTCTCACGAGTTATTACTACATTGTGACCCTATACTTGGGGTTGTGAACACTCCACTATTACGAAGTTGGATTTCAACAGCTCTTTAAGCAAGTCCACTATTTTATCTGCTAGAGGAGGATTATTATTTCTCCTTCGATATTTGTGGTAGTTGGCATTAGTTTTTACGTTATAAGTTTTTTGAAAGGATTTTACATTTTTGTTTGATTCCTTTAAAGTTTCTCCTTTAGACTTTGAAGATTCTTCTTTTATAAATATGCAGGAGTAAATTTTTTAGATTTTTCTGAGTTATTTTTAATGTAACCCATGTAAGGCCCGTATCCTAGTCTGTACCGTTCTGTAGAATCCCGCGATCCTCCCCGTCGAATTCTAGCAACCCGCGACCTTTAATCGACATTTGCGCGCGATCCTGAGTCGTATCCCGTAGATCTGAGTCGGCTGGACTCGAAACTTATACCATCGCGACCGCACTGTCGACACAGTTCCAACGCTGCATCTTGCGCACCAATGTGATACCCAAGATAGGAGTTGTCGGCCCGCGTATATTTTGAAGAAACTCCACGCATTGCAGATTCTGAGAGAATCTCTACGACTCATCACATCAATCAAGTACATCCCATCACAACCCATCACTCACCCATACCTCTCTCTTCACCAAGTCAAATGAACCCATACCTAGCCATTCTTTTCTTACCAACAAGTCAAGGCAATCCATACCCCATGCCACCTCATGCCCCCAAAGGTCAAGAGAGCCCATACCATCCATGTCACCTCCTCTTACAACATCCCTTCTCTCTCTCTCTCATTCTTTACTCATTCTCCCAAGCAAGAGAAGCAATTGTCCAAGCAATCCTAAGGAGAGAAAATAAGCTTTGTGTGTGGCCCACTTCCTACCCCTCTCATCTCCCATCTCAACCCTCCAACTTTAATCAACCTCCATCAAAGTGAGAGCCAAGGAGTTTGGCATTCCATTAGACCAAGAAGATCCAACGGTGGGTGTTCTTATAGGTTTAAATTTTGTTTTTGATGACGGGCCAAGTGGAGCTTACCGTTTGATTGCATGGATCTCACTTTGGACCCTAGGTGTGGCTGATGGCCCACCATGATTCATAAGATCATCCCATGATGGGGCCATTCTCCATGGACCCCATCATGATGTTTATTTTCCCATTATAAATGGTCATCTAGACCTTGCATTTTCTTGGTGGAAAGGGATCTCCACCGTTGATTTTGATCATTGGGTCCACATGTAATGGGACCCAATGTATGTTGTAATGCATGGAAGGGAGGGCCCATAGTGTCGGGGTCCCTCAATCACCGCTCGTCTCTCTCTCTCTCTCTCTCTCTCTCTCTCTTTCTCTCTCTCTTTCTCTCTCTCTTTTTCCTACTTTACTGGACCACCCATTGAACATGTAGGGACCATCCAGACCGTTCGGCAGGTGGGACGGCCTTGCTGTCCACCCTGCTAGACTATCGGTCCAGTTGGACGGACTAGATGATGGGAAAACACAAATATTACTTTGATCTAAAATCTGGTGGGCCACCTTGTCGTGGACCCCACCCTGATCTGATGTGCACGTGTGGTGCATCCACACCATCCGCCCAACTTGCTCGAGCCATCAGGTTAGATGGGCCAGGACCGGCCAGACCGTCTGGCTGTCCAGGCCGTCCAGGGCCTGGATGCTGGCAGTTCCTAAAAAAAAAATATATAAATATAATATATATATATATATATATATATATATATATATATATATAGGTATATATATAAAATATATATCTGGTGGGCCCCACATGGGACCCACCTGCTGAATGGAAGTGGATTGGCTAGTGTGCCTCATACCATAGACGCCAACAAGTTCTGTGGGCCACAACCATGATGTATGTGATGATCCACACCGTCCATATGTCTGGACGGTGGACCACACAGTGATGTATGGGTCTTATCCACACCGTCCAACATTCTGGATGGGTGGGACCCACCTTGGAGTATGTGTTTTGATCCACACAGTCCACTCATAAAAGTGAGGCAGATTCAAATATCAGGTGGGGCCTACCTTGCTGTATCCAGCACGTGGGACCACCATGGTGTATGCGTTTCTTCACACCGTCACTGAGGATGGTGTGGCCCACTGTGACATATGTGTTTCATCCTTACCGTCCATCAGTGGGCCCCATGATGTCAGCAGTTCTGTGGGGCCTGCTATTGTATGTGTTACATCCAAACCATCCATCTAATTGGCAAGCTCGTCTCATGGCCTGAGACTATTAATGAGACAGATCTTTTGTCATGCCCCAGACTCGGTAACCAGACTCATAAGGAACCCGATAGCTGGTTCTCGCTGCAACAACCTCCGTAGTACCCTAATCTCGGCTCCTGAGGTAGGTTCCGATCCTGGGATCCTACAAGGAGGAGTTTTTTCATAATCATATATCCATTCCAATACGAGTATACCCAAGATCACAACAAGTAAATTTTAGAAGTAATAAAAGGACACATTACAAAATCCACTATAAATTTGAGCTTTATACATGATACAATACTGAAGGAAATACATATGATAACAGAAGAAAGAAGGAAGAGGATTTGCAACACTGGGTCCTCGGCTCGCACACCTATCCAAGCTCTGCTGATAAGATGCCAACCTAGGATCTCCTGTACGCATCAATCATGCATAAGCTTATAGAAAACTTAGAGGGTGGTGAAAGTGTGTGACAATGGTGCGCAGAAGAATAATAGGGGATATAGAAAGGAAACATGATCAAAGCCAACACCACTAGCCTTACCAAGGCTACCATAAATGCAAAAAGCTATACCAAGGTAGTATAATAAATGCAGGAAGCCATACCAAGGCTATATAATGCAATGAGTACTAGGCGCCATGCCAAGGCGTTGCAATATAAGCTTATACACCTGATGCAAATTCAATGAGAAGTGATGCCAGTCCTCATATCTAATCCACATATCAGTACAGTTTCTTCATAAGGAATCTACCGGGGTCTAGTATACTACAAGATGACTGCTGCTCTACAGATCCGCATAGTCAAACGAGTGTAGGAGACCTCACTACCCGCCTGTGGATAGCCAATCACCAGCATGGCCTGACAGTAGCGGACCCATTCACGAGCTGGTCAGACTCAGCGTAGCTATTGCCCTCTTTCCCTCAGATAGGTAAGGCCACAATCCCATTCCAACAGACAACACGACAGTGGGAGTCACGACCTAAAGGTGTAATGCCCTCGTGCGCTCATGTTTTCACCCAGTCACGGCGCTGGATCAGATCTTTGGTACCACAGAAGTTTTGGGATTTTCACCCAAGGGCATCCTATGCACCCCATATGCTCAAGTAACATTTTCAGTGTCCAATTATGGCCATCCACGATGTATCTGTGGAGGCTATAGCCCTGATGAAGCAAGGGCGATAATGTTCATATGCTATACAATGCCAGATGCATGAATCACACAATCAACTATGCATCAATTCCACGCATCCAACATGCTCAAGAGGAGATACTACTCCTTCGGGGAAGGTATCATGCAATGCCCAATAGCACGATCATAACCACACATACACAGTGTCATTCAAGCATACAATGATGCACATGGGTCATGAAGATGGATCTAGACGCACTATGCAGCGATATACAAATTAGTACACTCCTCCTATCTAAGAAGGAACCAAGACTAGGTACTTAGACAATATCCATAAGGAAATCTAACCTCTAGTGGGGGCCAATTTACTTGGGGTAGCCCACGAGACTGAGCATACAAGATACGGGTCTAAGTAATGCAGAAATGAGCCTAGCAAGATGTAACGCCCTGAAAATCGGGGGTCGAGCATAAACTCAACTCCCGAGTTCCAACACATCACTTATGTAACATAATGAATGATGATTGCATGTTGTCTGTATTAGCGCATTGAACATGAGTGAGATTAAGCCAAAACAACATATCATACTCCAGAGACAAGTGAGATAGCAAGCGGAAGACTATGATAGATATATAAACTATATAAACTGTGGTGAGTCTCCAGAGTGTGATAATGTTACCAGGTTAACTATTTACAAGTACAATTCCAAAATATACCAAATTAAGGAAGTGTAATGTCTTCTATCCCAAATACCATAGCCCCGTTAATGCAATTCGAGGTCTTCATAGACCCGTCAGAGAGTTACATGTAGGAGAACTCCTCCTCAACATCATAGTAGTAGTCCGGCTCTGCTTCATAAGCATCGCCATCACCTGCAGCTAAGACAGTCTGGTTGGTGTTGCAAGCACCATCCCGTAACGTGGGAGTGAGTGATCAACTCAGTGGAACAATAAAGCATAGGTTAACATGTTATCAATTCAGTCAAGCAGTAATGATAAAGCAGTACAATCAAACACTCCTAACTACTCTTATTAATGCAAGTATGAATGCAGTCATGATGATGCCCTCACCAACATACTCCCTCATGCGACACCATCTTACGTCCGCGGCATGCGTTCATCCCTCAGTGCTCCACATCTTCCAGGCACATGCAGTACGATGATGAGCATGATTACCGAGTTGTTATTAGTCCTTTTCATACAACAGTATTGGGAAACTAAGGTACCTTCTTTATATCATTCCCCAAACAATGATCCATTCTAGGGTCGTCAGTCCTAGATAATCTCATACGATGATGTAGTTCTAGGTCGCTGTCAGGGCTGTTACACGGAATCTTTACACCACTCCCCCATCACCTTATCAATACAGGCCTAGTTTATACCCTGTTTACTACTGGAAGGCTTGTCGCCTCTCCACAGATTCAGAGTATGCTCAAGGTCACTACACCGGGTACGGTCAGGGTTGCCAGGGCTGTTACACGGAATCGTTGTACCACTCCCACATCACCCATCAAAGCAGTGTAGGCCGACAGCTCGAATATAGTGTCCCATACCACCATAATCGGTTAACGAGTCTGGTTGCTCAATGGTCACTACGGGGAGGCTCGTGGCCCCAGCGTAGGCTGACAACTTGACCACGGTGTCCCATACCACCATGCCAAGCTCATGAGTCTTAGTGGATCGAGGTACCAAGGTTAACGAGGTTGCACTGGTAAGTTCGGTACCTTAGGTTCAAGCAGTAGCGTCCAAACATGGTGAACATACATTAGATAGATCGGGTTACTTGACGAGCTTGACTAGCTCGAGCGCACGACAAGTTGAACGACATGAAGTGCATAAGCACTTCGCGTGGCCAACCACTATCGCCAACCGAAGTACGACTAGGGTTCGTCGAACACATCTCACGTGGCGAATGAATCTTAACCACGAATTCAATCCCGTTACCGATTGCCTGGACTATACAATAGCCCCAATCACATTCAAGTACAGAGAGTCAAAGCAGTAATGGATCAAGATTTCACTCATATAGTCAAATATCCAATATTGTCTGCTAGGGCTGCCAGGGCTGTTGCACGGAATCGTTACACCCTTCCCCCATCACCCTTCATGGCTCATATGGAATACAACTTAAACATGAATATTCCATTTCATCCATCTAGCATATAAGATACTTAAGCAGTAATGGAGCAATAATTGCATAATTACAATCACATGAACATATTGAGAGGTGCAACACAATCATGAATTCACACACATCATTCCATAGATAATACAGACATCATATTGTAAACATACATGGAGAAAATCATACACATAAATAAGGTAGCTGAGATTCACATCTCAACCCTCATACAAGTACTCTTAAATAACAACTAGCACATTCAGGCATTTTTACAAACACATAGAACACATACATCACCATACATGGTAAATGATGTTCACACATGTGTTAGGCCAAATCCTGTCACTAGGGAGTTGCCCCGTATATCACGTGCATATATCCATGACGGGTGATCATGGCATGCATGAATACAGGTTCCATATCCGTTGGAACATTTTCACAAACACTTGGGCTATACATTTAGCACATATAACGTATTTTTTCCGTGACGTGATTTAGGGTAAGTCCTTTCGCTAAGGAGTTGTCACACATGTATTAAGCATATATTCATGACAATTAAGCATGTTAAGCACAAATCCAAATTTCATACGTATACGGTATTTTTCACAAATACGAAGAATATAGTATATTCAACATAGCTAACGTATAACTGAAAAACGAAATGGACAACACTTTGTACATGTGCAATAGCATGCAGATCATGAATCTATCATTATCTGACATTGAAAGTGTTGAAAACCATAACCTATACGTCTAAAGTCCGCACCTTACGCCGTAGAAGCATGATAAACTCGATAGATTTGCTAAGCTTTCGTATACGGCAGTTTGGCAACCTATAGAATGAAATAAATTAGCTATTTCATCATATACAATGTTCATAACCCTAGATCAGATTAGGGTTAGGGTTTCTTACCTAGAAACGAAGTTGAAAATGCCGGGAAAGCGATAAGAACGATGTGGTTAAGCTTGTATAGCGGCAGGGTAGAATGACAGGAAGATGCTCCCACTTCTCTCACACTTTCTCTCTCTTTTCTCTCTTCTCTCTCCTAGGGTTTCTCTCAAATTTGTATGGGTTGGATATGAGAGAGTTTAAGGTCCTTATATAGGCTAAAAACTCTCCAAAATAGACTTAGGAACAAGGTATACTTAGGTTATGTCCAAAGCGGGTCCGTTTCGATCCAACGGAGCACTTCTGACGGCCCCTTTTCTGTGTGAAGTCGGACTTAAGCTCACTAACACTGGATGTAGGTTTAGTTAAGTTTTCATTCTAGTCAGGTTCTCAGATCACACGTGGCGGACCAGTTTCAGTTCAACAGTCACTGAAACTCGATCGGGGTTACAAGTACACGGATATGTGCATGAAATTTCTCCTGATCCGAGGGTGTATTTGGGTCAGATTCTGACGGTCTGATTGCTTATATCAAGCCCGCAAGTGACAAGTCACAAATTACTATTTGAGATTTAATTTATAAAGAAAACCAAGTGTTCTCACACTCCTCGCTCCGGGCTCAAGTGAATAGCACTGGGACACTATCTGGATTTGATTTCCAAGATGGTTGTCAAGCCCAGCAAGGCGGTCCTAACCGTTTAACTTCGCGTTAATCGGACCTTCGATGTGCGGTTCAGATCTGATACGGAGTTTCGTGATGCTCCCGAGAGCAGTCGGGTAATGAGATTGATCCTAGATTTTAGGGTAACCTAGCGTCAATGATTCTACAAGTTTTGGGTCTTGCAGATCGTATTTAAAGTGATTGGTGCTAATTTCATAGGTACTCTAGTTTAACACTAGCTAATTCTCACCTAATTTCTAAAGGATTTAGTCCTGTATGATTTCTGTCTGTGGTGGTACCTGGGCCTTTGTAGTTTGTATATAAAGTGATCCAAGTTATTAATACTTAACTAGTTTAAGATAGTGTCTAATGTGAAAGTACTTAGAAAAATTGAAATAACAAGGTGGTGAAAGGTGAGCTTTGTAAAGGAAATGGGTTAAAAGGCGATGTTTTAGAATATGGGATTGGGTTCTGACAAGTTGATAAGGTGTTAGGATCGACCCATTGCCTAAGGACGTCTAATTCCAGGTTGGCAAAAATCTGGGATGTTACACAAGAGTCTTAGATGAGCATCCAATCACACTTAGATACAATCAGGCCTAGAGGGGTCCAAAATGGGGACATTTAACCGTCATTCCTCAAAAGGCATAAGAAGCATGAACTATATGGATAGAAGGCCCAAGGCCTACATTCAAGATAAAAAATAGGTGGTCACATATGTGTATACTCCTCATAATGGGACATAAGAAAAAAAAAGGGAATAATACTATCTTCAACAACATGGGCCCCAAGAGGGGAATTAAGGTCCAAGGCTTAATTTCCAATAGCCATAGAATCCATGCATTAAGTTGGACTTGGTGGGTAGCCAGCGTACACAATATACGACCTAAAAACAAGTTTAAGTTTGGATGAAATGGGCTCCACTACATCAGCCCAACACTAGCAATTTAAGTGGGCAACCAAGGGCCTAATACCATCCTTATCTCAGCCCACAAGTCCATCAAAATGATGGAAGTCGGCCCAATATAGGCTGGGCCAAGCTAGGATGTCCCAACCTACTCTGTGCCCATGGGATGTCCCAAAAATCTGATCTAAGATGGGGTCCTCATGTGATCACTAGAGGTGACTCAAAAGAATGCACTGATTAAGCCCAAAGATTATAAGAAAACATAAGTATGCAACACGTACACAAGTTCTCAATGAAATAGCAGTGAAGACCGCTTGAGTTGAAGTTGGAATATGTCAATATGTCCTAGAGGGGGGTGAATAGGACTTTTTAAAGATTTACAAGTTATTAAAAATCCTATCACTCTAATCCTATTAAGTATGCAATTTTCAAGATTACTCAAATGTAACTCTACTGGCTTCTAAGCCCAGTAGAGGATCCGATCATAAACTATGAAAGAAGTAAACAGTTATACAAACTTGTTTATGATGAATATGACTGTGTATGTGTGTGAGGTATGATCTTCAGGTATGAAAGCATTAACATAGAACACACACATAGAGGAATATCAATCGCAAACACATTCATTTTTATAGTGGTTCGACTACGTGTCTACTCCAATCCCGTCTGTCGCACTCAACCCTTGAGTGTACCGGATTTCACTAAGGAGGTTTCCCAGGGTTCACCTCAAACCTAAGGTTTTAAATCAGGTTCACCTTCAACCTTTACACGAAGGTTTCTACTTGGTTCACCTCTAACCCTGGAGTTTTACTGGTTCACTCCTAACCAGATGTTTATGCTCTCCATAGAGTAAGGGTCCACACAACGCACCCGGATTTTAGACCACACAGGTCAAGGAGCTACACAAGGACCTAACAGTTTATGCCCTACACAAGAGCGAGGGTCCACCCTATGCACCCACTACGTACACTCCCGCCAGAGGCCTCCTTGAGGACTTCAAAGGGTGAGAACCACTTAACACCAAGACCTATGAAGGAATGATCACAAGTGTCCTCTGGACTCTGGATACTTACAGATAAGTTGATGAGTCCCGTTAAGCACAACGCCAAAGATCTTCTCCTCCTTGTTGACGAAGAGTCTTCAGCTCCCTTGATCCACAACACAAGATGATATACCAATGCTTGGCTTCAGGTTGGGTCAAGGGTGAGATGGAATCCTACTCTCTAAAGATTTTCCTATAAGGAAGATAGAGTGGTTCCTCTCTTATGCATTCAAGGCATCCCAGCATAATGATTTGTCATTAAGGTAGTAGCTGGAGGATCCTTGAATGCGGAAGTTCATTCGCCAATCCACTCTATTTAATATCAATGGTAAGGGTGGATTGGAGGATGACCTTCCTAGAGAGAAAGGCTTTAGGTATAAGATGCAAGTTGAAACACACAAAAGCTCTCTCTTTTTTTCTCTTACAGCAACAAAGAACAAGTCCTTTATATATAGGCAAGAAGTTCCAACGGATATAAAACGGTCATATTTATGACAGAGTTCGATATCATCAAGCAGGTTCGATATCATCGAGCGTATACTCTCGATAGCATCGATGGTCTGCTCGATGACTCGGACTCGATGTCATACGCTTTTGAAACTCCTTGCCAATAGGTCGATGAATCGAAACAATTGTCGATGTCATCGGATTTCAAACTCCGATTCCATCGATGACTGGGTCGATCCCTCGACACATGAAAAATGAGAGAGACTTGACTTTGAAAATATTTCAGGTTTTCATGAATGATCGGGGGAACCGTCGAGGTCATCAGAATTTGAATGTCGATGATATCGATATCTGAGTCGAGGCATCGATAATTCTAGTAGATTTATCTTTGAACTTGTTGGACAGATTATGGCTTAGTTCGATGCAATCGATTTGGTGTCGATATCATCGATATTTGAATTTCGATTAAATCGAAGGGCTCCCGATCATAGTTAAAAATATCCTAAAATAACTGCTGTAAGAAATGCGCGACCACCATCGATATCATCGATGAACCTCCGATCTTATCGATATTTGATTTCAGATCATATCGGACGGTCATCATTATATCGAAGAATTTTGAGATTTTCATTAAAAAATAGGGGCACCGAAAAACTGTCTGTCGATCATATCGAGCCACCTTCGATGTGCTCGAGATTTGAATATCGATGATATCGACATGTGTATTGATACATCGATAATTCGTTTAGATATATTTTGAAGTTGCTGGACATATTTAGTGCTTATATCGATGATATCAATATGTGTATCGATTCATCGATAAATCCGTCCAGATGAATATTTGGTTGCTGGACACTTTTAGTCCTCTTATCGATCATATCGTTAATGTATCGAGGACATCGACAGAACAGGTCGATCATATCGAGGGTGCTTCGATAAAATCGACAGGGTGAGAAAAACTTAGAGATTTTTCTATTTTGAAAAAGTTTTCTCACAATAAAACCCTAAGATGTCTATCTTGTTTTAAGGGTTTTAATCACCTGGTGTTTTGGGACATGGGATGTGAGACTATGATTTACCTATTGTAAGCTTCCACACATCCGGTCGAGGTAGACGCTTGAATTGTTCTTCCTATCGATCTCTGTAGTCAGTCTGACTCACCATTCACGTAACTTGACAAACCAGGGCACAAGTAGGTGCACTTTCACTTAATATGGTGGGCCCCACAGCCAAATAAAGTTTTAACCATAAAAATGTACATTTAAGGCCCTTTGATAAACTTTTGGCCCATTTGACTTCTTGGACCTACTAAAGTCTAAAATGAATCAACTATGTGGAAACAATCTCAACAATATTCACAGGGGGCCCCACTAGATAGAGGGTGTGTATACATCATGAAGAGATTAAGTGGGGCTGCTACTGGATTGTGAGTCCAGCAGCAACCCAAGACAGAGAGTGCTTCCATGATCTGGCGATCCAAGGCTTGAACGGCATGGACCAACATACGTTGAGGTAAGCTCCACATACATCCATATTGAGCCTCAAATAAACGGCCTAGGGCCTATGGTGGGCCTTTAACCATCCATAGAAAAACCCGTGGGCCTACCATAGGATCACCCTGGAGGACATTCAACCTCAACTGGTTCCCAAGAGGTAGTCCGCTACTACACGATCGTGAAATAAGGCCCAAGGCCTAAAACAATCCATGACCTAATGGGCTATACTTAAAGCCCAACACATAGGCAATATGGTAGACCCTCAAGCAAGGTTTGGGCCTAACCATGAAGGTCACAAAACCCATATATTATGGTGGGCCTAATGGGCAGCCCGGTAATCCAACCATAAGGGCAATATCCTAACTTTGTCCAAGTGAGTTGGGCCTCACAAATTGGCCCATATACAAGATCATTTTAGTGGGCAACCAAGGGCCCAACCACTTTGCATTTTATGGCCCATGACCCAACACAGTAGGTGGTGAAATTCAGGCCCAAATGGTCAAGGGGCCTAACTTAGTAGATCCAAGATGAGCCTACCAAGGCCAATAAAAACTATGAGCATAAATCCAAAATAAAATCTAATGGAGGTGGGCCTCCAAGCATACATACATGAAGCCTAAAGACACCTCAGAAAATGGCAATATTATGTGCATAATTCACCCTTAATTTGGTGGGCCATGCTGCCCCAAAACATGCCTTAGGGGGAGCCAGTTTGGGCTCATTGCTAAATTTCTAGTCCGCCTATATTTTGGGCCTGCTGGAGCCCAACAATAAATGATAAGGATTAAATATGAGTTCCCTGGTAGCCCACATATATCTCTGTGGGTCCCACCGATGGGAGGACTGAATTACAAACATAAAACAAGTGGACCATGCTGCTCGACTGAAGGTCCAGCAGTGGTCCAATGGGCCTGGGCGTCCCTATGGTGGAGGGTCCCATGGGCCTGGGCAAAGGCCCAAAAATACATCAAACGGGTCCCAAAATGGGTGCCACTGAGGGAGATGGCCGAGTCTCACACTTTCCAACCCAAGGCTCATTTTTTAAAGCCTATAAAATTTATTTTGATCCCACTCACCCTCCTACCAACCATGTCACACCCAATCCCAAGGTAGGATTAGTAATGCAGTCCCATTTAATACAACTTAAGACTACTGGCCAAATAGTGTTGAAGTGATAAAGTCTCTTGGTATACATTAACCCACCACACTCTGATAGCTTAAGCTTTTAGAGTAAATGGTTGTTTGACAAATAGGCCCATAGAGTTTGGACCTAGAGCAGTGCTTCGACAGACCTGACAGTATAGGAAATCCAACCAATTAAGAACGTGAACTCTAGAACCCCCTTAGTTGGTTTGAGCATATGTGAAGTGCTCGAGCGTACCTACATTCATGTTCGGGCAACTCAATGCCAAATAAACAAACAAACAATTTCCATTGTTAAAAAAAAAAATGGTGTAAAAATCATCTAGTGTATAAGAATAGACTTTGGATTATACCTAGAGGAAACTTCTATATCCCTTGGATTTAATGATAGGTCAAATCTATACACCCCTTAGAATCGCCTTCTCAAGGACTTAGTACCAACGGGAACACGAGTAAAGAAACTACATCTGAGCGAGGTATTCACGGTTTGAATCGAATTCTCAATCCTGGTAGTTACCAATGAACTCTATGCTTTGATCAAGCAGAAGGTCGGGATCAACTAGGATTAAGAACTGATACGACGATTTTCTGTCTTCGCAAGGCAGAAGGTCCATGTATCCGGCTCAGACCCACTACACAACTTTCCTTCCGTGTTGGCCGAACCACTTACAACCAAAAGTTTATAACTTCGCCTTTGAAAAGTATTAGGAGTATATAGCCGATAGAGACTTTGTCTTTTAGGCCCAAGGAATTACCCAAATGGGCAAAAAATAGTTAGGAATTAGGTCCCAAATTACATGCCATGTCGGCATACATTTCGTGCATATGAACATAGAAAGATAACCTGCCTGTTAGGCTTGACATGAGTACATAAGGTAGGTCGGGACCGTGATCATATTCCTCCTTTGGTAGACTTAGGCATCTAGCCTCAAACTCACACCTGCCCCTGAAATCAACCACATTACCCATCATTTTTAGCTCCTTTCGATACCCATAGGTATCAATGCCATAGTACACATCGTTGATGAAAGGCAGACCAATGTATTTCCCATTTCATGTCAAGGATAGGTTATAAATTACACCTTGTTCTGACACACGGATCAGGACATAGCTCTTCAGCCTTGAGGGTGAAAATAAAATTTTAAGGGGGGTAGAACATTATGAGTCCAATCTAGTTAGGTCAGCTAATACACCTCTTTGATCTGGGTAGCGCAGCGGAAGCATGGTGGACCCTACCCCACCGGCCAAGGATCGAAACGGTGCTCGTTGAATACGAACATTATAGAAGCCCTAGCCTGTCCTACTATGAGAAACCATTTTAGGATGATCTAGTAAGATTTGATTCACCATTTCCTTGGACATAAATAATAATGAGGACTCTCTTAGACTAAGACCTAAAGGACAACCTTAGAAATAGACAATTTGAACCTTCGTGTGGTGGGCATTCCCTAAGTTTTTAGAGTGATCGGACTACGGAGTTACTGAAATATAAACTGTGAAATATTCACGGCTTGACCCAATTCTCAATCCTGGGTGACTACCAATAGACTCACTGCTTGGCCGAGCAGAAGACCAGGATCCACTAGGATTCAGAAGGGATACGATGAGCTTCCTACCCTGGCCCGGTAGATGATCGATGTATCGGGATCAAGCCCACTAGTACCATCTCTCCGTGTTGGTCAAACAATGAAAGCAGTTATCTTACTCTAAATAATTGGGGATTGTTGTCAAGACTCCAAATAGGTAAAGAAATAAATGGTAGCAAACCATCAGGGTATGAGCAATGGATAAAGAAATATGTTTTAAGGGGGTAGACTAAAATGAACCAGGCTAGTATATACCCTACGCAATAAAACCTAGGCAAAGAAATAATAAAATCTTTCCTCATTACCCTTAGGCAATTTCGGGGACGAAAATTTGTTTTAAGGGGGGTAGCTTGTAACATCCTGGATTTTTACCAACCTGGAATTAGACGTCCTTAGGCGATGGGTCAATCCTAACACCGGTTTAACTTCTCAAACACTTAATTAAAGCCTCAAATCCCTTTTCAAACTATTTTCTTCACAAATCCCACCCTTCACCACCTTGATCTTTCAATTTTTCTAAGTACTTTCACCCTAGACACTATCTTAAACTACCTAAGTAGTATAACTTGGATCACTTTATATACAAACTACAAAGGCCCAGGTACCACCTCAGACAAAAATTACTCAGGACTAAATCCTTTAGAAATTAGGCGAGAATTAGCCAGTGTTAAACTACAGTACCTGTGAAATTAGCACTAATCACTTTAAATACGATCTGCAAGACCCAAAACTTGTAGAATAATTGACGCTAGGGTACCCTAAAATCTAGGATTAATCTCATTACCTGGCTGCTCTCGGGAGTATCTCGAAACTCCGTATCGGATCTGGACCACACGTCGGAAGTCCGATTAACATGAAGTTAAGGAATTAGGACTGCCTTGCTGGGCTTGACAACCATCTCGGAAATCAAATCCAGATAGTGTCCCAGCACTATTCACTTGAGCTCGGAGTGAAGAGTGTAAGAAATGTGAAATTAATTCAAAATAAAATATCTTGAATAGTAATCTGGCACAACTCGCTTGCAGATCAGTATTAAGCAACCAGACCGTTAGAATCAGACCAAATTACACCCTTGGATCAGGAGAAATTTCATACACATTTACATGTACTCGGAATCTCCGATCGAGATCCACTGGCCGTTGAACAGAAACTAGTCCGCCACGCGTGATCTGGAATCCTGACCGAAACGAAAACTTAATAGAACGTAGATCCAGCGTTGGTGAGCTTAAGTCGGACCTTTGGCTCAAGGAGGCCCGCCAGAAGTCCTCCGTTGAGCTGAAACCAGCTCACTTTGGTTATAACCTAAGTATACTTTGACCTGGAGTCTATTTCGATGAGTTTTTAGACTATATAAGGACCTTAAACCCTCTCTCTTGGCAGCCATACGAATTTGAGATTGAGAGAGAGAAAAGAGAGAGAAAAGAGAGAGAAAGTGTGGGAGCAGTGGGAGTTTCTCCCTGCCACTCTTCCCTGCCGCTATACGAGCTACACAGCTTCGTTCTAATCGCTTTCCCGGCGATTCCAGCCCCGTTTTTAGGTAAGAAACCCTAACCCTAATCTATTTTGGAGTTGTAAGGGTTGTAGGTTATGAAATAGTTAACCTATTTCGTTCTATAGGTTACCAAACTGCCGTATACGAAAGCTTAGCAAACCTATCGACTCCGTTACGATTCTATGACAAAAGGTGCGGACTTTAGGTGTATAGGTTATGGTTTTCAACACTTTCAATGTCAGATAATGATAGATTCATGATCTGCATGCAATTGCACATGTACAGAGTGCTTTCTATTTTCTGTTTCGATTAAAGATGTAGATTATGAAATTTTACATATTCTAGGTATTCGTAGAAAATACCGTATACGTATAAATTTTGGAAATGTGTTTGACATGATTATTTGTTGTATGAATATACGATATATGGATAAAATACTTATTTGGCGAAAGGATTCGCCCAAATACATGTTTTACTAATATACACTGTATGTAGAAATACTGTATTGTAGAAAGTACCGTATACATATATATTTTAGAGATGTGGTTGCCATGATTATTTGTTGTATAAATATATTATATATGCGTAAAATACTTGCTTGGCGAAAGGATAGCCCTAATACATGTTTTGCTAACATACACCATGTATGTTGTAATAGTGTATTCTAAGTGTTTGTGAAAATGGCTGAATGAGTATAGAATTCTCATTCGTGCTCGCCATGACTAATTGTCATGGATATATGATTGTTGTATTGGCGATATCCCTTTGACGAAAGGATTTGCCCTAAATCACGCCACGACCACTATACGCTATATATGTTGAAATGTGTGGCCTAAGTGTTTGTGGAAATGACTGAATGAATATGGAACTTGGAATCCTGCTTGCCATGACTATCCGTCGTGGGTGTATGCGTGTTATGATTGGGGCAACTCCCTAGTGAAAGGATTTGGCTTAATGCCTATGTGATCAACATATGTCATGTATGTTGATGTATGTATTTTTAAAGTGTTTGTTGAAATGTTTGAATGAGTTGTAGTTAGCAAATTGTAATGTATAAGGGTGTTGAGATATGATTCTCAACTTCTTTTAACTAAGTGTATGTTTTCCTTGGATAGTTGTGTGATTAGGAATTGAATATGTACAAACTCATGCTTGTGTTATGCTTCATAATATGCTCAACTGCTTTTCTGATTTTATCTATGTAATGCACATGTTTAAATTCATATTTACGTTGTATGATCCGTCATGGGTGATGGGGGAGTGGAGCAACGAGTGCGTGCAACAGCCCTGACAGCCCTAAACGGTTAATACCAGACTTTGATTGTATGATTTGAATCTTGATCCATTACTGCTTTACCTATCTGCAATTGAATGTGATTGGGGCTATTGTATAGTCCAGGCAGTCGGTAACAGCATCGAATTCGTGGCTGAGTTTCAGTTGCCATGTGAGATGTGTTCAACGAACCCGAGTCGTACTTCGGTTGATGATAGTGGTCGGCCACGCGAGGTGCTTATGCGCTTCATATCGTTCAACTTTTTGTGCGCTCGAGCTAGCTGAGCTCGTCAAGTAACCCGATCTTTCTTATGTATGTTCACCATGTTTGGACGCTACTGCTTGAACCTAGGGTACCAAACTTACCAGTAAAATCCCTTTTAACCATAGTACCTCGATCCGCTAAGACTCATGAGCCGGACATGGTGGTATGGGACACCGTGGTCGAGCTGTCGGCCTACGTTGGGGCCACGTGCCTCCCCGTAGTGACCAGTGAGCAACCAGACTCGTGAGCCGATTATGGTGGTATGGGACACTATATTCGTGCTGTCGACACCTACGGCGAGAGCCGAATACGGTGAGGCCTGTATTCGTGCTGACGGGCGACGAGTCCTCCGTAGTGTCTTCGAGTATACTCTAAGGTCTGTGATTGGCGACGAGCCCTTCACAGCAACTAGAGCTTGATTTGAGCTGAGTACGATGAGATCTGTATTCGAGTTGACGGCCAGCGATTGAGTCGAGTACGGTGAGACCTGTATTCGAGCTGACGGCTAGCAATTGAGTCTCATACGGTGAGATCTGTATCCGTGCTGACGGGTGATGAGCCCTTTGTGATGCCTTCGCTATGCCTCTCAATCCATAATATCGTATGAGACTAACTAGGAGTGACGACCCTAGAATGGATCATGTTTGGGAATGATACAAGGGAGGTACCTTAGTTTCCCAACACTGCTGTTTGAAATGGACTAATAATTACTCGGTAATCATGCTCATCATCGCACTGCATGTTCCTAGTAGATGTGAAGCACTGAGGGATGGACGCATTCGCGAACGTAAGATGGTGTCGCATGAGGGTGGTTTGGCAAGGGCATACATCATGACTGCATTCATACTTGCATTAATAAGAGTAGTTAGGAGTGTTTAATTATACTGCTTGACCGAATTGATAACATGTTAACCTATGCTTTATTGTTCCACTGAGTTGATCACTCACTCCCACGTTACGGGACGGTGTTTTTAAACACCAACCAGACCCTGTTGTAGCTGCAAGTGTTGGCGATGCTTGTGAGGCGGAGCCTGACCTCTACGACAATGAGGACACTTCCTTGCATATGTTATTTTCTGGCAGCTCATGTGAGCCGTGCCTTGATTTACGGGGTTACAGGGATGTTGGCTAGATGACACTACACCTTTGGTATATTTTGAAATTATACTTGTAATTCTTTAACCTGGTAACATTATCACACTCTGGAGACTCACCATAGTTTATATATGTTATCTATCTATCACAGTCTTCCGCTTGCAATTTAACTGTCTCTGGAGTATGATATTCTATTTTGGCTTAATCTCGCTCATGTTCAATGCACTAATACAGACAACATTCAATCATCATTATCTATGTTGCATAGGTGATGTTCTGGAAACTCGAGAGTGAGTTATGCTCGACCCTCGATTTTTCGGGATGTTACATAACTCTGTGGAACAATAAAGCATAGGTTAACATGTTATCAAAACAGTCAAACAGTAATGATAAAGCAGTACAGTCAAACAATCCTAAATACTCTTATTAATGCAAATATGGAATGCAGTCGTGATGCATGTCCTCGCCAACATACTCCCTCATGCGACACCATCTTACGTCCGTGGCATGCTTTCACCTTTAGTGCTCTACATCTTCCAGGCACATGCAGTGTTATGGTATGAGCATGATTACCGAGTTATTATTAGTCCTTTTCATACAGCAGTATTGGGAAACTAAGGTACCTCCCTTATATCATTCCCAAACAATGATCCATTCTAGGTCGTCTGTCCTAGATAATCTCATACAATGATGCGGTTCTAGGTCGCTGCAAGGGCTGCCAGGGCTGTTACACTGAATCGTTGCACCACTCCCCCATCACCTTATCAATGCAGGCCTAGTTTATACTCTGTTTACTATGGGAAGGCTCGTCGCCTCTCCGCAGATTCAGATTATGCTCGAAGAGACTACACTGGGTATGGTCAGGGCTGTCAGGGCTGTTACACAGAATCGTTACACCACTCCCCCATCACCCATCAAAGCAGTGTAGGCCGACAGCTCGAATACAGTGTCCCATACCACCATATTCGGCTCACGAGTCAGGGTTGCTCACTGATCACTACGGGGAGGCACATCGCCCCAACGTAGGCCAACAGCTCGAACACGGTGTCCCATACCACCATGCCCGGTTCATGAGTCTTAGCGGATAGAGGTACCAAGGTTAACGGCGTTGCACTGGTAAGTTCGGTACCTTAGGTTCAAACAGTAGCGTCCAAACATGGTGAACATACATTAGACAGATCGGGTTACGTGACGATCTAGACTAGCACGAGCGCACAACCAACTGAACGACATGAAGTGCATAAACACTTCGCGTGGCCTAACCACTGTCGCCAACCGAAGTGCGACTCGGGTTCGTCAAACACATCCTACGTGGTGAATGAATCTCAACCACGAACTCAAGTCTGTTACCGATTGTCTGGACTATAATCATAGTCCCAATCACAATCAATCCTTAACCAGAAGTATGTAGAGTAAAGCAGGATAAACAAAGTACTTCAAGCATGTTAACAAGCATGTCATAAAGCATGTGATAGAGCACAAAATAAACAGGAAATACAAACACATATATTTTATAAGTAAGCGGTTAAATTAAACAACCAACATGGTGGAAATCATATACACCTCTAAGTTAGTTGAGAAGCTTATCTCAACACCTACCTAAAGCACAATCATCTAAGTACTTACTCTTTCAAACATTTTCACAAACACTTAGAATACATTCTTTCAACATACATAGCGTATACTAGCAAAAACATGTATTAGGGCGAACCCTTTCACCAAGTAAGTATTATACACATATATAGCATGTTCATACAGTAATTAATCATGGCAAACACACTTTCAAAATCTGTATGTATACGGTACTTTCTACAAATATACTAAATACACAATTTGTCATAAATTGCATACGCAACTGAAACGCAAAACGAACATCAGATTGTGCATGTACAGTAACACCCAGATCATGAATTTACCATTATCTGACATTGAAAGCGTTGAAAACCATAACCTATAGGTCTAAAGTCCGCACCTTATGCCGTAGAAGTATAAAGAACTCGATATATTTGCTAAGTCTTCGTGTACGACAATTTGGCAACCTATAGAATGAAATAGATTAGTTATTTCATCATTTGCAATGATCATAACCCTAGATCAGAGTAGGGTTAGGGTTTCTTACCTAGAAACGAAGCTGAAATCGCCGAGAAAGCGATTAGAAAGAGGTGGTTAAGCTTGTATAGTGGCAGGGTAGAGTATCAGGGAGATCCTCCCACTTCTCTCACACTTTCTCTCTCTTTTCCTTCTTCTCTCACCTAGGGTTTTCTCAAATTCGTATGGGCTGAATGAGAGAGTGTTTAAGGTCCTTATATAGCCTAAAACATCACCAAAATAGACCCAGGGTCAAGGTTGTAACATTCCGGATTTTTGCCAACCTGGAATTAAACGTCCTTAGGCAATGGGTCGTTCCTAACGCCTTATTAACTTGTCAAAACTCATTCCCTAAGTCAAAAATCGCTTTTTAACCCTTTTTCTTCACAAATCCCACCCTTCACCACCTTGTTCTTTCAATTTTTCTAAGTACTTTCACCCTAGACACTATCTTAAATTAGCTAAGTAGTATAACTTGGATCACTTTATATACAAACTACAAAGGCCCAGGTACCACCTGAGACAAAAATTACTCAGGACTAAATCCTTTAGAAATTAGGCGAGAATTAGCCAGTGTTAAACTAGAGTACCTATGAAATTAGCACCAATCACTTTAAATACGATCTGCAAGATCCAAAACTTGTAGAATCATTGACGCTAGGTTACCCTAAAATCTAGGGTCAATCTCATTACCCATTTGCTCTCGGAAGCATCTCAAAACTCCATATCAGATCTGGACCACACGTCGGAAGTCCGATTAACCCGAAGTTAAGGACCGCCTTGCTGGGCTTGACAACCATCTCGAAAATCAAATCCAGATAGTGTCCCTGTGTAATTCGCTTGAGCCCGGAGTGAAGAGTGGGAGAAATGTGAAATCAATTCAAAATAAAATAGAAATTTATGAAATCTGGTACCTCTTGCTTGCGGATCAGTATTAAGCAACCAGACCATCAGAATCAGACCAAATTACACCCTTGGATCAGGGATATTTTCCCAAACATATCCATGTACTCGGAATCTCCGATCGAGATCCGCTGACCGTTGAACTGAAACTTGTCCGCACGCGTGATCTGGGAATCCGACTGAAATGAAAACTTAGCCAAACTTAGATCCAATGTCAGTGAGCTTAAGTCCGACCTTTAGCTCAAGGGGGCCTGCCAGAAGTGCTCCGTTGAGACAGAACAGGGCCACTTTGGCTATAACCCAAGTATACCTTGACCTGGAGTCTATTCTGGTAATGTTCTAGCCTATGTAAGGACCTTAAAACCTCTCTCATTCAGCCCATACGAATTTGGGAGAAAACCTAGGAGAGAGAAGAGAGAAAAGAGGAGAAAGTGTGAGAGAAGTGGGAGAATCTCCCTACGACTTTACCCTGCCGCTCACAAGCTACACCACTCATTTCTAATCATTTTCCCGGCGATTTCAGCTTCATTTCTAGGTAAGAAACCCTAACCCTAATCTATTTTGGGGTTGTAAAGGTTGTAGGTGATGAAATAGCTAACCTATTTCATTCTATAGGTTACCAAACCGCCGAATACGGAAGCTTGGCAAACCTACCTGATTTGTTACAATTCTATGATAAAAGGTGCAGACTTTAGGTGTATAGGTTATGGTTTTCAACGCTTTCAATGTCAGATAATGATAGATTCATGATCTGCATGCAATTATACATGTACAAAGTGCTGTCTGTTTTCTGTTTTGATTAAAGATGAAGAATATGGAAGTTTACATACTCTAGGTATTTGTAGAAAGTACCGTATACGTATAAATTTTAGAAATGTGTTTGCCATGATTATTGCTGTATTGATATATTATATATGGATAAAATACTTGTTTGGCGAAAGGACTCACCCTAATACATGTTTTGCTAATGCACACTATGTATGTTGAAAAGAGTGTATTCTAAGTGTTTGTGAAAATGACTGAATGAGTATAAAATTCTCATTCGTGCTCGCCATGACTAATTGTCATGGATAGATGATTATTGTATTGGCGATACCCCTTTGGCGAAAGGATTTGCCCTAAATCACGCCACGACCAATATATAATACTTATATTAAAATGTGTGGCCCAAGTGTTTGTGGAAATGACTGAATGAATATGGAACTTGGATTCCTGCTTGCCATGACTATCTGTCGTGGGTGTATGCGTGTTATGATTGGGGTAACTCCCTAGTGAAAGGATTTGGCTTAATACCTATGTGATCAACATATGTCATGTATGTTGATGTATGTAGTCTAAGTGTTTGTTGAAATGTTTGAATGAGTAGTAGTTAGTAAATTGTAATGTATAAGGGTGTTGAGATATGATTCTCAACTCCTTTAACTATGTGTATGATTTCCTTGGATAACTGTGTGATTAGGAATTGAATATGTACAAACTCATGCTTGTGTTGTGCTTCATAACATGCTCAACTGATTGTATGATTTTATCTATGTAATGCATTTGTTTAAATTCATGTTTACGTTGTATGAACCATCATGGGTGATGGGGGAGTGGTGTAACGATTCCGTGCAACAGCCCCGGTAGCCGTAAACGGATAATATCAGACTTTGATTGTATGATTTGAATCTTAATCTATTGCTGCTTTAACTATCTGAAATTGAATGTGATTGGGGCTATTGTATAGTCCAGGCAGTCGGTAATGGGATCGAATTCGTGGTTGAGATTCATTCGACACGTAAGACGTGTTTGACGAACCCGAGTCGTGCGTTGCTTGTCGGCAGTGGTTAGGCCACACGAAGTGCTTATGCACTTCATGTCGTACAACTCAATGGGCGCTCGTGTTAGTCGAGCTCGTCAACTAACCCGATCTGTCTAATGTATGTTCACCATGTTTGGATGCTACTACTTGAACCTAGGGTACCAAACTTACCAGTGAAATCCCTTTTAACCATGGTACCTTGATCCGCTAAGACTCATGAGCCGGGCATAGTGGTATGGGACACCGTGGTCTAGCTGTCGGCCTACAGTGGGGCCACGTGCCTCCCCGTAGTGACCAGTGAGCAACTAGACTCGTGAGCCGATTATGGTGGTATGGGACACTATATTCGAGCTGTTGACACCTACGGCAAGAGCCGAATACAGTGAGACCTGTATTCGTGCTGACGGGCGACGAGCCCTTCGTAGTGTCTTCGAGTATACTCTAAAATCTATGATTGGCGATGAACCCTTCTCAGCAACTAGAGCATGAGTTGAGCCGAGTACGATGAGACTTGTATTCGAGCTGACGGCCAGCGATTGAGCCGTGTACAGTGAGACCTGTATTCGAGCTGATGGCCAGCAATTGAGCCACATACGGTGAGATCTGTATCCATCCTGACGGGTGACGAGCCCTTTGTGATGCCTTCGCGATGCCTCTCAAATCATAATATCGTATGAGACTAACTAGGAGTGACGACCCTATACGAGATCCTTGTTTGGGAATGATACAAGGGAGGTACCTTAGTTTCCCAATACTGCTGTATGAAAAGGATTAATAACAACTTGGTAATCACGTTCATAATATAGCACTGCATGTGCCTGGAAGATGTGGAGCACTGAGGGCTGCAAGCATGCCGCGAATGTAAGATGGTGATGCACGAGGGTGGTTTGGCAAGGGCATGCATCATGACTGCATTTCATACTTGCATTAACAAGAGTAGTTAAGAGTGTTTAATTATACTGCTTTATTATTACTGCTTGACTGCATTGATAACATGTTAACCTATGCTTTATTGTTCCACTGAGTTGATCACTCACTCCCACGTTACGGGACGGTGTTGTACACACCAACCAGATTTGTTGAGTTTCAGGTGATGGCGATGCTTATGAAGCAGAGCCGGACTACTTACTATGATGTTGAGGAGGAGTTCTCCTACATGTAGCTCTCTGACAAGTCTATGAAGACCTGGTATTGTATTGATCGGGCTATGTGTTTGGGATAGAAGACATTACACTTCCACAACTTGGTATAATTTGAAATTGTACTTGTAATGAATTAACCTGGTAACATTATCACACTCTGGAGACTCACCACCGTTTATATATTTTATTTATCTATCACAGTCTTCTGCTTGCTAATTCACTTGTCTCTGGAGTATGATATGCTGTTTTGGCTTAATCTCACTCATGTTCACTACACTAATACCGGTAACATTCAATCATCATTCATTTTGTTGCATAAGTGATGCGTTGGAACTCGTGAGTTGAGTTTATGCTCGACCCCTGATTTTTAGGGCTTTACAAAGGTATACTTAGGTTGTATCCAAAGTGAGCTTGTTCCGTCTCAACGGAGCACTTCTGGAGCCCCCCCTTGAGCCAAAGGTCAGAATTAATATTACTGACTATGGATCTAGGTCGAGTTAAGTTTTCATTCCAATCGGGTTTCTAGATCGCACGTGGCGGACCAGTTTCAGTTCAATGGTCACAGAAACTCGATCAGGGTTACAAATACACAGTCATGTATGGGAAATGTTTCCTGATCCGAGGGTGTATTTGGGTCAGATTTCGACAGTCTGATTGCTTATATTTGGTCCGCAAACATCAAGTCTCAGATTACTTAAATTTGATTTAATTTTTAAAGAAAACCAGGTTTTCTCACACTCCTCACTTCGGGCTCAAGCGAATAGTCGTGGACACTATCTGGATTTGATCTCCGAGATGGTTATCAAGCCCAGCAAGGCGGTCCTAATTCTATAACCTCATATTATTCAGACTTTCGATGTGCGGTCCAGATCTGATATGGAGTTTCAATGTGCTCCCGAGAGCAGCTGGGTAATGAGATTGATCCTAGATTTTAGGGTAACCTAGCGTTAATGATTCTACAAGTTTTGGGTCTTGTAGATCGTATTTAAAGTGATTCAAGCAGATTTCATGGCTAATCTAGTTTAACACTAAGTTAACTTTGTCTAATTTCTAAAGGATTTGATCCTAAGTGATTTCTGCCTGAGGTGGCACTCGGGCCATTGTACGGAATTTTTCGAGTCGTTGCAGTCATCATCTGCAGCTACAACAGGGTCTGGTTGGTGTTTAAAGCACCATCCTAAAATGTAGGAGTGAGTGATCAACTCAGTGGAGCTACAAGGCAAAGGTTAACATGTTATCAATTCAGTCAACCAGTAATGATAAAGTAATACAACAAGCATTCCTAGGTACTTTGGTTAATGTAAGGATGATGTGAGTTAGTGATGCATGGCCTCACCTACACTCCCTATGCGACATCATCTCACGATCGCGGCATGTACCACTTCCTCTGTGCTCAACTCCAACGCCAAAGGCACATGCAAATGTAGTGCATGTGCGTGATTAGCCAAGTTCTTAATTAGACTCATTCATACAGAAGGTTTGGGAAGCTAAGGTACCTTCCTTTTTGTCACTTTCCCAAACAATGATCCATCTAGGGTCATCAATCCTAGGTAGGTCGCTACGAGAGGCTCATCACCGTCAGCGTAGGCTTAATTCACACTCGAGGTCACCTCACCAATGCCTTACCAACTGACAGTCTATTTTTGAAGGCTTGTCACCAACTGACTAGGGACCACAACCAGGTTACGTCGGGGTAGGCCTATTTCATACTCGAGGTCACTCCACCAATGCCCTACCAACTGGCAGTCTATTTTTGAAGGCTCGTTACCAACCGACTGGGGACCATAGCCAGGCTGCGCCAGTGTAAGCCGACAGCTCAAATATAGTGTCCCATATCATTGTATTCAGATCACGAGTTTGGGTCGCTCACTGGTCACTGCGGGGAGGCTCGTCGCCCCAGCGTAGGTCGACAGCTCGACCACGGTGTCCCATACCACCATGCCTGGCTCATGAGTCTTAGCAGATCGTGGTACCAAGGTTTAACAGGCTTTACATTGGTAAGTGGTACCTTAGATTCAAGCAGTAACGTCCATAAATGGTAAACACACAATAAGCCAATCGGTTTATTAGACAAGTTCGACCGGTACGAGCGTACGCTGAATTAATCGATATGGTACTACCGTCGACAATCATTGTACGACTCGGATTCTTCGAACGCATCAAATGTGGTGAGGATAATTCAGCCACTAAATAGGAATTGTTACCGATTGCCTAGACTACTTAGTCGTCCCAATCATATTCAAATGCAACATTCACATATGATAGTCAAAGATGGCATGTGACAACCAATCTAAAGTATAAATCTCAATTGAGCATTTCAACAAACAAATAGTACACATGCTATCATACACAAGCATTTCATCCCTAAATCACATAGTAGTAAGATAGGTTACATAAAGAAAACTATAACTATAGATAAGGGGATTGAGAATCTTATCTCAACACCCTTATTAAATACAGTTCAACAAGCATTTTCTCATTCAGGCATTTTATCAAACACTTAGACTACACGTACCAACGTTCATATAATATATTAGTTATAACGTATATTACAACAAATCCTTTAATAAAAGAGTTGTCACACGTACAACGATCATGTATTTTAAACCAAACAATCATGGCAAGTACAAATCATAATTCCATATTCATTCAAACATTTCAACAAACACTTGGAATGCATTAAAATCAACTTAGTTACATATATGTGTAATATACGGAAAACATCATATATAAGCATACGTGATAGCAATCAAGTCAGTCATAAATCATTAACTAACATTGAAAGCCTTGAAAACCATAACCTAAATGTTTATAGTCCACACCTTTCACCAGTAAACCCGTACCGAGCTCAGTTTGAACACTAAGTCCTTGCCTACAGCACAACGACAACCTATAACATGAAATAGGTTAGCTATTTCACTAGTTACTCTATTTGAATCGTTAAAACGATTAGCGTTAGGATTTCTTACCTGAAAACGGAATCGGAATCGCCGGTATAGCGACATGGAAGTGGTGGTTAAGCATGTGGAGTGGTGGGATCGAATCCCAAGAATGATCCCTCACTCACTCTCTCTTACTTTCTCTCTCTTTCCTTCTCTTTCTTCTCTCCTCTCTCTCCTAGGGTTTGAAATTCGTATGGAATGAGAGAGGGGTGGGTTAAGGCCCTTATATTGGCCCAGAACTGATGGAAATGGCCCTAGGGCCATGGTATACTTAGGTTATAGCCAAATGGTGGTCGTTTCGGTCCAACGAAGCACATCTGGAGGCCCCTTTTCTGCATATGGTCCGGGGGATGTTCCCTGACATTAAATCTAGGTCAGGCTAACTTTTCGGTCCGATCAAATTTATGGATCGACCGCGGAGGACCAGTTTCAGTTCAACGGTCCCCGCCACTCGATCAGGGCCACAAGTACACTGACCTGTGTTGAGAAATTTCTCTGATCCGAAGGTGTGGTTGGGTCAAATTTTGACGGTCTGGAACCTTGAATTTGGCCTGCAAGCGAACGGCCCAAATCACTTAAGTTTTAGTTCATTTTCTAAAGATATTCGCGTTTCTCACACACTTAGCTCCGGGCTCAAGTTATACGTTTCTGGACACTATTTGGATTTGATTTCTGAGATGGTTGTCAAGCCTAGTAAGGTGGACATAACCATATAGTTTTGGGGTAATCGGACTTTCGACGAGCGATCCAGGTCCGATACGAATTTTTGAAGTGCTCCCAAGAGCAATTGGGTTTCAAGATTGATCTTAGGTTTCTAGGTAACGTAGTATTAGTGGTTCTACTCGTTTTGGGTCTTGCAGTTTGTATTTAAAGTGGTTTAAGCTAATTCCACCATAATGTAGTTTATCACTTAATTAATTTTCGTCTAATTCCTAAAGGATTTGGTCCTGAGTGATATCTACCTGAGGTGGTACTCGGGTCTTTGTACGGATTTTTCCAGGATGTTACAGGTGCAAAAAATAAAGCCCAGGAACATATTTAACGTTTCCCTACCAGAAGTTGAAGATAGCGAGGACGGGGGAAATGAAACGTCCAGGGTTGAACAAGCATATCAAGAAGACATGCCATCTAGGGATACATGGACTGATTCAAGGGTTAATATTGATGTGGTGCAATTGGACAGAGATGATGTGCCACCTGATCATGTTGATGCCTCAATAATACATGACATTGCTAGAGATGATAGTGGTTTCATTGATGATGACATCGCAGACGATGAAGAGGAAATACTGATCAGCGATAGTGATGCTGAAGAAGAAGTAGTCCTAAGCGATAGTGATACAGACGGCGATTATTAAATGTACACATGATTTACATGTCATTTTTCAATTCGAATAATTTATGTATTCCATGTATACGTGAAAATAGCCCGTGTATATGTTGTATGAAGAGATGAATGAAAAGATCGAATTGGTTTTCAGCTCATTAAGTTTATTTTTTCATAGCTTACAATATTTGTGTGAGGTATTATCTAATGCTGACTGAACAAAATGACCATATTGTTTGACACAATAGCGATATAGGTGCACCTTTCTGTAAGTTAGATTGCTCATCCGGTTTTCCATCGTGCAAGCTAATGTACAAAAATCTCCTTTTCCTTGCAATTGTAAACTTTTTTCCCACTGATGGGCTGCAAAGACAGTTTACCTATGGGTCACTTTCAATGGGGAAACAATTCCACTGATCATATAGGAAAGTTTTTCCAATTGGGGAGATTTTTTGGGGCACACCCCATTTACAATATATTGTATGAGGTCCAAACAATGTTTTGATCCCAAAGGCAGTTGACCCAATGTATGTATGTATGCCACAGACCTGGATTTGCGTCGGAGCTATCCGGATGTTTAGCGGGGGTCCCTGGAAGGTGGGAACCGCTGTTATGACCATGATGAAGCTGTCCACTTCCTATGGACAACATTGCAGAGGCCTGACCAATTGGACAGGTCATGTTTATGTATTTGCTCAAAATTGATGGAGCAGACCCAAATGTGCGTCGGGGCTATCCAGATGTTGACCGGGGGTCCTTAGAAGGTGGGAACCGCTGTTCTGACCATGATGAAGCTGTCCACTTCCTATGGGCAACATTGGAGTGACCTGATCATTTGGACAGGTCGTGTTTATGTATTTGCTCGAAATTGATGGAGCAGACCCAGATGTGCGTCGGAGCTATCCAGATGTTGAGCGGGGGTCCCTGGAAGGTGGGAACCACTGTTATAACCATGACGAAGCTGTCCATTTCCTATGGATAACATTGGAGTGGCCTAACCATTTGGACATGCCATGTTTATATCTGTATTTGTAGGGACCACACCCTTAACCTAAACCATACCCTAAACCTATAACCTAAACCTAAACCTTAACCTATAACATAAACCTATAACCTTAACCTAAACCTAAATCCTAAACCTAAACCTAAAACTAAATGTATTCTCAAATCCCTAAACTTAAACCTACACCTAATCTTAATCTCAACTCCTTAACCTAAACCTAAACTTGAAAACCAAAACCTAAACCCGAACCCAAACCTGATTTCCTAAACCTAAACCTTAACCTATTCTCAATTCCCTAAACCTTAACCTAAACCTAACCTAAACCTAAACCTATAACCTACACCTATAACCTAAACCTATAAACTAAAACCTAAACCTAAACCTAAAACCTAAATGTATTCTCAAATCCCTAAACCTAAACCTACACCTAATCCTAATGTCAACTCCCTAACCTAAACCTAAACCTAGACCTAATCCTAATGTCAACTTCCTAACCTAAACCTAAACCTACACCTAATCCTAATGTCAACTCCCTAACCTAAACCTAAACCTAAACTTGAAAACCCAAACCTAAACCAGATCCCGAACCGGAACCCGATTTCCTAAACCTAAACCTTAACCTATTCTCAATTCCCTAAAGCAATAACCTATAACCGATAACCTATAACCTATAACCTAAACCTAAACCTTAACCTAAACTTATAACCTAAACCTAAACCTTAACTTAAACCTAAACCTATAACCTTAGCCTAAACCAAAACCTATAACCTAAACCTAACCTATAACTTATAACCTATAACCTAAACTTATAACCTATAACCTAACCTTAACCTAAACCTAAACCTATAAATTAAAACCTAAACCTATAAACTAAAACCTAAACCTAAACCTAAAACGTAAATGTATTCTCAAATCCCTAAACCTAAGCCTACACCTAATCCTAATATCAACTCCTTAACCTAAACCTAAACCTAAACATGAAAACCCAAACCTAAACCCGATCCCGAACCCGATTTCCTAAACTTAAACCTTAACCTATTCTCAATTCTCTAAAGCTATAACCTATAACCTATAACCTAAACCTTAATCTAAACTTATAACCTAAACCTAAACCTTAACCTAAACCTAAACCTATAACCTTAACCTAAACCAAAACCTATAACCTAAACCTTAACCTATAACCTAAACTTATAACCTATAACCTAACCTTAACCTAAACCTAAAACCTAAACCTAAACCTATAAGCTAAATCTAAAACCTAAATGTATTCTCAAATCCCTAAACCTAAACCTACACCTAATCCTAATCTCAACTCCCTAACCTAAACCTAAACCTAAACTTGAAAACCCAAACCTAAACCCGATCCCGAACCCGAACCCAATTTCCTAAACCTAAACCTTAACCTATTCTCAATTCTCTAAAGCTATAACCTATAATCTAAACCTAAACCTCAACCTAAACCTAAAACCTAAATGTATTCTCAAATCCCTAAACCTAAACCTTCACCTAATCCTAATCTTAACTCCTTAACCTAAACCTAAACTTGAAAACCCAAACCTAAACCCGAACCCAAACCTGACCCCGATTTCCTAAACCTAAACATTAACCTATAACCTAACTTAAACCTAAACTTATAACCTATACTTATAACCTAAACCTAAACCTATAACCTAAACCTGTAACCTTAACCTAAACGTAAAACCTAAACCTAAACCTAAAACCTGAATGTATTCTCAAATCCCTAAACCTAAACCTAAACCTAAACCTATAACTTAAACCTATAACCTACAACATTAACATAAACTTATAACCTAAACCTATAACCTACAACATTAACCTAAACCTTTACTTATAACCTAAAACTATTCTCAAATCCCAAAACCTATAACCTTAACCTAAACCTATACCTATAACCTAAACCTAAAACTTAACCCATAACCTAAACCTTAACCTATAACCTATAAGCTAAACCTATAACCTATAACCTAAAGTCAATTCCCTAAACCTTAACCTATAACCTAACCTAAACCTAAACCTATATAACCTACACTTATAACCTAAACCTTAACCCGATCCCGAACTTGAACCCAATTTCCTAAACCTAAACATTAACCTATTCACAATTCCCTAAAGCTATAACCTATAACATATAACCTAAACTTAAACCTAACCTAAACCTATAACCTAAACCTAAACCCTGAACCTAAACCTAAAACCTAAACCTTAACCTAAACCTATTCTCAAATCCAAAAACCTATAACCTAAACCTAAACCTATAACCTTAACCTATAACCTAAACCTAAACCTATAACCTAAACCTAAACCTAAACCTAAACCTATAACCTAAACCTAAACCTAAACCATAAATGTATTCTCAATTCCCTACTATAACCTAAACCTTAACCTTAACCTATAACCTAAACCTATAATCTAAGCCTATAACCTATAACCTATAACTTAAACTCAATTCCCTAAACTTAAACCTATAATGTAACGCCCTGAAAATCGGGGGTTGAGCATAAACTCAACTCCCGAGTTCCAACGCATCACTTATGCAACATAATGAATGATTATTGAATGTTGTCTGTATTAGTGCATTGAACATGAGTGAGATTAAGCCAAAACATCATATCATACTCCAGAGACAGTTAAATTGCAAGCAGAAGATTGTGATAGATATATAGAATATATAAACTGTGGTGAGTCTCCAGAGTGTGATAAGATTACCAGGTTAAATAATTACAAATACAATTCCAAATATACTAAATGTGTAAGGTCCTCTAGTCAACATCCCTATAAGCCCATCGATCAAGACACGACTCATATGAAGCTGCCAGAATACAACATATACAAGAAGGCATCCTCGTCGTCGCAAAAGTCCGGCTCCACCTCATAAGCATCGCCATCACCTGCAGCTACAACAGGGTCTGATTGGTGTGTACAACACCGTCTCGTAACGTGGGAGTGAGTGATCAACTCAGTGGAATAATAAAGCATAGGTTAACATGTTATCAATTCAGTCAAGCAGTAATGATAAAACAGTACAATCAACAATCCTAAGTACTCTTGTTAATGCAAGTATGAAATGCTGTCATGATGCATGCCCTCACCAACATACTCCCTCATGCGACAGAATCTTACGTCCGCGGCATGCATTCATCCCTCAGTGCTCCACATCTTCCAGGCACATGCAGTGCGATGATGAGCATGATTACCGAGTTGTTATTAGTCCTTTTCATATAACAATATTGGGAAACTAAGTTACCTTCCTTATATCATTCCCAAACAATGATCCATTCTAGGGTCGTCAATCCTAGATAATCTCATACGATAGTGTAACGCCCGAAAAATTGGGGGTCGAGCATAAACTCAACTCCCGAGTTCCAGAACATCACTTATGCAACAAAATGAATGATGATTGAATGTTGACTGTATTCGTGCATTGAACATGAGTGAGATTAAGCCAAAACAGCATATCATACTCCAGAGACAGTTAAATTTGCAAGCGGAAGACTGTGATAGATAGATAAAATATATAAACTATGATGAGTCTCCAGAGTGTGATAACATTACCAGGTTAAATAATTACAAGTACAGTTCTAAAATATACCAAATGTGAGGAAGTGTAATGTCTCCTGTCCCAAGTACCATAGCCCCGTCAATACAATATCAGGTCTTCATTGACCTGCTAGAGAGATACAGATAGGAGAACTCCTCCTATCATCATAGAAGTAGTCCGGCTCTGCTTCACAAGCATCGCCATCACCTGAAACTCAACAAATCTGGTTGGTGTGTACAACACCGTCCCGTAACGTGGGAGTGAGTGATCAACTCAGTGGAACAGTAAAGCATAGGTTAACATGTTATCAACTCAGTCAAGCAATAATGATAAAGCAGTACAATCAAACAATTCTAACTACTCTTATTAAATGCAAGTATGAAATGACATGATGTATGCCCTTGCCAAACCACCCTCATGCGACATCATCTTACGTTCGCGAATACATACCTCCCTCAGTGCTCCACATCTACTAGGCACATGCGGTGCAATGATGAGCATGATTACCAAGTTATTATTAGTCCATTTCAAACAGTAGTATTGGGAAACTAAGGTACCTCCCTTGTATCATTCCCAAACATGATCCATTCTATGGTCGTCAATCTTAGTTAATCTCATACGATATTATGGTTTGAGAGGCATAGCGAAGGCATCACAAAGGGCTCGTCACCCGTCAGCACGGATACAGATCTCATCGTATGCGGCTCAATTGCTGACCGTCAGCTCGAGTACAGGTCTCACCGTACTCGGCCAATCGCTGGCCGTCAGCTCGAATACAGGTCTCACCATACTTGGCTCAACTCATACTCTAGTTGCTTGAAGGGCTCGTCGCCAATCACAGACCTTGGAGTATACTCGAAGATACTACAGAGGACTCGTCGCCCGTCAGCACGAGTACAGGTCTCACCGTACTCGGCTCTCGCAGTAAGTATCGACAGCTCGAATACAGTCTCCCATACCACCGTATTTGGCTCACGAGTTTGGTTGCTCAATGGTCACTACGGGGAGGCACGTGGCCCCAGCGTAGGCCGACAGCTCGACCACGGTGTCCCATACCACCATGCCCGGCTCATGAGTCTTAGCGGATCGAGGTACCATGGTTAAAAGGGATTTCACTGGTAAGTTTGGTACCCTAGGTTCAAGCAGTAGCGTCCAAACATGGTGAACATACATAAGACAGATCGGGTTACTTGACGAGCTCGGCTAGCTCGAGCGCACAACAAGTTGAACGACATGAAGTGCATAAGCACTTCGCGTGGCCAACCACTATCGTCAACCGAAGTACGACTCGGGTTCGTCGAACACATCTCACGTGGCAAATGAATCACAGCCACGAATGCAATTCTGGTACCGATTGTCTGGACTATAATCATAGCCCCAAACACAATCAAGTGCAGATAGATAAAACAGTAGTAGATCAAGATTCAACTCATACAATCAAGGTCTGGTATTATCCGTTTAGGGCTGTCAGGGCTGTTGCACGCACTCGTTGCTCCACTCCCCCATCACCCATGACGGATCATACAACGTAAATATAAATTTAAACATATGCATTACATAGTTAAAATCATAAAGCAGTTGAGCATGTTATGAAGCACAACACAAGCATGAGTTTGTACATGTTCAATTCCTAATCACACAACTATCCAAGGAGATCATACACATAGTTAAAAGAGGTTGAGAATCATATCTCAACACCCTTATACATTACAATTTGCTAACTACCACTCATTCAGACATTTCGAGAAACACTTAAACAAGCATACATCAACATACATGACATATGTCGACCACCTAGGCATTAGGCCAAATCCTTTCACTAGGGAGTTGCCCCAATCATAACACGTGTACACCCATGACGGATAGTCATGGCAAGCAGGAATCCAAGTTCCATATTCATTCAGTCATTTCCACAAACACTTGGGCCACACATTTTAGCATATATAGTGTATATTGGCCGTGGCGTGACTTAGGGCAAATCCTTTCGTCAAAGGGGTATCGCCAATACATCAATCATGAATCCATGACAATTAGTCATGGCGAGCACGAATGAGAATTCTATACTCATTCAGTCATTTTCACAAACACTTAGAATACATATTACAACATACATGGTGTATGTTAGCAAAACATGTATTAGGGCTATCCTTTAGCCAAGCGAGTATTTTATCCATGTATAATATATTACTACAACAAATAATCATGATAAATACATCTCCAAAATTTATACGTATACAGTATTTTCTAGAATACGCAATTTCAACTTACATAGTGTATATAAGTAAAACATGTATTTAGGCGAATCCTTTTGCCAAATAAGTATTTTATCCATATATCGTATATCCATATAACAAATAAACATGTCAAACACATTTCCAAAAAATATACATATAACGTACTTTCTACAAATACCTAGAGTATGTAGAATTCCATATTTTTCATCTTTAATCGAAGCGGAAAACAGACAGCACTTTGTACATATGCAATTGCATGCAGATCATGAATCTATCATTATCTAACATTGAAAGCGTTGAAAACCATAACCTATACACCTAAAGTCCACACCTTTTGTCGTAGAATCGTAACGGAGTCGATAGGTTTGTTAAGCTTCCGTATTCGGCAGTTTGACAACCTATAGAACGAAATAGGTTAGCTATTTCACAACCTACAACTGTCTAAACCCCAAAACAGATTAGGGTTAGGGTTTCATACCTAGAAATGACACCGGAAACACCGGGAAAGCGATGAGAATCAGACGGTGGAGCTCGTACAGCGGCAAGGAAGAGTGGCAGGGAGATTCTCCCACTGCTCCCACACTTTCTCTCTCTTTTCTCTCTCTTTTCTCTCTCTCAATCTCAAATTCGTATGGCTGCCAAGAGAGAGGGATTAAGGTCCTTATATAGTCTAAAAACTCACCGAAATAGACTCCAGGTCAAAGTATACTTAGGTTATAACCAAAGTGAGCTGGTTTTGCTCAACGGAGGACTTCTGGCGGGCCTCCTTGAGCCAAAGGTCGGACTTAAGCTCACCAACGCTGGATCTACGTTCTATTAAGTTTTCGTTTCGGTAGGGATTCCAGATCACGCGTGGCGGACCAGTTTCAGTTCAACGGTCAGTGGATCTCGATAGGAGATTCCGAGTACATGTAAATGTGCATGAAATTTCTCCTGATCCAAGGGTGTAATTTGGTCTGATTCTGACGGTCTGGTTGCTTAATACTGATCCGCAAGCGAGTTGTGCCAGATTACTATTCAAGATATTTTATTTTGAATTAATTTCACATTTCTTACACTCTTCACTCCGAGCTCAAGCGAATAGCGCTGGGACACTATCTGGATTTGATTTCCGAGATGGTTGTCAAGCCCAGCAAGGCGGTCCTAATTCCTTAACTTCGTGTTAATCGGACTTCCGACGTGCAGTCCAGATCCGATACGGAGTTTCGAGATGCTCCCGAAAGCAGCCGGGTAATGAGATTGATCCTAGATTTTAGGGTACCCTAGCGTCAATGATTCTACAAGTTTTGGGTCTTGCAGATCGTATTTAAAGTGATTGGTGCTAATTTCATAGGTACTCTAGTTTAACACTGGCTAATTCTCGCCTAATTTCTAAAGGATTTAGTCCTGAGTAATTTCTATCTGAGGTGGTACCTGGGCCTTTGTAGTTTGTATATAAAGTGATCCAAGTTATATTACTTAGCTAGTTTAAGATAGTGTCTAGGGTGAAAGTACTTAGAAAAATTGAAAGATCAAGGTGGTGAAGGGTGGGATTTGTGAAGGAAATGGGTTAAGGAGCGATTTTAGACTGTGGGATTCAGTTCTGACAAGTTAATAAGGTGTTAGGAGCAACCCATTACCTAAGGACGTCTAATTCCAGGTTGGGGAAAATCCGGGATGTTACAATCTACCCCCCTTAAAACAAAATTTCATCCCCGAAATTGGCTAAGGGTAATAAGGGAAGATTTCTATTATTTCATTTGCCTAAGACTTATTGATTCCAAGTTTCTACGCGTGGTAAGGTATATACCAGCTGGTTCATGTTAGCCTACCCCCCTTAAAACTTAATTCTTTATCCATTTCTCTTACCCTGATGGTTTGCTACCATTTATTTCTGTACCTATTTGGAGTCTTGACGACAATTCCCAATTATCTAGAGTAAGATAGCTGTTTTCATTGTTTGACCAACACGGAGAGACGTTTATGGTGGGCTTAATCCCGATACATCGATCATCTACCGGGCCAGGGTAGAAAGCTCATCGTATCCCTTCCGAATCCTGGTGGATCCTGGTCTTCTGCTCGGCCAAGCAGTGAGTCCATTGGTAGTCACCCAGGATTGAGAATTGGGTCAAGCCGTGAATGTTTCCCAGTTGTATATTTCAGTAACTCCGTAGTCCGATCACTCTAGAAACGTAGAGAGTGTCCATCATTGAAAGGCTCAAATGGTCTATGTCTAAGGTTGTCCTTTAAGTCTTAGTCTAAGAGAGTCCTCGTTATCATCTATGTCAAAGGAAATGATGAACCAAATCTTACTAGATCATCCTAAAACGGTTTCTCATAGTAGAACTTATTAGGGCTTCTATAATGTTCGTATTTATCGAGCACCGTTTCGATCCTGGGCCAGTGGGGTAGGGTCCACCACGTTTCCGCTACGCCACCCAGATCAAAGAGGTGTATTAGGTGACCTAACTAGATTGGGCTCATAATGTTCTACCCCCCCTTAAAATTTTATTTTCATCCTCAAGGCTCAAGAGCTATGTCTTGATCCGTATGTCGGAACAAGGTGTAATTTATAACCTATCCTTGACATGAAATGGGAAATACATTGGTCTGCCTTTCATCGACGATGTGTACTATGGCATTGATACCTATGGGTATCGAGAGGAGCTAAAAATGATGGGTAATGTAGTTGATGTCAGGGGCAGGTGTGAGTTTGAGGCAAGATGCCTAATTCTACCAAGGGGTTTTGTCGCGGTCCAGACTTATCCTATTTAATGATGTCTGGCTTAACAGGCAGGCTATCTTTCTACGTTCATAAGCACAATATGTATGCCGACATGGCATGCGATTTGAGACCTAATTCCTAACTAATTGTTGCCCATTTGGGTAATTCCTTGGGGCCTAAAAGAAAATCTCTATTGGCTATATGTTCTTAACACTTCTCGAAGACGAAGTTATAAACTTTTAGTTGTAAGTGGTCGGGCCAATACGGAAGGAATGTTGTATAGTGGGTCTGACCCGGATACATAGATCTTCTACCTCATGAGGACAGAAAATGTATCGTATCAGTTCTTAATCCTAGTTGATCCCGACCTTCTGCTTGATCAGAGCATAGAGTTCATTGGTCACTACCAGGATTGAGAATTCAACTCAGACCGCGAGTACCTCGCTTATATGTAGTTTTTCTACTTCGTGTTCCCGATGGTACTAAGTCTTTGAGAAGGCGATTCTAAGGGGTGTATTGATTTGACCTATCATTAAATCCAAGGGATATATAAGTTTCCTCTAGGTATAATCCAAAGTCTATTCTTATACACTAGATGATTTCATACCATTTTAAATAAAGGAAATTGTTTGTTTGTTTGTTTGGAATTTGAGTTGCCCGAACATGAATGTAGCTACGCTCGAGCACTTCACATATGCTCAAACCAACTAAGGGGGTTCTAGAGTTCACGTTCTTAATTGGTTGGATTGCCTATACCGTCAGGTCTGTCGAAGCACTGCTCTAGGTCCAAACTCTATGGGTCATATTTGTCAAACAACCATTTACTCTAAAAGCTTAAGCTATCAGAGCGTGGTGGGTTAATGTATATCAAGGGACTTTATCACTTCAACACTATTTGGCCAGTGGTCTTAAGTTGTATTAAATGTGACCGCATTACGAATCCTACCTCGGGATTGGGAGTGACATGGTTGGTAGGGGGGCGGGTGGGGATCAAAATTATTGGTATAGGCTTTGGAAAATGAGCCTTGTGTCGGAAAGTGTAAGATGGGATTTCCAAATCCCAAGAACCGAAATTTTTAAGGGTAAGAGGAAAACCCGGGATATACTTTTCATTGCATACATTTCAAACATGGCATTGGAAAACATGAGATACACCCAACCCCATGAAATCGAGAAAATGGCCATAATCAACTCGAAAAGGGCCATGGAAATGAAGGAAGGAGAGAGAAAGGGGCTGTCTTCTTTGATACTCCACGGACAACAGTCCCAACAGGTGTTGAAGAGACACAAAGGACAAGAATGAAGAAGGAACAAGGGAGGAATGGGATGGGTTAGGCAGTTACACAGTTTTGAGCTCCAAATGGGGGATGTAAGAGCTCAACGTGAAAGAAAGGGGTAGGGTAGGTGGTTGGGGTTACTGTGATCGATGGAAGTGCGTGAATCATGACCGAATATGGTGGATTGAAAGATTGGAGGAAGGATTTGAGGGAGAAAAACCGAAAATGGAAGGGGAGGGCGTTTGGAAGGGAAGATGTGAGAGAGAGGGGGGCTCCAGCCCTAAAAATCGTAAACCCCCACACTATTCGCACCCACCACACGTGTGGGGAGGTCGGGCCGACCATTCCCAGGCCTGGCCCAACACCAGCCGAGCCACCCGACCGCGGTTGACCGCGGTGACTGCGGTTCCACCGCGGTCCGCCTTGGCCGGCGCCGCGCCGCCGTGGTGGGGCTGAGTTCTCCACAATCCCAAGGTGCCAAATGCACCCTGGGCCCACTTGTTTCACCCCCGGATTAACGCGTGTGGCCCCCGACTCCGTTTCGAGTTGTTTCGGGTCAAATCGGACGTATCTTACAATCTGGAATGAGTTATCTGACGTAAAATATATGAATTTGGGGTAGAACGAGCTAATGAAGCCAACCAACCCCGCTTTGCCGGGTTGCACAGCCCGGAATTGTAAAAAAACCTCTGATTGATGGTCGTTTCCTTGTTTCAATTTCATTTTACTAAAATAGTAGTTTTTGTTTGATTACTCTTCATCTGTTGGGCTTTAGGAGTTGCACTCATCGTGTAAAGAGCTTAGAATAATTAGGAGAACGGTTTGGTGAAGTCAAATAGGACACTTACTATTTTTGGCTGAAAGCCTTGCGCACTTAGTAGACATCATGACCCTATAGTAAGTCGCGAATTCTAGGGGTTTTAGTCGTAGTTTGTCTCTGATTTCCTTTCCATTACTTGGTATCCCTATTTAAAGGGTTGTGAACTCATTTTCCTTTTGTCATTCATTAATAAATTTTGAATTTATTAGAATTTATTTCTACTTTCTGCTTTCCTTTCCTCGTGGATTCGAGAAGTCTCTGTGAGGAGTCCAGAGAAGCTCCGAGGATTCGGAGTAGTTATCATCATCACGCTTATCCCGTATTCTACCGATTGTCAACGGTTGGGGTGAGGTGGTTTGTAATCTAGACTCATTAATAGACGGCCTAGGAATGTTTTTAAGGTCGACCCGTGCGACCATGGTTGAATACAGACTCGATTTCGGCGTTCGTTTTCCGTGAACTAGACGTTGGACGGAACAGGGATGCCTAAGACTGTTTCTACATTCCGTCGCTCCCTCCTAAGTCAGAGTGCGTCAGTGTGCGTCATGTGACCATAACCCAGGTCCGGTTTAATCCAAATCATGCTCTGATACCATCTTGTAACGCCCTGAAAATCGGGGGTCGAGCATAAACTCAACTCCCGAGTTCCAGAACATCACTTATGCAACAAAATGAATGATGATTGAATGTTGACTGTATTCGTGCATTGAACATGAGTGAGATTAAGCCAAAACAACATATCATACTCCAGAGACAGTTAAATTTGCAAGCGAAAGACTGTGATAGATAGATAAAATATATAAACTATGATGAGTCTCCAGAGTGTGATAACATTACCAGGTTAAATAATTACAAGTACAATTCTAAAATATACCAAATGTGAGGAAGTGTAATGTCTCCTGTCCAAAGTACCATAGCCCCGTCAATACAATATCAGGTCTTCATTGACCTGCTAGAGAGATACAGATAGGAGAACTCCTCCTATCATCATAGAAGTAGTCCGGCTCTGCTTCACAAGCATCGCCATCACCTGAAACTCAACAAATCTTGTTGGTTGTACAACACCGTCCCGTAACTTGGGAGTGAGTGATCAACTCAGTGGAACAGTAAAGCATAGGTTCACATGTTATCAACTCAGTCAAGCAATAATGATAAAGCAGTACAATCAAACAATTCTAACTACTCTTATTAAATGCAAGTATGAAATGACATGATGTATGCCCTTGCCAAACCACCCTCATGCGACATCATCTTACGTTCGCGAATGCATACCTCCCTTAGTGCTCCACATTTACTAGGCACATGCGGTGCAATGATGAGCATGATTACCGAGTTATTATTAGTCCATTTCAAACAGTAGTATTGGGAAACCAAGGTACCTCCCTTGTATCATTCCCGAACATGATCCATTCTAGGGTCGTCAATCCTAGTTAATCTCATACGATATTATGGTTTGAGAGGCATAGCGAAGGCATCACAAAGGGCTCGTCACCCGTCAGCACGGATACAGATCTCACCGTATGCGGCTCAATTGCTGACCGTCAGCTCGAGTACAGGTCTCACCGTACTCGGCCAATCGCTGGCCGTCAGCTCGAATACAGGTCTCACCGTACTCGGCTCAACTCATACTCTAGTTGCTGTGAAGGGCTCGTCGCCAATCACAGACCTTGGAGTATACTCGAAGATACTACAGAGGACTCGTCGCCCGTCAGCACGAGTACAGGTCTCACCGTACTCGGCTCTCGCCGTAAGTATCGACAGCTCGAATATAGTGTCCCATACCACCGTATTCGACTCACGAGTTTGGTTGCTCAATGGTCACTACGGGGAGGCACGTGGCCCCAACGTAGGCCGACAGCTCGACCACGGTATCCCATACCACCATGCCCGGCTCATGAGTCTTAACGGATCGAGGTACCATGGTTAAAAGGAATTTCACTGGTAAGTTTGGTATCCTAGGTTCAAGCAGTAGCGTCCAAACATGGTGAACATACATAAGACAGATCGGATTACTTGACGAGCTCGGCTAGCTCGAGCGCATAACAAGTTGAACGACATGAAGTGCATAAGCACTTCGCGTGGCCAACCACTATCGTCAACTGAAGTACGACTCGGGTTCGTCGAACACATCTCACGTGGCAAATGAATCACAGCCACGAATGCAATTCTGGTACCGATTGTCTGGACTATAATCATAGCCCCAAACACAATCAAGTGCAGATAGATAAAACAGTAGTAGATCAAGATTCAACTCATACAATCAAGGTCTGGTATTATCCGTTTAGGGCTGTCAGGGCTGTTGCACGCACTCGTTGCTCCACTCCCCCATCACCCATGACGGATCATACAACGTAAATATAAATTTAAACATATGCATTACATAGTTAAAATCATAAAGCAGTTAAGCATGTTATGAAGCACAACACAAGCATGAGTTTGTACATGTTCAATTCCTAATCACACAACTATCCAAGGAGATCATACACATAGTTAAAAGAGGTTGAGAATCATATCTCAACACCCTTATACATTACAATTTGCTAATCCGGGATGTTACAGATAGTGTGGTTCTAGGTCGCTGCAAGGCGGTCAGGGCTGTTATGCGGAATCGTTGCATCACTCCCCCATCACCTTATTAATACAGGTCTAGTTTATACTCTGTTTACTACGGGAAGGCTCGTCGCCTCTCCGCAGATTCAGAGTATGCTCGAGGTCACTACACCAAGTACGGTCAGGGCTGTCTGGGCTGTTACGCGGAATCGTTATACCACTCCCCCATCACCCATTAAAGCAGTGTAGGCCGACAGCTCGAATACAGTGTCTCATACCGCCGTATTCGGCTCACGGGTCTGGGTTGCTCACTGGTCACTACAGGGAGGCACATCGCCCCAGCGTAGGCCGACAGCTCGACCACGGTGTCCCATACCACCATGCTCGGCTCATGAGTCTTAGTGGATCGAGGTACCAAGGTTAATGAGGTTGCACTGGTAAGTTCGGTACCTTAGTTTCAAACAGTAGCGTCCAAACATGGTGAATATACATTAGACAGATCGGGTTACTTGACGAGCTCAGCTAGCTCGAGCGCACAACAAGTTGAATGACATGAAGTGCATAAGCACTTCGTGTGGCCAACCACCATCGCCAACCGAAGTATGACTCGGGTTCGTCGAACACATCTCACGTGGCGAATGAATCTCAGCCACGAATTTAATCCCATTACCGATTGCCTGGACTATACAATAGCCCCAATCACATTCAAGTACAGGGAGTTAAAGTAGTAATGGATCAAGATTTCACTCATACAGTCATATATCCAATATTGCCCGCTTAGGGCTGTCAGGGCTGTTGCACGGAATCGTTACACCACTCCCCCATCACCCTTCACGGATTTTATGGAATACAACTTACACATGTGAAGTAGCCAGAGCAGAATTAAATAAACAAGTAATTCAAACATATTAACAAGCATGTTATAAAACACAATGCAAGCAGGAAATCCAAACACATACGTTTCATAAACCAGTAAGTGATTAAACTAAACAACTTACATGAAGGAAATCATACACATAGCTAAGGTAGCTGAGAATCCTATCTCAACACTTACTCAGGGCACTACTAGATTAAATACATACCTATACAAGCATTTTCACAAACACTTGGACTACACATTCCAACCTACCTATAATATGCTAGTTAAAACACAAGTCGTAACGAATCCTTTCACAAAGGATTGCCACATGAACCACGATCATACATTCACGACCAATAGTCATGGCAAGCATAAATCATAGTTCCATATTCATTCGAGCATTTCTACAAACACTTAGGCTACAACTAGCACATACACGACGTATGTTAATATAACAGGTGTTAGGCTAATCCATTCACCCAGAAGTTAATACACATGTATCTAGCATACCTGACAACAATTAATCAGGGCAAGCATAAATTTGTATTTCATACGTATATGGTATTTTCTACAAATACGAGGAATACAGTATATTCAACATAGTTAACGTATAACCGAAAAATGAAACGGACAGCACTTTGTACATGTGCAATTACATGCAGATCATGAATCTATCATTATCTGACATTGAAAGCGTTGAAAACCATAACCTATACGTCTAAAGTCCGCACCTTATGCCGTAGAATCATAATAAACTCAATAGATTCGCTAAGCTTTCGTATACGGCAGTTTGGCAACCTATAGAATGAAATAGATTAGCTATTTCATCATTTACAATGTTCATAAACCTAGATCAGATTAGGGTTAGGGTTTCTTACCTAGAAACGAAATTGAAAACGCCGGGAAAGCGATAGGAACGATGTGGTTAGGCTTGTATAGTGGTAGGGTAGAGCATCAGGGAGATCCTCCCACTTCTCTCATACTTTCTCTCTCTTTCTTCTCTTCTCTCTCCTAGGTTTTCTCAAATTCGTATGGGAGGAATGAGAGAGGGTTTAAGGTCCTTATATAGGTCCAGAACTCAAGGAAATAGACTCGGGGTCAAGGTATACTTAGGTTATAGCCAAAGTGGGTCTGTTCTATCTCAATGGAGTACTTCTGGCAGCCCTTTTTTAGTGTACGGTCGGACTTAAGCTCACTAACACTGGATCTAGGTTCAGCTGAGGTTTCGTTCCAGTCGGTTTCCAGATCGCACGTGGCGGACGAGTTTCAGTTCAACGGTCAGCGAATCTGAATCGGGGATTTCAAGTACATGGATATGTTTGGGCAAATATCCCTGATCCGAGGGTGTAATCTGTTCTGATTCCGATGGTCTGGTTGCTTATAACTGATCCGCAAGCGACATGTCTCAAATTTCATAAATTTATATTTTATTTTTAATTAATTTCACATTTCTCACACTCCTCACTTTGGGCTCAAGCGAATAGCACTGGGACACTATGTGGATTTGATTTCCAAGATGGTTGTCAAGCCCAGCAAGGCGGTCCTAATTCTATAACTTCGTATTATTCGAACTTTCGATGTGCGGTCCAGATCTGATACGGAGTTTCATGATGCTCTCGAGAGCAGCCGGGTAATGGGATTGATCCTAAATTTTAGGGTAACCTAGCATCAATGATTTTACAAGTTTTGGGTCTTGCAGATCGTATTTAAAGTGGATCAAACGGATTTCGTAACTAATCTAATTTAGCACTTAGTTACTTTGCGAAGGATAAGGTAGTGAAAGGTGAGATTTGTGAAGGAAAAGGGTTAACAAGCGATTTTTAGAATATGGGATTGGGTTCTAACAAGTTAATCAGGTGTTAGGAGCGACCCATTGCCTAAGGACGTCTAATTCCAGGTTGGAAAAAATCTGGGATGTTACATATAACCTAACCTAAACCTAAACCTATAACCTACACTTAATTCCCTAAACCTTAACCCGATTTCCTAAACCTAAACCTAAAACCTAAATGTATTCTCAAATCCCTAAACCTAAACCTACACCTAATCCTAATCTCAACTCCCTAACCTAAACCTAAACCTAAACTTGAAAACCCAAACCTAAACCCGATCCTGAACTCGAACTCGATTTCCTAAACCTAAACATTAACCTATTCTCAATTCCCTAAAGCTTATAGCCTATAACCTATAACTTATAACCTAAACTTAAACCTAACCTAAAACCTAAACCTTAACCTAAACCTATTCTTAAATCCCAAAACCTATAACCTAAACCTAAACCTATAACTTAAACCTTAACCTATAACTTAAACCTATAACCTTAACCTAAACCTAAACCTATAACCTAAACCTATAACCTAAACCTAAACCTAAACCATAAATGTATTCTCAACTCCCTACTATAACATATAAACCTTAACCTAAAACCTAAACCTTAACCTATAACCTATAACCTATAACCTAAACCTATAACCTATAACCTAAACTCAATTCCCTAAACCTTAACCTATAACCTAACCTAAACCTAAACCTATAACCTTAACCTATAACCTAAACTTTAACCTATATCCTATAACCTATAACCTAAACTCAATTCCCTAAACCTTAACCTATAACCTAACCTAAACCTAAACCTATAAACTGCACTTAATTCCCTAAACCTTAACCCGATTTCCTAAACCTACACCTAATCCTAATCTCAACTCCCTAACCTAAACCTAAACCTACGATAACTTATGCAACATGACATATGCTTTTGAAGCGTACGATAACTTACGCAGGTAGTACTTCGGATAGTTTACCTCAAAGTTGTTTCGTATTACAATGAAATATGTGTATTTAATATAAAATGACAATGTGTAATGGAATTTCCAAGGGTTATATATTAAAGTTTACAGTTTTATTGTATTCTGCTTGCATTATATTGTAATGGTCTAATCATATTTTAATTTTCTCTCTAAGCATAAACACAATTACATTGTACCATCAACACTACTTGTATAATATTTTAGTATATTCCACTTGTATTGACATTGTTTAAATTAATAAGTTCATAGCTCGCACATCAGTGATGGCACAGGTGGGAGAGCACGTCGTTCGCGTACTACATCTACCCTTTCTACCCATGATGCGACGGAGCCAGCATCGCCATCACATGTTGCATCGCAGGTGTCTTATCCCTCAGTCGTACATACACCGGGCACTACATGTAAGTCTAGACAAATATTTCTTTTAATGACTTCTGTTTATGTTTAGACTTATATATTTCTTTTGCAACAGCATCGTCGACCAGCCGACGAGGACGTGGACCCACACGTGGGTTACTTTTAGAGAGACTTACGCATGAGGGTAGAGTAACGATAGGTTTCCACATGACTGCATTAGACCTGTTGGGAACAATGTTAGGTTATTTATGTCGGAGGTCGGTGTCTTATGTCGATCTCTGATCCCCCCACCACCCCCCGTTGGGCAGACGTGACAGATGATGTGCGACAGCTCATCCGTCAGTGCCTTCAATTAAATTTTAGTAAATTAAAATTTATTTTATAAAAGTTCATTTACGGTTAAGTTATTTTCTTAATAAGTTTGTTATCTTAATCTATTATTTATGAAAATACAGGATAAATTTGACTTAGATTTGAGTGTTCTGCACATTTCCTATACCGTCGATGACATGATCAAGGAGCGGTTCAAGGAGTACCGCTCCTTGTTACATAAGCGGTACAATCGGTGCATGAGCCACGAGGAGGGAGTAGTGTCTGCACCGCCGCACGTGACCCATGATGACTGGCGGATACTCTGCGATAGATTTTCGTCTGATTCTTTTCACGTAATATTTACATATTTACGATATCTTAAGGTAACAATTAAATTCATAATTAATAACGATGTATTATGAATAATGTGTTCAGAAGAGGAACAAAATAAATTCTGACAACAGAGGAAAGTTAGAAGTGAACCACGTAGCTGGTTCAAAGACATTTGTACAACTTCGTCACAACATGGTAAGAAATTACTGGTAATTATTAAGTTGAAGTTGATATATTCTTTCCATGCATTTATATTAACTCTATTGTCCTTTCGATTGCGAAGCGAGATTCCGTCAATGACCAGGAGCCCGGACTAGTAGACCTCTACAGAGGGACTCACTGTCGGCAGGCGACGAGATCTTAGGTACATCATAGAGCCAGCGAGATTTGGATAAAAATCCTTACATTGTAAAATTTAATTGCATTGAATTATAATAATGTCATTTTTTAGAAAAACTTCATATGTTTTCATTACAGGCGGCGATGGACACCTTACGCAATCAGCCCACTCCTGATGGTACTCATTCGAGTGAGCCAGAGATCCTGAGTGAGGTACTTGGCACCCGTTTTAGATATATTGTAACATCCCGGATTTTTCCCAACCTGGTGATAGACGTCCTCAGGCAATGGGTCGATCCTAACACCTGATTAACTTCTCAAACACTCAATTCAAAAGTCTCAAATCCCTTTTCAAACCATTTTCTTCAAAATCTCACATTTCTTTTAAAATCTCACCTTTCACTGCCTTATCCTTCAAAATTTCCTAAGTGATTTCATATTAGACACAACTCTTAAAGTTTAGGTGATGTTGATCAATACTTAAACTAAAAATTACTATAAATAGTAAATAAATAAATAAAAGGGGTTTTTAACCATTAACCTTTTGGAATCTCATGAAATAAGTAAGTTACATGGATAGATCAGCTTCTCCTACGCCAAAAACATATATTGCACGTCCAATAACTCATCCCGGTTTGTAAAATATATCCATTTTACATATCGGACGACAAAATCACCCCAAACAGGTCAGTGACCGGTGAGGGCATCGCCGAGTTGGCGAGGCCTAGCCAAATTGCGGGCCAGGGTGGGTCGCAGTTCATTGGTTGGCCCGTTTTCGGCCACATTTTCTGTAATTTTGGTCCGACTTAAAAAGTCATATCTCCCTCGTTATAACTCTGAATTAGGTGATTCAAAAACCAGATTGAAGCTTAATAAGTATAGTTTCAAATAAAAATAATAAAAAATATAATAAAAATTTTAATATAGTTAAATATAGGTCGTTGTGACAACTGTTCGAAAATCATTAGTTTAGACAGTGCCACTTCTAGAATTTCTAGAATTTTTCTACAACACGAAACCTAATGAAATTTGGTAGAGATGAAGTAGACTTGATGGTGAACTACTAAAAAAATAATTAAAATTATATACTACCTCAAATCACCAAAAAGGGGCGTAGAACTACCTTAGGATCGTATTCTGTCATAATTAGGGCAGAATTTGGTTAAGTACTGAACTAAATGATCAATAGAATTAGCTCGAACCACTTTAAATATGATCTGTAAGACCCAAAACTTATGGAACAGTTAACACTACATTATCCAAAAATCTAGGATCAATCTTATTACCCGGCTGCTCTCGGGAGCATCACGAAACTCCGTATCAGATCTGGACCGTACATCGAAAGACCTATTAACGCGAAGTTAAACGGTTAGGACCGCCTTACTGGGCTTGATAACCATCTCAGAAATTAAATCCAGATAGTGTCCCAGTGCTATTCGCTTGAGCCCGAAGCGAGGAGTGTGAGAAAACGTGGTTTTCTTTAGAAATTAAATCTAATTTAAGAAATCTGAGACTTGTCACTTGCGAGGCAAATATAAGCAATCAGACCGTCGGAATTTAACCCAAATACACCCTCGGATCAGGAGAAATTTCATACACATGGTAGTGTACTTGTTGAAAAGGCCTAGCTATATGTCCTAGAGGGGGGTGAATAGGACAATGCCAAATAAAACTTATAACAGTAGAATTAAAAAGAATATGATAGCCAAAGTAAATCATAATGCAGGAAAGTAAAACAACCTCAAAATTTAGATCTTGAGAGGTTGATACAAATGTTGTTCTAAGGACAATCTTTCACCAAAAACTAGAGTTTATGGTAGGACAACCTTATTTCTAGAAAGATCTTTGTATCAAATCTCAAACCAAAGAAGAATACATAAATAAATACAAACTGAATTGAAATAAATTGTAATCACAAATGTATTGTTCTAGGGACAGCCATACACCATAAAAATGGCAGGGCAACCTTGCTGAAACAACTTTTAAAGGAAATTGAATATCAAGCTGATAAAGGAATAGCAAAAAATAAATTCTAAACTATTACAAAATTCCCACAATGCTTAAATTAAATGATTACAACATTCACCACCATACATACATCCCACAAATGAATAATTAAAGATTAGAAGTATAAATCATTCAACCACAACACAAGGGATTATAGTGGTTCGCCTGTGTGTTCACCAACTGTTAAACAACAGCCACACAGAATGCTACTCTACTCCTAATATCCTCACACAGGGGATATTAGCGTTCACTAACAAAATAGGTTTTCACAGGTTCACCCAAAACCTTTACAATTGTGTCTTTGTCTCTGGGCTTACACAATTAAAAAAACCCCACTTCTGAGTTTTCCTGGCTCTCCTCAGATAACCAATACAACAAGATTTTTCTGGCAAATCTTGAAAGAAACCAAAACAGAAAGGAATTTACAATTAAATGTAAAATACCTGATTATCTCCTTCGTTGTAGCAGCCCGGTAGAACCAAGTCAGAGTAGATGATTGAATGTCCAAGTTCAATGTCCAGTACTCAATTACAATGGTTCTAATTCTAATAGATTTTAAATTAAACCAAGTAGGGCTTGCCTTAATTGATTTTGATTCCAAAGAAAGGGAATAACAATTCCTCTTATCAAATTAGATTGGAATAGCAGAAACAAAATCAATTAAATAAAGCTAAGGAAAGAGAATATTAAATAAGCACACTTAGCTTAGATGGAGCACAAAATTATCTCTCAGAAGTTCGACGAAGATTGGCTTGACTAGATTAATTAATTCGATTCTTTCTTCTGAGATTCGTGCTTTATTTATAGGTGAGCAGATCGCGTCTTCGACTGGTCTAGGGAGCTCTTCGACTAGTCGAAGCAATAACAGATATTTGAAAAATCAGGCGCGATAAGCTTTGACCGTTCTACGACTGGTCGAAGGTCTCCTTCGATTGGTCATAGGTCACCTTCGACTGGTCGAAGAACTTAAAATTCATCGCTGGACTTTGAGTCGAAGACTTTCGACTGGTCGAAGATGTAGTCGACACTGTTCCTTCGACTGGTCGAACAGATTCCTGGACTAGTCGAAGCCTAACAGAAATTATCCGATTTTGTTAACAAACTCACGACTGATCGAGGAATTTCTTAAATTGGTCGAAGCAAATCTAGGACTAGTCGAAGAAGGCATAGGACTAATCGAAGAACAGACCAAACTTATGTAAAATAAACATCCGACTTATGTATCCAAAGTGACCTACTTCTAAGGTCAACCTAAGGTCAGTCAAATCTCAACCATGAAGTAAGGACATTGAAACATTAGGAACTAGTGACCTTGAAGTATAAGCCTTGAAGTCTTGATGTAGTTCAATCTTGAAATCTTGATGTGGCTCAATCTTGAAAGTGTCTTGAGTTCTTTACGAACTACCTTGTACTCTTCTTGAAGTCTTGCATTCTTGAGTCATGTCTTGTGAGCAGTTCTTGCAGTCAAGGTTGATCTTTGTACTTGTGAGCTTTGCTTGTTGTGAGCTTTGCTTGTTCATGAATGTTGATCTTTGGGAGAGCTTCACTTATGCAAGTTATATAACAGTGATTTTGGCACCACAAATTTGACAACAGACAGGGATATAAACTATAACACTTACAATCTCCCCCTTTGTCAAATTAGTGACAAAACACATAACTAAGAAGAACATAAAGTAAAACAACTGGTTAAAGAAGCATGAACCAGTTAATATCAACTGGCTTACCTGCAAATCAATATTCAATATTCAACATTCAACCAATTTCATTCAACTAGTTCAAACATACTCCCCCTGAGTAACATAAGCAATGCTACTCCTCTCACAATCACATCGTTAAGAACAAACTATTCTCCCCCTTTTTGTCACGATATGACAAAGGAAACAACAATAAAGGAGAACTAAATAAAGGGATATATGAGAGTAAACATGAGGAGTTATGAGATTATAGCAAAACAGAGATAGAGATACTCAGCATAGCTTCACATAGAATAAATATCCAGCATAAAACATAGATAATATCCAACTCAAAATCAGTCAACCAAGTGCTAAGTTATAAAGTTATTACAGACCAGAAGTCCCATATAAACTAATCAGAACCAGAACCAAATGACGGAGCAGGAATAGAGGGATCAAGTTAGTGCATGCCTTTGTTCAATCGCCTAAGATATTTGCGCATGTACTTGAATTGTAAATCATGAGCAACAGACATGTTTTCCATCTTTACATTTATATTCTCAACTTTATCCTCAAATGCACTCAGACGAGCATCAACATCAGATGATTCAAAATCTGGATCATTTGTTGAGTTAGAATCCAGTTCCTCAAAAATGTCATCCATATTAATGTCATCACCAGCTTCTTCATGACCACCACCACCACTACCACCTTGTTCAGGAAGTAGATCCAACTTCATCTTATTGATATTAGTATTGTTGAAAATCAGATGATGGATTGGTGCCTCATCAACCGGCATATCGACTAACATATGTGTAGCCAATACAGTCATTAAATAGGCAAAAGGAATGTCACTATGACCAGGATGGATTCTAAACTGAAGAATGAAATGACAGATTAAGGATGGTAAACAAATTTGAGTACCTTTGGAGATAGCATGGATAACACGAACCATAAACGAGGTCAAGTCAGTTTTATTACCCGAACGAGGATACAAATTAGACACAAAGATTTTGTGGAGAATTCTGTACTTGGGTAACAAAAACCTTGCGGAAAGCGCATTCCCTTTTTGTGTCCATTGAACATCCATGTTGCACAAATCTCTAGTGAGCATGCGTTTTTCAGACATTGAGGGTTTATCAGTTAAGTTATGGATAGGAATACCCTCATCATTCACAGGAATGTCCATAAGGGCTGAAATTAAATGACGATCAATGTCAAAAGGCCCTTCTCTAGTAGATATTTTAAAAGTTAAATTATCCTGTGAGAAAGCACTAATACATGCAAACATGGATTGGGCAATTGACCGGTATGCTGACCCACCCCAATGTAATAAGTTAACCCAACCTACAGCTTCAAGCATAAGAAGGATGTCAAAAGGTGCAATATGATTAACATCAACAGGATGTTCAACAATAACATTACGTAATCTAATGTCCCTAACATAAGATGGATCATCATTGGGAACAAGAAGATGACGCTTAGAGATAATGGTCGATCTGGAGGAAGGACCACGGGAAGTAGTTTTTCTACCTCTAGAAGTCATTTGTAACAAAGATAACAAGAAAATAAGAAGTTGCAAAGGATTGAGAATTGAGTTTACTCAAAACAGATTTTTCAAAATCCAAACCCCAAATCTCAATGAAATCCAAAATACAAAGCTTAAAGCTTGAAAAGTAAATAATCTAGACACAAATCTGCAAGAAAAACGTGATTTGGAACACTAACTTAAAGAATATGAAAATGGGTTCGACGAGTCGAAGCTCGGCTCCTTAGAGAGAAAAAACAGAATGAGGAAGAAAGAAAAATCCCCAAATTTTAAGTGATTCCCGAGATCTACGACTGTTCGTGGATATCTACGACCGGTCGAAGGTCGACTGGTCGAGTATACTCACGACTGGTCGAAAAATGTCCAAAAATTCATATTTCTTGCAAATTATACAAAAATTAGAATTCAACTTAGCAAATATATACACTATGATACAAGTAGGCATAAATAATCATTTTAAAATGCACATGCCAAGATCAAATTTCATCTTTTTGAACCTGCTTTTATCGAGAGGTTTTGTGAAAATGTCAGCTCGTTGATCTTCGGTAGGAATATATTCTAGAGATATAACTTTTTCTTTTACTAATTCCCGAATATAATGAAATCTAATGTCAATGTGCTTAGTACGAGAATGCTGAATAGGATTTTTTGAAATATTTATCGCACTGGAATTATTACAATGTAATAACATGGAATCCTGTTTAATTCCATAATCACTTAGCATTCGTTGCATCCAAACAAGCTGTGTACATGCATTATCAGCTGCGATATACTCAGCTTCAGCTGTTGAAAGTGATATAGAATTTTGTTTCTTACTAAACCAGGAAACTAGACAATTTCTAATGTAAAAACAACCACCACTGGTTGATTTTCTATCATCTAGATTACCAGCCCAGTCAGCATCCGAGTACCCAGCTAATTGGACACTAGTCTCATGAGGATACCAGAGACCGAGATTTACAGTACTTGCGACATATCTAATAATCCGCTTGACAGCAATCAAGTGAGATTCTTTTGGATCAGATTGATATCTTGCGCAAATACCAACACTTAGAGAAATATCAGGTCTACTAGCAGTTAAATATAACAAACTACCAATCATACTCCGATAAAGTTTTGAGTCAACATTTTTACCATTAGAGTCTTTTGAGAGTTTCAGGGTAGTACTCATAGGAGTATCGAAATTCTTGTCATTCTCAAATCCAAATCTCTTGATTAGATTCAAAGCATACTTAGATTGAGAAATGAATATTCCTTCAAGTTGTTGCATTACTTGCAATCCAAGGAAATAAGTCAATTCCCCAACCATGCTCATTTCGAACTGTGATTTCATCAAATCTGCAAACTCAGTAGTCAAGTCAGTACAAGTTGATCCATAAATGATATCATCAACATAAATCTATACCATTAAGATATGATCATTATGTTTTTTAACAAACAGAGTTTTATCAACAGATCCCATTCGAAAATTATGACTTAAAAGAAATTTTGTTAGTTTCTCATATCATGCCCTAGGTGCTTGTTTTAATCTATAAAGTGCCTTTTTAAGCCGATACACATAATCAGTATTTTTGGGATCTTCAAAACCCATTGGCTGTTCAACATAGACTTCTTCATGTAAATCGCCATTTAGAAAAGCAGTTTTCACATCCATTTGATAGATCTTTATCTTTCTAAAACATGCAATGGATATAAATAGTCTGATAGATTCAAGACGTGCTACTGGTGCAAAAGTTTCATCAAAATCAATTCCTTCAATTTGAGTATAACCTTGTACCACTAGTCTAGCCTTGTTTCTAATTATATTTCCACACTCGTCAGACTTATTTTTGAAAATCCATTTTGTTCCAATGATTTGTTTATCTTTAGGTCTTGGTACGAGATACCAAACATCATTTCTTACGAATTGGTTGAGTTCTTCTTGCATCGCAACAATCCAGTTCTCATCAGCAAGAGCTTCTTTTACGTTAGATGGTTCTATTTGGGATGTAAAACATACATAATTACATATATCCTCAAGTTGTCTACGGGTGCGAACACCGGTGAGAGGGTTTCCAAGAATTTGTGTGGTTGAATGATCTTTAACAGTCCTTAACTCAGAATCAGTCTGATTCGATGAAGTATTGGGTTTATCAATGATTAGTACTTCATCATTATCTGAATTAGAGATTGGCGTGTTTAAGTGATCATCAATGACAACATTAATGGACTCTTGAATCACACCAGTTCTTTTGTTCAGAACCCTATAAGCTCGACTGTTTAAGGAATATCCTAGAAAAATCCCTTCATCACTCTTCGTATCGAATTTTCCCAAATTTTCACGATCACGTAAAATATAGTACTTGCTGCTAAAAACTCGAAAGTATTTAACAGTAGGCTTTTTATTGAACCACAATTCGTAAGCCGTTTTATTATTATCTTTGCTAGTGTAGACTCGGTTAATAATATAGCAAGCTGTGTTGACTGCTTCAGCCCAAAGATTTTTAGAGAGCTTCATGCTATTCAACATGACATTAGCCATTTCTTGAAGCACCCTATTCTTTCTTTCTACAATTCCATTTTGTTGTGGAGTTTTGGGAGCAGAGAATTCATGTAATATTCCTTGGTCGGTACAGAACTTCTCAAAATTGCTATTCTTAAATTCAGATCCATGATCACTACGAATCTTACTGATTTGAGAACATTTTTCAGTTTGAATCCTTTTGAGAACTTTTCTTACTTCTTCAAGGGTTTCAGATTTATCCCTTAAGAAGACTACCCATGTAAATCTGGTAAAGTCAACAACTATTACCAGGATATACTTTTTCCCTCCACGACTTTCCGTTCTGGTAGGTCCTATCAGATCCATGTGGAGGAGTTCGAGTGGTCTTGATGTGGTATTTGAATTCACCTTTTTGTGTGAGTTCCTTGTTTGTTTGCCTATCTGGCACTCACCACATATTTTATCTAATTTTCGAAGTTTGGGTAAACCTCTTATAAGTTCTCGTTTGCTCAATCTATATAAATTTCGATAATGTACATGTCCAAGACGTTTGTGTCATAAATCAGTCTCGTCTGTATGGACCATGTAACAAGTTTGATTAGATGAGCTGGATTCGCTAATAATATAGCAATTTTCAGACGTTCTACGTCCAGTTAATATTACAGAACCCTTATTGTTTAGTATCTCACAGCTTTGATTAGAAAACTGAACACTATGGTTATTATCACATATTTGAGATATACTAAGCAAGTTATGTTTTAAGCCTTCAACATATAAAACGTTTTTAAACACAGGAAGATTAAAAAGTTGAACTGTACCTTGGCCTATAATCTTGTAGTTGCTACCATCACCAAATGTGACTGAACCATCAGTCATATCTTTCAGATCCGTGAATAAAGCTTTGTCACCTGTCATATGCCTGGAGCATCCACTGTCTAGGTACCACTTTGAATGACTTGTTGCTTTGAAAGCAGTGTGGGCAACCAAGCAGGCAACTTTAGGAACCCATTTCATAACTATTTTTGGTTTAGGAACATAGTTGGTCTTCTTTTGTTTATAGTTGTATGAATGACCTATAGAGTTAGATTTTAAGAGCTCCTTGAGTAAATCAACTATCTTTTCAGCTAGTGGATTTCATTTCTGATTAAAGTTGACATGGCTGCTTCTAGGTTTTTGAAAAGTTTTTGAATTTCTAGAAAAACCTTGATAAGTACTTTTCCCTTTTGAGTTTGAGGACTCTCCTTTAACAAACATAGGAGGAGTATACTTTTGTTTAGGAGATAAATTTTTATCATAACCCAACTCGGATAGATCGCCACATTTTCTTGATCCGGATAAAAGTTTCTCTAACTTTGGATCACCTTGGGCATATTTCCATGTGTCCTTTAGACTCAGAAGAGAAGATACTTCAGTTTTGAGTTTCTCAATTTCAGATTTCAAATCAATAATTAGGGAGTTTTTGAATTCCAGATCGCATTTTGATTTTTCAAAACAATCTGAAATTTGTGATTTTTCTAAGACAAGTGATTCAAAACATTCTTTAAGTTTAGAAAACTTTTCTTTTTGAAGTTTAAGTTTGACAGCAATTTTACAACTTTCCTTATATAAGGTATTGTAAGCGTCTTGAAGATCATCTTCATTTTCACATTCACTACTCAGATTTTCTTCACTTGTTGAGTCATTATCTGAAAATGTGAATTTGGCTAGAGTCATAAGAGCTTTAACCTCATTGCCCGACTCAGTTTCAGAATCTTCTGATTCAGAAGAACCTTCAGAATCAGATGATTCATCCCATGTAGCCAACATACCCTTCTTCTCGGGTTTGTCCTTTTTAGGACATCTATTTGCTAAGTGCCCATATTCTTGACAGTTGTAACATTGACTATCTTTCAAAGTTTTCGAGATTTGGGTCTAAACTTCTTTTTATTATTCAATTTTTAAAAATCAACCCTTTTCTTGCTTTTGAAAATCTTGTAAAATTTCTTAGCTAAAAGAGCCATATCATCATCTGAATCAGAATTTTCTTCTGAATTACATTTAGAAGATTTTAGTGCGATAGATTTACCTTTAGGAGCTTTAAAGTTTAACTCGTAGGTTTGTAGAGAACCAACTAGTTCTTCTACCCTCATATTATCCGTATCACGAAGTTCCTGGATTGCGGTTACTTTAGAATTGAGCCGTTCAGGAAGTGAGCGTCATATCTTTGCACACACATTACTTTCTGGGATTTTATCGCCAAGACCCCACATTGAGTTTACAATGTCATTCAATCTAGTGTAAAAGTCCATAAACATTTCATTTTCCTCCATATGAATTTCTTCAAATCTGGTTGTGAGGAGTTGAACTTTAGATTTTTTGACAGTTATAGTACGCTCGTGTGTCATTTCTAATATATCCCAAGCTTGCTTTGCAGTATCACAGGAAATGATTCTTTTGAACTCATCCGGTGATAGTGCGCAAGTGATTGCATTTAGTGCTTTAGCATTTGCACTACTCTCACTTTTCTGAAGTGTGGTCCATTGGTAATATGGTGTGACTTTCATTGATTTTGAACCATCAACCCCAGTAACTTCCATGATAGGAGGTTTCCATTCAGTCACTGTGGCTTGCCACACATTTTCATCCATTGATTTGAGGAAGATCCTCATTCTGGCTTTCCAATAGGCATAGTTGGAGCCATCAAAGGATGGAGGCCTTGTGACTGAAAGGCTATCAAAATTTGACATCTTAAATAGCTTAAATAGTTAGCTCAGGAATTAAATCCAAGAATTAAAAAGAGCTATTAGGCTCTGATACCACTTGAAAAGGCCTAGCTATATGTCCTAGAGGGGGGGTGAATAGGACAATGCCAAATAAAACTTATAAGACCGGAATTAAAAAGAATATGATAGCCAAAGTAAATCACAATGCAGGAAAGTAAAACAACCTCAAAATTTAGATCTTGAGAGGTTGATACAAATGTTGTTCTAAGGACAACCTTTCACCAAAAAAACAGAGTTTATGGTAGGACAACCTTATTTCTAGAAAGATCTTTGTATCAAATCTCAAACCAAAGAGGAATACAGAAATAAATACAAACTGAATTGAAATAAATTGTAATCACAAATGTATTATTCTAGGGACAGCCATACACCATAAAAATGGCAGGGCAACCTTGCTGGAACAACTTTTAAAGGAAATTGAATATCAAGCTGATAAAGGAATAGCAGAAAATAAATTCTATACTATTACAAAATTCCCACAATGCTTGAATTAAATGATTACAACATTCACCACCATACATACATCCCACAAATGAATAATTAAAGATTAAAAGGATAAATCATTCAACCACAACACAAGGGATTATAGTGGTTCGCCTGTGTGTTCACCAACTGTTAAACAACAGCCACACAGAATGCTACTCCACTCCTAATATCCTCACACAGGGGATATTAGCGTTCACTAACAAAATAGGTTTTCACAGGTTCACCCAAAACCTTTACAATTGTGTCTTTGTCTGTGAGCTTACACAATTAAAAAAACCCCACTTCTGAGTTTTCCTGGCTCTCCTCAGATAACCAATACAACAAGATTTTTCTGGCAAATCTTGAAAAAAACCAAAATAGAAAGGAATTTACAATTAAATGTAAAATACCTGATTATCTCCTTCGTTGTAGCAGCCCGGTAGAACCAAGTCAGAGTAGATGATTGAATGTCCAAGTTCAATGTCTAGTACTCAATTACAATGGTTCTAATTCTAATAGATTTTAAATTAAACCAAGTAGGGCTTGCCTTAATTGATTTTGATTCTAAAGAAAGGGAATAACAATTCCTCTTATCAAATTAGATTGGAATAGCAGAAACAAAATCAATCAAATAAAACAAAGGAAAGAGAATATTAAATAAGCACACTTAGCTTAGATGGAGCACAAAATTATCCCTCAGAAGTTCGACAAAGATTGGCTTAACTGGATTAATTAATTCGATTCTTTCTTCTGAGATTCGTGCTCTATTTATAGGTGAGCAGATCGCGTCTTCGACTGGTCTAGGGAGCTCTTCGACTAGTCGAAGCAATAACAGATATTTGAAAAATCAGGCGCGATAAGCTTTGACCGTTCTACGATTGGTCGAAGGTCTCCTTCGACTGGTCGAAGAACTTAAAATTCATCACTAGACTTTGAGTCGAAGACTTTCGACTGGTCGAAGATGCAGTCGACACTGTTCCTTCGACTGGTCGAACAGATTCCTGGACTAGTCGAAGCCTAACAGAAATTATCCAATTTTGTTAACAAACTCACGACTGATCGAGGAATTTCTTAGACTGGTCGAAGCAAATCTAGGACTAGTCGAAGAAGGCCTAGGACTAATCGAAGAACAGACCAAACTTATGTAAAATAAACATCCGACTTATGTATCCAAAGTGACCTACTTCTAAGGTCAACCTAAGGTCAGTCAAATCTCAACCATGAAGTAAGGACATTGAAACATTAGGAACTAGTGACCTTGAAGTATAAGCGTTGAAGTCTTGATGTAGTTCAATCTTGAAATCTTGATGTGGCTCAATCTTGAAAGTGTCTTGAGTTCTTTACGAACTGCCTTGTACTCTTCTTGAAGTCTTGCATTCTTGAGTCATGTCTTGTGAGCAGTTCTTGTAGTCAAGGTTGATCTTTGTACTTGTGAGCTTTGCTTGTTCATGAATGTTGATCTTTGAGAGAGCTTCACTTATGCAAGTTATATAACAGTGATTTTGGCACCACAAATTTGACAACAAACAGGGATATAAAATATAGCACTTACACTTGTGGCCCTGATCGAATCTCAGTGACCGTTGAACTGAAACTGGTCCGCCACAGGCGATCTGTAAATCCGATCGGACCGAAAACGTAACTCGACCTAGATCCAATGTCTGTGAGCTTAAGTCCGACCTTTGACTCAAGGGGGGCTTCCAGAAGTGCTCCGTTGAGACGGAACAGACTTACCTTGGCTATAACCGAAGTATACCTTGGTCCTGAGTCTAATTTGGTGAGTTTTTAGCCTATATAAGGACCTTAAACCCTCTCTCATTCAGCCCATACGAATTTGAGAGAAACCCTAGGAGAGAGAAGAGAGAAAAGAGAGAGAAAGTGTGAGAGAAGTGAGAGAATCTTCCTACTATTCTACCCTGCCAATATACGTGCTTAACCATCGCTATCTAATCGCGTTTTCGGCGATTCTAGCTTTGTTCGTAGGTAAGAAAACCTAACCCTAAGTTGTTTTAGGGTTTCCAAGAGTGTAGGTGATGAAATAGCTGACCTGTTTCATGATTCAGGTTGTCGTTGTGCCGTAGACAAAGGCGTTAGGTTCAAACTGGTTTCGGTTCAAGTTTACCGACAAAAGGTGTGGACTTTAGACTATAGATTATGGTTTTTAAAACTTTCAATATCAGATAATGATAGATTCATGATCTGCATGCTATTGCACATGTACAAAGTGTTGTCCGTTTCATTTTTTGGTTATACGTTAACTATGTTGAATATATTGTATTCTCCGTATTTATAGAAAATACCGTAGACGTATGAAATTTGGATTTGTGCTTAACATGATTATCTGTCGTGACTATATGCTTGTATGTATGCGACAACTCCCTAGTGAAAGGACTTGCCCTAAATCACGCCACGGCAACTATATGCTATATATGTTAAAATGTGTAGCCCAAGTGTTTGTGGAAATGACTGAATGAATATGAAACTTGGATTCCTGCTTGCCATGACTATCCATCGTGAGTGCACGCATGTTATAAATGGGGCAACTCCCTAGTGAAAGGATTTGGCCTAATACCTATGTGATCAACATATGTCATGTATGTTGATGTATGTAGTCTAAAGTGTTTGTTGAAATGTCTGAATGAGTAGTAGTTAGTAAATTGTAATGTATAAGGGTGTTGAGATATGATTCTCAACTCCTTTAACTATGTGTATGATTTCTTTAGATATCTGTGTGATTAGGAATTGAATATGTACAAACTCATGCTTGTGTTGTACTTCATAACATGCTCAACTGATTGTATGATTTTATCTATGTAATGCATATGTTTAAATTCATGTTTAAGTTGTATTCCATAAAGGCCGTGAAGGGTGATGGGGGAGGGTGTAACGATTCCGTGCAACAGCCCTGGCAGCCCTAAGCGGACAATATTAGATATTTGACTATATGAGTGAAATCTGGATCCATTACTGCTTGACTATCTGTACTTGAATGTGATTGAGGCTATTGTATAGTCCAGGCAATCGGTAACGGGATTGAATTCGTGGTTGAGATTCATTCGCCACGTGAGATGTATTCGACGAACCCGAGTCGTACTTCGGTTGGCGATAGTGGTTGGCCACGCGAAGTGCTTATGCACTTCATGTCGTTCAACTTGTCGTGCGCTTGAGCTAGCCGAGCTCATCAAGTAACCCGATCTGTCTAATGTATGTTCACCATGTTTGGAAGCCATTGCTTGAACCTAAGGTACCAAACTTACCAGTGCAACCCCGTTAACCTTGGTATCTCGATCCGCTAAGACTCATGAGCTGGGCATGGTGGTATGAGACACCGTGTTCGAGCTGTCGGCCTACGCTGGGGCTATGTGCCTCCCCATAGTGACCAGTGAGCAACCCAGACTCGTAAGCCAAATATGGTGGTATGGGACACTGTATTCGAGTTGTCGGCCTACATTGCTTTGATGGGTGATGGGGGAGTGGTGTAATGATTCCGTGTAACAGCCCTGGCAGCCTTGACCGTACCCGTTGTAGTGACCTCGAGCATATTCTGAATCTGTGGAGAGGCGACGAGCCTTCCCGTACTAAACAGAGTATAAACTAGGCCTGTATTGATAAGGTGATGGGGGAGTGTGCAACGATTCCGTGTAACAGCCCTGACAGCCCTTGCAGCGACCTAGAACCACATCATCGTATGAGATTATCTAGGATTGACGACCCTAGAATGGATCATTGTTTGGGAATGATATAAGGGAGGTACCTTAGTTTCCCAATACTGCTGTATGAAAAGGACTAATAACAACTTGGTAATCATGCTCATCATCGCACTGCATGTGCCTGGAAGATGTGGAGCATTGAGGGATGAAAGCATGCCGCAGACGTAAGATGGTGTCGCACGAGGGATTATGTTGGCGAGGGCATGCATCATGACTACATTTCATACTTGCATTAATAAGAGTATTTAGAATTGTTTGATTGTACTGCTTTATCATTACTGCTTGACTGAATTGATAACATGTTAACCTATGCTTTATTGTTCCACTGAGTTGATCACTCACTCCCACGTTACAGGACGGTGTTCCGGACACCCACCAGACTTTGTCTGATTGTAGATGGTGACGCTACTCCTGAGGCTGAGCCAGACTTTGTGACGACGAGGATGCTTTCTCGTATATGCTATTTTCTGGCGGCTTCATGTGAGTCATGCCTTGATCGACGGTGTTACAGGGATGTTGACTAGATGACTTTACACTTTTCGTATAAGTTGGAAATGTATTTGTAATTCATTAACCTGATAACGTTATCACACTCTGGAGACTTACCATAGCTTATATATTTTATATATCTATCACAGTCTTCAGCTTGTAAATTTAACTGTCTCTGGAGTATGATATGATGTTTTGGTATAATCTCATTCATGTTTCAATGCTCTCATCATTATCATCATTATTTGTGTTGCATAAGTGATGTGTTGGAACTCGGGAGCTGAGCTTTGCTAGACCCCCAATTTTCAGGGCGTTACAAGATGGTATCAGAGCATGATTTGGATTAAACCGAACCTGGGTTATAGTCACACGACGTACGCTGTCGCCTTTCAACTTAGGTGGGTGCGAGAAAAATGTAGAGACAGTCATAGGTATCCCGATTTCGCCGATCGACGAGGTTCACTGAAATTGGTCGTGTTGTTGGAGTCTGTACGCAACCGGGATCACATGAATTGACCCCAAAACACTTGTAGACCATCAAGCGACGGGTGTAGGTCACAAATCACTCCATTCCAGCCATTAGGAATGTACAGATACAGTCGTGCATCAGAAACCACCCGAAACGACCCGAAACGGCTCAAAACGGAGTCGGGGGGCCAAATAAACCATTCCAGGGGGACCCAGGGTGGGACCCATACGTTTTTGGGGCCTAAGGGGCAGGAGGACCTCGCCCCTTGGGCGAGCCCTCGCCAGTTTCTCCAGAGGGTGGCAAGGCCCTCGCCGGGTTGGCGGGGCCTCGCCGATCAGCGGGCTCGGCCGGGCGGGCCGCTCGGGTCGATCATGTTTGGGGTCTAGGGTGACCCCCTGATGTGTGGGCCATGGCTTAAAACCACCCCAAACACCTACTTCGTTCATAAAACCCACCTCCAAGCTCTCCCTTTCCTTCAAACATTTGGTTTTCTCTCTCAAACCTCCTCTCCAATCACCCATTCCGCCGTTTCCTGTTAAAACCCACACCCCTTCATCGTTTACAGCAACACCTACCCTCTACCCTTTCCATTTTCTCTCATTTGAGCACCTACACCCCCTCATTTGAAGCTCAAAATCGTGTAAACTCTCAACCCCTCCCATCTCCTCATTTCCTTTCTTCAAACCCTTTCATTTGGGCCTTTACAACCTCTGTTAAGGCTCAGATTCGTGGAGAACCAGAAACTCCAGCCCTTTCCTCCCTTTTCTTCACTTTTCCATGGCTCTATTCGAGCTTAGTACGGCCATATTTTCGATCTCCACCTTTCTTTCTCTCATGGGAAAGAGAAAGGATGCCCTCCTCTGTCGTTAGACTCGGATGCCTAGTCATCCATGCCGCCGCCTTGTGGCTTGTTTGTTTTGTACTGTGTTAGGCTCCTTGTGTTTTCATGTTGATAGGCCTAGTAGTGTAGTAGTTGGTAGGATGTTTTAAATGTTTGAGGTCTTGCTTGTATTAGCTCACATGCATCTTCTGTCATGATTCATGTAACACTGTGTCTCATGTATCATGGCAAATTTGGTAACAATAAATGTATGTGTAAGGTATGGTCCCTAGATTGGGTGTATCCCATGTTTTCCAATACCATGTTTGGAATGTATGCAACTAAAAGTAAATCCCGAGATCTCTCTTCAAATTACACATCATGGGGTTTGGAAATCCCATCTCACACTCTCCAACACAAGGCTCATTTTCCAAAGCCTACAAAATTAATTTTAATCCCCTCCCACCCTCTTACCAAACATGCCACTGGCCAAATAGGCCCATAGAGTTTTGGACCGAGAGTTGGTACTCCTAGATCTTGCAAACACATCTGGCAGTATAGGAAATCCAATAAATTAATAATGTGAACCTTAGGACCTTCTTAGCTAGTATGAGCATGTGTGTAGTGCTCGAGCGTAGTTAAATTCAAGTCGAGCAACTCAATTCCAATCAGACAACTTTTGACCCTAAGCGATAAAACAATTTCTTATATTAGACATAGTATGAAATCATCTAGCGTATGAGCTTGGACTTTGGATTACACCTATTAGAGTATTGTTACTCCTAAATTAAGATTAGCTACTGGTTACACTAGGAAATGTCAGAGACCGATAGACTTAATTAGTCGGCTTGATTAGGATTGTGTAACATCCCGGATTTTTGCCAACCTGGAATAAGACGCCCTTAGGCAATGGGTCGATCCTAACACCTTATTAACTTGTCAAAACTCAGTCCCAGAGGGTAAAATCGCTTGTGAACCCATTTCTTTCACAAATCCCACCCTTCACCACCTTGTTCTTTAAATTTTTCTAAGTACTTTCACCCTAGACACTATCTTAAACTTGCTAAGTAGTATAACTTGGATCACTTTATATACAAACTACAAAGGCCCAGGTACCACCTCAAATAGAAATTACTCAGGACTAAATCCTTTAGAAATTAGGCGAGGATTAGCCAGTGTGAAACTAGAGTACCTGTGAAATTAACACCAATCACTTTAAATACGATCTGCAAGACCCAAAACTTGTAGAATCATTGACGCCAGGGTACCCTAAAATCTACGATCAATCTCATTACCCGTCTACTCTCGGGAGCATCATGAAACTCCGTATCAGATCTGGTCCGCACGTCGGAAGTCCGATGAACACGAAGTTAAGGAATTAGGACCGCCTTGCTGGGCTTGACAACCATCTAAAAAAATCAACTCCAGATAGTGTCCCAGCGTTATTCGCTTGAGCTCGGAGTGAAGAGTGTGAGAAATGTGAAATTAATTCAAAATAAAATATCTCAAATAGTAATCTGGCACCTCTTGCTTGCGGATCAGTATTAAGCAACCAGACTGTCAGAATCAGACCAAATTACACCCTCGGATCAGGAGAAATTTCATACACATATCCATGTACTCGGAATCTCTGATCGAGATCCGCTGACCGTTGAACTGAAACTGGTCCGCCACGCGTGATTTGGGAATCCCACTGAAACGAAAACTTAGCTCCACCTAGATCCAAGGTTAGTGAGCTTAAGTCTGACCTTTGGCTCAAGGAGGCCCACCAGAAGTCCTCCGTTGAGCTGAAACTGACCCACTTTGATTATAACCTAAGTATACTTTGACCTGGAGTCTATTTCGGTGAGTTTTTAGACTATATAAGGACCTTAAACCCTCTCTCATTGCAGCCATACGAATTTGAGAGAAACCCTAGAGAGAGAAGAGAGAAAAGAGAGAGAAAGTGTGAGAGCAGTGGGAGATTCTCCCTGCTACTCTTCCCTGCTGCTATCCATGCTCAACCACTCCATTCTAATCGCTTTCTCGGCGATTCCAGCTCCGTTTCTAGGTAAGAAACCCTAACCCTAAACTGATTTGGGGTTTTGATAGTTGTAGGTTATGAAATAGTTAACCTATTTCATTCTCTAGGTTACCAAACTGTCAGATACGAAAGCTTAGCAAACCTATTGGATTCGTTACGATTCTACGATAAAAGGTGCGGACTTTAGGTATATAGGTTATGGTTTTCAACGCTTTCAATGTCAGATAATGATAGATTCATGATCTGCATGCAATTGCACATGTACAAAGTGCTGTCTGTTTTCCGTTTCGATTAAAGATGAAGAATATGGAATTTTACATACTCTAGGTATTTGTAGAAAGTACCGTATAAGTATAAATTTTGGAAATGTGTTTGCCATGATTAATTGTTGTATGAATATACTATATATGGATAAAATACTTGTGTGGCGAAAGGACTCGCCCTAATTCATGTTTTTGCTAATATACACTATGTATGTTAAAAAACTGTATTCTAAGTGTTTGTGAAAATGACCGAATGAGTATAGAATTCTCATTCATGCTCGCCATGACTAATTGTCATGGATATATGATTGTTGTATTGGCGATACCCCTTTGACGAAAGGATTTGCCCTAAATCACGCCACGGCCACTATACGCTATATATGTTGAAATGTGTAGCCCAAGTGTTTGTGAAAATGTTCAAATGAATATGGAACTTGGATTCCTACTTTCCATGACTATCCGTCGTTAGTGTACGCGTGTTATGATTGGGGTAACTCCCTAGTGAAAGGATTTGGTCTAATGCCTATGTGATTAACATATGTCATGTATGTTGATGTATGTATTTTAAAGTGTTTGTTGAAATGTCTGAATGAGTAGTGGTTAGTAAATTATAATGTTTAAGGGTGTTGAGATATGATTCTCAACTTCTTTAACTATGTGTATGATTTCTTTAGATATCTATGTGATTAGGAATTGAATATGTACAAACTCATGCTTATGTTGTACCTCATAACATGCTCAATTGATTGTATGATTTTATCTATGTAATGCATATATTTAAATTCATGTTTATGTTGTATGATCCGTCTTGGGTGATGGGGGAGTGGAGCAACGAGTGCGTGCAACAGCCCTGGCAACCCTAAACAGATAATACCAGACTTTGATTGTATGATTTGAATCTTGATCCATTACTGCTTTATCTATCTGCAATTGATTGTGTTTGGGGCTATGATTATAGTCCAGACAATCGGTGCCAGAATTGAATTCGTGACTATGATTCATTTGCCACGTGAGATGTGTTCGACGAACCCGAGTCGTACTTCGGTTGGCGATAGTGGTTGGCCACGCGAAGTGCTTATGCACTTCATGTTCACCATGTTTGGATGCTATTGCTTGAACCTAGGGTACCAAACTTACCAGTAAAATCGCTTTTAATCATGGTACCTCGATCTGCTAAGACTCATGAGCCAGGCATGGTGGTATGGGACACCGTGGTCGAGCTGTCGGCCTACGCTGGGGCCACGTGCCTCCCCGTAGTGACCAGTGAGCAACCAGACTCATGAGCCGATTATGGTGGTATGGGATACTATATTCGTGCTGTCGGCCTACATTGATAAGGTGATGGGGGAGCGGTGTAACCTATGTGCGTAACAGCCCTGACAGCCCTTTATAGTGACCTCGACCATACTCTGAATTTACGGTGAGGCAACGAGTGTTACCGTAGTGTATAGAGTATGAACCAGGCCTGTATCTGTATAGTGATGAACCGTTAAAAAGGTGATGGGGGAGTGGTGTAACCTTTGTGCGTAACAGCCCTGACAGCCTTTGCAGTGACCTAGAAATATACTATCGTATGAGATTATCTAGGATTGACGACCCTAGAATGGATCATGTTTGGGAATGATACAAGGGAGGTACCTTAGTTTCCTAATACTGCTGTTTGAAATGGACTAATAATTACTCGGTAATCATGCTCATCATTGCACTGCATGTGCCTGATAGATGTGGAGCACTGAGGGATGAACGCATTCTCGAACGTAAGATGGTGTCGCATGAGGGTGGTTTGGCAAGGGCATACATCATGTGATTTCATACTTGCATTAAATAAGAGTAGTTAGAATTGTTTGATTGTACTGCTTTATCATTATTGCTTGACTGAATTGATAACATGTTAACCTATGCTTTATTGATCCACTGAGTTGATCACTCACTCCCACGTTACGGGACGATGTTCCGAACACCCACCAGACTTTGTCTGATTACAGATGGCGATGCTACTCCTGAGGCGGAGCCGGACTTTTGTGACGACGAGGATGCTTTCTCGTATATGCGGTTTTCGGCCGGCTTCATGTGAGTCGTGCCTTGATCGACGGGGTTACATGGATGTTGACTAGATGACACTACACATTTGGTATCATTTGAATTGTACTTATAATTCTTTAACCTGGTAACCTTATCACACTCTAGAGACTTACCATAGTTTTTATATTTTATATATTTATCAGTCTTCCGCTTGTAAATTTAACTGTCTCTGGAGTATGATATGTTGTTTTGGCTTAATCTCACTCATGTTCAATGCACTAATACAGGCAACATTCAATCATCATTCATTTTGCTGCATAAGTGATGCGTTGGAACTCGGGAGCTGAGTTTATGCTCGACCCCCGATTTTCAGGACGTTACAGATTGAGTGGAAGCTCATTCTTCTGTTGAATCCCCTTAATACTTTAAGCTTCCTTAGTAACTCTTAGGGAGCTTGTTTGACGTAGAAACTATTCACGATTAGAGAAAACCTATATATCCCTTGGATTTAATATTAGGTCCAATCAATACATCCCTTAGAAATGCCTTCCCAAAGACTTATTACAATCGGGAACACGGAGTAGAGAAACAATATATATAAGCGAGGTATTCACGGTTTGAATTGAATTCTCAATCTTGGTAGTTACCAATGAACTCTATGCTCTGATCAGGCAGAAGGTCGGGATCAACTAGGATTAAGAACTGATACGACAAATTTTTTGTCTTAGCGAGGCAGAAGGTCCATGTATCCGACTCAGACCCACTACACAACTTTCCTTCTGTGTTGGCCTGACCACTTACAACCAAAGGTTTATAACTTCGTCTTTGAGAAGTGTTAGGAGTATATGACCGATAGAGACCTTATCTTTTTAGGCCTCAGAAATTCCCCAAAGGGGCAACAGACAGTTAGGAATTGGATCCCGAATCACAGACCATTCTGGCTTACATAGGCATCTTGCCACAAACTCACACCCGTCCCTGAAACCAACCACAACACCCATCATTTTAGCTCATTTCTATAACCATAGGTACCAACGCCATAATACACATCATTGACAAAAGGAAGACCGATGTATTGAGGGATCGTTTCCCATTTCCTGCCAAGGATAAGTTCTAAATTACACCTCGTTCCAACATACGGATCAGGACAGATCCTTGAGCCTTGAGAGTGAAAATTATTTTTAAGGGGGGTAGAAAGATTATGAATCCGGTCGATATAGGTAGGTATGCTCGTCTACCCACTCATAGGCATAGCGGAAGCGTGGTTGGTCCCTACCCCACTAGCCCAGGATCGAATGGAATTGATCCAGACTATACGTAGGGATAGGTCACTAAATAGGATCTGAATCTCCCTGAGAATGTCAGTAATGAAGTTATCGAAGGAAATCAATTAGGGCTCAAGTATTAAACTAATTCGTATTAAAGAAAGGGCCTAATAATGAGTACGAGTTCAACTACTACCATAGACATGAATTAAGATGAGGACTCTCCTAGACTAAGACCTAAAGGGCAACCTTAGAAATAAAAAATTTGAGCCTTTCAATGATGGACATTCCCTAAGTTTTTAGAGTGATCGGACTACGGAGTTACTGAAATATACAACTGCGAAACATTCGTGGTTTGACCCAATTCTCAATCCTGGGCACCTACCAATGGACTCACTACTTGACCGAGTAGAAGACCAGGATCTACTAGGACTAGGAAGGAATACAATGAGCCTTCTACCTGGTCAGGTAGATGATCGATGTATCGGGATCAAGCCCACTATAACCATCTCTCCATGTTGGTCAAACATTGAAAATAGCTATCTTACTCTCAACAGATGGGAATCGTCGTCAAAACTCCAAATAGGGAAAGAAATCCATTGTAGTAAACCATTGGGGTATAAGCATGAGACAAAGAAATAAGTTTTTAAGGGGGGTAGACTAAAATGAACCAGAATAATATGGACAATATACACCCTACCATGCTTCTAACCTTGAAATAAATAAAACTTAGGCAAATGAAATAATTAAATCGTTATTTATTCCTCTTAGAAAATTTCGGGGATGAAATTATTTTTAAGGGGGGTAGATTGTAACATCCCGGATTTTTTCCAACCTGGTGATAAATGTCCTTAGGCAATGAGTCGATCCTAACACCTGATTAATTTCTTAAACACTTAATTCAAAAGTCTCAATCCCTTTTCAAACCATTTTCTACAAAATCTCACATTTCCTTCAAAATCTCACCTTTCACTACCTTTTCCTTCAAAATTTCCTAAGTGCTTTCATATTAGACACAACTCTTAAAGTTTAGGTGATGTTGATCAATACTTAAACTAAAAATTACTATGAATAGTATATAAATAAATAAAAAAGGTTTTTAACCATTAACCTTTTGGAGTCTCACGAAATAAGTCAGCTACATGGATAGATCAGCTTCTCCTACCCCAAAAACATATATTGCACGTCCAATAACTCATCTCGGTTTGTAAAATACATCTATTTTACATATCGGACAGCAAAATCACCCCAAACAGGTCAGTGACCAGCGAGGGCATCGCCGAGTTGGCGAGGCCTCACCAAAATGCGGGCCAGGGCGGGCCGCAGTTCATTGGCTGGCCCGTTTTCGGCCACATTTATTGTAATTTTGGTCCGACTTCAAAAAATCATATCTCCCTCATTATAACTCCGAATTAGGTGATTCAAAAACTAGATTGAAGATTAATAAGTCTAGTTTCATATAAAAATAATAGAAAAATATAATAAAAATCTTAATATAGTTAAATATAGGTCATTGTGACAACTATCCGAAAATTATTAGTTTGGACAGCTGCCGCTTCTAGAATTTCTAGAATTTTTCTACAACATGAAACCTAATGAAATTTGGTAGAGATGAAGTAGACTTGTTGATGAACTACTAAAAAAATAATTAAAATGATATACAACCTCAAATTGCCAGAAAGGGGCGTAGAACTGCCTTAGGATCATATTCTGTCATAATTAGGGCGGAATTTGGTTAAGTACCGAACTAAACGATCAATAGAATTAGCTCGAACCACTTTAAATATGATCTGCAAGACCTAAAACTTGTGGAACCGTTGACGTACATTACCCAAAAATCTAGGATCAATCTCATTACTCGGCTGCTCTCGGGAGCATCACGAAACTCCGAATCAGATCTGGACCGCACATCGAAAGTCCGATTAACGCGAAGTTAAACGGTTAGGACCGCCTTGCTAGGCTTGACAACCATCTCGGAAATCAAATCCAGATAGTGTCCCAGTGCTATTCGCTTGAGCCCATAGCGAGGAGTGTGAGAAAACGTGGTTTTCTTTAGAAATTAAATCTAATTTAAGAAATCTGAGACTTGTCGCTTGCGATCCAAATATAAGCAATCAGACCGTCGGAATTTGACCCAAATACACCCTCGGATCAAGAGAAATTTCATACACATGGCAGTGTACTTGTAGCCCTGATCGAGTCTCAGTGACAGTTGAACTGAAACTGGTCCGCCACGGGCGATCTGTAAATCCGATCAGACCGAAAACGTAACTCGACCTAGATCCAATGTCTGTGAGCTTAAGTCCGACCTTTGACTCAAGGGGGGCTTCCAGAAGTGCTCCGTTGAGACGGAACAGACCTACCTTGGCTATAACCGAAGTATACCTTGGTCCTGGGTCTAATTTGGTGAGTTTTTATCCTATATAAGGACCTTAAACCCTCTCTCATTCAGCCCATACGAATTTGAGAGAAACCCTAGGAGAGAGAAGAGAGAAAAGAGAGAGAAAGTGTGAGAGAAGTGGGAGAATCTTCCTGCATTCTACCCTACCTATATATGTGCTTAACCATCGCTATCTAATCGCGTTTCCGGCGATTCTGGCTTCGTTCGTAGGTAAGAAAACCTAACCCTAAGCTGTTTTAGGGTTTCCAAGAGTGTAGGTGATGAAATAGCTGACCTGTTTCATGATTCAGGTTGTCGTTGTATCGTAGACAAAGGCGTTGGGTTCAAACTGGTTTCGGTTCAAGTTTAACGACAAAAGGTGTGGACTTTAGACGTATAGATTATGGTTTTCAAAACTTTCAATGTCAGATAATGATAGATTCATGATTTGCATGCTATTGCACATGTACAAAGTGTTGTCCGTTTCGTTTTTCGGTTATACGTTAACTATATTGAATATACTGTATTCTCCATATTTGTAGAAAATAGCATATACGTATGAAATTTAGATTTGTGCTTAACATGATTATCTGTCATGACTATATGCTTGTATGTATGCGACAACTCCCTAGCGAAAGGACTTGCCCTAAATCACGCCACGGCCACTATACACTATATATGTTAAAATGTGTAGCCCAAGTGTTTATAGAAATGACTGAATGAATATGAAACTTGGATTCTTGCTTGCCATGACTATCCGTCGTGGGTGCACACGTGTTATAATTGGGGTAACTCCCTAGTGAAAGGATTTGGCCTAATACCTATGTGATCAACATATGTCATGTATGTTGATGTATGTAGTCTAAAGTGTTTGTTGAAATGTCTGAATGAGTAGTAGTTAGTAAATTGTAATGTATAAGGGTGTTGGGATATGATTCTCAACTCCTTTAACTATGTGTATGATTTCTTTAGATATATGTGTGATTAGGAATTGAATATGTACAAACTCATGCTTGTGTTGTACTTCATAACATGCTCAACTGATTGTATGATTTTATCTATGTAATGCATATGTTTAAATTCATGTTTAAGTTGTATTCCATAAAGGCCGTGAAGGGTAATGGGGGAGTGGTGTAACGATTCCGTGCAACAGCCCTGGTAGCCCTAAGCGGACAATATTAGATATTTGACTATATGAGTGAAATCTGGATCCATTACTGCTTTGACTATCTGTACTTGAATGTGATTGAGACTATTGTATAGTCCAGGCAATCGGTAATGGGATTGAATTCGTGGTTGAGATTCATTCGCCACGTGAGATGTATTCGACGAACCCGAGTCGTACTTCGGTTGGCGATAGTGGTTGGCCATGCGAAGTGCTTATGCACTTCATATCGTTCAACTTGTCGTGCGCTCGAGCTAGCCGAGCTCGTCAAGTAACCCGATCTGTCTAATGTATGTTCACCATGTTTGGACGTCATTACTTGAACCTACGGTACCAAACTTACCAGTGCAACCCCGTTAACCTTGGTACCTCGATCCGCTAAGACTCATGAGCGGGCATGATGGTATGGGACACCGTGTTTGAGTTGTTGGCCTACGCTGGGGCGATGTGCCTCCCCGTAGTGACCAGTGAGCAACCCAGACTCGTGAGCCGAATACGGTGGTATGAGACACTGTATTCGAGCTGTCGGCCTACACTGATTTGATGGGCGATGGGGGAGTGGTGTAACGATTCCGTGTAATAGCCCTGACCGTACCCGGTGTAGTGACCTCGAGCATATTCTGAATCTGTGGAGAGGCGACGAGCCTTCCCGTAGTAAACAGAATATAAACTAGGCCTGTATTGATAAGGTGATGGGGGAGTAGTGCAACAATTCCATGTAACAGCCCTGACAGCCCTTGCAGCAACCTAGAACCGCATCATCGTATGAGATTATCTAGGATTGATGACCCTAGAATGGATCCTTCTTTGGGATGATATAAGAGAGGTACCTTAGTTTCCCAATACTGCTGTATGAAAAGGACTAATAACAACTTGGTAATCATGCTCATCATCGCACTGCATGTGCCTGGAAGATGTGGAGCACTGAGGGATGAAAGCATACCGTGGACGTAAGATAGTGTCACACGAGGGAGTATGTTGGCGAGGGCATGCATCATGACTACATTTCATACTTGCATTAATAAGAGTATTTAGAATTGTTTAATTGTACTGCTTGACTGAATTGATAACATGTTAACTTATGCTTTATTGTTCCACTGAGTTGATCACTCACTCCCACGTTACGGGACGTTGTTCTAGACACCCACCAGACTTTGTCTGATTGCAGATGGCGACGCTACTCCTGAGGCGGAGTCAGACTTTGAGACGACGAGGATGCTTTCTCGTATATGCTATTTCTGGCGGGTTCATTTGAGTCGTGCCTTGATCGACGGGGTTACAGGGATGTTGACTAGATGACTTTACACTTTTCATATAAGTTGGAAATGTATTTGTAATTCATTAACCTGGTAACGTTATCACACTCTGGAGACTTACCATAGCTTATATATTTTATATATCTATCACAGTCTTCCGCTTGCAAATTTAACTGTCTCTGGAGTATGATATGCTATTTTGGTATAATGTCATTCATGTTTCAATGCTCTCATCATAATCATCATTATCTGTGTTGCATAAGTGATGCGTTGGAACTCAGGAGCTGAGCTTTGCTCGACCCTCGATTTTCAGGGCGTTACATATATGCATGGGCTTTGCCATGGTGCCAAGCTCATAGCACCTGCTTGAGCTGCCTCCGCCCGATTCGTCGTCGTTGGCGAGAGCGCCATACACCGAGCTGATATCGAAGAGAGAGAGGTTCAGCAACTACGGGTCATCGTCCATGACATCAGAGAGCAGCTAGAGAGGTAGAGTGCGTAGCTGGAGAGGCAGAGGGAGGAGTAGGAGAGGAGGATGGAGGAACTGGCGAGGGAGAGGGAGGAGCACGAGAGGAGGAGGATGAAGGAGTAGGCGAGGGAGAGGGAGGAACCAGAGAGGAGAAGGATGGAGGAGCAGGCGAGGCAGAGGGAGGAGTAGGAGAGGAGGATGGTGGAGAAGCGAGTGAAGCATGAGCGACGGATGACAGAGATGTTTCAGGCTCTCGTTGCACACTTACGCACCGATGCCCCACCACCTCCGCCTTTATCTTTGTGATTTTTGGTATTTTATTTATGATGTTATACTTATATGTATTTATGCATGAATGAATGTGATGTGGATGGATGTAATTTATGTTTGGATGGATTTACGTAGTTTGGGTTAAAATGGATGTGAATGTTGTTTTGGGAAGATCCGAGCCCATTATAGTTCCGAGGATTAGTATCTTCTCAGTCCGATCAGACACAAGAATACCCGAAAATCCACTGATGAAGAGAGCGACATCCAAACGCCCGAGCCCAAGGTCCGGATATTTGAGCCGAGGGAACGACTTCCGAACCGTGGGAACGACCTCTGAGCCGAGGGCTCATCCTCTTATGAATAAGGATAGGCTCGTCCTTGTCCTTATCTTCATATGAAGGAAGACATCCAAGCCAGAAGTTTGTCCTCGCCCTCATCCTCATCTTCATCCGAAGATGAGGAGTCCCGAGCCGAGACCAGGGCGGAACACTTCAGATGCTAAACTTCAAAATTGCCTTAAGCGGACATGCCGCCAGCTTCGCCAGTTGATACGCTGCACGACCCCCGTATTATGCATGATATCTCCACGATCCAAAAATCCTCCTGATTGAGTGAATCGTGCCGAGATTAACGGACCCAGATCGTCCAATAGTCAGGTAGAAATACACGAGACCCCATTGCTACAGGTACGCAACATCTTGCACTCTCCCTCTAGTTTTCAACTTAAACCCCGATTCCCTTGACCTGACTTAGGCATCAAAGGGTCCCCCGGCTTAGCCAAGGTCTCCTTTGCTCACCCTTTATATAGGGCCGGGTCCATTCGAGGAGCATATCAAGGAGTGGAGGGTGGTCCAGATTCTGTCATCAACATTTTTGGCGCCGTCTGTGGGAATCTGATATAAAAGGTCAGGTTCCTATCTTTAAGCATAATTGCGAGAGGAAAGAAGAAAGTAGTAGCTGCGGAACCGGAGTCAAATGATCAAACTCGCTCCTCCTCACTACTTCATGTCGAATCAGCCCCGGGGCCTTCCCGGCGTTCTCGCAATCGGGCGAGTAAGTATCGCGCCATGCAGAGCGAGATACAAGCCCTACGTGAAGAAGTGAACAAGATGAAGCAACAACAGGAGCCACAACCATGCCCGTCTCAGGAAAATCCTGTTCCTGAATCATCGGTCTGGTTGTGGAAGCTCACTCTGTGTCGAGGAGTATGAGGCCCGAGGCGCCTCAACACCCTCAGAGGTCGGTTTCAGGTCAGAATCCTCTTCAGACTCAAATCCGAGCCTCGGTTCGCAACACAGCCACTCGAGCTCCGCCCAATGCTTTGGTCACTTCAGCCCTAACACGACGGATCTCCGTCATCGGCTAGAATGAACGAGGGGAAGGAGAACTCCGAAAATAGAAAACACCTAAGAAATCGTAGTAGAGAACAAGGACCCGTGGGAGAAACGGTTCGCGGAGCTCAACGACAAATTCTTAGATTTGGAAAAGAAATAACAACCGACGTCAGTTCCCACCGCCGTTCAGGCAATGATGGAAGAGACCGAGCCTCCCTTCACCTTGGAAATTATGAACGAGGTGATGCCTAAGAGGTTCCAGATACCTCCCATCATCTAATACTGCGAAGGAGCCTATCAGTCTTGGATGCAATCTAGACGCTGACGGATGTCATGAAGTGCAGAGGGTTCTCGATCACGCTCACAGGTTCTGCTCGAAGTTGGTACCGGTAGCTCAAACCAAATTTCATCAGTTCCTTCGCAGAGTTAAGTCGACTATTCCTTACCCAGTTCATAAGTGGTAAGAGAAGTCGAAAGCCCAACACTCATCTGTTTGCTATCAAGCAAGAGCCAAAGGAATTGTTAAAAGACTAAATCGCTCGCTTCAATGAAGAAGCACTGCTAATAGAAGATTACGGCGACAAAATGGCGCTCGCTGCTGTGTTCAGCAAGAAACAAAATTCACCTTCTCCATCGGAAAGAATCCACTAAAGACGTTGGCCGAACTCGTTGTCAGAACTCAGAAATACACTAACGCAGAAGAGTTCTCCATTGCCCGCAAGAGTTTCTAAGTGGCCGAGCCGAATGACAAAGGGAAGAGTCCTAGGAATGAGAAATTCCAACCATCCAACAAAGGGGCCGACAACCGTGCCCCTCGTGATTATTGCCCGAGCAGAAGGCTGGAGGGAAAGTTCCGCTCCTACACCCCCCTTAACACATCCACTGAGCAGATTCTATTGGAAATCTGAGGTGAAAAGCTGCTGAATTGGCTTGTCTGTATGAGGGCCGACCCGGATCATCGAGATAAGCCTAAGTACTGCGGCGTTCACCGAGATCACGGTCATAACACGATGGACTGTGTAGATCTTAAAGATGAGATCGAGACCCTTATTTAGAAGGGACACCTGCGCCGATACACCGAAGAAGGAAAAATCGCTTAGAAAGAAGAGAGAGAGCGAGAGCAGTCGAACACTGCCGCGGAAGAGCCCGCTGAAATCCGTACCATCTTTAGGGGCTCATCTAGTGGCAGAGACTCGAATAGGGCACGGAAAGCCCACTCTCGGGAGTCTGAATTGGAGTATTACGTCCACTTAACCAAGCGGCCTAGCAAGGAATTCCGAGTCAGCCCATGCACTCTGACCTTTACGGAAGAGGATGCGCGTGGAATCCATCACCCACACGATGATGCCCTAGTGGTTGTTATGACCATAGCAAACCACAAGGTATACCGCATCTTGGTCGACACTGGGAGCTCAGCAGACATAATTTATTCTGAAGCCTTTGAAAGGATAGGGATTCTGAGGTCTCACCTCCGACCTATGAAGACCCCCCTGCACGGCTTTGCCGGAGAAAGAGTAATCTTCGAAGGAGCTATCTCCCTCCCGGTGACTACGGGAGAGGGACAACATCAAGTCACCTTCATGGTAGACTTTCTCGTTGTCAATGTACCTTCGTCCACAATGTCATTTTAGGCAGACCTTCCCTTAATGAAATGAGAGTAGTTGTCTCCATTTATCTGTAACGCCCTAAAAATTGGGGGTCGAGTAGCAACTCAACTCCTGAGTTCCAAAACATCACTTATGCAACATATATGCGTATGATTAAATGTTTTCTGTGTTAGTGCATGAATCATGAGTGGGATTATACCAAAATAGTAATTCATACTCCAGATCAACTTGTAAAACGCAAGCGGAAGACAAAAGACATAAGTAAACGTATATAAGTCAAAAGATCACGATCAGTCTCCAGAGTATGAATACATCATTGAGTCACCATATACATGTAATAGTCTCAAAATCAAAATGTCAAACAGTACAACTACAATAATAATCCCTGTAGCCCCGTCGATTCGGATGGCCTTAGCGAAGCCACTAGAAAACTGCATATAAGAGAACTCATCCTGATCGTCATAGTAATCAGGCTCCACCTCCTGAGTCGCATCATCATCTGCATCTAAGACAGAGTCTGGGGGTGTTCAGAACACCGTCCTAGAACGTGGGAGTGAGTGATCAACTCATTGGAATCATAGAGCAAAGGTTAACATGTTATCAATTCAGTCAAGCAGTAATGATAAAGCAGTACAATCAAAACAATCTAGATACTCTTATTAATGCAAGAATGATATGAACAATGATGCATGCCCTCGCCTACACTCCCTCGTGCGACACCATCTTACGGTCGCGACATGCTTTCTTCCCTCTGTGCTCTTTAACCCGGGGAACATGCAGTGCGATGTTATGAACGTGATTACCGAGTTCTTATTAGTCCATTTCATACAGCAGGATTGAGAAACTAAGGTACCTCCCTTATATCATTCCCAAACAAGGATCCATTCTAGGGTCATCAGTCATAGTAAATCTCATACGATGTTGCGGTTCTAGGTCCCTGCAATGGGCTCGTCGCCCAATCAGTACAGGCCTAGTGTATACTCTGATTTCTACGGAAAGGCTCGTCGCCTCTACGTAGGTTCAGAGTATGCTCGAGGTCACTACAAAGGGCTCGTCACCAAATCAGTGTAGGCCGACAGATAGAATACAGTGTCCCATACCACCGTATTCGGCTCACGAGTCTGGGATGCTCATTGGTCACTACGGGGAGGCTCATCGTCCCAGCATAGGCCGACAGCTCAACCACGGTGTCCCATACCACCATGTCCGGCTCAAGAGTCTTAGCGGATCGAGGTACCATGGTTGAACGGGGTTTCGCTGGTGAGTTCGGTACCTTAGGTTCAAACAATAGCGTCCATACATGGTGAACATACAATAGGCAAATCGGGTTACTTGGCGAGCTGGACTAATACGAGCACACATCGTATCGATCGACATGAAGTGCGTAAGCACTTCGTGTGGCCTAACCACTGCCAATGACCAATGCACGACCCGGGTTCGTCAAACACGTCCTACGGGGCGAATGAATTTCAGCCACGAACTCAAAGCCTATTACCGATTGCCTGGACTATACTGTAGTCCCAAACATATTCAATCCTTAACCAGTAAGCATATGGAGTAGTCAGAGCAGAATTAATGTAACGCCCTGAAAATCGGGGGTCGAGCATAAACTCAACTCCCAAGTTCCAGAACATCACTTATGCAACAAAATGAATGATGATTGAATGTTGACTGTATTCGTGCATTGAACATCAGTGAGATTAAGCCAAAGCAGCATATCATACTCCAGAGACAGTTAATTTGCAAGCGAAAAACTGTGATAGATAGATAAAATATATAAACTATGAAGAGTCTCCAGAGTGTGATAACATTACCAGGTTAAATAATTACAAATACAGTTCTAAAATATACCAAATGTGAGGAAGTGTAATGTCTCCTATCCCAAGTACCGTAGCCCCGTCAATACAATACCAGGTCTTCATAGACCTGTCAGAGATTACGTGTAGGAGAACTCCTCCTCAACCTCATAGTAGTAGTTCGGCTCTGCTTCATAAGCATCGCCAACACCTGAAACTCAACAAATCTGGTTGGTGTTGCAAACACCGTCCCGTAACGTGGGAGTGAGTGATCAACTCAGTGGAACAATAAAGCATAGGTTAACATGTTATCAATTCAATCAAGCAGTAATGATAAAGCAGTACAAATCAAACAACTCTAACTACTCTTATTAAGTGCGAGAATGAAATGACATGATGTTGTATGCCCTTGCCAAACCACCCTCATGCGACATCATCTTACGTTCGCGAATGCTTAACTCCCTCAGTGCGCCACATCTACTAAGCACATGTGGTGCGATGATGATCATGATTACCGAGTTATTATTAGTCCATTTCAAACAGCAGTATTGGGAAACTAAGGTACCTCCCTTATATCATTCCCAAACACGATCCATTCTAGGGTTGTCAATCCTAGTTAATCTCATACGATATTATGGTTTGAGAAGCATAGTGAAGGCATCGTAAAGGGCTCGTCACACGTCAGCGCGGATACAGATCTCACCGTATGCGGCTCAATTGCTGGCCGTCAGCTCGAGTACAGGTCTCACCGTACTCGGCTCAATCACTAGCCGTCAGCTCGAGTACAGGTCTCACCGTACTCGGCTCAACTCATACTCTAGTTGCTGTGAAAGACTCGTCGCCAATCACAGACCCTTGAAGTATACTCGAAGATACTGTGGAGGACTCGTCGCCCGTCAGCATGAGCACAGGTCTCACCGTACTCGGCTCTCGCCGTAAGTATCGACAGCTTGAATACAGTGTCCCATACCACCATATTCGGCTCACGAGTTGGTTGCGCAATGGTCACTACGGGGAGGCACATGGCCCCAGCGTAGGCCGACAGCTCGACCACGGTGTCCCATACCACCATGTCCGGCTCATGCGTCTTAGGGGATCGAGGTACCATGGTTAAAAGGGGTCTCACTGGTAAGTTTGGTTTCCTAGGTTCAAGCAGTAGCGTCCAAACAGGGTGAACATGCATAAGGCAGATCGGGTTACTTGACGAGCTCGACTAGCACGATCGCCCGTTGAGCTGCACGACATGAAGTGCATAAACAACTTCATGTGGCCTAGCCACTGCCGACAGGCAACGCACGACTCGAGTTCGTCGAACACATCCTACGTGGCAAATGAATCTCAGCCACGAATTCAATCCCGTTACCGATTGCCTGGGCCATAATCATAGCCCCAAACACAATCAATTGCAGATAGATAAAGCAGTAATGGATCAGGATTCAAATCATACAATCTAAGTCTGGTATTATCCGTTTAGGGCTGTCAGGGCTGTTGCACGCACTCGTTGCTCCGCTCCCCCATCACCCATGACGGATCATACAACGTAAATATAAATTTAAACATGTGCATTACATAGTTAAAATCATAGAGCAGTTGAGCATGTTATGAATCACAACACAAGCATGAGTTTGTACATGTTCAATTCCTAATCACAAAACTATCAAAGGAGATCATACACATAGTTAAAAGAGGTTGAGAATCATATCTCAACACCCTTATACATTACAATTTGCTAACTACTACACATTCAGACATTTCAAGAAACACTTAAACAAACATACATCGACATACATGACATATGTCGATCACATAGGCATTAGGCCAAATCCTTTCACTAGGGAGTTGCCCCAATCATAACACACGTACACCCACGACGGATAGTCATGGCAAGCAGGAACCCAAGTTCCATATTCAATCGACTATTTCCACAAACACTTGGGCCACACATTTTAGCATATATAGTGTATATTGGTCGTGGCATGACTTAGGGCAAATCCTTTCGTTAAGGGGCATCGCCAATACATAAATCATGAATCCATGACAATTAGTCATGGCAAGCACGAATGAGAATTCCATACTCATTCAGTCATTTTCACAAACACTTAGAATACACTATTACAACATACATGGTGCATGTTAGCAAAACATGTATTAGGGCTATCCCTTAGCCAAGCGAGTATCTTATCCATGTATAACATATTATTACAGCAAATAATCATGATAAATACATCTCCAAAATTTATACGTATATAGTATTTCTAGAATACACAATTTCAACATACGTAGCATTTACAAGTGAACATGTATTACGGCGATTCCTTTCGCCAAACTAGTATTTTATCCATATATAGTATAATCATACATTAAATAAACATGTCAAACATTTCTCCAAAAAAAATACGTATACGGTATTTCTACGTATACCTAGAGTATGTGAAATTTCATATTCTACAACGTTAATCGAAACAGGAAACGGAAAGCACTTTGTACATGTGCAATTGCATGCAGATCATGAATCTATCATTATCTGACATTGAAAGCGTTGAAAACCCTAACCTATACACCTAAAGTCCGCACCTTTTGTCGTAGAATCGTAACGGAGTTGATAGGTTGCTAAGCTTCCGCATTCGGCAGTTTGGCAACCTAGAGAACGAAATAGGTTAGCTATTTCACAACCTACAACAGTCTAAACCCCAAAACAGATTAGGGTTAGGGTTTCTTACCTAGAAACGACGCCGGAAACGCCGGAAAAGCGTCAAGAAAGGGATGTGCAGCCCGTGTGGTGGCAGGGAACGAACGGCGGCAGGGAGATTCTCCCACTTCTCTCTCACTTCCTCTCTCTTTTCCCTCTCTCAAATCCCAAATTCATATGGCTGCCATGAGAGAGGGTTTAAGGTCCTTATATAGTCTCAAAACTCACCGAAATAGACTCCTGTTCAAGGGTTACTGCTAATATAGGTATTTCGTCACTTTTCCAGCTCAAAAGAGAGGTTCTGGTGGCCCTCCTTGAGCCAAACGTCAGACTTAAGCTCACCACACATGGATCTATGAGGGATTAGGTTTTCGACTCGATCGGATTCCCAGATCGCACGTAGCGGACCACTTTCAGTTCAACGGTCAGTGGGCTACGATCCGAAATTCCAAGCACATGTAAATGTTCCTGAAATTTTTCCTGATCCGAGGGTGTAATTTGGTCTGATTCTGACGGTCTGGTTGCTTAATACTGATGCGCAAGCGAATGGTGCCAGGTCACTATTCCAGATATTTATTTTCAAAAGGAATAGTGTTTTTCACACACCCTCGCTCTGGATCGAAACGAATGGCCGTGGGACATCGGCTGGATCTGATTTTTGAGATCATTGTCAAGCCCAGTGAGGCGGTCCTAGTTCCTTAACTTCGTGTTAATCGGACTTCCGAGGTGCGGTCTAGACCTAATACTGTAACGCCCTGAAAATCGGGGGTCGAGCATAAACTCAACTCCCGAGTTCCAGAACATCACTTATGCAACAAAATGAATGATGATTGAATGTTGACTGTATTCGTGCATTGAACATGAGTGAGATTAAGCCAAAACAGCATATCATACTCCAGAGACAGTTAAGTTTGCAAGCGGAAGACTGTGATAGATAAATAAAATATATAACTTATGATGAGTCTCCAGAGTGTGATAACATTACCAGGTTAAATAAATACAAGTGCAGTTCTAAAATTTACCAAATGTGAGGAAGTGTAATGCCTTCTATCCCAAGAACCATAACCCCGTCAATACAATACCAGGTCTTCATTGACCTGCCAGAGAGATACAGATAGGAGAACTCCTCCTATCATCACAGAAGTAGTCCGGCTCTGCTTTACAAGCATCGCCATCACCTGAAATTCAACAAATCTGGTGGGTGTTCGAACACCGTCCCGTAACGTGGGAGTGAGTGATCAACTCAGTGGAACAATAAGGCATAGGTTAACATGTTATCAATTCAATCAAGCAGTAATGATAAAGCGGTACAAATCAAACAATTCTAACTACTCTTATTAAATGCAAGAATGAAATGACATGATGCTGTATGCCCTTGCCAAACCACCCTCAAGCGACATCATCTTACGTTCGCGAATGCTTACTCCCTCAGTGCGCCACATCTACCAAGCACATGCGGTGCGATGATGCTCATGATTACTAAGTTTTTATTAGTCCATTTCAAACAGCAGTATTAGGAAACTAAGGTACCTCCCTTGTATCATTCCCAAACATGATCCATTCTAGGGTCGTCAATCCTAGTTATTCTCATACGATGTATGGTTTGAGAAGCGTAGTGAAGGCATCGCAAAGGGCTCATCACCGTCAGCGCGGATACAGATCTCATCGTATGCGGCTCAATTACTGGCCGTCAGCTCGAGTACAGGTCTCACGTACTCGGCTCAATCACTAGCCGTCAGCTCAAGTACAGGTCTCACCGTCTCGGCTCAACTCACACTCTAGTTGCTGTGAAAGACTCGTGGCCAATCATAGACCCTTGGAGTGTACCGATGATACCACGGAGGACTCGTCGCCCGTCAGCACGAGCACAGATCTCACCGCACTCGGCTCTCGCCGAGAGTATCGACAGCTCGAATACAGTGTCCCATACCACCATATTCGGCTCACGAGTTGATTGCGCAATGGTCACTACAGGGAGGCACATGGCCCCAGCGTAGGCCGACAGCTCAACCACGGTGTCCCATACCACCATGCCCGGCTCATGCGACTTAGCGGATCTAGGTACCATGGTTAAACGGGGATCGCCACTGGTAAGTTTGGTACCCTAGGTTCAAGCAGTAGCGACCAAACAGGGTGAACATGCATAAGGCAGATCGGGTTACTTGATGAGCTCGACTAGCACGATCGCCCGTTGAGCTGCACGACATGAAGTGCATAAATAACTTCTTGTGGCCTAGCCACTGCCGACAGGCAACGCACGACTCGAGTTCGTCGAACACATCCCACGTGGCAAATGAATCTCAGCCACGAGTTCAATCTCGTTACCGATTGCCTGGACTATAATCATAGCCCCAAACACAATCAATTACAGAGATATAAAGCAGTAAGTAATAGATCAGGATTCAAATCATACAATCAGTCGGGTATTATCCGTTTAGGGCTGTCAGGGCTGTTGCACGCACTCGTTGCTCCGCTCCCCATCACCCATGATGGATCATACAACATAAATATAAATTAAACATATGCATCACATAGTTAAAATCATAAAGCAGTTGAGCATGTTATGAATCACAACACAAGCATGAGTTTGTACATGTTCAATTCCTAATCACACAACTATCAAAGGAGATCATACACATAGTTAAAAGAGGTTGAGAATCATATCTCAACACCCTTATACTTTACAATTTGCTAACTACTACTCATTCAGACATTTCAAGAAACACTTAAACAAACATACATCAACATACACGACACATATGTCGATCACATAGGCATTAGGCTAAATCCTTTCACTAGGGAGTTGCCCCAATCATAACACGCGGTACACCCACGACGGATAGTCATGGCAAGCAGGAATCCGAGTTCCATATTCATTCAGTCATTTCACAAACACTTGGGCCACATTTTAGCATATATAGTGTATTTTGGCCGTGGCGTGACTTAGGGCAAATCCTTTCGTCAAAGGGGGGTATCGCCAATACATCAATCATGAATCCATGACAATTAGTCATGGCGAGCACGAATGAGAATTCTATACTCATTCAGCCATTTCCACAAACACTTAGAATACACTATTACAACATACATGGTGTATGTTAGTAAAACATGTATTAGGGCTATCCTTTAGCCAAGCTAGTATTTTATCCATGTATAATATATTACTACAGCAAATAATCATGATACATACATCTCCAAAATTTATACGTATACAGTATTTCTAGAATACACAATTTCAACATACGTAGCATTTACAAGTGAACATGTATTACGGCGATTCCTTTCGCCAAACTAGTATTTTATCCATATATAGTATAATCATACATTAATAAACATGTCAAACACTCTCCAAAAAAAATACGTATACGGTATTTCTACGTATTCTAGAGTATGTGAAATTCCATATTCTACAATGTTAATCGAAACAGGAAACGGAAAGCACTTTGTACATGTGCAATTGCATGCAGATCATGAATCTATCATTATCTGACATTGAAAGCGTTGAAAAACGTAACCTATACACCTAAAGTCTGCACCTTTTGTCGTAGAATCGTAACGGAGTTGATAGGTTTACTAAGCTTCCGTATACGGCAACTAGGCGACCTATAGAACGAAATAGGTTAGCTACTTCACAACCTACAACAGTCTAAACCCCAAAACAGATTAGGGTTAGGGTTTCTTACCTAGAAACGACGCCGGAAACGCCGGAAAAGCGTCAAGAAGGATGCGGTGGAGCATGGATAGCAGCAGGGAAGGACGGCAGGGAGATTCTCCCACTTCTCCCTCACTTTCTCTCTCTTTTCCCTCTCTCAAATCCAAATTCGTATGGCTGGAATGGGAGAGGGTTTAAGGTCCTTATATAGCCTCAAAACTCACCGAAATAGACTCCTGTTCAAAGGTTACTGCTAATATAGGTATTTCGTCACTTTTCCAGCTCAAAAGAGAGGTTCTGGTGGCCCTCATTGAGCCAAACGTCAGACTTAAGCTCACCACACATGGATCTATGAGGGATTACGTTTTTGACTCGATCGGATTCCCAGATCGCACGTGGCGGGCCACTTTCAGTTCAACGGTCAGTGGGCCACGATCCGAAATTCCAAGTACATGTAAATGTTCCTGAAATTTTTCTTAATCCGAGGGTGTAATTTGGTCTGATTCTGACGGTCAGGTTGCTTAATACTGATGCGCAAGCGAATGGTGCCAGATCACTATTCCTGATATTTTTATTAGGATGGAAATAGTGTTTTTCACACTCCCTCGCTCTGGATCGAAATAAATGACCGTGGGACATCGGTCGGAGCTGATTTTTGAGATGATTGTCAAGCCCAGTGGGGCGGTCCTGGTTCCTTAGCTTCGTGTTAATTGGACTCCCGATGTACGATCTAGACCTCATACGAAGTTTCGTTTCAGTCCCGAGAGCAGACGGGTAATGAGTTTGGCTCTAGACTTTAGGGTAACCTAGAGTCACATGTTTTACAAGTTTTGGGTCTTGCAGATCGTATTTAAAGCGATCCCAACGGATTCATGGCTAATCGAGTTTGCACTTAGTTAACTTTGTTAAATTTCTAAAGGATTAATCCTAATTGTTTTCTGGTTGAGATGGTACTTAGGCCTTTGTAGTTTGTATATAAGTGATCCAAGTTTTACTACTTAGCTAGTTTAAGTTAGTGTCTAGGGCGAAAGTGCTTTGAAAAATTGAAGGCACAAGGTAGTGAAGGGGGGATTTGTGAAGGAAATGGGTTCAGAAGCGATTTTAGACTGTGGGGTTCAGTTCTGACGAAATAATAAGGTATTAAGAGCAACCATCGCCTAAGGACATCTAATCCCAAATTGGCAAAAATCTGGGATGTTACAAATACGAAGTTTCATTTCATTCCCGAGAGCAGCCGAGAGAAATGAGTTTGGTTCTAAACTTTAGGGTAACCTAGAGTCACTGATTTTGCAAGTTTTGGGTCTTGCAGATCGTATTTAAAGCGATCCCAACGGATTTCATGGCTAATCGAGTTTGCACTTAGTTAACTTTGTTAAATTTCTAAAGGATTTAATCCTAATTTTTCTGGTTGAGATGGTACTTAGGCCTTTGTAGTTTGTATATAAAGTGATCCAAGTTTTACTACTTAGCTAGTTTAAGTTAGTGTCTAGGGCGAAAGTGCTTTGAAAAATTGAAAGCATAAGGTAGTGAAGGGTGTGATTTGTGAAGAAAATGGTTTAAAGAGCAATTTTAGACTGTGGGATTGAGTTTTGACAAGTTGATAAGGTCTTAGGATCGACCCATTGCCCTAGGACGTCTAATCCCAGGTTGGCAAAAATCCAGGATGTTACAATTAACCAAGTAATTCAAACATATTAACAAGCATGTTATAAAACACAATGTAAACAGGAAATCTGAACACATACATTTCATAAGTAAACGATTAAACTAAATAACTTGCATGGAGGACATCATACACATCTCTAAGGTAGTTGAGAATCCTATCTCAACACCCACCTAAAGCACTATCTCCTAAGTACCTACTCATACAAGCATTTTCACAAACACTTAGACTACGCTTATTAACATACATAACGTATGTTGTCCAAAACATGTATTAGGCGAATCCTTTCACCGAGGAGTTGTTACACATACAACTAGCATATACACACAGTAGTTAATCATGGCAAACACACTTTCATATTTCGTACGTATACGGTATTTTCTACACAGACACAGAATATACTAAACTCCACAAATTTGATATATAACTGAATCGCAAAACAAACATCACAATTTGCATGTGCAATAACACCCACATCATGAATCTATCATTATCTGGCATTGAAAGCTTTGAAAACCATAACCTATACGTCTATAGTCAGCACCTTACACCGTAGAAGCGTAACGAATTTGCGAGAAACTCTAAGGCTTCGTCAACGATAGTACATCAACCTATAGCATGAGTTAAGTCAGCTATCTCACCACTTGCTTATCTTACCTAAGAATGAAGTCAGAATCGCCGGAATAACGATTAGATAGGGATGGTTAAGCACGTAGAATGACAGGATAGAGTACAAGGAATCTTCTCCCACTTCTCTCACACTTTCCCTCTCTTTACTCTCTTCTCTCTCCTAGGTTTTCTCAAATTCGTATGGAGTGAATAGGAGAGGGTTTAAGGTCCTTATATAGGCCTAAAACTGATGGAAATAGCCCCCAGGGCCAAGGTATACTTAGGTTATGTCCAAAGAGCGTCTGTTTCAGCTCAATGGAGCACTTCCGGAGCCCCCCCTCGAGCCAAAGGTCGGACTTAAGCTCCCTCACTATAGATCTAGGTTGAGTTAAGTTTTCGTTCCAATCGGGTTTCCAGATCGCATGTGGCGGACCAGTTTCAGTTCAATGGTCACCGAAACTCGATCAAGGTTACAAGTACACTGCCATGTATGGGAAATTTCTCCTGATCCAAGGGTGTATTTGGGTCAGATTCTGACAGTCTGATTGCTTATATCTAGCCCGCAAGCGACAAGTCTCAGATTACTTAAATTAGATTTAATTTCTGAAGAAAACCACGTTTTCTCACACTCTTCACTCCGGGCTCAAGCGAATAGCCCCGGACACTATCTGGATTTGATTTCTGAGATGGTTGTCAAGCCAACAAGGCGGTCCTAAGCGTTTAGTCTCGTGGTCATCGGACTTTCGACGTGCGGTCCAGCTCCGATACGGAGTTTCAATGTGCTCCCGAGAGCAACTGGGTAATGAGATTGATCCTAGATTTTAGGGTAACCTAGCGATAATGATTTTACAAGTTTTGGATCTTGCAGATCGTATTTAAAGTGATTCAAGTGAATTTCACAGCTAATCTAGTTTAGCACTTAGTTAATTTTGTCTAATTCCTAAAGGATTGATCCTGAGTGATTTCTACCTGAGGTGGTACTCGGGTCTTTGTACGGAATTTTCCGAGACGTTACAATCTACCACCCTTAAAGAGAAATTTCATCCTCGAAATTAGTACCTTTTCGTACTCCCCAAGAATCTGAGGGTAGTTCTTACGGACCTCGGCTTCTGTCTCCCAAGTAACCTCTTTCTCAGTATGATGTGTCCACAGTACCTTCACCAGTGGGATAACCTTACTACGCAATACCTGCTCTTTCCTGTCTAAGATACGCGTCGAACGCAGTACATATGTAACATCCTCGCTCAACTGCACCTGTTCCCATCTGATAATGTGGGAAGGATCAGGAACGTATTTCTTCAGCATAGATATATGAAATACGTTGTGTACACTAGCAAGTGGTGTGGGCAAAGCAAGACGATATGCCACCACACCCACTCGATCAAGTATCTAAAATGGGCCAATGAACCGCGGCGTAAGCTTCCCTTTCTTACCAAAATGCAAGACTTCGTTCATGGGGGAAACTCAGAGGAATACATGGTCTCCAACTTCGAACTCTAGCGGTCGTCGCCTCATATCGGCATAGCTCTTCTGTTTGCTTTGTGCTGTAAGAAGTCGACGCCTGATAATATCGATCTTCACTGAGGTCGCCTGTACTAACTCTAAGCCAATCAAATTGCGCTCGCCAACCTCTGCCCAACAATGTGGTGCTCGGCACGGGCGCTCGTACAAGGCCTCGTAAGGAGCCATGCCAATAGTCGCCTGAAAACTGTTATTATAAGCGAATTCTGCATACGGGAGACAGTCATCCCAACTGTCCTTGAAGTCCAAAACACAGCCCGCAGCATATCCTCCAAAATCTGATTCACCCGCTCCGTCTGCCCGTCGGTCTGTGGGTGGAACGCGGTACTGAACTTCAACTTCACATCCATCGCTTCCTGGATACAAGTCCAGAAGATAGATGTGAATCTCGTGTCTCGGTCTGACATGATTTCCAAGGGAACTCCATGCAGACGCACTATCTCCTTGATGTACAGCCTGGCCAACTCGTCTACAGAGTTTAAGACTTTAATCGGGAGGAAGTGAGCCTATTTCGTTAACCGGTATACGATCACCCAAATAGAGTCATAACCCTTCCTCGTCTTTGGCAGCCCTAATATGAAATCCATAGAGATGAAGTCCCACTTCCATTCAGCTATGGGCATAGGCTGAAGCAGTCTAGGAGGTCGACGATGTTCAGCCTTGACCTATTGGCACGTGAGACAACGGGAGACATATTCTGCTATATGAGCCTTCATATTGTCCCACCAATACGACCTCTTCATGTCCTGATACATCTTTGTGCTACCAGGATGCATCGTAAGCTTCGATCTGTGGGCAGCCTCGAGAATCTCTTGTCTCAAGTCATGACTGTCTGGGACGCATAGGCGGCCACGGTATCGTAGGCCCCATCTGTGCTAACTCTCCACTCGGAGTCCTCGTCATCGCTAGCTTGCTCTCGAAGCTCAGACAATCGCGCATCACCCTTCTAGGCCTCGATAATCCTGTCATCAAGAAGTGACCGCACGCGAATGTGCGCGACACTCTCGAATGGCTCATCCACGGTGAGTTTCTGCTCGAAGTCCCACACGAACTCTACCATATCCCACTCTGCTATCATTAGCGGAGCCGCAAATGTTATAGCCTTCTTGCGGCTCAATGCGTTTGCCACAAGGTTGGCCTTGCCAGGGTGGTAGAAAACCTTGAACTTAAAGTCCTTCAAGGTCTCCATCCATCGCCGATGCCTTATATTCAGGTCCCTCTGAGTGAATATATAGCGAAGGCTCTTGTGGTCGCAGAAAAGCTCGAACTCCTCTTCGTTGAGGTAATGTCTCCAGAGCTTTAATGCAAATATGATTGTTGCTAACTCGAGGTCGTGCGTAGGGTAATTCTCCTCGTGTTTCCTCGACTGTCCCTAGGCATATGCAATCACCTTGTCCTTCTGCATAAGGACACAGCCCAAACCAACCCGAGATGCGTCAGTGTAAATCGTATACTTGACCCCTTCCTCTAGCAATACTAGCACAAGGGCGGACGTCAGTCTGTCCTTCAACTCCTGAAAAGCTGCTTCCGCCTTCTCATTCTAGGCGAACTTCAGATCCTTCCGTATCAACTGAGACAACGGTCTGGCTATCTTCAAGAAATCCCGAATGAATCGTCGATAGTACCCCGCCAGACCAAGAAAATTTCTCACCTCAGTAACCGAACCAGACTGCTTCCAGTCCTGAACTGTGGCTACCTTAGCAAGGTCCACCGCATCCCTTCCTTGGACACTACATGTCCCAGGAACTTGACTTCCTCCTGCCAGAAGTCACACTTCTTGTACAGTGCGAACAACTAGTTCTTCCTCAGAGTATCTAAGACTGCTTGTAGGTGTTCCTTTCGTGCTCTTTCCGACTCGCAGAGTATATTAGGATGTCATCGATAAACACGATGACAAATCGGTATAGAAATGACCGAAATACCCGGTTCTTCAAGTCCATGAACATGGCCGGCGCGTTCTTAAGACTGAACGACATCACGAGGAACTCGTAATGCCCAAAACTAGTCCTGAAGGCCGTCTTCTGCACGTCCTCATCCCTAACGCGCAACTGATGATATCCTGACTGTAGATCAATCTTTGAGAAGTATCGCGCCCCTTTCAACTGATCAAATAGATCGTCTATCCTGGGCAAAGGATACTTATTCTTCACGGTCAATTGGTTCAACCTGTGGTAATCAATACATAATCGTAGCGACCCATCCTTCTTCTTGACAAACAACACAGGTGCTCCCCAAGGAGACACACTGGGTCGTATAAAGCCCTTCTCTACCAGCTCATCAATCTGTTTCCTCAGTTCCTCCATCTCTCATGGAGGCATCCGATACATAGGTAATAAAATAGGGGTCGCACCAAGCACAAGATCAATAGTAAAATCGATCTCGCGCCGAGGAGGTAATCCAGGGATCGTCCTGAATACATCCTCAAATTCCCGAACTACTGGCATGTTCCCTAACGTCGGCCCATCAACATGCTCTAGTAAAGCAGCGTAACATCCAACACGACATGGCCAACTAACCTGCACTAGAAAAGTAAAGACCGTGCCGTCAGGTCCGTTGGCTATCACGACCCGATTATCGCAATCAATCTTTGCCTTCATCTTGGTGAGCCAATCCATACCGAGGATAATGTCGTAGTGCTATAATGGAGCAACAATGAGGTCAACGAATATTGTCCTGCTACCCAAGTCTACTGAGAAACCCTCACATGTCCATGTGACATCCGAAAAAGTCCTATAGGAGTAGTGAGTCTCACTCCCTTCGTGGGAGTAGTATGTAAAGCTAGACGCTTAACTGTCACACAGGAAATGATGGAGGTAGTGGACCCAGTGTCCACTAATAAGAAGACAGGAGTACCTTGGACATGTGCAGTGACCTCGAAGGCCATAGGTGCTGAAGGTGTTGTCTCTGGTTCTTCTGTTGTATGTGCATGAACGCGTGCCTGCTGAGGTCGATTGGGCTGAGGCACCATAGGTCGCTGAGGCTGCCTAAATCGAGGTGTAGGGGGCCTGAAGATGGATGTGCAGGTGCTTGTTCACTCCCCAAGTATAGGGTTGTGATGTAGTAATAAACTCGGTAAGACCGAGGTCGAATCCACAGGGACTGAAACCTGTACGTAATCTGAAACTAACTAGAACTAGAACTAGGCTAAGATGAAATCTAAACCGATTGTAATTTGAGGAATAATTGTGAAATATTAATCTAAACTTAATGAATTTAAAGGTAGGAAACTAGGGATTCAGAGGATCCACTTGTAGAAATCAGGGAGATTTTATGCCTGCATCAAGAACTCAACTGGACTTAGAGTCCCATCTGCATCCAGTTGAAGAATGTAACCATGGAAATCAAACTGAACTTACTTGATATAGTTTTCAAGAGATGAAAGGTATATCAAGTAAGTTCAGTTTGATTTCCATGGTAACATTCTTCAACTGGATGCAGATGGGACTCTAAGTCCAGTTGAGTTCTTGATGCAGGCATAAAATCTCCCTGATTTCTACAAGTGGATCCTCTGAATCCCTAGTTTCTTACCTTTAAATTCATTAAGTTTAGATTAATATTTCACAATTATTCCTCAAATTACAATCGGTTTAGATTTCATCTTAGCCTAGTTCTAGTTCTAGTTAGTTTCAGATTACGTACAGGTTTCAGTCCCTGTGGATTCGACCTCGGTCTTACCGAGTTTATTACTACATCACAACCCTATACTTGGGGAGTGAACAAGTTTTTGGCGCCGTTGCCGGGGACTGACGGTTGCGTATTCTAAGATTAACTAGTTTTAGGATTAGTTTAAGATTAGAATTTTCTAATTTTAGGTTAGAATAGTTTTTTTTTTAATTTCTAGAAACTAACTTTCTTCCTGTTTTGTAGGAGCCTGACATAAACTTCTAATTTGGTAATCCCTTTCTAATTTCTCTACTTTTTCTATTTTTAGAATTAGAATTTTAGTTTTAGAAATTTCTTATTCTAGGGTTCCTTTTCAGAAACTAACTTTCTATTTTTAGAACTTTTCTAATTCTAGGTTTTCTTTTAATTTTAGGAGTTTTCTATCTTCTAATTTTAGAAATTTTCCCTTTTTAGAAACTAACATCACTTTCTATTTTAAGATCAGTTTTTTTTTTAGAACTTTCTAACTTTAGGATTAGAACTTTCCTAATTATTTGTAGAAACTTTCTAATTTTAGGTTTTCTTTTCTCCTTTTAGAAATTTTTTTAATTGTAGTGTTTTTCTAGTTTTTAGGAACTAGTTTATTTTTTTAGAAACTTTCCTCTTTTGTTTTTAGAAACTAAGTTAGTTATTTTCCTTTTTTAGAGATTTTTTTTTCTTCTAATTTTAGAAACTAACTCATCTTTCCTTTATTTTATTTTTAAAAACCTTCCTTTTTAGGAATTAGTTTATTTTTAGAAATTTTGTTTATTTTAAGTTTAAATTTTCTATTTTAGAAACCTTATAGGTTTAGGGAACTTTCCTTTTTAGAAACTAACTCTTTATTTCAATTATAGGAACTTTCTAATTTTAGATTTTCGATTTTAGGAACTAATCTCTTTTGTTTTCTTTTGCAGGATCTTAACATAGGAACTTCTCATTTGGTACCTTCCTTCTAACTTCTCCTCCTCTTACTTTCCATATTGCTGTAGGATCTTTTCTTTTGTTTTTCTTAGGATTAGATTTAGATTGAGGGTTTCACCATGTATATGCACGAGTGGGAACGTCAATATGCTGAGATAGCTTTCGAGCATGCGAAAAACTGTGAAGGGATGTTTGATGAATATGATAAAAATCCACCTATGTCTCAAAATTTTCCTGAACCAATCATCGAGAACCAACCTGAGCATAACACTCCATCGGTTAAGAAGTCCTTACGCGATCATATACGAGAGAACAATTCCACCCCACAGACAGTACGCGAATGTTGGGGTTATCATAACAATGGGAGTGGGAATCATTATCACCCATCTGAGAAAAAGAAAACAATGCGTGATTATATTATGAGTGATAATAAGTATTACCAACCATCAGATTCTCCCACTTATGATCCGTATGACTAAAACCAGTGAAAACATCAATGTCGGGAAGCTGAACCAGCTATATATCATAGTGATAATTCTCTTGGGTCCTCTATTTTTGAAACCCAATCAGAAACAATCCAAGAGGATTCACTTCAGAAGCTCATGAAAGCACAAGAGCAATTCAATCAACTTGTCATACAATCATGCGAATTGCTCAAATCCTCAATTCCAATCATTCAGTCACATCTTATGGAGAAGGAAGAGGCTAGGTTATCCCAGTCTCATCTCAATCTAGAAGCACAATGTGAAGAAGGTTATCATAATTCGCTTGTGGTAGAAACTGAAATTATGAATGAGGAATTGGATTCCATTAATGAGCAGATGGTTCGATTTCCCGATGAGTCGATCTCGATGACTGTCCAAAGGAATGATCAAGAGACGTGGGTGTCTTTCAAATATAATGATAGTGACACACTTCACTCACATGACACACATGATTACACTGATGAGGTAGAGGTTAGTTTATTCGAACCTCAACCCAATCTAGGAACATAATGTGAGGAATGTGATCCCATCCTAAGTTCACACTGCACGGAACTGGATGATGATGAGTATTGGGATTCAATCTCAAGTGTGGCCCCTGCCAATGATCAAGAGGTTCAGGAAGTTGCCAACCATAATGATGTACTCCACCTGTCTGAAATGACTGATTTGAATGTGGAGAATGAACCACTTTCACCTAATCCTTCCAACCCTTGTGATACATGTTTGGACCACTACCCTGAATTGAATGATGATATGATTCAGGCGATGGATGATTTGCTTGATATAACTCTGGAATTTAAAACTACCCAGTTAAGGCTACAATCTGAGCTACACACTTTAGACGATTTAATGCTTCCCTAAGAAGCTTCAATGACCAGAGTCTTCACATCAATTCTTCACCTATTAATTGTCCATCTGTCTGTGAAGGGCAAGATCAAGCGAGCATGCGTCCATCTACTTCAAAAGACGATGGAATCCTTGGGCTCATCATCCCAGATTTCGATACAGGAGACGAGTCACTCCCAGCTGACTTTCCCACATCTTTGAACTCATGCTTGGCACACCTTGTGGATCCCAACGACCTCATGATACAAGAAAATGTGGATTCCTTACATGACACCACCCCGGTGGTTGTCACGGACCAAGCGCATCCTTACTCTGAAACCACTTCTTCCCTAGATCCTAATTGTTTACCACTAAAGGAAGAGGAGCTGAAAATTGAACCGAAGCCTGGAACTTCGGAATGCATTGAGACTACATTACTTCCTGAAAATTTTTCTGAATTTTAGCTACCTGTAGTCTCTGATTCACCATGGGATACTAACTTTGAGACTTTTTCTGACACAGGTGAATCATATATACTTTTGATACCTCAGGCGAATCAACGACAAATTTTTGCTGAGGTACATAAGTTTCTCTGGCCATTCATGCTCCAGGGCATCAAAGCCTATTGCAAAAAAGGCTTTTGGATGATCCTGTTAAGAAACCTACTGAGAAATTTATCACGATACTGGTCAGAAGAGGAACCTTGCGGCGTGATCGAGTAGTTTTTCTCTGCTTTCATAGGATTAGGGTAGTTTCTTTAGTCTGGCTGAAGACGTTAAACTTAGCGCTCCTGGGAGGCAACCTAGCTTTTGATTCCATGATTAGTCAATTCAATGTTTGTGGATAACATTGCTGCAAACCCTCACGAGACTACAACTCGTCCACTAGAGGCAACCTAGGGGTTTAAAGGCTTGTTGCATACGCTAAATGCAATTGAGAGCACCTGCGAAAGTGGTATAGGTAGGAGTTTATTTTTGTTATTTGTGTTTTACTTGTGTTGGTTTCTCTCTTGCGCTGACTTACTCTCTCGCTGATATTTTTGAAAAAGTATCTCGATTCGTTATCCAGGTACTATCTTCCCATCACTTTTCTTTTACTTTCGTTGTCTCATATGCATTACATGTCATACCTTTTACATTGAGGACAATGTAGATTTTAGGTTGGGGGTGGGAGATTAGGTTTCCTAACCAGTATTTTCTTGGTCTTGAGCAAAAATTGTGAAAATTTTTAATTTTTCTGAAATTTCTTATGAAGTCGAAATGATTTTGACGGCCATCTTAGACTTAGAATTTCAAGATACGTGATGTTGGTAATCTATGACTCTCGGATTCAATTATCTATTAGATTTCATAGTTGAGTTCGACTTATCAATCCATGATTAGAAGTTTTAAACATTGATTGAATCATGATTCCACATGTCACATCTCGCTTACACATTAAGGTTTCAGTTCCATATTGAAGGATTAACTTGGTAATCACTGAGCATGAAAGGAACCAGCCTGAAATATTTTGCCATCAAGGTATAAAAAAAAAGAAAATTGAAAAGGTTGGACAATTAATCTTCACCATAGGTTTGCTCCCTATAGGTGTGGATTCGATTTCCCATGGTTAAAAGTTGAAAAAAGTTGGGCGACTAATTTCACCATAGGTTTGCTCCCTATAGGTGATAATTTGATTCCCCTCTTGACATTCTTTTAATAATAATAAAAAAAAAAGAATATCAAAATCAAATCAAAGTTGGTAGGACGATTTATGAGGCATGTTTTGTTTTGGGTTGTCATGAATTCTCTTATTCGTTACCAATGATATCCTGAAATAGAGAAGTGAATTTTAATGATGATAAGCCGAGATTACACTATACACCCATGGAACTCAATGTTTAGAATTGTTCTAATTGATAGATTAATACTTTGAATTTGATTATGAAGTCTACCGTGCACTTGAGTCTAGGAGAAATTAATGCCCAACATTTATGAATCTTAGACTTATAATATTTGGATGGTTTTTCAAAAATCACTTGAGTTCATAGAAATTATCCTGTAATTCTCAACTTATTTTTCGCATATTTTGCTCGAGACTAGCAAAATGCTGGTTGGAGGTTGTGTTGAGGGTCAAATATTGCATATCAGACCCCAAATATTGCATGATTTTACGAATATGATACTATTTAACGGCTTGGTTTAACTATGTATGTGATGCAGAGTGTATTTGCAAGCACAAGACTGAAAAGGATGCTAAATGCACAGATGTAACGCTTTGAAATCATCAAGGCATGTGACAGATTCCAAGGGACCAAGATCGACGAATTTACATGTCAGAGATCCGAGAAAATCGAGAAACTAAAGCTCAAGTGGCCCGAAATTTATCTAAAATGCAAGATCACAGGATTCCCACCATCCGTTTGGCTCAAAACGTTAGATATGGCTTGAGGGACATAAATTAACTGTACACGTCGAATTTCAGCCCCCGTAGCCCTGTGGAAGAGGCCCAATGGACAAATCAGCCCATAGATCGTCAATCTGGGGCCCACATGATCTCTGGATATGCCTCATCTTCGGTCTCAATACCTTAAATTATATGGAGAACCAGATGGACGGAGGAGATTTTGTACATATATCATGATGGACCCAAGTATGCATGGCATGTGCACAGTGTGCACGTGCACCAGCCATGCACCCATGCACTCAAAGTCAGTCAGCGGGCGCTGACCGACATAAACTCAAATGCAAACAGCGTTAACGCTATCCGGCATTGGGTCTGCATAGTGGGCCCCACTCATCTTGTAGTTCAAAGATTCGGACCGTCCATTAGTTTTCCAAATGTCGTATGATCCAAACCTAGGTGACAGAATTTTAGAAGATAGCGTGGATTGGATTTCAACCATCCAAACGGGGGACGGACGGTAATATGAAAAACTCTGTGGGCCACATCAACACCGATCCAAAACGGACCATATCTAACTGGTTTTCCGAGATGAATCCAATGGACGATTTGGATTTCACCGCTGACGTCGATTATAGGCTCACCGACTTTCACAGCGTAAGGCGGTTCATGCTCTGTTTCGCAAACTGAGCTGCGGTCAATCTAGGTGGGCCACCATCATTGATCGGATGGTCAATCCAGACCATCTATCTTGTTCACAACCCAAAACCGTCCATAGGGACGCCTTTATTTATGTTGTTTGTGGATGCCAAGAAGTCGAGTGCGAGCAACAATCTCAGTTCCTTACCTGTAGCTACGCATGTTCTGCGAACGGACTGCATAACTCCTTACGTAGCCACCGACCCTTCTTACGGAAGCTGTTTTCACTCAGCAACTGACCACTCGCAATGACCGACTGGAACTACTATAAAAGAAAGAAAAAAGAAGGGAGCGGGGGATTCGATTCCAAGAGCTTGGGACGTGGAGCAGAGAGATAGGGAGTTTGTTTTTTTTTCTATTTTTTTTTTCTTTTCTTTTCTTTTCTGTTGAGATTAGCCTAATCATCATCATGTTTGGCTAAACCTCTTAGCTAGGGCTAAGAGGTGAAGCTTGCAGTGAGATGGGAGTTTCCTTATGCTTTTTGATTTATGTTAAACTAGAATCCAAATTAGTTCAGTTAACATAAATCAAAAAGCATAAGGAAACTCCCATCTCACTGCAAGCTTCACCTCTTAGCCCTAGCTAAGAGGTTTAGCCAAACATGATGATGATTAGGCTAATCTCAACAGAAAAGAAAAGAAAAGAAAAAAAAACAGAAAAAAAAAAAAAAACAAACTCCCTATCTCTCTGCTCCACGTCCCAAGCTCTTGGAATCGAATCCCCCTCTCCCTTCTTTTTTTCTTTCTTTTATAGTAGTTCCAGTCGGTCATTGCGAGTGGTCGGTTGCTGAGTGAAAACAGCTTCCGTAAGAAGGGTCGGTGGCTACGTAAGGAGTTACGCAGTCCGTTAGCAGAACATGCGTAGCTATAGGTAAGGAACCGAGATTGTTGCTCGCACTCGACTTCCTGGCATCCACAAACAACATAAATAAAGGCGTCCCTATGGACGGTTTTGGGTTGTGAACAAGATAGATGGTCTGGATTGACCATCCGATCAATGATGGTGGCCCACCTAGATTGACCGCAGCTCGGTTTGCGAAACAGAGCATGAACCGCTTTACACTGTGAAAGTCGGTGGGCCTATAATCGACGTCAGCGGTGAAATCCAAATCGTCCATTGGATTCGTCTCGGAAAACCAGTTAGATATGGTCCGTTTTGGATCGGTGTTGATGTGGTCCACAGAGTTTTTCATATTACCGTCCGTTCTCCGTTTGGATGGTTGAAATCCAATCCACGCTATCTTCTAAAATTCTGTCACCTAGGTTTGGATCATACGACATTTGGAAAACTAATGGACAGTCCGGATCTTTGAACTACAAGATGAGTGGGGCCCACTTGCAGACCCAATGCCGAATAACGTTAACACTGTTTGCGTTTGAGTTTATGTCGGTCAGCGCCCGCTGACTGACTTTGAGTGCATGGGTGCACGGCTGGTGCACGTGCACACTGTGCACATGCCATGCATACTTGGGTCCATCATGATATATGTGCAAAATCTCCTCCGTCCATCTGGTTCTCCATATAATTTAAGGTATTGAGACCGAAGATGAGGCATATCTAGAGATCATGTGGGCCCCAGATTGACGATCTATGGGCTGATTTGTCCATTGGGCCTCTTCCACAGGGCTACGGGGGCTGAAATTCGACGTGTACAGTTAATTTATGTCCCTCAGGCCATATCTAACGTTTTGAGCCAAACAGATGGTGGGAATCCTGTGATCTTGCATTTTAGATAAATTTCGGGCCACTTGAGCTTTAGTTTCTCGATTTTCTCGGATCTCTAACATGTAAATTCATCGATCTTGGTCCCTTGGAATCTGTCCCGTGCCTTGATGATTTCAGAGCGTTAAATCTGTGCATTTAGCATCCTTTTCAGTCTTGTGCTCGCAAATACACTCTGCATCACATACACAGTTAAACCAAGCCGTTAAACAGTATCATATTCGTAAAATCATGCAATATTTGGGGGTCTGATATGCAATATTTGACCCTCTACAGTGTTGTCCATAGGGGTGGAGTCGATAGAGCCTAAGGACGAGGGCGGTCAATTCTCTGCGGCGGTGAAAACCCACTGTCTCTCATACGTGCAAAATAGCTCTCCGCAGCATGACCTGGTCTCCCACAGTAAGTGCATGTCACTCCCGGGCGCCTCATCGAAACTAATGGCGCTGCAATCCTGGGAGGAGAGTCGGTACGGGGCCTTTTGCCGAAGAAAGGCCTGCTCGGCATATCTAGTCGTGGTCTAGTAACCATAGCCCCATGAGAACGTGTCAATCGATCCCCATCCTGCTCTGCCCGCATAGACATGTGTACTAGGTCAGCATAGGAGGGTATACTAGCACAACACATCTTCGACCGAATGTCAGGTCGCAGACCCTCGAAGAAATGCTGCATCCGCATCTACGTGTCAGCAAGTATAGTAGGGACGTATCTGCCCAACTCTGTAAACCGATGCTCGTACTCTGTCACTGTCATGCCTCCCTGTCTAAGGCGCAAGAAGTCATTCTCCTTCTTGTGGTGGTACGTCTGGGGATAGTACTTCTCATGAAAGTGGAACTCAAAAGCTGCCCATGTCCATATATAGCCACGACAACTGTCTGCAAAACACTATCCCACCACAAGCTAGCCTCCTTTTCAAACATAAAGGTGGCCAACTCGACCTGCTCCTGCTCTATACAATGTAGCATCCTTAGCATCTTGGAGATGCGGTCGAGCCAATATTCAGCCTCCTCGGGTCTGTGAGAACCCGTAAAGGTAGGAGGCCTCAAGCGCTGGAATCGATCGAGGAGACTACTCGTACCTAGATTCCCCGTAGGGTATGTAGCAGGTGTAGGGGGAGACACACCCTCATCCTGAGCAGAAGGTCCTACAGTCTCAGCAGGGCGTACAGATGGTGAAGGTGGAGTCGCACTTCCACCTTGAGCTAGGGCCCCTACAATAGTGGCTAAAAGCTGCTACTGCTGTTGCTGATGCTGCACCTGCTGCTACTGTTGCTGCACCTACTGTTGGTGCATCATCATCAATAACTGCTCTAACCTATCCGCAGGTGGGGCTGACTGAGGCACATGCTACGTCGAAGAAGACGCACGGTTCTGCTCACGAACCGGTGGTGTGTACGGTGGCGTCCAACTGTAGGACCCATAGAAGGCTGAGACTCAGGTATAGTCTTACGAACCGGGCTCAAACCAGGGTCGGTACGACCATCACTCTAAGGAGGTGCCTGATCCATCGAACCAATAAGTGCGAGACGTGCCGTGCTCCGCGTGACCTTCCGTGGCATGCCCTATATGACATAGGGTACAATTTGTGTAAGATGCATAACAATACACAATCCTTTAAGCATTCTACACACTTTATAGTAAAAGGGACTGCATGCATTTCATTCACCAAAATGTGTCACAATACATGGAATACAGAGTTACATGAACCATGACGGAAGATGCATGTGAGTTAATACAACCAAAACTTCAAATACTGAAAACATTCTACTAACTACTACACTACTAGGCCCATCAACATGAACACAAACATAACCCAAAGCAGTAACCAAAACAAGTTGCAAGACAACGGCATGGATGACTAGGCATCCGAGTCTGGCGACAGAGGAGAGGCACCCTCATCCTGCAAGTAGCACAGGATAGACTTCAAAGTGCGAGTCACCTTCTTGAACTTGTGCTTCACGAGGTCTTGAAGATCCATAAGATTCTGTCGTAGGACAGCCTGACCCTCTTCAAGTCGAGTTAAACGGGCATCCCTAGTAGCCCGATCAGTGTCCTACTCCGGTGGCGTAGGAGGAGAGCTCTCCTCTGTATCCTGGGCCTCCTCTTCTTCTTCCAGTTCCTCCTCTATCTCTTCCCTGCTTTCCTCCTCGCTTTCATACTCATCACTAGCCATCTCATCCTCACTCTCATCAAGTCGGGCTTGCTGCTACCGTGGCCCGATTTCCATCTGATTGAGAGTAGTTTCATTGATGAAATGTTGCGGTACTGGGAGTTCTGCGCCAAGACTGTAGCCGAACTCGCGTGCAATCTTACATATAAGCCGGCCAAAGGGGAGCAAATCAGTCTTTCTATTGGAGCGTTCGGTAAGAACTATCTGTCACAAAACATACGTAGGCACGCATAACTTCTCTCTGTAAGTGCTATAGTTTATATCCCTGTCTGTTGTCAAATTTGTGGTGCCAAAATCACTGTTATATATAACTTGCATATGTGACGCTCTCTCAAAGATCAACAGTCATGAACAAGCAAAGCTCACAAGTACAAAGATCAACCTTGACTACAAGAACTGCTCACAAGACATGACTCAAGCTGCAAGACTTCAAGAAGAGTACAAGGCAGTTCGTAAAGAACTCAAGACACTTTCAAGATTGAGCTACATCAAGATTTTAAGATTGAACTACATCAAGACTTCAAGGCTCATACTTCAAGGTCACTAGTTCCTAATGTTTCAATGTCCTTACTTCATGGTTGAGGTTTGACTGACCTTAGGTTGACCTTAGAAGTAGGTCACTTTGGATACATAAATCGGATGTTTATTTTACATAAGTTTGGTCTGTTCTTCGACTAGTCCTAGGCCTTCTTCGACTAGTCCTAGATTTGCTTCGACCAGTCTAAGAAATTCCTCGATCAGTCGTGAGTTTGTTACAAAAATTGGATAATTTCTGTTAGGCTTCGACTAGTCCAGGAGTTGTTCGACCAGTCGAAGGAACAGTGTCGACTGCATCTTCGACCAGTCGAAAGTCTTCGACTCAAAGTCCAGCGATGAATTTTAAGTTCTTCGACCAGTCGAAGGAGACCTTCGACCAGTCGAAGGTGACATACGACCATAGAATGGTCAAAGCTTATCGCGCCTGATTTTTTAAATATCTGTTATTGTTTCAACTAGTCGAAGAGCTCTCTAGACCAGTCGAAGACGCGATCTGCTCACCTATAAATAGAGCACGAATCTCATAAGAAATTATCCAATTAATTAATCCTTTCAAGCCAATCTTCGTCGAACTTCTGAGAGATAATTTTGTGCTCTATCTAAGCTAACTGTGCTTATTTAATATTCTCTTTCCTTAGCTTTATTTAATTGATTTTGTTTCTGCTATTCCAATCTAATTTGATAAGAGGAATTGTTATTCCCTTTCTTTGGAATCAAAATCAATTAAGGCAAGCCCTACTTGGTTTAATTTAAAATCTATTAGAATTAGAACCATTGTAATTGAGTACTGGACATTGAACTTGGACATTCAATCATCTACTCTGACTTGGTTCTACCGGGCTGCTACAACGAAGGAGATAATCAGGTATTTTACATTTAATTGTAAATTCCTTTCTGTTTTGGTTTCTTTCAAGATTTGCCAGAAAAATCTTGTTGTATTGGTTATCTGAGGAGAGTCAGGAAAACTCAGAAGTGGGGTTTTTTTAATTGTGTAAGCCCACAGACAAAGACACAATTGTAAAGGTTTTGGGTGAACCTGTGAAAACCTATCTTGTTAGTGAACGCTAATATCCCCTGTGTGAGGATATTAGGAGTGGAGTAGCATTCTGTGTGGCTGTTGTTTAACAGTTGGTGAACACACAGGCGAACCGCTATAATCCCTTGTGTTGTGGTTGAATGATTTATACTTCTAATCTTTAATTATTCATTTGTGGGATGTATGTATGGTGGTGAATGTTGTAATCATTTAATTCAAGCATTGTGGGAATTTTGTAATAGTTTAGAATTTATTTTCTGCTATTCCTTTATCAGCTTGATATTTAATTTCCTTTAAAAGTTGTTCCAGCAAGGTTGCCCTGCCATTTTTATGGTGTATGGCTGTCCCTAGAACAATACATTTGTGATTACAATTTATTTCAGTTCAGGTTGTGTTTATTTCTGTATTCCTCTTTGGTTTATTTGATACAAAGATCTTTCTAGAAATAAGGTTGTCCTACCATAAACTCTGGTTTTTGGTATAAGGTTGTCCTTAGAACAACATTTGTATCAACCTCTCAAGATCTAATTTTTGAGGTTGTTTTACTTTCCCGCATTGTGATTTATTTTGGCTATCATATTCTTTTTAATTCCGCTGTTATAAGTTTTATTTGGCATTGTCCTATTCACCCCCCCTCTAGGACATATAGCTAGGCCTTTTCAAGTGGTATCAGAGCCTAATAGCTCTTTTTAATTCTTGGATTTATTTCCTGAGCTAACGATTTAAGCTATTTAAGATGTCAAATTTTGATAGCCTTTTAGTCACTAGGCCTCCACCCTTTGATGGCTCCAACTATGCCTATTGGAAAGCCAGAATGAGGATCTTCCTCAAATCAATGGATGAAAATGTGTGGCAAGCCACAGTGACTGAATGGAAACCTCCTATCGTGGAAGTTACTGGGGTTGATGGTTCAAAATCTATGAAAGTCACACCATATTACCAATGGACCACACTTCAGAAAAGTGAGAGTAGTGCAAATGCTAAAGCACTAAATGCAATCACTTGTGCACTATCACCGGATGAGTTCAAAAGAATCATTTCCTGTGATACTGCAAAGCAAGCTTGGGATATATTAGAAATGACACACGAGGGTACTACAATTGTAAAAAAATCTAAAGTCCAACTCCTCACAACCAGATTTGAAGAAATTCATATAGAGGAAAATGAAATGTTTATGGACTTTTACACTAGATTGAATGACATTGTAAATTCAATGTGGGGTCTTGGCGATAAAATCCCAGAAAGTAAAGTATGTGCAAAGATATTACGCTCAAATCCTGAACGGTTCAATTCTAAAGTAACCGCGATCCAGGAACTTCGTGATACGGATAATATGAGGGTAGAAGAACTAGTTGGTTCTCTACAAACCTACGAGTTAAACTTTAAAGCTCCTAAAGGTAAATCTATCTCATTAAAATCTTCTAAATGTAATTCAGAAGAAAATTTTGATTCAGAAGATGATATGGCTCTTTTAGCTAAGAAATTTTACAAGATTTTCAAAAGCAAGAAAAGGGTTGATTTTCAAAAATCAAATGACAAAAAGAAGTTTAGACCCAAATCTCGAAAATCTTTGAAAGATAGTTAATGTTACAACTATCAAGAATATGGGCACTTAGCAAATAGATGTCCTAAAAAGGACAAACCCAAGAAGAAGGGTATATTGGCTACATGGGATGAATCATCTGATTCTGAAGCTTCTTCTAAATCAGAAGATTCTGAAACTGAGTTGGGTAATGAAGTTAAAGATCTTATGACTCTAGCCAAATTCACATTTTCAGATAATGACTCAACAAGTGAAGAAAATCTGAGTAGTGAATGTGAAAATGAAGAAGATCTTCAAGACGCTTACGATGCCCTATATAAGGAAAGTTGTAAAATTGCTGTCAAACTTAAACTTCAAAAAGAAAAGTTTTCTAAACTCAAAGAATGTTTTGAGTCACTTATCTTAGAAATATCACAAATTTCAGATTGTTTTGAAAAATCAAAATGCGATTTGGAATTCAAAAACTCCCTAATTATTGATTTGAAATCTGAAATTGAGAAACTCAAAACTGAAGTATCTTCTCTTATGAGTCTAAAGGACACATGGAAATATGCCCAAAGTGATCCAAAGTTAGAAAAACTTTTATCCGAATCAAGAAAATGTGGCGATCTATCCGGGTTGGGCTATGATAAAAATCTATCTCCTAAACAAAAGTATACTCCTCCTATGTTTGTTAAAGGAGAGTCCTCAAACTCAAAAGGAAAAAGTACTTATCAAGATTTTTCTAGAAATTCAAAAACCTAGAAGCAGCCATGTCAACTTTAATCAGAAACGAAATCCACTAGCTGAAAAGATAGTTGATTTACTCAAGGAGCTCTTAAAATCTAACTCTATAGGTCATTCTTACAACTATAAACAAAAGAAGACCAACTATGTTCCTAAACCCAAAACAGTTATGAAATGGGTTCCTAAAGTTGCCTGCTTGGTTGCTCACACTTCTTTCAAAGCAACAAGTCATTCAAAGTGGTACATAGACAGTGGATGCTCCAGGCATATGACAGGTGACAAAGCTTTATTCACGGATCTGAAAGATATGACTGATGGTTCAGTCACATTTGGTGATGGTAGCAACTGCAAGATTATAGGCCAAGGTACGGTTCAACTTTTTAATCTTCCTGTGTTTAAAAATGTTTTATATGTTGTAGGCTTAAAACATAACTTGCTTAGTATATCTCAAATATGTGATAATAACCATAGTGTTCGGTTTTCTAATCAAAGTTGTGAGATACTAAACAATAAGGGTTCTGTAATATTAACTGGACGTAGAACGTCTAAAAATTGCTATATTATTAGCGAATCCAGCTCATCTAATCAAACATGTTACATGGTCCATACAGATGAGACTGATTTATGGCACAAACGTCTTGGACATGTACATTATCGAAATTTATATTGATTGAGCAAACGAAAACTTATAAGAGGCTTACCCAAACTTCAGAAATTAGATAAAATATGTGGTGAGTGCCAGATAGGCAAACAAACAAGGAACTCACACAAAAAGGTGAATTCAAATACCACATCAAGACCACTCGAACTCCTCCATATGGATCTGATAGGACCTACCAGAACGGAAAGTCGTGGTGGGAAAAAAGTATATCCTGCTAATAGTTGATGACTTTACCAGATTCACTTGGGTAGTCTTCTTAAGGGATAAATCTGAAACCCTTGAAGAAGTAAGACAAGTTCTCAAAAGGATTCAAACTGAAAAATCTTCTCAAATCAGTAAGATTCGTAGTGATCATGGAAGTGAAAATAGCAATTTTGAGAAGTTCTGTACAGACCAAGGAATATTACATGAATTCTCTGCTCCCAAAACTCCACAATAAAATGGAATTGTAGAAAGAAAGAATAGGGTGCTTCAAGAAATGGCTAATGTCATGTTGAATAGCATGAAGCTCTCTAAAAATCTTTGGGCTGAAGCAGTCAACACGGCTTGCTATATTATTAACCGAGTCTATACACTAAGCAAAGATAATAATAAAAAGACGTGCGTTTTTGAGAAAATTCGATACGAAGAGTGATGAAGGGATTTTTCTAGGATATTCCTTAAACAGTCGAGCTTATAGGGTTCTGAACAAAAGAACTGGTGTGATTCAAGAGTCCATCAATGTTGTCATTGATGATCACTTAAACACACTAATCCCTAATTCAGATAATGATGAAGTTCTAATCATTGATAAAACCGATACTTCATCGAATCAGACTGATTCTGAGTTGAGGACTGTTAAAGATCATCCAACCACACAAATTCTTGGAAACCCTCTCACCGGTGTTCGCACCCGTAAACAACTTGAGGATATATGTAATTATGTATGTTTTACATCCCAAATAGAACCATCTAATGTAAAAGAAGCTCTTACTGATGAGAACTGGATTGTTGCGATGCAAGAAGAACTTAACCAATTCGTAAGAAATGATGTTTGGTATCTTGTACCAAGACCTAAAGATAAACACATCATTGGAACAAAATGGATTTTCAAAAATAAGTCTGACGAGTGTGGAAATATAATTAGAAACAAGGCTAGACTAGTGGTACAAGGTTATACTCAAATTGAAGGAATTGATTTTGATGAAACTTTTGCATCAGTAGCACGTCTTGAATCTATCAGACTATTTATATCCATTGCATGTTTTAGAAAGATAAAGATCTATCAAATGGATGTGAAAAGTGCTTTTCTAAATGGCGATTTACATGAAGAAGTCTATGTTGAACAGCCAATGGGTTTTGAAGATCCCAAAAAAACTGATCATGTGTATCGGCTTAAAAAGGCACTTTATGGATTAAAACAAGCACCTAGGGCATGGTATGAGAAACTAACAAAATTTCTTTTAAGTCATAATTTTCAAATGGGATCTGTTGATAAAACTCTGTTTGTTAAAAAACATAATGATCATATCTTAATGGTACAGATTTATGTTGATGATATCATTTATGGATCAACTTGTACAGACTTGACTACTGAGTTTGCAGATTTGATGAAATCACAGTTCGAAATGAGCATGGTTGGGGAATTGACTTATTTCCTTGGATTGCAAGTAAAACAACAACCTGAAGGAATATTCATTTCTCAATCGAAGTATGCTTTGAATCTAATCAAGAGATTTGGATTTGAGAATGGCAAGAATTTCGATATTCCTATGAGTACTACCCTGAAACTCTCAAAAGACTCTAATGGTAAAAATGCTGATTCAAAACTTTATCGGAGTATGATTGGTAGTTTGTTATATTAACTGCTAGTAGACCTGATATTTCTCTAAGTGTTGGTATTTGTGCAAGATATCAATCTGATCCAAAAGAATCTCACTTGATTACTGTCAAGCGGATTATTAGATATGTCGCATGTACTGTAAATCTCAGTCTCTGGTATCCTCATGAGACTAGTGTCCAATTAGCTGGGTACTCGGATGCTGACTGGGCTGGTAACCTAGATGATAGAAAATCAACCAGTGGTGGTTGTTTTTACATTGGAAATTGTCTAGTTTCCTGGTTTAGTAAGAAATAAAATTCTATATCACTTTCAACAGCTGAAGCTGAGTATATCGCAGCTAGTAATGCATGTACACAGCTTGTTTGGATGCAACGAATGCTAAGTGATTATGGAATTAAACAGGATTCTATGTTATTACATTGTGATAATTCCAGTGCGATAAATATTTCAAAAAATCCTATTCGGCATTCTCGTACTTAGCACATTGACATTAGATTTCATTATATAAGGGAATTAGTAGAAGAAAAAGTTATATCTCTAGAATATATTCCTACCGAAGATCAACGAGCTGACATTTTCACAAAACCTCTCGATAAAAGCAGGTTCAAAAAGATGAAATTTGATCTTGGCATGTGCATTTTAAAATGATTATTTATGCCTACTTGTATCATAGTGTATATATTTGCTAGGTTGAATTCCAATTTTTGAATAATTTGCAAGAAATATGAATTTTTGATCATTCTTCGACCAGTCGTGAGTATACTCGACCAGTTGACCTTCGACCGGTCGTAGATATCCACGACCAGTCGTAGATCTCGGGAATCACTTAAAATTTGGAGATTTTTGCTTTCTTTCTCCTTCCGTTTTTCCTCTCTAAGGAGCCGAGCTTCGACTTGTCGAACCCATTGTTCATGTTCTTCAATGTTAGTGTTCCAAATCACGTTTTTCTTGCAGATTTGTGTCTAGATTGTTTACTTTTCAAGCATTAAGCTTTGTATTTTGGATTTCAATGAGATTTGGGGTTTGGATTTTGAAAAATCTGTTTTGAGTAAACCCACTTCTCAATCCTTTGCAACTTCTTATTTCCTTGATATCTTTGTTGCAAATGGCTTCTAGAGGTAGAAAAACTACTTCCCGTGGTCCTTCTTCTTCCTCCAGATCGACCATTATCTCTAAGCGTCATCTTCTTGTTCCCAATGATGATCCATCTTATGTTAGGGACATTAGATTACATAATGTTATTGTTGAACATCCTGTTGATGTTACTCATATTGCACCTTTTGACATCCTTCCTATGCTTGAAGCTGTAGGTTGGGTTAACTTATTACATTGGGGTGGGCCAGCATACCGGTCCATTGCCCAATCCATGTTTGCATGTATTAGTACTTTCTCACATGATAATTTAACTTTTAAAATATCTACTAGAGAAGGGCCTTTTGACATTGATCGTCATTTAATTTCAGCCCTTATGGACATTCCTGTGAATGATGAGGGTATTCCTATCCATAACTTAACTGATAAACCCTCAATGTCTGAAAAATGCATGCTCACTAGAGATTTGTGCAACATGGATGTTCAATGGACACGAAAAGGAAATGCGTTTCCCGCAAGGTATTTGTTACCCAAGTACAAAATTCTCCACAAAATCTTTGTGTCTAATCTGTATCCTCGTTCGGGTAATAAAACTGACTTGACCTCGTTTATGGTTCGTGTTATCCATGCTATTTCCAATGGTACTTAAATTTGTTTACCATCCTTAATCTGTCATTTCATTCTTCAGTTTAGACTCCATCTTGGTCATAGTGACATTCTTTTTGCCTATTTAATGACTGTATTGGCTACACATATGTTAGTCGATATGCCGGTTGATGAGACACCAATCCATCATCTGATCTTCAACAATACTAATATCAATAAGATGAAGCTGGATCTACTTCCTGAACAAGGTGGTGGTGGTCATGAAGAAGCTGGTGATGACATTAATATGGATAACATTTTTGAGGAACTGGATTCTGACTCAACAAATGATCCAGATTTTGAACCATCTGATGTTGATGCTCGTCTGAGTGCATTAGAGGATAAAGTTGAGAATATAAATGTAAAGAGGGAAAACATGTCTGTTGCTCACGATTTACAATTCAAGTACATGTGCAAATATCTCAGGCGATTGAACAAAGGCATGCGCTAACTTGATCCCTCTATTCCTGCTCCGTCATCTGGTTCTGATTAGTTTATATGAGATTTCTGGTCTGTAATAACTTTATAACTTAGCACTTGGTTAACGGATTTTGAGTTGGATACTATCTATGTTTTATGCTGGATATTTATTCTATGTGAAGCTATGCTGAGTATCTCTATCTCTGTTTTGCTATAATCTCATAACTCCTCATATTTACTCTCATATATCCCTTTATTTAGTTCTCCTACATTGTTGTTTCCTTTGTCATATTGTGACAAAAAGGGGGAGAATGGTTTGTTCTTAACGATGTGATTGTGAGAGGAGTAGCATTGGTTATGTTACTCAGGGGGAGTATGTTTGAACCAGAATGGTTTGTTCTTAACGATGTGATTGTGAGAGGAGTAGCATTGGTTATGTTACTCAGGGGGAGTATGTTTGAACTGGTTGAATGTTGATTGAATGAAACTGGTTGAATGTTGAATGTTGAATATTGAATATTGATTTGCAGGTAAGCCAGTTGATATTAACTGGTTCATGATTCTTTAACCAGTTGTTTTACTTTAAGTTTATCTTGGTTATGTGTTTTGTCACTAATTTGACAAAGGGGGAGATTGTAAGTGCTATAGTTTATATCCCTGTCTGTTGTCAAATTTGTGGTGCCAAAATCACTGTTATATATAACTTGCATATGTGAAGCTCTCTCAAAGATCAACAGTCATGAACAAGCAAAGCTCACAACAAGCAAAGCTCACAAGTACAAAGATCAACCTTGACTGCAAGAAATGCTCACAAGACATGACTCAAGCTGCAAGACTTCAAGAAGAGTACAAGGCAGTCCGTAAAGAACTCAAGACACTTTCAAGATTGAGCTACATCAAGATTTCAAGATTGAACTACATTAAGACTTCAAGGCTCATACTTCAAGGTCACTAGTTCCTAATGTTTCAATGTCTTACTTCATGGTTGAGGTTTGACTGACCTTAGGTTGACCTTAGAAGTAGGTCACTTTGGATACATAAATCGGATGTTTATTTTACATAAGTTTGGTCTGTTCTTCGACTAGTCCTAGGCCTTCTTCGACTAGTCCTAGATTTGCTTCGACCAGTCTAAGAAATTCCTCGATCAGTCGTGAGTTTGTTACAAAAATCGGATAATTTCTGTTAGGCTTCGACTAGTCCAGGAGTCTGTTCGATCAGTCGAAGGAACAGTGTCGACTCCATCTTCGACCAGTCGAAAGTCTTCGACTCAAAGTCTAGCGATGAATTTTAAGTTCTTCGACCAGTCGAAGGTGACCTACGACCAGTCGAAGGAGACCTTCAACTACTCGTAAAACGGTCAAAGCTTATCGCGCCTGATTTTTCAAATATCTGTCATTGCTTCGACTAGTCGAAGAGCTCTCTAGACCAGTCGAAGACGCGATCTGCTCACCTATAAATAGAGCACGAATCTCAGAAGAAATTATCGAATTAATTAATCCTTTCAAGCCAATCTTCATCAAACTTCTGAGAGATAATTTTGTGCTCCATCTAAGCTAAGTGTGCTTATTTAATATTCTCTTTCCTTAGCTTTATTTAATTGATTTTGTTTCTGCTATTCCAATCTAATTTGATAAGAGGAATTGTTTTCCCTTTCTTTGGAATCAAAATCAATTAAGGCAAGCCCTACTTGGTTTAATTTAAAATCTATTAGAATTAGAACCATTGTAATTGAGTACTGGACATTGAACTTGGACATTCAATCATCTACTCTGACTTGGTTCTACCGGGCTGCTACAACGAAGGAGATAATCAGGTATTTTACATTTAATTGTAAATTCCTTTCTGTTTTGGTTTCTTTCAAGATTTGCCAGAAAAATCTTGTTGTATTGGTTATCTGAGGAAAGCCAGGAAAACTCAGAAGTGGGGTTTTTTTAATTGTGTAAGCCCATATACAAAGACACAATTGTAAAGGTTTTGGGTGAACCTGTGAAAACCTATTTTGTTAGTGAACGCTAATATCCCCTGTGTGAGGATATTAGAGTGGAGTAGCATTCTGTGTGGCTGTTGTTTAACAGTTGGTGAACACACAGGCGAACCACTATAATCCCTTGTGTTGTGGTTGAATGAGTTATACTTTTAATCTTTAATTATTCATTTGTGGGATGTATGTATGGTGGTGAATGTTGTAATCATTTAATTCAAGCATTGTGGGAATTTTGTAATAGTTTAGAATTTATTTTCTGTTATTCCTTTATCAGCTTGATATTCAATTTCCTTTAAAAGTTGTTCCAGCAAGGTTGCCCTACCATTTTTATGGTGTATGGTTGTCCCTAGAACAATACATTTGTGATTACAATTTATTTCAGTTCAGGTTGTGTTTATTTCTGTATTCCTCTTTGGTTTGAGATTTGATACAAAGATCTTTCTAGAAATAAGGTTGTCCTACCATAAACTCTGGTTTTTGGTGTAAGGTTGTCCTTAGAACAACATTTGCATCAACCTCTCAAGATCTAAATTTTGAGGTTGTTTTAATTTCCTACATTGTGATTTATTTTGTCTATCATATTCTTTTTAATTCCGCTGTTATAAGTTTTATTTGGCATTGTCCTATTCACCCCCCCTCTAGGACATATAGCTAGGCCTTTTCACTCTCCCTGCCCCGCTTGGTACAGGAAATCTACCATCAAGCACGTGCACTCACTGCGATTGATCCACCTGGGGTAGACGTTAAACGTGCAGATATGGTGAGGCAGACGGAAATGGTTAATCATATTAGTCGCTAGAAGGCTATTGTTAGGCTGCCACTGTACCAGTCGACCACAAAGAAACCGCGTACGGCGATCCCTTTCACGTGCACTCTTCAGATTCTACTCACTTGCGTGGACTTGGCTAAGCGGTATTCCCATGAGTCTAGCTATTAGGCCAGCGTCAATTGTGGCCTCCCGACCTCTTCTTACGGGAATCTTGAACTGAAAGGGCTCCAATGTAGGCTCTTGAATGTGGGCATAGAAAGCTCGAACAGTACCCTCATTCGCACAATATTTTCCCTCAAACACAGGGCCTCACCCAGCTTCACTCAGGTGCTCCAATAACAAATACTCCCCAAAGAGCCGCCCATCCACCTGAGCTTAAAAAAGGACCCTACGGCCTGCATATCTTCCATGGGACAACTCCGCCAGTAGAGCTCTTGGGAGAGGAGCCTGGGGATCGAGGTCCCGCTTAGTCCGTATCTCACGTTCAACGCTCGTGCTTGCGGTGGCGCCTCTTGGTCTCCTTGAATGAGTGGGGCGACTAGGCTCGGCTTCATCCACGGCACCCTTTCTCTTTCCCATGAGAGAAAGAATGGTGGAAATTGAAAATACGGCCGTAATGAGCTCAAATAGAGCCATGGAAAAGTGAAGAAAAAGGAGGAAAGGGATGAGATCTTTGGGTCTCCACGGATTTGAGCCTCAAATGAGGGTGTAAAGGCTCAAATGAAAGGGATAAAGAAGGAAAATGAAGAGATGAGATGGGGAAGTAGGTTTACACGATTTTGAGACTCAAATTAGAGGTTTAAGAGCTCAAATGAGAGAGAATGGAGAGATAGGCAGCAATGGAGAAGGGTTTACAGCAGGGTAGTGGAGAGAGTACACGAAAATGGAGGGAGATGGGCTTGGAGGCGGGATTCGAATGGAGATTTGGAGGTTTTCTTGAGAAAAAGGAAACTTAGAGGGGTAGGTTGTGAAGGAGGGGTGACCTAGGAGAGGATTAAATCCAAACCCCGTGCACAAGTGGGCCACCCAACCCCGAAAACACGATCAGCTAGGAATAGCCAAACCGGCGAGGTCCTCTCCAGTCTCTGGAACTCCCGGCGAGGGCTCGCCCATGGGGCGAGGTCCTCCTGCCCCTTGGGTCCCAAAAAGGTGTGGGGCCCACCCTGGGTCCCTCTAGATAGGATCATCAGGCCCCCGACTCCGGTTTGCTTCGTTTCGGGTCCTTTCGGGCGTGATTCTGATGTACAACTACACATAGGGATTTTTGAAGGTTGAGATGGGGTAATTTGTAGTCTAGACCTGTTGTTTGACGGTCTAGGAGTGATCCAGGGTCACTTTAAGCGATCATGGGAGAGTATGGACCCGATCTCAGTGATTATTTTTGGTAAACTTCGCCAATTGGTGAAACGGGGACTCCTGCTACTGTTTCTACATATTCTCGCACCCACCTAAGTTAAATTTGCATCAGCGTATGGCATGTGACCATAACCCAGGTCCGGTTTAATCTAAATCATGCTTTGATACCAACTTGTAATGCCTTGAAAATCGAGGGTCGAGTAGCAACTCAACTCCCGAGTTCCAAAACATCACTTATGCAACATATATGCATTTGATTAAATGTTGTCTGTGTTAGTGCATGAATCATGAGTGGGATTATACCAAAACAGTAATTCATACTCCAAATCAAGTTGTAAAATGCAAGCGGAAGACTGAAAGACATAAGTAAACGTATATAAGTCAAAAGATCACGATCGATCTCCAAAGTATGAATACATCACTGAGTCACCATATACATGTAATAGTCTCAAAATCAAAATGTCAAACAGTACAACTACAATGATAATCCCTGTAGCCACGTCGATCCAGATGGCCTAAGCGAAGCCGCAAGAGAACTGCATATAAGAGAACTCGTCCTGATCGTCATAGTAATCAGGCTCCGCCTCCTGAGTCGCATCATCATCTGCATCTAAGACAGAGTCTGGTGGGTGTTCAGAATACCATCCCAGAACGTGGGTGAGTGATCAACTCAGTGGAATCATAGAGCAAATGTTAACATGTTATCAATTCAGTCAAGCAGTAAATCAAAACAATCTAGATACTCTTATTAATGCAAAAATGATATGAACAATGATGCATGCCCTCGCCTACACTCCCTCGTGCGACACCATCTTACGGTCGCGACATGCTTTCTTCCCTCTGTGCTCTTTAACCCGGGGAACATGCAGTGCGATGTTATGAACGTGATTACCGAGTTCTTATTAGTCCATTTCATAGAGCAGGATTGGGAAATTAAGGTACCTCCCTTATATCATTCCCAAACAAGGATCCATTCTGGGGTAGTCAGTCCTAGTAAATCTCATACGATGTTGCGGTTCTAGGTTGCTGCAATGGGCTCGTCGCCCAATCAGTACAAGCCTAGTGTATACTCTGATTTCTATGAAAAGGCTCGTCGCCTCTACGCAGGTTCAGAGTATGCTCGAGGTCACTACAAAGGGCTCGTCACCAAATCAGTGTAGGCCGACAGCTCGAATATAGTGTCCCATACCACCGTATTCAGCTCACGAGTCTGGGATGCTCACTGGTCACTGCGGGGAGGCTCATCGCCGCAGCGTAGGCCAACAGCTCGACCATGGTGTCCCATACCACCATTTCCAGCTCATGAGTCTTAGCGGATCGAGGTACCATGGTTGAACGGGGTTTCGTTGGTGAGTTTAGTACCTTAGGTTCAAACAATAGCGTCCATACATGGTGAACATACAATAGGAAAATCGAGTTACTTGGCGAGCTCGACTAATACGAGCGCACATCGTATCGATCGACATGAAGTGCGTAAGCACTTCGTGTGACCTAACCACTGCCGACGACCAATGCATGACCCAGGTTCGTCAAACACGTCCTACGTAGGGAATGAATCTCAGCCATGAATTCAAAGCCTGTTACCGATTTCCTAGACTATACTGTAGTCCCAAACACATTCAATCCTTAACCAGTAAGCATATGTAGTAGTCAGAGCAGAATTAACCAAGTAATTCAAACATATTAACAAGCATGTTATAAAACACAATGTAAACAGGAAATCCGAACACATACATTTCATAAGTAAACGATTAAACTAAATAACTTGCATGGAGGAAATCATAGACATCTCTAAGGTAGTTGAGAATCCTATCTCAACACCCACCTAAAGCACTATCTCCTAAGTACCTACTCATACAAGCATCTTCACAGACACTTACACTACGCTTATTAACATACATAACGTATGTTGGCCAAAACATGTATTAGGGCGAATCCTTTCACCGAGGAGTTGTTACACATATAACTAGCATATACACACAATAGTTAATCATGGCAAACACACTTTCATATTTCGTACGTACACGGTATTTTCTACACAGACACAGAATACACTAAACTTCACAAATTTGATATATAATTGAATCGCAAAACGAACATCACAATTTGCATGTGCAATAACACCCACATCATGAATCTATCATTATCTGGCATTGAAAGCTTTGAAAACCATAACCTATACGTCTATAGTCTGCACCTTATGTCTTAGAAGCGTCACGAATTTGCTAGAAACTCTAAGGCTTCGTCAACGATGGTACATCAACCTATAGCATGAGTTAAGTCAGCTATCTCGCCACTTGTAACAATTGAAGCCCTAGAACAGATTAGGGTTAGGTCTTCTTACCTAAGAACGAAGTCAGAATCGTCAGAATAGCGATTAGATAGGGATGGTTAAGCACGTAGAATGGCAGGATAGAGTACCAGGAATCTTCTCCCACTTCTCTCATACTTTTCCTCTCTTTACTCTCTTCTCTCTCCTAGGTTTTCTCAAATTCGTATGGAGTGAATGGGAGAGGGTTTAAGGTCCTTATATAGGCCTAAAACTGATGGAAATAGCCCCAGGGCCAAGGTATACTTAGGTTATGTCCAAAGAGCGTCTGTTTCAACTCAACGGAGCACTTCAGGAGCCCCCCCTTGAGCCAAAGTCGGACTTAAGCTCCCTGACCATGGATCTAGGTTGAGTTAAGTTTTCGTTCCAATCGGGTTTTCAGATCGCATGTGACAGACCAGTTTCAGTTCAATGGTCACCGAAACTCGATCAGGGTTACAAGTACACTGCCATGTATGAGAAATTTCTCCTGATCCGAAGGTGTATTTGGGTCAGATTCTGACGGTCTGATTGCTTATATCTGGGCCGCAAGCGACAAGTCTCAGATTACTTAAATTAGATTTAATTTCTAAAAAAAACCATGTTTTCTCACACTCTTCACTCTGGGCTCAAGCGAATAGCCCCGGGACACTATCTGGATTTGATTTCCGAGATGGTTGTCAAGCCCAGCAAGGCAGTCCTAAGCGTTTAGTCTCGTGGTCATCGGGCTTTCGACGTGCGGTCCAGCTCCGATACGGAGTTTCAATGTGCTCCCGAAAGCAACTGGGTAATGAGATTGATCCTAGATTTTAAGGTAACCTAGCGACAATGATTCTACAAGTTTTGGATCTTGCAGATCGTATTTAAAGTGATTCAAGCAGATTTCACAGCTAATCTAGTTTAACACTTAGTTAATTTTGTCTAATTCCTCAAGGATTGATCCTGAGCGATTTCTGCCTGAGGTGGTACTCGGGTCTTTGTACGAAATTTTCTGAGACGTTACATTATCACCTGATGATGAAATTCTCCGCTGAGGGTGGGATAGGATACCTCCGAGGTGATTAACAAGAAGCTCGGAGATGTTATGCTATAGCAGTCAAGAAAGGGTCAGTTAAGCAAGAACTTGCTATTAATGTACTTAACCCTAGAGGACATGCGGAAGGCTCGTCCGTGGAAGATGTGGAGAGAGTACCGTTCGATGAGGCCGATCCGAGTAGAACCGTTCAACTCGGAACATCATTGAATCCTGAGCAACGGGTCGGAATACTAACTTTCCTATGACAACATAGGGACATCTTCGCATGGTCCCATCAAGATATGCCTGGAATTTCTCCGGATGTCATGGTCCACAGACTGAATGTGGATCCAAATCACAGACCTGTCAAACAGAAGAGAAGGCCATTCAATTTTGAGCGATACGAAGTAATAGCCGACAAGGTCTTCATTCTGCTCGACGCCGGATTCATAGAAGAAGTGCATTATCCCGATTGGATCACGAATGTGGTCCTTTTGAAGAAAGCCAATGGGAAGTAGCGGGTCTGCGTAGATTACTCGGATCTAAACAGAGCTTGCCCGAAAGATAGTTTCTCATTGCCTCGGATCGATCAACTGGTGGACAGCAAGGTGGGACACAAATTACTCTATTTCTTGGACGCATACTCCGGGTATAATCAGATCGTAATGCATCTCCTAGACAAGTAGAAGACTACTTTTGTCATGAACAAGGGACTCTACTGTTATTGGGTCATGCCATTTGTCCTAAAAAATGCTAGGGCCACGTATCAAAGACTGGTAAATCAAATGTTCTCCAAACATATCGGACGCACAATGGAAGTGTACGTCGATGACATGTTGGTAAAAAGTATTAAGGCAACTTATCACCTGATAGATCTCGGAGAAACGTTCGTCATCCTCCCAGAATACCAGATGAAGCTAAATCGCTTTCGGAGTCAGCTTAGGAAAATTCCTTAGATTTCAAGTCAGTTAGAGAGGCATTGAGACGAACCCCAACAAGATCAAAGCACTCCTCGACATGAGTTCACCTCGGACTATCAAGGAAATACAATGCCTCACAGGGCGAGTCACGGCGCTCGGTCGTTTCATATCCAGAGCAACAGATAAATGTCTCCCCTTCTTCCAACAGTTGAAGGGTCATAAGAAGGCAGAGTGGACGTCAGAGTGCCAGCAAGCCTTCCAGCAACTGAAACAGTATCTGGGCTTACCCCCTGCTATCCAAACCTTAAGAAGGTGAGCCCCTGTTCCTCTACCTTGCGATCTCGGCCTCGGCCGTCAGCTCAGCCCTGATCAGAGAGGTCGGAAGCAAGCAACACCCCGTATATTACGTAAGCAAGGCTATGGTACCTGCAGAAAGGAGATATCCTCCCCTGGAGAAGCTAGCGCTCAGCGTCGTCGTTTCAGCTCGGAGGTTACGTCCATACTTTCAAGCTCATTTTGTAGTTGTATTGACCGACTCCCCTCTCAGACAAGTCTTCAGAGGCCCGAGGTTTCAGGTCGGATGACCAAGTGGGCCATCAAACTTAGTGAGTTCGACATCCAGTTTCGTCTAAGGACAGCGATCAAGGGCCAAGCTGTGGCCGACTTCATTATCGAATTGACCACACCGAGAGAAGAAGAGATCAGTACTGAAGTTGAAATGATTCCACCTGTCCCTGCAAGTGATCAAAAGGCGATATCAGACCCGGGATGGGTCCTTTATGTGGACGGGTCGTCCAATATCAAAGGGGTCAGGGCCAGAATCGTCCTAATCGCACCTGATTCCACGACTATCCAATACGTGATCAGACTCGGGTTTAAGGCCTCGAACAATGAGGCGGAGTACAGGCTTTACTAGCTGGACTCAGATTGGCTGCAAGTCTGGGTGTTCAGTCTCTTTAGGTCCGATGCGACTCTCAGCTAGTAGTAAACCACATTTCTACCGAGTACGAAGTCAAAGAGACAAGGATAATGCTTATCTCGACGAGGCGAGGAAATTGATCGATAGATTTTGGAGTTGCACTATCCATCAGATCCCGAGAGTGGAAAATTCATGGGCCGATGCCCTAGTAAGGCTCGCCTCGGCCATAGAGGGGAAGATCTCTTGAGTCATCTCGATTGAGTTCATAGAGCATCCAAGTATCGACAAGGCGGAGAAGAAGGAAGTTAATCCAGTGCACGCTAATCTGAGCTGGATGGACCCGATCTTTAACTTCCTCACGTTTGGCGAGATCCCCTCCGACAAACTGGAAGCCAGGCGCCTGAGAGTTTGAGCAGTACGATACGTCATCTTGGACGATATCCTATACAAAAAGGGCATTCTCAGCCCTTCCTCAGGTGTCTCTGACCCGATGAAGCAGAATATGTCATTCGAGAGATTCACGAAGGAATCTGCGGAAACAACTCCGGCAGCCGAGCCTTGTCACTGAAGATACTCCGACAAGGATATTTCTAGTCGATCATCATGAGGACTCTAAAGACTACGTTCAAAAATGCGACAAATGCCAATGCTTTGTGGCCGTGCTGAGGCAACCCGCAGAAGAAATGACTCCCATGAGCGGCCCCTGGCCATTCGCTTAGTGGGGAATCGACATCATCGGCCCTCTGCCTACAGGAAAAAGGCAAGTCAAGTTCACCATCTTGGCAGTCGACTATTCACTAAGTGGGCCGAGGCAGAGCCTGTTGATAAAATCACAGAAAAAAAAGTGATTGACTTTGTCTGGAAAAACATCATCTGTCGGTTTGGGATTCCGCTCACCATCGTGTCAGACAATGGCCAACAGTTCGACAATGACAAGTTCCGAAGCATGTGTCAAGGACTCGGTATCACGAATGTGTATTCCTCTCCTCAACACCCCTAGTCCAATGGACAGGTGGAGGCTGTCAATAAAGTTATCAAGCACCATCTTAAAATGAAGTTGGAGAAAGTGAAAGGCAGCTGGGCCGAAGAACTCCCATTCGTTCTCTGGGCCTAAAAGACCACAGTTCAGTCCTCAACTGGAGAAACTCCGTTCTCGTTTTCTTATGGCTCAGAGGTGATGGTGCTAGTTGAAATAGGCCTCCCTATGGCTCGGGTTAAGAATTACCAAGAAAACCAGAACTCCGAGTAGATTACGACTAACCTGGATTTGCTCGAAGAAGTCAAAGATATCTCAAGGCTCCGAGTCGCAGCTCGGCATCAGCAAGTTGCGTGATTCTACAATTCAAAAGTCAAGACCAGGCGGTTCCGTCCAGGGGACTTAGTCCTTCGCCGAGTGTTCCAGAACACCGCTAAGCTGGGGGCTGGGACACTCGGGCCTAACTGGGAAGGGCCTTACAGGGTCTCCGGTCTACCAAACCGGGCTCCTACCACTTAGAAGACTTCGAGGGTCGTTAGCTCCCCCACCCCTGAAATGTCGAGCACCTGAAAGTTTACTATCCATGATGAAATAGCCTTTAAGGCCCTTAACAAATGTGCGCCTCCGAGCAACAAGCCTTTAAGGCTCTCAACAAATGTACGCCTCCGAGCTATAAGCCTTTACGACTCTTAATGAAATTTGCCTCTTCTTATCTGCATGAATGAATTATCTACTAAGGAAAAGTTGTCTCTCATATGTAGAGGCAGACTAAACAAACTGATCCCCTGAAGAAGGGGTTAGAGCATTATCCCACGAAAACTCGACAGGGCATCCCCTCTCAATCTGGGGAAAAGCTAAAAGATGACCCAACTCACCCACATAATAGTTGGCTCATCGCTCGACTAACGAATGAAGTAAAGGTTTCTCGCCAATCGTGGGACGAGCTGACCCCAGCGGGTTCGGACTCAATAATGATCAGGCCATAAATGCTTCAAAAATTCTACAAAATAGCATTGGAAGGGGTCGACCTATCAAAGGGTCAGCTCGACCATACGCTAAAATGAATCGACCTATCGACAAATCAGTTCAACAATCAACAATTGACATTCAACATCCGAAAATTAACTACGGATTAAAGGAAAAACGTCATTCATGCACCCTCTCCAGAGGGTCAAAAATCATATTCATGTACCTTCTTTAGAAGGTTAAAAAGTAATAGAAAAGAAAAGTTTCGACAAGTTTCAAAAAAGGGGGAGGCAAATGATCCAATCTACGCGGTCGGGGGAGGAGGAGCTTGAGAGCTAGGGCATTCATTTGGGCGGACGCTTTTGTTATGCTTCTCCCCTGCATCTTCAAGCAACAAAGGCTCTAGGTTGAGGTCCGGGTACAAGTCCTAAACCGCCTCGATACAAGCATCGAAGCCACAATTGTAAAACTTAGCAGCTTCAGCATCCCTCTCCTTTGATGCCTTAAAGGCGTCCACTGCGGCAGCCACCACTGCAGCCTTGGAGGCCTCATCTTCGGCCCGTTGAGTTTCCCTTGCTTGAGAGACGGCTCGACTCTTCTCTTCTGTCGCCTCAGCTTTAGTCTGCTCTACGACTTCACCCAATCGAGTGTTCTCCTTAGCCAGCAAGTCCACGTGAGCCCTGGCTCAGGTCAGCTCGACAGTTGCAGCGTCACACCGAGCTTTGAAGTCATCTGCGATCCCTTGCAGCTGCAGCCTTCTAGTTTCAAGGTCAGTCACGACCCCCTGCAGCCAGAGCTCCCTAGCCTTCCCGTCTTCAAACTGGCGACGCAGCTTGCCCTTCTCAAGTAGGAGAAAGGTGGCTTCATCCCACAAGACCCCTACTTCGGTCTTGAGGGCCTCCACCTCGGCCTCTCTCTTTTCTGACTCATGCGCCCTCTCCCGAGCCGAAAGGAGCTTCGGGACAGACTGAACAAAAATAAGAAAATAAGCATTCAGAAGCATTAAGTGCGAAAAGGCAAGGAAAGTTAATAGGAATACTGTATAAAATATAGAAGTCACGTCATTCAAGAAGGAGCTATCCAATTTGCTGAGAAGGCGGGCTATATCCTCCTCTGGGGCATGTTTGGTAGCCCAGGGTGTCAAGCAAGATAGGTGGTAGCCCGGTGTGAACCTCCCGCCGTTCATCCTCACCTGGGCCGAGCATGCTACTTCCGCGAACCCAGTCCTGCTGCCAGCTGAGGCTAGAGCTTTGGCCCCTAGTTATCTCCAGCTTCGAGAGGGGTGATCATAACATCAGCCATCCAAACGGCCTCCTTTCGCTCAGATGATGAAGGGATAGCTATGCAGGGGGCTGTAGGACAAGCCTCCTCGTGGGGGGAACGGTGGTGGGCGGAACGGAAGGAGTTATGGTTGCTGGAGTCGGAATAATCATTACGGGAGTTGGAACAATGATTGTTGGAGTCCCAACCTCGGCAGGCGCCGCAGTCTTGGTTGCGGCATTTAGAGCTGCAGCAATAGAAACTGGACCAGAGGGGTCCTCCCCGCAAGGTGCCTGCCTGTAAGGCCCACCCCCACAGCACATGATACTGTCCGCTTTGCCGAAGCTCACGGGTTTAAAACGCGTCATATGGGGGAAGGGTAGCTCGCAAACAAACCCGGTGCTCCCGTGGTCCCGCCCACACCTATCCCACAAGATATTGTCCAACCTAACTAACACCCATCAGAGTATGCAGCGGTGGTTTTGTTTCCCGCAGGAACGCGTCATGTCTGTTAAGGGAGGAACCCAACATATAACCACCACAACTCCAGACAACTCTTCCGATGTGGGATAAGTTACGCTACAGTCAACTGCAACAGTAGCTCGCTTAGCACAATAGCCTGCCAGCCACACCTGGGGGCCCGCCCACATGAAACAGTGACCGGGGCATCACATTATCCCCCACCGAGGGCAGAGCCGTCCTCGGCTCTGATACCATTTGTGAGGCCCACCCCCACAGCACATGATATTGTCCGCTTTGCCGAAGCTCACGGCTTTAAAATGCGTCATTTGGGGAAGCATACTGGTAGCTCGCACAACCACTGGTAGCTCGCAAACAGACTCGGTGCTCCCATGGTCCCGCCCATACAGGGTCCGCCCACTCAGCACCTACCCAAACAATATTGTCCGCTCCGCCCCTCAGGGCTCACAGGTTGTTTCTGCATAGCGGAAGCTCATGACCAATCACCCACAGAACGCGTCATGAGCTTCCGCTATGCAGAAACAAACCCGTGAGCCCTGAGGGGCGGAGTGGACAATATTGTTTGGGTAGGTGCTGAGTGGGCGGACCCTGTATGGGCGGGACCACGGGAGCACTGGGTCTGTTCGCGAGCTACCAGTGGTTGTGCGAGCTACCAGTATCCTTCCCCAAATGACGCGTTTTAAAGCCGTGAGCTTCGGCAAAGCGGACAATATCATATGCTGTGGGGGTGGGCCTTACAAATGAAAGGCCCACCCCCACAGCACATGATATTGTCCGCTTTGCCGAAGCTCACGGGTTTAAAACGCGTCATGCCTGTTAAGGGAGGAACCCAACATATAACCACCACAACTCTAGACAACTCTTCCGATATGGGACAAGTTACGCTACAGTCAACTGTAACAGTAGCTCGCCCAGCACAGTAGCCTGCCAGCCACACAGTAGCCTGCCAGCCACACTTGGGGGCCCGCCCACATGTGTGCCCGCCCACATGAAGCAGTGATCGGGGCATCACATTATCCCCCACCGAGGGCAGAGCCGTCCTCGGCTCTGATACCATTTATAAGGCCCACCCCCACAGCACATGATATTGTCCGCTTTGCCGAAGCTCACGGGTTTAAAACGCGTCATGCCTGTTAAGGGAGGAACCCAACATATAACCACCACAACTCTAGACAACTCTTCCGATGTGGGACAAGTTACGCTACAGTCAACTGCAACAGTAGCTCACCCAGCACAGTAGCCTGCCAGCCACACGGTAGCCTGCCGGCCACACTTGGGGGCCCGCACACGTGTGCCCGCCCACATGAAGCAGTGACCGGGGCGTCACACTGCCTCCTCTGAACGGTGGTCTTCGTCCGGGACTCGGCCCTCAATAACTCCTCTACTGTTGGGGCGGTCTTCCTTCTTCGAGAACCAGATGCCTCGGCCATGCCTGCGTAAAGAACGACAAATCAGCAACCAAACGAATAAGTTTGATCCCTCCAAAGGGAACAGAAGAAGAACCTACTGAAAGACGTCGGAGAGGCAGTGACTTACAAAGCCCATACCAATGAAGGTTGGCGGCTATGATCAGGTTTGACCAGGAGCGGAGCTCTCCTGATCGCGCCCTAGCCTTAGCTATGCGGTTCTTCTGGTCCGAATCAAGGAGTGGCGTGCCCCTTGGGAAATCTACAAAGATAAAGAAAACTTCAGTTTGACTGGGGTAACAGAGAAGGGTATCAGAAAAGAGGGAATGACTACTCCGACCTGGTTTTGAAAATTGGGTGGGAACCCGAGTTATCAGAGTCCTGAGCTCAACCACCGGCGCCTTCCATTCACCCGCAGTCCAGAACCATTTATTCTTCCAGTCCTTATTGGAGGACGGAAGATTCATCAGCAGCCCCAACCCCTTGCTACCTCTAGTCGCGACGTAGTACCATGGTTCCTGACTGTCGTGCTTGACCAGGTACAAACTTATCAACTCCTCAGAGGTCAGCTCCGGATTTTCGACTTGACACCAGATGATATAAGAAGAAATTAACACCCTCTAAGCATTGGAGGTGAATTGCCCGGGAGCTAGGCCGAGGTAGGCTGTCACGGCTCGGACGAAGGGATGCAAAGGAAGTCGGAGCCGGCATTGCAGTGCACAGAGGTAAATGGCAACTTCTCCCTCAATAGGTGCGCCAACGGTGTCAAGGGGCTCTAGAGCTCTTATTTGGATGGATTCGGGGATCTGAAACTCCGAGCAGATCCATTCCATCTAAGACTCAGAGAGCATAGAACATCCCGGGACTACCTCCGAAGCCCGCCCACTCGCTCGTATCTCGGCAGCCTAGGTGGTTGTAGCCCGGGGGGCTCGAGCTGTTTTCTTCTTACCAGCCCATCGAGTCCGAGCCCCTGACTCCTTCTGCCTTCGAGGCTAAGGGAATAGAGGTATAACTTCAAAAGGACCTTCAGAGGCCCCTCTCCTGCGATTGGAGCTCTCCGGCTCGGAGGAATCATCGTTGTCCCGAACAGTCTCCAGGTCGGACGACATCTTAAAAGGAAGGAATGCAAAGAGGCATAAGGAAGGAGACTCACCGGACGATCATCGGGAATCGCTTCTGCCAAAAATGTTTGGTCGATCGGAATCGCCCGTCGAAAAACCCTGATCGGCCAGAATCGCCCTCGTCGAAAATCACCTCCTCCGGTATCAGCTCAAACACAAAGCGCAGAAGTGAATAGAAATTTTCAAAGGGAGCTTATATAGACCTCGCCAAATCTCTACATTAATGACAAGGAATTATGGCCGTAGCTGAATCGTTGCGAGCCGACTTCAGGGATTACGTGGCCACACACTATTGGCTCAGGCTCTGCCAAGCAGTACGACTTTGACATCGAGCGACATGCTTTGCATAAACGAAACAACACTCAAGTAAGAAAAGTTCCGCCCAAAATGGTACTCGGGATATACATGGCAATCAGCCATAGGTAGACAACGATTCGAAATCTTAACAGTCGCCACGCGTCCGCTGAGTGTTGGCCCGTGGGCGGGAAACCCAGAGGGCGCGATGCTTCAAAATTCGAAATCACGATGGAATCGACATGTATGGCAGGTTTAACAAATGAGAAGAGTAAGGGGCTTCTTGATAGAATGTTGATGGAATCATGATGGAATGTTGGCCCGTGGGCGGGAAACCTGGTTGATCTTCCGAATATTTACTCTCCGAGCCCGTGGCCGACCAAAGACTTTTATGGGAAGATCCGAGCCCGTTATAGTTCCGAGGATCAGCATCTTCTTAGTCCGATCAGACACAAGAATACCCAAAAATCCACTGATGAAGAGAGCGACATCCGAACGCCCGAGCCCAAGGTCCGGATATCTTAGCCGAGGGAATGACTTTCGAGCCGAGGGAACGACCTCTGAGCCGAGGGCTCATCCTCCTATGAATAAGGATAGGCTCATCCTTGTCCTCATCTTCATATGAAGGAAGACATCCGAGCCAGAAGCTCGTCATCGCCCTCATCCTCGTCTTCATCAAAAGATGAGGCGTCCCGAGCCAAGACCAGGGCAAAACACTTCAGATGCTAAACTTGGAAACTGCCTTAAGCGGACGTGCCTGCCAGCTTCGCCCGTTGATACATTGCATGACCCCCGTATTACGCATGATATCTCCACGGTCCAAAAATCCCCCTTATTGAGTGAATCATGCCAAGATTAACGGACCCAGACCGTCCAACAGTCAGGTATAAATACAGTGAGACCCCATTGCTACAGGTACGCAACATCTTGCACTCTCCCTCTACTTTCAACTTAGACTCTGATTCCCTTGACCTGACTTAGGCATCGGAGGGTCCCCCGGTTTAGATAGGGTCTCCTTTGCTCACCCTTTGTATAGGGCCAGGGTCCATTCGAGGAGCATCGCAAGGAGTGGAGGGTGGTCAAGATTCTGTCATCAACAAATATGAATATGATGAAATATATTATGTAACAGGTGAATATCAGGAATTTTGTAATGGAATATTGAAAAAAAAAAAAAAAAGAGACTTTTACCTACGAAAAATTTCGTAGGTAAAAGTTTAATCCACGTTTTTTACATATGAAAATTTTCATAGTTAAAAGTCTTATCCACATTTTGTATGGGTTTTACCTACGAAATATTTCGTAGGTAAAAGTTTCATCCACGGTTTTACCTACGAAACGTTTCGTAGGTAAAAGTTTTTAAAAAATTTTTACCTAGGAAACATTTCGTCGGTGAAAGTTTTGTAAAATTTTTTACCTAATACTATTTCGTAGGTAACTATTTTGCAAATTTTTTTACCTACAAAAAATTTTGTAGGTCAAAGTTTTGTAAATTTTTTTACCTACGAAAATTTTTGTAGGTAAAAGTTTTGTAAATTTTTTTACATACGAAAAATTTCGTAGGTAAAAGTTTTGTAAATTTGTTTACCTACGAAACATTTTGTAGGTAAAAGTTTTGTAAATTTTTTTTACCTACGAAGATATTCCTACCAAAAAGTTTTGTAAATTTTTTTACCTACGAAAACTTTTCGTAGGTAAAAGTTTTGTAAATTTCTTTACCTACGAAAAAAAAAAACGTAGTTAAAAGTTATTACTGACGAAATAATTCGTCAGTAAAAGTCTTACCTTTGCCAACAAAAATTGTTTTTCTTTGGTAAAAGTTTTTCCCGTCAGTCTTTTACCGACGAATTTACCAACCAAAATTTTCGTCGGTAAAACTTTTTGCCTACGAAAATTTTCATCGATAAAAGTGACTTTTCTTGTAGTGATCATGGCTGGTCTGATGTCCTAGAAATGGACAGACGACCAAGATCAGGCACACATGTATCAAGGTGGGTCTCCACTATTGGACTGCTTAGATGAAACACATAAATCATAGGTGGGTCCACACGTACGTGACCCACCCTCCATGACCTGGACGGGCTAGATAAAACACTTACATCACTGGGGTGTCCCACTGTCCAACACAGTGGACGATGCAGATGAAGCACCGTCATCATGGTGTGGCCCGTTAGGTGGACGGCCAGGATATAATGTATACCTTATTACAGGGCCCACAGAACCTGTTGACGTCAACCAGAAGTTTCTACTGCTCGTCAAGCAGATGGACGTCGTTGATAAAACACATCAGAGGTGGGTCCCATGTCCCACGTAGCAAAGGTGGATTCCCACCGTCCAATTCAATGGACGGTGAGGATGAGAGATAAACCAGATGCATCTAGTGGGTCCCACGTGGGCCCATCAACTACATGTAATATAATATAATATAATATATATATTATATTCCATTATATATATATATATATATATATATATATATATATATATATATATTTCATTTTTGAATCGTCCAATCCCTGGACGTTATTGGCAGACGGTCAGGATTAACGGCTGGTGGGTCCACGCATGTGGCCCACCACCAGTAGCAAGCTGATATTTGTGTTATCCTTTCGTCCATGCCAGCCCGAGAATGGACAACAAGGTGGGCCGGCTGGACATGACAGCGAGATGGGCCCCGCTTTGGACAGCGGTATGGTCCAGTAAATGCACGACGTGGATCAATCCATGCATTAATCAAGGAGGGCCATTAACATGGAAAGAGAGAGATAGAGGGAGAGAACGCGTGATGGAAGGGAGCCCCGCCACTATGAGCTCCCTTGAGCATATTACATACATCAAGATGGGTCCCAAATGGGATCCACACCATAAATCGGTGGGCCCTACTTGGTCTATCACAAAAATTGAAAACTAACCTACAAAACACCCACCATTTGCAAATCTTTTAGTCTCCTAGATCTCCCGAGCTCCAAGGGATGAGATTCGACGGTCAAGATTAGTTTTGAAGGGTTGGATTAGGTGATAGGAAGGTGGGCCAGACCTAGCTCTTTCTCATGGAGAGCTTGGACGTCCACCTCCCATGGGATTTGCTTGGAATGAAAATGAAAAATGAGAGAGAGGAGATGTAAGAGAGATGGGATGGAAGGTATGGGCTCTCTTGACTTGTTGGTAAAAAGGGAAGGCTAAGCATGAGTTACTTTGACTTTGGGTAAGGAAAGGTAAGTCTGAGTGATGGCTTGTGATGGGATGTACTTAACTTATGATTGATGTGATTGATAGGACATGTTGTAGAGATTCTCTTGAAATTCGCAACGCGTGGCTTTTTCCTCGAACTGAACGCGGGCCCACAGCTCCTGGCCTGGGTATCGCCTCGGCGTGTAATACGCGGCATCGGAACTGCGGTGACTGCACGGTCGCTAGGGTATAAGTCTTGGGTCGGGCCAAATCTGGAATATGAGATATGACGCAGGGTCGCGCGCAACTGCCGATTACAGATCGCGAGTTGCCGGAATTCCGACTAGGATGACAGCAGAAGCCTATAGAACAGTACGGGCTAGGATACGGGACTTACACTACACTTCGTGTCCTCTTGGCAAGGTTCATAGACTGCAGTTTTCTTCTTCTGATTTTACTGCTTCTCGTCCTTTAGAATTAGTTTGTTTTGACGTGTGAGGTCCAGCCCCTGTTATGTCTTCTGCTGGTCATAGGTTCTTTGTTATCTTTATTGATGTTTTTTCAAGATTTTGCTGAATTTTCCCTATGTTTCATAAGTCTGAGGTTTTATCTCATTTTATTACTTAAAAAAGGCTATGGAACATCAGTTTTCTACTCCAATTTGTATGCTTCAAACTGATAATGGTGGAGAGTATGTTAACAATGATTTTATGAATTTTCTCACTACCAATGGCATCCAACATCATACTACATGCCCATATACGCCTCAACAGAATGACATCTTTGAACGTAAGCATAGACATATTATAGAGATCCACTTACCATGATGGCTCATGCATCCATACCAAAGAGGTTTTGGCATTTGGCATTCCACTCCGCTGTTTACTTGATCAATCGAATGTCTACTCTAATTTTGAAAAATAGATCCCCACTTGAAGCACTGTACTATAGGCTGCCGGATTATGAATCCCTAAAGGTTTTTGGGTGTCAATGCTTTCCTTGGAGCCGACCTATGAATTCCAACAAATTTGAAGATAGATCTAAACCTTGTGTCTTTTTGGGATACCTAGTGAATCAAAAAGGCTATATTTGTTATGAAATGTCTGAAGGAAAGTTTATCACATCTCGAATGTTACTTTTAATGAGATTGTGTTTCCTTTTGCAGGAATTGAAGCTATAGGCCCACAACCCTCTAACCTACCCGATCCATCTCCTACTTTGCTAATTCCTCTCTCACATCCATCCCATCCGACTCCACTAATTCCCACCCAATTGTCCTCTCCTTTTTCTCCTCCCTCTACAAATCGGCCACAACTTTCTTCTTCTCCTACCTCACAACTCAGCCCATCTCCCACGTCTCTCTCTCTCTCTCCCTCCTCTCCCCCCTCTCCCCCTCCCCACCATCTCCCACCCTCACATAGCATGATAACCAGACATCATGATGGCACCCTCCCTCCCCCATCTCAGTATCTACATCTCCTTATCCTACATCATCCCTTACCCTCTTGCTACGCCATATTGGAAACACAGCCACTAGTCGAGCCCAAGACTTTCATTGAAGCCTACAAGGATCCTGCTTGGCGTGACACTATGTTACAAGAGTTCAATGTCCTTCTCAAGAATCAAGCTTGGATTCTTATTCTATTCATGCTGAATATGAACATCATTGGTTCAAAGTGGGCGTACAAAATAAAGGAGAAATTCGATGGCTCTATTAAACTCTTTAAGGCATGCTTGGTCTCAAAAGGCTTCAATCAGTAGTACGGTCTAGACTGTGAAGAGAAGTTCTCTCCTATTGTCAGGCCCACTACCATTCGCCTCATTCTCAGCGTAGAAACATCTCAAGGATGAAGGATGGCCTATATGCCAACTAGATGTCAAGAACGCCTTCTTACATGGCGACTTGACTGAGGTTGTTTACATGAGCCAACCCCAAGGCTTTGTGGACAAAGACCACCATCATCATGTTTACAAGTTACCAAAGGCTCTATATGGCCTTAAACAGTCTCCACGGGCTTGGTTTCACAAGTTAAGCTTAGCTTTCATCAAGTATGGTTTTTCTCAGAGTGCTACAGAATCCTCTATGTTCGTCTATCATACCGGGACCTATCTCACAGTCTTTCTCATCTATGTAGACAATATCTTGGTGACAGGTACCAATTCTGATCATATTTCTCACATTATCACTCTCTTGTCTCAAGAATTTGATCTCAAAGATCTTTGACCATTCAACCTTTTCCTTGGTATTCAAGCTCAATATTCTTCCGAAAGTCTATTTCTTAGTCAATAGAAGTACATTTTAGATATTCTCTCCAAGGAAAAAATGTTGGAAGCAAAGCCTTGTTCCACTCCATTGTCCACCACTACAAGTTTATCAAAATATAAAGGCGATGTTCTTTCTTATGCTACAGAATACCAGAGCATAGTTGGTGCCTTACAGTACCTAATTATCACAAGACCAGACATATCTTACGCAGTCAATCAGGTCTGCCAACACATGCAGACTCCACGAGCTCCACACATGGTTGCTGTGAAGCGTATACTTCGATATATCAAAGGCTCTCTCCACAAAGGTTTGTTCTATTCATTTAAGTCTCTGCAAGCTATTTCACTTTTCTTCGATGCTGATTGCGCTGGCGACAAAGATGATAAACGTTCTATGTCGGGGTTTTGTGTCTTCCATAGACGCAACCTCATTGGGTAGTTGGCAAAGAAGCAGCCAATGGTATCCAGATCTAGTACTAAGGCAGAATACAGGTGTCAGGCCCGTATCCTAAACCGTATTGTTTCGTAGGCTTTCGCGGTCCTCTCGGTCGAATTCCGACGACCCGCGATGCGTAGATAGTAGTTGCGCGCGACCTTAAGTCATATCCCCTATTCCAGAGTCGGCTCGACCCTAGACTTGTACCCTTGCGTCCACGCTGTCGTCGTTGTTTCGAGCCGAGGCAATACCCGGGCCATGAGATGTGGGCCCGCGTTCAGTTCTAGGAAAACGCCACGCGTTGCAAATTCCAAGAGAATCCATCACATCAATCACCTCACTTGTCAGAGTACACCCATCACTCAACCCATTGCTCTATCCCATCCCCAAGTACAAAAGCAACCCCAAAAAGTCAACTTTCCATCACTTCACCCATCCTTCTCCCCATCACTCCTTCACTCGCACCCATTCATCCTCTCTCTCTCTCTCTCTCTCTCTCTCTCTCTCTCTCTCTCTCTCTCTCATTTTCTCCATTTTTCAAGCACGCAACCCACGTCCAAGCTCCAAGCTCCATGGATAGAGCTTGTTGGCCCACCTTCCTACCTCCCATCTCCACCATCCAAAATCCATCTCGACCGTTGAAATCGTTCCCTTGGAGCCCTAGAGGCTATAAACGGAAGAAGGAAGAGGAGATCAAAGGTGGGTGTTCATCAACTCGATCTTTGATGATTTGAGGGCCCACATGTAGTGGGACCCATCTTAATGTATGCATTGTATAGGGAAGGCCCATAGTGGCGGGGTCCCTCCCCTTCTCACGTTTCTCTCTCTCTCTCTCTCTCTCTCTCTCTCTCTCTCTCTCCTTCCTTGTTGATGTTGCCCACCTATTTTGTGCATGTGTGATTCAGACCGTCCAGCCATTGGGCCAGCCCTGCTACCTAATCTGGATGAAGGGAAATCACAAATATCAGCTTGATCCTGGCTCGGGTGGGCCACCATGTGGACCCACCATATTATATGTATTTTATCAACGTCATCCATCTGTTTTATCCAGGCCGTCCAGCGGGCCTGGACGATGAGAAAACACAAATATCTTCTTGATCAAAACTTTGGTAGGCCACACTGGCGTGGGACCCATCAGATGTGAGCGTGATCTAGATCGTCCGTCTAAAGCGTCCAGAGGGTCTGGATTTTGGACTCTTTTAAAATAATTAATATTATATATATACGTTATATATATGTATGTGGTGGGCCCCATGTGAGGCCCACCTGCTGCACGGGTTGGCTGGAGTCCCTCACACCCAACCGTGATGTATGAGTCTCATCCACACCGTCCACCAATTTGGACGGGTGGGACCCACCTCCATGATATATGTGGTTAATATCCACACCGTCTATCCACAGTGGGACCCACCCTGCACGTGTACACGTGTGAGGTGTGGGGCCTACCATGATGAATGTGTTGCATCCTCACCGTCTAATCCCTGGACAGTGGGATGGTGGTATACCTCTCACATGCCATTTTATTATATATATATATATATATATATGTGTGTGTGTGTGTGTGTGTGTGTGTGTGTGTGTGGTGGGCCCCGTGTGGGACCCACCTGTTGGACGGGTTGGTTGGTACTCACACTAGCTATATGGCTGCTGTACTAAGTCAGCAAGTTCTGCGGGGCCCACCATGACATGAGTTATATCCTAACGGCCCATTTGGAAGGTGCAGCTTTTTAGTTGTTGTTGACTTCAGCAAGCTCCGTGGACACCACTATGATGTATATATTTCATCCAGATTGTGTTGGATGGTGCTGGACAATGTTTGGATAGTGTAGATTTACATAGACAGTTTTTGGACAGTGCTGATCATCATTAGTGAGTCATGTGCCCCATAGAATGATAGTGTGCAGTGATACACATGTTGCACCTGCAACTATTGAAATGATTTTTGATGTAACATAATCTCTCTCTTGGGGCCCATTGATGCAGCCCACTTGTTGTATATGAAGCCCATTAATGCGCTCCAATTGTTGTATATGAGGCCCAATGGTGCGACTATTGATACGGCCCACTTGATGTATATTAAGGCCCATGGGTCCTAGCCCATTGTGATGTATTTGGGGCCTATGGGTCATGGCCCATTGTGATGTATATTAGGCCCGTATGAGCGGCCCGCTGTGATATATTTTCGGCCCATATGATGAGGCCCATTGTGATGTATTTCTGGCCCATTTGGTAAGGCCCATTGTGATATATTTCTGGCCCATATGATGAGGCCCATTGTGATGTATTTCCAGCCCATTCGTTAAGGCCCATTGGGATGTATATTAGGCCTTTATGTGAAGCTGTGGGCCCACTAATTGTTTGGCTCTATGTGGGCCACTCCTTGGGAGCAATGGTAGTTAAATATCCACATTGATGGGCAATGATGGTTAAATGTCCATATTGTGACCTTCCCTTAGGCCCTTTGTTAGGGCGATTCCGATTGTTGGTGCCGATTATCGAGGCCGATTCTGATTATTTAGGCCGATTTCGATTGTCGAGGCCGATTTCGATTATTGAGGCCAATTTCGATTGTAGATGCTGATTCCGATTGTCAAGGCTGATTCCAATTATCGAGGCTGCTTATCGATACCGATTATGAGTATGTGACAGCATAACATCATGTACGTGCCCATACACATCATTTGCATGTTTATTATGAGATGTGGTTGACCATTGCATATGTCATTGGACAAGTTGTTATGAGACTCCCTGATAGGAGGAGATTGTCTCACATGAGTGCATGGTATACACAGGATTGATGCATGACTGGATTGTATGACTCATGCATCTTGCATTGTGTTGTGATTACTGTACGCCCTAACGACATCAGGGCCGTAGCCTCCACAAGCATGTCGTAGATGGCTAGATGGGATACTAAAAATATTTGGTTCGAGCATCTGAGCACTTTAGATGTCTATGGGTGAAAGTCCCTAAACCTCCATGGCCAGGAGACGCTCCAACATCTAGACCGAGTGGATTACATAAGCGCCCGAGTACTAAATACCAGTAGGTCGGGTCTCCCACTGTGTCGTAGTCAGTTAGAAAGGGGTGTGGTCTTATCCGCACGATTCGTAGTGGGCAAAACTAGGCTGAGTTTGACCAGCTCATAAATGGGTCCGCTATCAACGTGCCCGTGCCGGGTAAGTATTGGCTGACTACTGGTCAGGCGGATAGTGAGGTCTCTTCCACTCACCTGGTTGCGTGCAATAGGGCGACAATCTGGTTGGGAGTGTACTAGACCCTGGTGATGATCCCAAAGATGTACAGTACTGATTGGTGAAGCAGGAGTTGTATACTCAGCATTTTACTCATTCATTATTCATTCACTGTCCACTTGGGCTGGTGATGCACAACTATTTATTACGTGTACCTTCGCAATGGCCAGGATTTCGGTTGGGGTGCTTGACTAACCTGAGATCAGGAGTCTACTACATTGAGTCTGACTATCTAAATTTAGGTATGGGGCTGGTTTGGATAGAAGTCCCTTGTGATGGACCCCATAGCCTGCGATACTACGTACTATCATCCCGACTTCACTCCAGCTTGGTCATTTCATTCACACTGCATATTGCATTGCATCCGCAGCATTTAGCTTTTTGGATTGCCATGTTTCTGCATTGATATGGCCGTTAGCATTCATGTCTTGCATAGCATAGCCTTGGTACAACTGATGACACTCATGGACGTACCAGTATATTTCTGCTTACTCTAATAATTCATGATCTTATCAGTGTTTCCGGTTATTCTGTTATTGTATGGTTTATGGCATTGTATTGCATACTTGGCAATTACCCTGAGCACACACTTTCACCACCCTCTAAGCTTTCTATAAGCTTATGCACGATAGATGCATGCGGGTGGCGTTAGGTTGCAGCAGCGTTGAGCTTGGAGCATGCAGCTGTCTTTTGCTGCTTTGATGTCAATATATGTATTTCCCTTTCAGCACTGTATTTAAATGTTTATATTAGTGGATATGTGATGATGATGTTGCCTTTGTGATTTGGGTAAACTTGTGGTTATGCATATTACGAGTTAAATGTACATTGGAAAATCTTTCTTGTAGGATCCCAGGATCGGAATCTGGCATATGGACGTTGGAGCCAAGAATGGAGTACTACGGAGGCTGTCGGTACCGAATTCAACGATCGAGAATTTCGTGAGATCAGTTTCTGAGTTTGGGGCGTGACAACAGGTCACTTGCCAATGCCATGGCTGACCTGTTTGGATCAAACTATTACGTGACGACCTTCATTATACACATTTAGGTGCTCCGGTTATGTTCTGTGATAATATAAGTGCCACCTATCTTGTATCTTGTAACGCCCTGAAAATCGGGGGTCGAGCATAAACTCAACTCCCGAGTTCCAGAACATCACTTATGCAACAAAATGAATGATGATTGAATGTTGACTGTATTCGTGCATTGAACATGAGTGAGATTAAGCCAAAACAGCATATCATACTCCAGAGACAGTTAAATTTGCAAGCGGAAGACTGTGATAGATAGATAAAATATATAACCTATGATGAGTCTCCAGAGTGTGATAACATTACCAGGTTAAATAAATACAAGTGCAGTTCTAAAATATACCAAATGTGAGGAAGTGGAATGTCTCTTATCCCGAGTACCATAGCCCCGTCAATACACTATCAGGTCTTCATTGACCTGCCAGAGATATACAGATAGGAGAAATCCTCCTATCATCATAGAAGTAGTCCGGCTCTGCTTCACAAGCATCGCCATCACCTGAAACTCAACAAATCTGGTTGGTGTGTACAACACCGTCCCGTAACGTGGGAGTGAGTGATCAACTCAGTGGAACAATAAAGCATAGGTTAACATGTTATCAATTCAATCAAGCAATAATGATAAAGCAGTACAAATCAAATGTTTCTAACTACTCTTGTTAAGTGCGAAAATGAAATGACATGATGCTGTATGCCCTTGCCAAACCACCCTCAAGCGACATCATCTTACGTTCGCGAATGCTTAACTCCCTCAGTGCGCCACATCTACAAAGCACATGCGGTGCGATGATGCTCATGATTACCAAGTTTTTATTAGTCCATTTCAACCAGCAATATTGGGAAACTAAGGTACCTCCCTTGTATCATTCCCAAACATGATCCATTCTAGGGTCGTCAATCCTAGCTAATCTCATACGATATTATAGTTTGAGAAGCGTAGTGAAGGCATCGCAAAGGGCTCGTCACCCGTCAGCGCGGATACAGATCTCACCATATGCGGCTCAATTGCTGGCCGTCAGCTCGAGTACAGGTCTCACCGTACTCGGCTCAATCACTAGCCGTCAGCTCGAGTACAGGTCTCACCGTACTCGGCTCCACTCATACTCTAGTTGCTGTGAAAGACTCGTCGCCAATCGCAGACCCTTGGAGTATACTCGAAGATACTACGGAGGACTCGTCGCCCGTCAGCACGAGCACAGGTCTCACCGTACTCGGCTCTCGCCGTAAGTATCGACAGCTCGAATACAGTGTCCCATACCACCATATTCGGCTCACGAGTTGGTTGCGCAATGGTCACTACGGGGAGGCACATGGCCCCAGCGTAGGCCGACAGCTCGACCACGGTGTCCCATACCACCATGCCCGGCTCATGCGTCTTAGCGGATCGAGGTACTATGGTTAAAAGGGGATTTCACTGGTAAGTTTGGTACCCTAGGTTCAAGTAGTAGCGTCCAAACAGGGTGAACATGCATAAGGCAGATCGGGTTACTTGACGAGCTCGACTAGCACGATCGCCCGTTGAGCTACACGACATGAAGTGCATAAACAACTTCGTGTGGCCTAGCCACTGCCAACAGGCAGTGCCCGACTCGAGTTCGTCGAACACATCCCACGTGGCAAATGAATCTCAGCCACGAGTTCAATCCCGTTACCGATTGCCTGGGCCATAATCATAGCCCCAAACACAATCAATTGCAGATAGATAAAGCAGTAATGGATCAGGATTCAAATCATATAATCAAAGTCTGGTATTATCCGTTTAGGGCTGCCAGGGCTGTTGCACGCACTCGTTGCTCCGCTCCCCCATCACCCATGACGGATCATACAACGTAAATATAAATTAAACATATGCATTACATAGTTAAAATCATAAAGCAGTTGAGCATGTTATGAATCACAACACAAGCATGAGTTTACACATGTTCAATTCCTAATCACACAACTATCCAAGGAGATCATACACATAGTTAAAAGAAGTTGAGAATCATATCTCAACACCCTTATACATTATGATTTGCTAACTACTACTCATTCAGACATTTCAAGAAACACTTAAACAAACATACATCAACATACATGACATATGTCGATCACATAGGCATTAGGCCAAATCCTTTCACTAGGGAGTTGCCCCAATCATAACACGCGTACACCCATGACGGATAGTCATGGCAAGCAGGAATCCAAGTTCCATATTCATTCAGTCATTTCCACAAACACTTGGGCCACACATTTTAGCATATATAGTGTATATTGGCCGTGGCGTGACTTAGGGCAAATCCTTTCGTCAAAGGGGGGTATCGCCAATACATCAATCATGAATCCATGACAATTAGTCATGGCGAGCACGAATGAGAATTCTATACTCATTCAGCCACTTTCACAAACACTCAGAATACACTATTACAACATACATGGTGCATGTTAACAAAACATGTATTAGGGCTATCCTTTAGCCAAGCAAGTATTTTATCTATGTATAATATATTACTACAGCAAATAATCATGATAAATACATATCCAAAATTTATACGTATACAGTATTTTCTAGAATACGCAATTTCAACATACATAGCATTTACAAGTGAACATGTATTACGGCGATTCCTTTGCCAAACTAGTATTTTATCCATATATAGTATAATCATACATTAAATAAACATGTCAAACATTTCTCCAAAAAAAAATACGTATACGATATTTCTACGTATACCTAGAGTATGTGAAATTCCATATTCTACAACGTTAATCGAAACAGGAAACGGAAAGCACTTTGTACATGTGCAATTGCATGCAGATCATGAATCTATCATTATCTGACATTGAAAGCGTTGAAAACCCTAACCTATACACCTAAAGTCCGCACCTTTTGTCGTAGAATCGCAATGGAATCGATAGGTTCGCTAAGCTTCCGTATTCGGCAGTTTGGCAACCTAGAGAACGAAATAGGTTAGTTATTTCACAACCTACAACAGTCTAAACCCCAAAACAGATTAGGGTTAGGGTTTCTTACCTAGAAACGACGCCGGAAACGCCGGAAAAATGTCTGGAAAGGGGCGGTGCAGCCCGTGTGGTGGCAGGGAACGACGGCAGGGAGATTCTCCCACGTCTCCCTCGCTTTCTCTCTCTTTTCACTCTCTCAATTCCAAATTCGTATGGCTGCCATGAGAGAGGGTTTAAGGTCATTATATAGTCTCAAAACTCACCGAAATAGACTCTTGTTCAAAGGTTACTGCTAATATAGGTATTTCGTCACTTTTCCAGCTCAAAAGAGAGGTTCTGGTGGCCCTGCTTGAGCCAAACGTCAGACTTAAGCTCACCACACATGGATCTACGTGGGATTACATTTTCGACTCGATCGGATTCCCAGATCGCACGTGGCGGACCACTTTCAGTTCAACGGTCAGTGGGCCACGATCCGAAATCCAAGTACATGTAAATGTTCCTGAAATTTTTCTTAATCTGAGGGTGTAATTTGGTCTGATTCTGACGGTCAGGTTGCTTAATACTGACGCGTAACCGAATGATGCCAGATCACTATTCCAGATATTTTTATTAGGATGGGAAATGTGTTTTTCACACTCCCTCGCTCCGGATCGAAACGAATGGCCGTGGGACATCGGAATCATCTGATTTTTGAGATGATTGTCAAGCCCAGAGGGGCGGTCCTAGTTCCTTAGCTTCGTGTTAATCGGACTCCCGATGTGCGGTCTAGACCTAATACGAAGTTTCGTTTCATTCCCGAGAGCAGCCGGGAAATGAGTTTGGTTCTAAACTTTAGGGTAACCTAGAGTCATAGATTTTGCAAGTTTTGGGTCTTGCAGATCGTATTTAAAGCGATCCCAACGGATTTCACGGCTAATCGAGTTTTGCACTTATTTAACTTTGTTAAATTTCTAAAGGATTTAATCCTAATTGTTTTCTGGTTGAGATGGTACTTAGGCCTTTGCAGTTTGTAGATAAAGTGATCCAAGTTTTACTACTTAGCTAGTTTAAGATAGTGTCTAGGGCGAAAGTGCTTTGAAAATTGAAAGCACAAGGTAGAGAAGGGTGGGATTTGTAAAGGAAATGGGTTCAGAAGCGATTTTAGACTGTGGGGTTCAGTTCTGACGAAATAATAAGGTGTTAGGAGCAACCCATCGCCTAAGGACATCTAATCCCAGGTTGGCAAAAATCCGGGATGCTACACATCTAATCTGGTCTTACATCAATGATTGAAGCATATCAATGTCGATCACCATTTTGTACAAGAGCAAGTTACCCAAGGACACATCAAAATCAATATATTGCCACCCAGGATCAATTGGCAGACATATTTACAAACCCTTTATCTTCACCGCGTTTCTCTTACTTATTGAGTAAGCTTCACGTGGTCGAGACCCCTCTCAGCTTGAGGGGAGGTAATAAAGCACAATTATCTCATTCTCTACATGAATGCAGAATGCATCCAAATCCCTCAAATCTCTCAAATACACATTCTCCTCTATCCGTTTCCTTCATCGGATGCATAAAAACAGATATTATAGAATCTTGTAAAGATGTACCTTATCTTACGTAGATTGCTTATCCTAAAATATAAGATCTAATAGATGTTGTAATAATATAGATCCTAAATTAGAGAATCTCAAACTCGTATGTATGTGTACGATAGTAATACAGAAAATCCAAGCAAGTTTTCCACATATTACAAACTTTGTTAGCGAGTTCGAGAGTAATTTTTTAAGTGACTAATTTTTAAACTTTGCTGGAAGGGTTGAATACCATTTATGAATAACAGTTAGCTACACAAGCACGAAAAACAAAGAAAAATTATCTTCAATAATCTAAAACAAGTAGGCGTTTACAATTGTCATTAAACAATTATTCCTTATATTAAAAGGAGGAAAAGTGTTTACAAGTAACCATATTTTTAGGAAGGTATTTGATACTCAGGCAGAGTATGACGCTTGATACACAGGCACGTGGCATATATCAACTCAAATAAAAACAAAAAATTATGCCACCTACTTCTGCCCAGTCACAATAACCAAGCGAGAACGGTTCAACAATCCTAACCTCTGACCCGGGGTGTTTGTTGAAATTTTACCATTAAATATTTTTCATTTAAAACCCTATAATAAATGTCCACCAATCTCATCTGGACGGTTGAGTTTGAATCAGTTGTATATCATGTACACTATTTGGAAGAAATTTCTACACGTCAGCATTTCATGAATACATTGCACTCTGCCAGATTATTAAAGAATCTCCTGTGATATGATGGTGACTCATCCTCCTCACACGTGGCACTGATGTGTGGCTGCCTACATCAATTTTGATTGGATGGATCATATCTCTAAAATTATGCTGATTCAACAATCATAAACATTCAATTAATGACTATTAAATAGATGATAAAAAACAAATAATGAGGGTCTAAGTTTAAAGGAAAGAAAATCAGATGATTTTCGGCATCCAAATTAAGTTGGGTAAAAAGATTGGATGGTTTGGATTGCAGTACAACTATGCCGTGTTTGAAGAGTCACCATTATTTTTAAATGGAGCAAAATTAGCTTAGAAGGTTTTTATACTTAGCTATTTTAGCTGGCTTAATAACTTTTCAGCGTGGAAGATGAGATGGGATTTGCAAAAATAACAAACAGCCAATGCTACGAATTGGCTCAAAACACAATTTAGGTCTTTCGAGAGTGTGTCCAAACGGGCCACGAAGGCTAATGCATGTGTAATCTCTTGATTTTGAGTCAGAAGAATATCCTACCACATATCAAAGAAACATCTCTATCCTGAGATTTTAAATATAGGAAAGAAGGAATGCTTTGTTTCTGATAGGGTTGTTGGGTTGTTGAAGCTTTCAACATTCAATCACTTTCAAAGGTTGCATACGTTTCATGTAAAGAATTCGCAGCATAGAAAGGTACCATGGAATAATGATAGTGGATCGTTGCGTTTGATACTCTGACGAGTGTGATGAATGATAGGCAGGTTGTATATTTGGCATATAAATAATTCATATTAATGTACAAATTATGGATCCTAGCTTAGATGTATTATTAACCAGTAAAATATGTTTCTTTGACTATGGGATCGGTGGAAATCTATTGGACGGTTAAAAATGAAAATATACAACTGTCCTACTTCAGGTAACAAGTGTTCACAAAATCAGAGGTTCTGTTATTCAACCAATCTGATTTTGGTACCGGGACTTGTGGAGCAAATGTAGTTAATTTAATTTGAAATAAGGGTATCAAGTGTCACATAGAGCAGGAGTATCATACAACTCACCTTTCCCATTGCCACCAGAGATGGTGGCTGAAGGGAGCAGATTAGGTGCGGCCCTAACTATCGGGTCAACCTTAATGTATGTACTGTACGTCTGCACTGTCCATCCGTTTTGCAATATTATTGTAGGCCGTGAGCTAAAAAACGAAGCAGATCCAAATCTCATGTGGACTATACTATAAGAAAGAGTGGTGATTGATCGGTCACCATTAAAAACTTCCTAGGGCCCAGATTAATGTTTATTGACCATCCAACCTGTTGATGGAAGCGGATTGGCTAGTGTACCACACACCACCCATCTGGCTGGTGTGGGTATGTGACTGCCATGACGAACGCTGCGGCTCCTTGAGCTTCGAGTTGTAGGAACGGTTCAAGGAGATCAAAGTCGCATGCCCCTAAATGATGTATTTATTATATCCACACAGTTCATCCGTTTTTGAAAGATCATTTCCGATTCGTATACAAAGCTTAACTGGACCACACCACAAATAGCAGTGGGACAGTGATTCTCACCGTTAAAACATTTGATGGGCTCACCATAACGTTTATTTTCCATCCAATCTGTTCATGAGGTCACACAAACTCAGGTGAAAGGGAAAAAGAAATATCATATTGATCCAAAACTTTTGTGACTCTCCAAAGGGTTTCAATGGCAGATGTTCAATGCCCCATTGTTTTTTGCAGTGTGGTCCACTTGTTCTTTAGATCTGACTTCTTTTTTTTTTTTTTTTTTTTAGTTCAAACCTTAGGACGACTTTGCCAAATGGAAAGACGTTTGTGTTATAACACAGTGACCCACAAAAACTTGATGATGTCAACACACCTTGTCAACACACTAGCAAGATTGGTGGTGTGTGGTACACCAGCCAATCTGCTTCCCCGTTGATAAGGCCACCAAAATTTGTATGAAGGAAAAAAAAAAAAAAAAACAAATATCAGCTTGTTTCAAAACTTGTGGCTTGTGAATATATTTTATGGTGACTAACCACTATTTCCTATGGTATGACCCTTTTGAGATTTGGATCTGCTCAAATGAGCTGGAAAAATGGATGGACAACACGGATATATAATGCATACGGTAAGGTAGGACTGAAAGTTGGGCAGGTTGGAATGGGTTGGGGGGTTGGTGCTCAACCTAGCCCAACCCAAAGTTCCTATACCTCAATCCTAATCCTAATCCAACCCAACGCAACCTCGGATTCGGAGTTCTCAACCCATGTCCGGCCCAAGTAGGCCTAGTCAGATTGGTTGGGTTGGCTGGGTGGATACATGTTAATATTTTCATTATTAAATTAGTTTATTATATTTCAATACACGTCTTATTTTTTGTACCTATGATTTTATTAATTATATATGTAGTTATTTATAGTAAAGAACTTAATTCTATCTAAATAAAGAAGCTAAAATATAGGACAACTATTCCTTTAAAAGTTGTGTTGTGTAGCACCCAATCTATTTGGGCAAGAGAAATCCCACGCATCTTGTTAGCTTGAGTCATCGAAAATGACGTGGACTAATGAGACCCAACGTCATTGGAATTTTCTATGCCTTCAACACAAACTATCCGTACTCAATTACAATTTATAAATAGCATATATATATCATTAGGTTAGGGTTAGGTGGGCCAACCTAGCGCTCAACCTGAGCCGAACACAAGTTTTATAGGGTTAGTGTTTGTATAGCACAAGCCCAAGACTAAACCTGATGCATTCTCCTGAGCCCAACCCCATGTCAGGTCGGTCACAGGTCAGTCAGGTTGAACCGGCCAGACTTTCAGCCCTTCGTAAAGATGAAGCCCACAGTCAAGGCCGCACCTAATCCGCCCCCATCGCGGAATAGCCTGCTGAGGTGGGTGTGATTATCGGCTTTTCTGGCATATACCTAATCCGGTTTAATGTGAGACCGTGACATATGCATACGCTCCAATGCTAGTTCACCACCATTTTGAGCATGGTGGCAAGTTGACCTCCTCGCATGCTACACCCACGTGTAGTTACCCAGACCATTCTAAATGTGGGGCACTTCACGGATGGAGTATACTTCTAAAGTTAATCTGAATGTAAATTGTACAATTAATTACAATAACAGGAATGGTTAAAAGGAAAAGGAGATTGGTCCCAATTAAAGGGAAAAATCAGATGGTTACTATGGCTTCATGGGTGTGACTTTTGGGTTATGCTCCGGCCGCTGTTGGGCTAGCGATTTGCACGGTGTGGATTGCCGCACAGCGATGTGATGCATGTCGTTGAAGAGTCACCACCATTTTTTAAATGGTACTAAACTATTGCAGGGGTATGGACCTGTCGTGAATCGTGAGCCAATGCGCATGGGATCAGCAATGTTACGGATTGAAAGTAGCGAACACCTTTGACACCCTCGCATGGTCTAACGGATGCTACGCAAGCACTTAGAAATTGGTAGCAAACTGCACCAGAAATTGACCACCGTAGACGCCACCTTTTACCCAGCGTCTTTTCAAAGCGCTTCCAAACTTTACTTTCCCAAAGTAAACTATATCTTGCCACACTATTTGCTGACAAAAATACCCTTGCATTCATGGTGGCTAAATACCTATGGCTACGGTTATACTCCGTAGCCATAAGTAGTGAATGGAAGGGTATTTTCGTTTGCAAATAGTGTGTCCGTATAGAATGGTTTACTTTGGGAAAGTAAAGTTTGGAAGTGTTTTGAAAAGACGTTGGGTAAAAGGTGGTTTTACATTGGTCAATTTCACAAACTGCGCACATAACATATAATTTGTTAGTCATTCAGTTTGTTTTCTATCTTGTCGGGCGTGCTAGAATCGATACAACAACTCGGTCCAAACTGATCAATTTTAACCCCAAGCGTAAAAAATAAGTAGATATATCCGATAAAAATATATATGACCGGATTTTGAGAAGATCGGTCACTTACTTAGCCACTTGCAGAAGTTTATAATGATCAAACGATAATCGAAGAATATGCCTCTTCCTCCGAAGATGTGTTACTTTGTGTCTTCCACAAGAAAGAACTTTCAGAATATCAGGGCAAATAAAACAAAAGGAAAAAGTCACAATCGGTCACTAGGAGCAACTATAAAAATGCAAACGCGTCTCTTGAAAGAATTGCTTGATATTGAATAAAAAACAAATGCAACATATGAGCGTAGACTTGAATTACAACTAAAGATTATGACTAAGAATTACCGTTACTCATAGGATAAGCTAAGATAAAAGATAAATTAATGGATTTAATTGATTATTTGTTGGTTGTTTTTTAAGATGATTGAGATATCTTACTTTGTTGAATTCCTCTGCTATTTCTAGATTTCTTCTAAAGCTTATTCTTCTGTATCCTTCTTCAATTACTACAACGGTTACAACAGTCTAAAAGCCTTTTTAGATTATTCTCTTCTCTATATTATTCTTTTAGTACGTTTCCCTTTACGACTATTCAACTTGTGTAAGCTTTGTTACTCTCAATCGCCTTTTATATCTTAAACAACTCAACCGTGTTTCTTATATATTGACCTCAATACTCCATCGACCATCCATTAACGTGTAGAACTACATTTACGCCGACTGTAATCCCGCAAAAAGCATGCCAAATCTTTGAAGATATTTTTATCCACTTTTTATTCCTTATGTAATGCGACATGACACCTTCCTATTGGCTTTCTCATAATAGCCAGAAATAGGGTACAACATTGCCCCTCCTTCGATGTCATCGTAAATCGTCCAGAACTGTCCAGCGAGTTGAGCTCGAAATTCTTGAATTGTGTATGTCATCGAAGTTTATTTCTAAAATTATTTCAGGACTTTGTCTTTTTAGACCCGAAATTTCAGAATATGATTTTTCCGGCCAATTTTCAGGATTCGTTTTCTTAACTTCAAATCTTTGATTTTTTTTCATTCCTCACTTGGTTTCCTTGGATATTTGGCATGTGAATTCTTCATTAATGACTTCCAAATCTCCAACTCTTCAATATCTTCTTTTGAGTTCTAAATCTATCCTTTTAAGGGCATATTCATCATAGTCTTCCGAATCATCTCGCATGACAAAAATGTATATAATTAAATCAAATTAATACTTAAATTCTAAGAAAGATAATGTAATTGAAGGGTTAAATATACAATATTTCAGTCTCAATACAACTCCGACTAGCATTTTGTTATTTCCTAGTAAAACATGTGAAAGATATTTCGAAAACAAATGAATAAATTCTATGAGCTCAAGCAGTTTTAAAAACAATCCAAATTATAGAAATCTAAAATACATTAATATTAAGTAATACTTTCTCCTAAACTCTAGCAATTGGTAAAATTCCTAATCAAGTTCAAAGAATTAATCCTGTAATTAAAAAACTCTAAACATTAAGTTTTATAGGTGCATAGTGAAGTCTAGACTTATCACAACCAAAGGTTCAGTTATATACTTTTATGATAATATTGATAATAAAAAGAGTTTAAGATAACCAAAACCTAAACCAAAACTTGCATTATAGTTCAACCTTCTACTCATCCAACTTTTGATTTTTCCATCGATGACTTTCACACTATTTCACTTTTTTTTTTTTTTTTTTCTTGACAATCCTTTCATGTAACTTTAATTGGTAGCCCTTTTCGATGACAACTATTTTTTTGTTAGGTATCACTTCTCTTTTTTTCTTTTTTTTTTCAATTCTTTTTCATTGAACATGATGGACAAGTTTTCCATATTTGGTTCCTATCATTCGTAACAATCATCAAGTTAATAATTCAATATCATACTTAAACTTTAAAATCACTTAACTTCATAGAAATTTTTAAAAAATTGAAGAATTTTAGCTCAAATTTTTAACAATTTTACTCAAATTTGAAGAATTTTCAAAAGGAAACCTACCCGCCAACCTAAAATCTACATTTTCCTAAATGTATAAACATATGCAATAAGAGAAAAAATGAGAGCAATGAAAATAACTGGGAGTAGATGAAGAGTACCTGGAAGGTGATAACAAATAGGCTAATGTGATCTTCCTATCTGAAGATGTTTTAGCAACTACACTATACCTAATAAAACAAACTAATCCTAATAAAGAAATAAATCTTAATCCTAAGAAAGCAAGGGAAAACTTGTAAGACCCGTATCCCAGTCCGTACTGTTCTGTCGACCCCCGTGATCATTTCCGACGAATTTCAGTAACCTGTGACCTATAATCGACGTTTGCGCTCGACCCTAAGTCGTATCCCGTAGATTTAAGTTGGCTTAATCCAAGACTTAAACCACTGTGATCGCACCCTTGTCGCGGTTCCAATGCAGCGTCTCGTGCGCCAATCCGACGCTTAGATCATAAGATGTTGACCATGCATTATAATGGTCATTGACCACATATTGCAGGACCCACCTACTCCATGTAGCACCAATCCCTAGGAAATCATGAGGGTGATGGATGACATCACCCTAGCTATAGCCACCCTACCTTAGCTATAGCCACCCTACCTAGCCCTTCTTACAAGCACTTATGGCTAGCCACCCTACCCCTAGCCCTTCTTACAAGCATTTATTGCTAGCCACCCTCTCTTACAAGTAATCATGGACTACCTAAACTACTCTCTCTCTCTCTCTCTTTACAACTCTGTCTCTCTCTCATTTCTCAAACCCACAATCCCAAGTAAGAGAGGTGCACATGTCCAAGCTCTTCCATGTGAGAGAAAAGTGATTTTTAGTGGCCCACTTTTCCATCCCTTTAACCTTCTTCCTAGCCATTCAAACCTCATCTCCCTCCATCAAAGTGAAGCACAAGGAGATCGGCTTTCCAACGGACCAAGAAGATCGACTGTGAGTGTTTTATAGGATAGGTTTTTCATGTTTTGATGATGGGCCAAGTGAGGCCTACCAATTGATGGTATGGATCTCACTTTGGACCCTAGGTGTGGCTGATGGCCCACCTTGATCCTCATGATCATTCCATGATGGGGCCATTCTACATGGACCCCATCATGATGTTTATTTTCCTTGCATAAATAAGGTCATCTAAACCTTTCATTTTGGTGGAGAAATGATCTCCACCGTTGATCTTTAATTTGGTGGGCCCATATGTATTGGGACCCACTTAATGTATATTTTAAATTATGCAAGGGAGGGCCCATAGTGTCGGGGTCCCTCCATCATACGTGTCCCTCTCTCCTTCTCTCTCTCTTTCCCTCTCTTTTTGTTATTCTTGTTATGTGATGACGTAATGGTGTGGTCCACTTGGATGGATCCCACCTTAATGTATGTTTTATCCATGCCATTCATCCATTTGGTGGCCCACCAGAGCAAGGCCCACTGTATACATGTGTTATGCCTAAACCGTCCAGCGTCCAGGGACACTGGACGTGGAAAGAAAATACAAATATTAGCTTGGTTTTACAAACCTTTGGGGTGAACCACTTGTGTAGGCCCCACCTTGATGTATCAATCTCATCCAAGCCGTCCATCCCATTCCCTAGATCATTTTAGGCGTTGAGCCAAAAAATGAGGTTGATCCGAGTATCTGGTGAGCCATAGCATTGAAAACAGTGATTTTCACCGTTTAAATTCATCTTAATTTTTCAACACGCCGAATGATGCCTAATATTAGACTTGATGGATGGGTTATGGACTATAGAATCCATTGGGTGGGTCGGATTCACCTGATGCGGGCCCTACCACGGAAAAACTGCGAAAAAATGCAATTTCCAAAATAAATAAATAAATTCGTGCAGCAGGCGCTGCTGCCTGCCAGAGGCGCAGGCAGCGCCTACGGCATCTGGAGGGCGGACGGCAGGGACCCACGGCCCCCAGCCGTGGGCCCCACCATGATGTGTGTATGACATCCAATCCATTCATTATGTGGGCCCTTTCCTGCAGTAGGCCCCACCCAAAAATCAGTCACATCCAAAGCTCAGGTGGCCCACATCAGAGGAAACAATGGTATTGAACGCTTGCCCTTGGAACCCTTTACTGGGCCACAGAAGTTTTGTATCAAGATGAAATTTGTTTTTCCTTTTCATCCAGGTCCGTGTGACCTTACCAACGGGTTGGATGGCTTATAAACATTATGACGGGCACCAAGTGGGACCCATAATGATATATGTGTTTTATTCCCACCATCCAGGCGGACGGTGGAGCCCATAGTGATGTATGTGTTTCATTTGCACTGTCCACTGACGGTGGACGGTGGCAACCCACCATGATTTATGTGTTCTATCCGCACCGTCCATTACACTGGACGGTGGGACCCACCCTACGTGTGTGGCCGCACCTTTATGTGTGTGTACATGTATGTGTGTATATTATATTATTTTATATTATATTATATATACCTGATGGTGGGCCCTTCGTTGAACCCACCTGTTTCATCCATGCCGTCCGTCTATATGGAATCCACCATGAGGCATGTGTTGCATCCAAGCCGTTCAACCATTTGACAGACTTGTCTTAACAGGCTTGAGACTAAAAATAATTCAGATTTAAAGTTCAAATGGACCCCACCATTTTATGTAGTGGACAATGACGTCTACCATTTAAAATTTCTAAGGGACCATTGTAGTTTCCTACTAAGCTGATAGTTGCTTCCACTTCATCTATCACTATGTTAGTTATGAACAGGTTGGGTGGGAAATATATGTTATGGTGGGCCTTAGGAATTTTAATGGTGGAAATCATTATCACCACCTATATTTAGTGTGGTCCATTTGATATACATGGTGTGGTCCTCGATGATCGGCCTCAACAATTGGAATCATCCTCGATAATCGAAATCAGCCTCGACAAATGGAATTGACATCATCAAACGGAATCAGCCTCGACCATCAAAATTGGCCTCAACAATGGAATCGGCCTCGACAAATGGAATCAGCCTCAACAATGGAATCGGCCTCGACAAATGGAATCAGCCTCAACAATGGAATCGGCCTCGACAAACGGAATCAACCTCGACCAAACAGAATCATCCTCGACAATCAGAATCGGCCTCGACAATCGGAATCGGCCTCGACCAAATGGAATCGGCCTCGATAATCGGAATCGGCCTTAACAATCAAAATCGTTCTCGAGAAACGGAATCGGCCTCATCAAACGGAATCGGCCTCAATAATGGAATCGACCTTGACAAATGGAATCGGCCTTTAACAAATGGAATCGGCTTTAACCAATTGGAGTCAGCCTCAACAATGGAATCGGCCTTGACCAAACAAAATCGGCCTCGACCAAACAGAATCAGCCTCGATAATCGTCTTAGACAATCTGACTCAGCCTCTACAATCGGAATCGGAATCGACCTCAACAATCGGAATAGGAATCGGCCTCGATAATCGGCACCAATGATCGATAATCGACACCGATAATCAGCAAGTAAACAAGGTGGGGTCCATAGAGGAACAACCGATCAACCATAATATAAGTATTGGCCCTCGGCTGGGGTGATATCAAATCCGATAACGCGAAACTATCCGTTTATGGTGAATGAGGCCCACTTATCTGGGTTAACCTACAAGAGAATTATGAAAATAGGCCTAACAAGGCCTAAGGGAAGGTCACAATGTGGACATCCAACCATCATTGCCCATCAATGTGGACATTTAACCAACATTGCTCCCAAGGAGTGGCCTACATAGGGCCAAACATATAGTGGGCCCATGGCCTCACATACAATCATGATGGGTCTCATTTACGTCACATCGGCCTTGTCATATGGGCCAACATGCATCACATCGGGCCTCGAATACACAATAGGTGGGCCTTGCACCTGGGCCTTAAATATATCATATGGGCCTCAATACTAGGCCTCATATATCAAGTGAGCCTCATTACATGAGCCTAACAATACAAATGTGTGGGCCCCGCCCATGGGCCAAAATACATCGTGATAGGCCACACCAATAGGCTTCATGTATATCAAATCAGGCCGCGCCAATGGGCCTCATGTATATCAAATGGGGCCCACCCTTATGTATTTATGAGATTCGACTTATTCATAAGTTAAGATAGATATAGATATAGTGAAAACAAATATCAGCTTAATTGGAAACTGCTGCGGCCCTTTGAAGTTTGAACGGTGGATGACACTGTCCACTATTTAAATGGTGGGGTCCACTTGAACTTTGGATCTAACTCACTCATTTTCCCATGCCATAAAATGATCCCACAAGTGGTTGGACGGTATGGATACAGCGTGTGCATCATGGTGGTCCCCACCTTCCAAACAGTGGACGGTGTAGCTAAAATACATATATCAATGTGGAGCCTGCGGGCTTGCTGCCATCAAAAGGAGCAGCAATAAAGCTATTGTACATGCAAATGACTACACTAAAAAGGCAAAGGTGGGTCTCACGTAGGGCCCACCATCATGTATATATCATATAATATAATGTATACTATATATATAATAATAATATATATAACATCACAGGTGTATCCCACACGTGGGGTGGGTCCCACCATCACATGCAATATGGTGTGGCCCATCCAATGGATGGACGACGTGAATGGGTCCCACAGACCCTGCTGACGCAAGTACTGTTGCACGTTGCAGCTCTTTTTTTTTATAAAAAAAAAAGAGCTGGGTCCCACGTGATGGGCTACCACTCATACAATAATATAATATATTTTATTATTTTATTCTTTCCTTTTTTTTCTTTTCTCTGCTAGCTAGTACACCCACTGTCAGCTCACACTTCACTATTATCCACCTCACTATCAATTGACACTTCATTGTTAGCCATACCCCACCGTCAGTACACCCTCCACTGGTAGACAGTGTGGATATGTACCACATCAAGGTGGGTCCCATATGGCCCACCTGTTTTGGATGGGTCTAATATTTGTGTTTTCTCATCATTCAGGCCCGCTAGATGGCCTGGATAAAACAGATGGACGACGTTGATAACATACATAAATCATGGTGGGCCACACTGATTAGGGTGGATAGACGGGGTGGATTAGGATAAATACATCAAGGAGGGACCCACCCACACGTGTGGGGTGGGCCACGTCCTATATGGACGGTTGGGATGACATATAAACATCACGATGTGTTCCACATGGATGGGGTCCACCGGTAGATGGCTTAGATGTAAACATCATGGTGGGCCACACATCTTATCATCATCATTACCATAAAAGAGAGAGAGAGAGAGAGAGAGAGAGAGAGAGAGAGAGAGAGAAAAGGAGAGATCGGATGGTAATGGAGGGACCCCGCCACTATGGGCCCTCCATGATCACAATACATACATAAGAATGGGTCCCATCACAAGTGGGCCTTCTAATAGAAACTCAACGGTGAATCACCCACCTTTCCTTCTTCTTCCTCCCTAGTGCTCCAAGGCTCCTAAGAAGCTCCTTCAATGGTGGAAATGATGATCTAAGGGTTGGATGGTGAGGATTGAGGGGGGTAGAAAGTGGGCCCCACCTAGCTCTCTCTTGGAGGGCTTGTACGTTTGATCTCTCCTTGGGTTGCTTAAATGAGAGAGAAATGAGAGAGAGGGGTGATGGATTGATAAGGGATGGGTGAGAGGTGATGGGGTGATGGGGAGTGATGGGTGTGTACTTTGTTGTATGAGGAAGTTGACTTTAGGTAAGGTTGTGTAAGAGATGGATGGGTTGGGTTGCTTATACTTGATTGATGGATTGATGTGACGTTTCATAGAGATCCTCTCAGAATTGCAACTTGTGGTATTTTCGTCGAACTGAATGCGGGCCCACATCTCCTGGCCCGGGTATCGGACCGGCGTGTGAGTCGCAGTCGCTAAGGTACAAGTTTCGGGTCGAGCCGACTTCGGTATGCAAGACTCGGCTTAGAATCACGCGCAAACATCGGATACAGGTCAAGGGTTGCCGGAATTTGACTGGGAGAACTGCGAAAGCCTACGAAATGATATGGTCTAGAATACGGGTCTCACAGTAGGATTATTGGCTAAGGTACAGTTCAACTCTTTAATCTTCCTCCATTTGAGAATGTGTTGTTTGTAGAGGGCCTTAAGCATAATCTCTTAAGCATTTCTCAAATCTGTGATAATAAAATAATGTAAAATTCACCAACCTAAGGTATGAAATTTCTAATGAGAACGGTTCTGTGATATTAACTGGTCACATAACATCTGAGAACTGCTATATAGTCAGTGATTCAAGCTCATCTAAGTTATCGTGTTACATGGTCCAAACCAATGAGACCGAACTATGGCATAAACGCCTAGGACATGTACACTACTGTAAGCTTTATAGACTGAGCAAAAGTGAAGTAATAAGTATTCTACCCAAGATTAAGAAATTAAATAAAGTTTGTGGCGAATGCCAGATTGGAAAACAAACTAGGAGTGCTCACAAGAAAGTGAACTCCAACACCACATCTAAACCCGTTGAACTTCTCCACATAGATCTCGTTGGACCAACCAGAACGGAAAGTCGAGGTGGTAAGAAATATATACTGGTCATAGTAGGTGATTTTACCAGGTATACATGAGTAGTTTTCATGAGGGAGAAATCTGAGACTCTCGATGAAGTGAAAAGGGTACTAAAGCGTATCCAAACTGAGAAGGAATCACATGTCACCAAAATTCGCAGTGATCATAGTTTTCAATTCGATAATAGCAGTTTTGAGAAGTTCTGTAGTGATCATGGAATATTACATGAGTATTCTGCACCCAAGGCACCTCAATAGAATGGGGTAGTTGAAAGGAAAAATCGAGTACTTCAAGAAATGACCAATGTGATGTTAAATAGTATGAAACTTCCTAAGAATCTTTGGGCTAAAGATGTGAACACGACATGTTATATCACTATGTTTATACTAGAAAGTGTAATAATAAGACCACATATGAATTATGGTTCAATAAGAAGCCTATTGTTAAATAATTTCGAGTTTTGGCAGTAAGTGTTACATTTTACGTGACCGGAAAAATCTAGGAAAATTTGACACTAAGAGTGACGAGGGTATTTTCCTATGATATTCGCTAAATAATCGAGCGTATCGAGTTTTCAACAAAAGGACTGGTGTTATTCAAGAATCCATTAATGTGGTTATAGATGATCACTTGAATACACCTGTCGCAAGTTCAGAAGATAATGAAATCTCTTTTTTTGATAAACCAGACTCTTCATCTAGTCAAAATCACCCTGAACTGCGGTCAGTTAAAGACCATGTGCCATTGTGTAGGACATGTTGGTATCTCCCCAAGGGATGGAGTTTTCCCCTCTTGAGCACGATGGATGCTTGGGATTGATGCATGGGTGATTGTGTGATTCATGCATATAACATTGTATAACATGTGGATATTCGCCCTTTGCTTTATCAGGACCATAGCCTCCACAAGTTTATTCGTGGATGACCCTGTATGGACACTGGAAATGATACTTGAGCATTTGGGGTGCATAGAATATCCTTGGGTGAAAGCCCCTAAACCTTCACAGTATTGTGGAGACGCCTCAACGCCGAGACCGAGTGGAAATCATGAGCACCCGAGTGCCTTATACCATTAGGCCGCGACTCCCACTGTTGTGAGGTCGGTTGAAATGGGGTTTGGCCTTACCCACCTGAGTGAGGGGGCATAGCTAGGCTGAGTCTGACCAGCTCGTAAATGGGTCTACTACCGTCGAGCCTCGTTGGTGATTGGCTGTCCACGGGTAGGTAGTGAGGTCTCTTACGCTCGTTTGACTGTGCAGGTCTTGGACAGCGGTAGTCATCCCGTAGTGTATTTAACCCCGATGGATTCCTTATGATGGAACTGTACTTTATATGTGGATTGGATATGAGGACTGACATTACTTTGCATTTCATTGAATCGGCTATATAAGCCTTATATTGCATCGCCTTGGCATGGCGTCCAGCACTCATGTATTTCATTGCATAGCCTTGGTACGACTTCCTGCATTTGTAGCTTAGACTCGTTATGGCTATTAGCTTCGACATTGTTCATGTTCCCTTCTGCATGCCCATATATTCTTCTGTGCACCATTGTCACACACATTCACCATCCTCTAAGTTTTTTATAAGCTTATGCACGATTGATGCATGCAGGAGATCCTAGGTCGTTGCAGTAGCGGTGGAGCATTGGATTAGCACGAATTGAGGACCTGTTACAGACCTTTCCTTTCCCTTCTTTCATTATGTGTTTCCTTCTAAGCCTTTGTACCTGAAAGGTTTTAATTCTTAGTGAATTTTGCAATATGTTTCCTGTGGTTATATTCATGAGATTTACTTGCTATGATCTTGGGTATGCTCGATTGAATCGGATTTATGATATAGAAATCCACCTCGTATGATCCCAGGATCAGAACCTATCTCATGAGCCGAGAATGGGGTACTACAGAAGCTGTTGCGATTGGAACCGGCTACCGGGTTCCTTGTGAGTCCGGTCACCGAGTCCGAGGCGTGACACCTATGGCCTATCGTGTTCTTTTTTACAAAACAGTTGTCATGTAGAAGGAGTTTTCGAAGTTCTAAGGGTTCAGATGAGTGGCAGAGGTCTGCTTTTTGCTGGATCTGGTGACTGTTGATTGAGCCCGATGGTTTTTTTTTTTCTTTGTTTTTTCTCTCGAGAGATGCTGGGAACCCTTTTTATCTTACCCATTTGGATTTTTGATGTCTTTGGGTCGGCCAAATACAGCTTCACTAGAGTCGCACGCGACCAAGGTTTTCCGGTAACTCATACAATTGATTGGTATCAGATTTAATCAAGTTGCATGCTCATCAATCTGATCCATTAATCACTTTTGAGTCTTGCTAAAGACATTATTCATATGATAAATCTTTAATCACTTTTGAATCTTGCTAAAGATATTATGCATATTATAAATCTGGATTTTTAAGACATTTTGGATTTGTTGGAGGTGGTTTTATCAGAATAATACACGTTCCAGACTTTTGGGTGGTCCAAGAAGTTTTGGCCGCGATCAGATAAGTTAGATTCTTGATTTGCCAATCTGGTCCTTAATGATTCATGGGTCAATAAGAGGATATTTTATTGAAGCCAAGTTGAAACTCAAAGAGTAGTTTATTCTCGTTTTGCACAACGTGTACATGGTATTATAAATTTCCTATAATAGTAATATTTACAACATAAATATTAGAGTTTTACTATAATTATTTATTTCTTAAATAACAATAACCTTATATTTTGAGCTAGAGAATTAAAATATGAACAAGTACAATAACTAGTTTGTAGGACATATTTTTCTTTACAATTCATATCATGGTAAACATTAAATCAAAGGAAAACAGTAAACTACTGTGAATATATTCGTTGTAACGAAAGAAGCCAAAGACATTTTTAAATATAAATCAATTTGGAAGTACCAGTGACCTTCCCTCGTTACAACTGCAATTACTATCATGACCTTTTATCCTACTATAAGTTGATTAGTTAATCACTCGTTGTGGAGATTACAACAACAGAATGCATTGTGGAAATGGAACCGGAAGGCAAAGAGCTGGAACGGGTTTGAGCCATCGAATTTGCAATCGGCTACGCCGACTACTCGCTTCTCCTTCTTCCCTCCAAACACTGTCAAGCATTTTCCAGTGCTCCGAGAACGCCAGAAGCGGAACATCCGGTGGTTCAGTTTTTTGGGAGGATTGAAAGACTTCCAATCGGCCTGGGCCAAGCTTGATAGTGAGCTCAATGAGCGAAGGCCCACCTTCCCATCATCGTCCACGCTCAGGTAGCTTTGGCCCTTGGAACATTTGTCCATGTAATTTCTAAATCTGCAACATATAGGGCATTTAGGCAATTGTGACTACGAAGGATAATTCCAGATATATTCTACATGTGCAGACTATGGTTTGGTGTCTAGACCGCTGATCTGAAGAGTCCACTTTGGATTACCTATACCCCAAAAAAAATGTCATTGATGGTATAATCCCAATCCTTGGATTGATGGTACCGAAATTAATGGTTCATAGAGAAATACAGCCCGTCCATATTCCATATTCAATGGAGAAAAGGCAAACGAGCGAGTGGCTAGTTTCTTCTAATCTATGAGATTTGGGGTATGGTCTAATCTCAACTGGTCCCATCATTTCAACAATTTAGATGCAAAACTATGGGTCCCACTTCTACAAATCAGGGCATAGATTCATTCCCATCAGCAGTAATTCCATTTGATGTGTCATATGCATGGATTGACCACTCAGCCGAGTCAGATACGAGTCACTGAGTCAATTCAGACTCGGTAGTCTGATCAGTACAGCAGCAACAATCACTATTGAGAATCGATAGTGACTCAGCATAACTCACCTGAGTCACCCCCTACTTGGCCAAGTCGCAACTTGACTCAACAAGACGGAACAAGTAGGTCCAAGTGGCCGAATTTTTATTTAAATAAGCCTTATTAGGGTGATAGAATGGTGTAGAACTCACGCACATGCAAACCCACCAAAAAATATTTGTATTTTGAAAATCTCCGAAACGCCCATATTTTATGGGCATGCATTGCATGTCCATGAGGTCACGACGAACAAATCCTGACGATGATGTTGGTGGTCACTTGTGATAAATGATAAAATTGAAATAGAAGTACCTATGGTGGCCGGAAGCTGAACCTGATGTCGACTCCCAACCAAAGTAGGCATTGTACTTGTCTGATGTTCCACCTTTGATATCTGGCACCGAATAAACGCCTCGGTCATCAGCTTTCACAAAGTCCGATTGTAATGCGCCGGCAATAAGCGAGTCGTCCCATGCCGTCATGTGTGGGTAGGCTTCGCTGGCTGGGCATTGGCTCACGTCGCAGCCTGAGCATTGGCTACACAGTTGCTTGCTCTTCAAATGCAAGTCTTTTGCAAATGCCGTGCAACCTTGAGCCATCACCAAAGCCACCAATACAACAAAGAGACTGACTCTAGCCATGCTCTCTCTCTCTCTCTCTCTCTCTCTCTCTCTCTCTCTCTCTCTCTCTCTCCACTGAGGCCACAACCTTCGGTTTATGTGATTTATATTGTGTGTTTCCCTTGATCATGTCGTCTCTTTTGTTTTTCAATGTATCATGCATTTTAACTCAACAATGTTAGAGAGAACCGTACGTTATAGTGCTCCTAGTTCCATTGGTTCAATTGAACGGTTCAGTTTATTAATCGGAACTGTTAATTAAGTTTGCAACACATTTCATGGGTGGCCATGAAAAACCACACTGATCAGATGATCCAATCCATCATTGATTTGGCATTTTTCTCTATAGCCGTTCTTTTCCTAAGCCATGGATGGGACGGTTAGGATTGCCTAATGAAGGTGTTTCTTTACAATCATAAGCAATCTATGTTGGTCCCTAACAGTTAAATAGATCAAATTCCGGTTTAGAGCTATTTTATGTAAATGATCTTGATCGTTAATATTTAAGGTCACTGATCAAAAGTTAAAATTTGTTAGATTAATGCCATGTTTTCATGGTAGCCCATGAAACACGTATTCGACCTAATAAACAGTCCAGATAAATGGAATGGACCAAGTGTCCGAACCTAACCAGTAACACTAAAACTTATATATGGAGCATTTCACATACTGTTAAGGTGCCACAGCTTCGATTTTATTTATTTTTTCAATGAAGCCGCCCTTGATTCTTTGGCTCGAAGCTTCATTTGCGTGGATTATTCGTGATTAGGTATTGATTGGGCCCACTTGGATATGTGGATTGTCCATCTGATTGGCCAATGGAAGACCGCTACGGGAAGAGATGATCATATCAATAGCAATTAATATAGACTCCCATTGATGCTATGGCCACCCTGCTTGATGGTCATGACTGTCTGATCATTTGACCATGCAGCCACTTAGGCCATAAAACAATCAATGCTAAAAGAGGAAATTGGACACGGATTTCATACTAAGTGGCATGCTGAGTAAAATTTGTGGGTCCACTATGATGTATGTGTCTTATCCACGTTATATATATTTTTAGATCATTTTAAGGTATGAGACTAAAATTGAAACTTATACAAAGCTAAAGTGGACTACACAGGAGAAAGTAGTGAAGATAATAATGTGGAACGTTGAAATCTTCCTAAGGCCTACAGTGATGTTGTTTGTTTGTCATCTATGTTGGACGTAGGCCTATGGGGCCCACTGGTGACCAATCACTAGTGGGTATGTCTCATGCTTTTAGGTCTCCTTTGGCCTCCTCTTTTCAGTTAGATTTCAAATTCAACTTTGAATTTGATTTTTGATGGAAGATGGAGATATGACCGGATGATATGGTCTCATCCAAACTCTCATCCCTTTCTATATAAAGGACGAGACTCTCTCTCGTAAGATGAATCATTAGAAATATCGTGAGTATACAGAGATATATAACGTGCACTATAATTTGTCCATTTTGGCTTGTCCTTGGGACAATCTAATCCATAGATCGTGATTCGAGGCCATCTATACCGTAGGATCAGAGGTGTGAAGAGATCCATCTGCTCCAGTAGTAGATAGGCAGGCCGTTAGAGCATTAATCTTCTACTTTGTAAGGGTTCCAAAACTCATGTAAACCGTCAGATCTTAAGAGCTCACCTTCCGTGCTTCCTAACAATCTAAATTGTTGATTAAGTCACACATATGGATGAAGGAAAAACACTATTACCATGATCCAAAACTTTCATAATCCCAAGGAAGTTTTCACCCATCTGCGTTTAATTCCCACTCTCTATAATGTGGTCCACTTGAGTGATGGATATCCTCGTGCCCAAAATGAGCTGGAAAAATGGATGGACAGCCTGGATAAGACACATACATCACAGTGGTCCCCACAGAGTTTATTTAATGCGCTGCTAGGTGTGACTCAGCACGCAATCGAGGAAATCAAACTTCTCTACTAGCTTAGATTTTAACAACTAGAAGTTGTCTCCTTTGGCATTTTGTGAGGGGACACCTTATATACAACTGTCTTTAATAATTTTTTAATGGAATGCATAAGTTTGTTGTTCACAGATAAACAACTTCAGATTATATTATTGGAATTTTTTGTTAATAAGATTCTGTGATATGACGTTTAAGCTCTTTATTACTGACTTGGGAAATTCTCCATTGTGCACTCAGTTTACACATGTGGGTCCCATGGTTTGGTGATCTAAACCAGTGAGCTTGTGGGCCTATCATGTTTGGACCATGCCCAAACAATGTCCTCAATCAGATGACTCTAGCCTTTGCCAATTGTTGGCAAACAAATACATGCTCCGACAATTCATATTCAATGAAAAAGGAGGCAGAGTTTGGTTGGCTAGGATCTACAAATTTAGAAAGATATGTTTGGGGCACCATCAAATCAGTGGCTTGGATAATCCTACCAAGGGGCCTGAAGGAAAGAACTTCATGCGCTGTGTGGAAGTTCCTTGTTGGTGCTGTGAGATATATATTAAAAGATTTCCATAACGATGCTGTTAGTGTCAGGGAAGCATATTCACGGGAGTGGATTGCCTGTCACCTGGGCACAGAGATATACCTGTGCTCGGGGTTGTGTGGAGCCCACAAAGTTCCGTGATGCATCTACACTGTCCGTCTGTTTTGAAAGACCACAGTATTATATGAATATAAAAATTAGGCGGATCGAAAACTCACGTGGGCCACGCCAACGAAACAGTGGGAATAGAAAAGTCCACCATTGAAACCTTCTTGGATCTGACCATGATGTTCATATGTCATCCAAACCGTTCTGTTCATCCCCATTATCTCCATTCCTCATGAGAACTCTCTCTCAAAACCCTAGCCCTCTGTCACTCTCAGTACTTGATTCCTCTCTCTCTCTCTCAAAACCCTAGTCATCCCTCTCTCTATCTCCTTGGCCCTCTGCTGCAGTTCGGTCTTCCGTTGCTCGTAAATCTCGGATTCTCAGGTATGATGTAAGGTTTTTCCCTTCTCACTGTTGCTTTCTGCAATTTGGAATACCTAATTAGGGATATGCATTGTCGAATCCCTAATTAGGGTTTATGTGCATCCAATCCCTCATGTAAGAAATACTCTCATGCATTACAATTGCATCCTTGGATAATGATCTATGGTGGTTTGCTGAGCCCACATGTGGCCATGTATGAAAACATGGTCACATGCATGGGAAATCTGAGCTGTGCATCAGGTTGGCCCATCGATTTTTCAAGTGGGCTGCATATCTGGAGATGATGGGTGGTTTATAAAATTCCCAATGGTCCACATGCAACGTACGCATGTTACCTACTCCATGTCTGGGCTGGCCTAATTTTTGGGCCACGGATCTGCATGGTGGAGCCACCTGATGCACAGCTCGGGTTCCATATATGTGCAACTGCACATTTGACCTGTGTGTGGTCTCTAAGCAATACACTAATGTGATGGCAGGATTGCTCAACCAATCTGAATTTCAAACTACATCTTCTCGATGGCAGGTTGCACGATTCAGTTAGTGTTGAGTTAATGTATGCCATGCGGACACACTTTGAATGCCTGCATATCTAGTGTTGTACCTTGCTAGAGTACTATGAAATGGAAGGTATGCATTACAAAATGCAACTACATTGTTTCCAGTTGGATTTTGGAAGAAAATGTAGCTACCATGTGATGGATACATGAGATGTATGAAGAAAATATCATTAACTTTTGTAATTTCTTCTTAATTGAATTGAATATTGCAATTCAATTCTCTTGTGCATCCGAAGATGGCTAATATAATTTTAGATCTTATTGTGAGACATTTTAAACTAATATCTTGTGGACTAGGGTCTTTCAATGTTCCTAGTAAGTGTTTAGAGTGTATCATGATCTTTGGTCTCAATGTTGATAAAAGCATGATATAATGATCCAATGAATGTGTAGATTTTGTTGATTTAATCATAATCTTTCACGAATTCCTTGAAGAGTATCTGCTTATCTCTGTCCTACGATGATGGGTTTTTCTTGTCATGATGGTAGTAGATGTATATGATTATTACTTAAAATAGGATGCGCATATTCATGGCATTAGGTTTTATTGTGCAAACATAGAAACATGACATGGCATCTATAAAGGTAAATAGACTTGTCGGTGCCGTAATTATTCTTAACTAGGAAAAAATTGTCTTTTGATGATATTTTGTGTATCATATGAATATATAATCAACTCAACATAATACAATATGCTCTTTTTGTCAGGTTTGTTTCAAGAGACCGGGATTCGATCACTTACATTGCTTGTTGTAAATTAATTATAAGAAACTAGCCTTCATTATGTCTTGGTGACTGATTGCTGGTAACCCACATGAGCCATCTCGGTTACCGTTCGTGGTGGAGGAAAGTGACTCTGTAACATGAGTTGAAGCCATTTTTCTTCTGCTTTAGTTTACACTTGGTTTATTCTCCCAGCCGAGCTTTTCAGAATTTGGATGCAAGTGTCATCTAAAACGCATCTGGGTATACTAAAATCGAATTGTTGTGTTCTTTCATGATGTTTGAATGCAGCTGCTCATGGACAAATGCTATCACAAAAAATACCAAAATACCGAGAAAAGAATATTTTGGGATAGTCCACATCCAAACCACAAGTGTTTGGACTTTTCTCGGAAAGTCTAATATTGTTAGTTAGTCTGGCCACAAGCCAAGTACAAATCCAATACCATTAAATAAGTCAGGTGGGCCACATCCAAGCATCACACATGATTCAATTAGTAATCAGGACACAAAAACACATGACAAACCAGAGTCCCAGTGGGCAGCTAAAGCTAGGCCCAGTTGGCCTTAGCTGGGCACTAGTCTGGTAAGCCTAAGCCCTGGCATGTCCTTTGCGCTGACCAGGCTGAAAAGGCTCTGCTTTCAGGCTCTGCCTGTAGGCCTTGTAGCATTGCTAGGAAAATATTAAATATCAAAAGTCCTGAAATTAGTGCAATCTAATAAATTTTTTCTTTTACCCTTACCTGAGTCAGAGTCCCATCTTATAACTGGTTGAGTCACTGAAACACGACTCAGATCCGAGTGTCTTCAAACCACACATATGGAGTGTCTTTAAATCACACACATATGGTGGATGGAAACAGATTGCAAATGTCTTTAAACCGCACACATATGGAGTGTCTTTAAACCACACCTTTTCTAATCTCGCGAGCGATGCATTGTGTACCCTTTTAAATACTCTGGCTTTTTTTTGTGTAGGCTCTCAAGCCCTCATCCAGTATCACTCATGTCAGAATGTTGTTCAAGCAAGAAATGCTTTGCTAATGCCTAGCCCAAGATCCGAACAGGCACATATGTGATGTTAATGCACATATAGGGTATAGCTAAGATTCTAGATATATCATTCTTAGCCATTCATGCGGAGACTCTACCAATCAAGACGGTGAATCGGAAATGCATATCTGGACTTCAAGCACTAGCTGATGTTGCTGCTGCATTAATGTCCATTTTTTATATGAAATCAGTCAGTGAAGTTCAATCTCTTCAATATGCATGTTTACACTTGTGAAAATGCAAGTCCTTGGAACTTTTCTCTCATGGACTTTGTTTCAAAAATTCATGGGCATAGCAGCTAGAGTTGAATCCATGTTCATCGATTCTTGTGCTCCTAAACCTACTTTCAACCCTCAGGTATTGCTAATCATTTTATTAAAACTGTGTTTCTTCTCACATATAAACATGTGTTGTCAATGACTGTGATGTACTGGAACAAATCAACTTCTTAATTTTCTTTCTTACAATTTCAATTTTTTTCTGTTACCCTTCTTATTATGCATCAGATCGGGCAGGTTCATATCCTTCTAAACCAATATCCTAAAGATTGCTTGCTTCCCATGGGAATCACTTCAGAGATTGTGGCAGAGCAGTACAAAAGTTTCACGCTTCTATCAAGATAAAGCCGCTGTGAGTTTCCACTCTTCTTCTATTTGAAGCAAATGCCTCGATTTTTTCTTTTAAGGATAATTGAGTCTTCGTGGTTCAAACATAATCTTTTATTGTTCTTTGGAATGTTAAGGGTTGTTAGACTACTTTAAGCCTTTGGATAGGTGAGGCACGTTTCTTTTTGTGGTGCCCACCCGAATGAAATATACATCTTATTTTCCTCATCAATAAAGATACAGATGGTGTGCTCCCACCCTTCTGGGAAAAAAGTTTAAGACAGAAAAAAAAAAAAAAGACTACTTTTAAGCCTCTTATGTATGCTTTTATTTATTTTTCTTACAGCTTTTATCTCATAAAGAGGTTGCTGAGGCCACTACTGCAGGAAAATTCAATGATGAGATTGTCTCTGTACACACAAAGATTTGGATGCAATGGTTTTCTTATTGGAAACGTGATTTATAAACATCCAAAGCTCCAGAACAAAGATGGATATTGGGACTTCCTTGCAGGCCATTGATCATAAAAGTGGCAGTGAAAGATTGGTTATAGTTTTAGCTGATGAAGGAATTCAGCCTGATACATCTATGCTTGAACCTTCATTCAAAGATGGTGGAACTGCCACTGCAGGTACGATGACTCCATTCATTCACAAGAGTCATTTCTTTGTTTTAGCTGACTATCTTTTTCAATCAATTTATTCTAGTCAAGCTAGTAATGGTGCTGCAATTGTCCTGCTCATGAAACGAGAAGTTACACTGCAGAGATGTTTGCCAATACTGGGAACATTCAGGTACCCTATACTAATGACTTATGAGAGGAATCATCGAATCATGAATACAACAAACACGAAGTTTCCTGATGTGCTCATACCCTACAGATGGGACCCATGATTTGGTTTTCCAAACTGTTGATGTGATGGGCCTCACACAGGATGTCTCATCATCATCATCTAAGCCTTATTCTGAATGTTTCAATATAAACTGTTTGTACTCACAAAGTTTTATTAGAAAACCCAAATTTCTGATAGCTTCTGGGAATCCATATGATTGCCCTAATTGGATTTCTCTTTACCAGCATGAACCGGGTGGAAGATATCATTTTGTATTCCTTACGATTGTCCTCGTCCATTATTAAGGTCTGGACAATGTAAGGATGGTACTTTTATTATGTATTTGTTATAGTTTCACCCGAAGCCTTTATAGTAACAGCACTTCTTTCTTTTCTCTCTCTTTTAAGTGTATTTTCAGTGTTGTTTCCTACTGGTTATAGGAGATTTGATGACTTCACGAGTCTAGTGGCGCGTTTAAGTACTTATATACTAAATTATTTACATTGGTTTCCCTAAATTTCTCCCAATTGTTGCGAGTCCTCAGAACTCCCATTGGTACAACTTGAATTTAACCTATTGTAGCTCGAACCTGAATTTAGCCGATCTTAGCTGTAGTACAGACCATATAACATTCTTTGGATATTTACTGGGATCCGCCTCCATTGGTTTTTGATTAGGATACAAACGCTGGTTTCCATAGTTGAGATGCTTCTTTGTACCTCTTAGGGTGCATTGTAATTATTTGTCTTATAAAGTGAAACTTATTTATTTATTTTGATCTGTTACATAGTGGAACCAATCAAACTGTAATTTCCTTCGTATTCATAATATTGAGGGTCTGAGCTCCCTTTCATTACTTTCAAGTAGAACTTGAAAAGAAGGCATCTGAATCCAAAGGCTATACTCATCATAAAACCCTTGGAAATATCAGCAGTTTTTGTCATTTTTTCTTGATTAAACTGAATGTTCTCAAGCCCTCATCCAGTATCAGTCACATCAAAATACCAAATTATAAGGCTTACCATGATGGAATATTAGGACCTTTCTTTATCTTATTATATCATTATATCTTTAGGTTGATTGATAAATTGAAGTTCTTTGAATTGTTTCAATTTGTTTGGCCATTAACAGTTGATCACAGAAAGATCTAATTCAGCTGTGAAGATATGAATTAGTTTCCTGGTAGTCAGGCAAATGACAGTAAAGGTTTTAGCGGCGGTTTTGCGGGACGCCCCTAAATCGATAGTTTTTACTGCACTAGCGGAAAATGGAAAAAGTTACGGGTAAATAAGTAGTTATAGCTACGGTTATAATCTATAGTACCTCCGTAGCCATAGATTTTTAAAGATATAGATATGGATTTGATCCGTAGCAATAGAATCTATGGATACCGATAATCCATAACCTTTTGGATATAGTTGCACCTAATAATGCATAGCTTTTAAAGCAAGGTTTTTTTTTTTTTTTTTTTTTTTTTTTTTATAGTTATTTTTTAAGAGTAAGCATGGTGAAATAAATGACCACCTGCTTTGCATATAAACTCCATAATGCACAGAAATTGCTTGATAGTTACTAAAGGCATATATGTTCCATGAAATTAATGATCGCATTTAATTTGAAATTCCTTGAAATCATTTAATTTTAAAGGAAACCAACTTACTTCATGACCTGTCTGCCATTTGATTGAACCACTTTGCAGGCAACACCATTTGATGAAAATTTGAAGATCTTAGTACATTGAAAAGAGTGAATTTATATCCAATTGCCACATTAATAAAACTTGCAGTGATTATTATTCTGTAACAATTTCCAAATGATTGGAAATTTAATGCATCGGTACACTTTGGAGCCCCAAGCAAGAAAAATCCAGAGTAGTACTTGTCCTAATATTACCATGATTGGAACCCCATGGTTTGATTGCATTGAGATCTATGGCTATGTCCTCGCATGGCAAATGGTAATGAGATCAACATCACATGATTCCCAAAGCTCAGATAGATGATCTGGTTAAGCCCCAGAACCTACCGACACATGTTAATGGAATTCATGAATAGTTATAAATAGGACAAACATCAAGATATATTTATCTTCCCACCTTGTGAAAATTCAGAAAGCAAGTCACATTTAGTTGTGGAAGTAGTCGCAAGTATTGCACTTCACCCAATTCCATGTATGTTAGAATTGTGAGCATGACCTAGTTCCACCAATGCACCATCTCAATTAAATGTACAACAAGTAATCTCATAATGAGTGACGAGAATGGCTTGCAAGAAGTGAAAAAACATAAGTCAGACATTTTCTTAACATTTTCTCTGGTAATCAGACACACCAACTACTGATGGCTAATTGAGAAGACACCACAAAATCTCAACTGGCTGTACTAAATCATTTAATCATGTTAAGCATTTGAAAGCAGCTTCATGGAGATGGTGCATTTTAAATGTAATGGGATATTTGCAAGTAGGTGTCCTTCTCAAGTACAACAGAAATAACTTCAATGGGTTATTTTTTTCCAAAAAATTTGAATTTACAAAGGAGATGCACAAACTTGCACCAACAATCAAGGGATCAACTTATAAACAAACTTGCAAGGAACTATGGCTAGCTTGCAAGGAACTATGGCTTTAACTTCAGCTCCAGGTCACAGTATCACCAGCAAGCTTGCAAGGAACTATGGCTTTAACTTCAGCTCCAGGTCACAGTATCACCAGCAAGCTTGCAAGGAACTATGGCTAGCTGCACAAAGATGAACTCAATTAAGAGCTAAAGCTTTTCAACCTCTCATTATGTGGGCATGGTCGTGTGAGATTAGATGAACTCAATTAAGAGCCCTACTCCACTGTACCCAACTAGTTGCAGAGGGTATCTTTGTCATTTGATACAGATTCTTCTAATGCCTCCTGAAGTAGGGAAAACGGAGGGAAGATCTGCAATTGAAAAAACAGGTATCTAACTGTTTTGTAACAGGGTAGAGGTAGACCCTGAACTGAATAAAACATAATAGAAGATAAGCATGGGTGCATAAATGTGATTTTCGATATCTATATATATATATATATATATATATATATATATATAATATATATATCGACTTAATTGGACATGTCCACGTATTTAGCTCCTTTTTCCATTCTTAAAACTAGCTTTTGGGTCATGCCTAGTTGGTTGAGCCCAAGCTAATTACAATTAAATGGGTTGGTTGGGCATGGACTTGGCAAATTCTGAAGGGGTCAGCTTGGGCCATATTGTAATGGGCTGTGGCTCGGTTGCAGTCTAAGACCAATGCACGTCATTGCTAAAATTCAGGACCCAGTTTGGTGGTCCAACAAGCCACTTCCTCTAGGGGTCTGTTTGGGTAAAAATCAGGATTAAGCCTAATCATGATTCTAGCAAACTCCTCTTTACATCATACTTACAGCCATGTTCAGGTTCATCTAGAACTTTGGAAAATGTAATGAAAAAGTGCTGCTTAAGCATGGAGAATTTGACATAAAGGGCATGGGTCTGAAAGACTTCAAATCCTGTTTTTAAGTGTCTTGATCCTCAAATGATGGGCCCATGCAAACACGGAACCAGATTTCCATCACTCAAACTCCCTTCTGGTGGCCGCTGAGAGCTCTCCGGCAGCTCCTTCACCAGCCGATTCCTATCAATCCCCAAAACCATAACCCTAGACTTACCACTCACTCCAAAATCCTCCAACTCAACCCCTCCATTCCCCTCTGCGATAGCTCTCAGTGCAATCTCAACAGCCGAGATCAGACCGGCCTCCCCACCAAGCTCAAGGAGCACCGCCTTACTCTAACGTCTATTTAGCGTACTTTTTATTATTTCCTGTGAATGGCCAGAAGTTTTCAGCCGAGCAGATTAGGTGGCCCCCACCTCTCGGAAGACAATATGGCCTTTACTGTGGGGCCCACCTCAATGTATCTATTCTATATCCATTACATTTTTCTGTTTCTCCCCATCATTTTAGGGCATGGCCAAAAGATGAAGTAGATCCAAATCTCAGGTGGACCATACTATAGGAATCAGTTATGATTGAACACTCCACCATTAAAAACTTCCTAGGGCCCACGTAATGTTTATTTTCCATCCAAACTGCTGATGAGTTCACACAAACATGGATGAAGGGGAGAAAAGAGTTATTAGCCTAATCAAAAACTTATGTGGCCAATAAGAAGTTTTTAATGGTCAATCACCACTGCTCCATGTGAAATGATCCACTTCAGATATGGATTTGCTTCTTGTTAGGCTCATGCCTTAAAATGATCTAGCAAATTAAACGGATAGACCAGTCAAGTCACCATCCCCTATTAAGTGTATTTCATTATTTTATCAATTATAAAAAATTAAAAATTAAAAATTTAAAAAAAAAAAAAAAAAAAAAAAAAAAAAAACACACACACACACAAACTCTCAGAACTTAAAGGGATCACGTGAGTAAGTGACATGCTATTTCTTTTAAAAAACTGTTTATCTCTATCCTTTTATTCATACAAATATCTCTATCTTAAATATCCACTACCTTAAGGTTAGGATTGTAGATTAAAATATTTAGAGCCCTAGCCACTGACTAAAAAGCTGGGCCATGATGTGAATGTATTGGCCTAGAATCATTCATACCATATGTTCTGTGGCTTTGTGCATCCGTCTGGATGGTTATATTCTCATGCAACACATTAAATATTTGTTTCAGCTCATGCTAAGTAAGAAATCTGATCTCTTTTCTTTCTCTGCCAAAGAAGACACTACAACAAAACTGACCTTTACCGGCGGTTTTAAAATGACGGTGCTGTAGCATTATAACAGGAGAAAAAAATAATAATAATAATAATAAAATAAGAAATAAGTATGATTTTTCATCTTCAGATGAGAATAGAACATGCCTTTGGCCATCACCATCACTGTGAACGTTGTATCCAAGCAAGCTATCCTCATCACCATCACAGGCCTGCAAATTGCAGCACCATGAATGAATGTTGTATCCAAGATAACTTGTAGAATGAATTCACGAAACAGATAGGTTGCCATCCTTTGTTGCCTGATGCCATTTGCAAGCTGCAACTCACCTACTGTAAAGCAGCATACACACCACCAATCTGGACTGTCCAAAACATGGGCCACGTTGTTCTTGAAATGTTGCAACTCATCCACTGTTTGTGTGGCATTCAAGATACCAATCTGGACCATCCACATAATGGGCTCCTTTGTTGGCGAAGCAGTCTAAAATCACAATAATGGTCACAAATTGGACAGAACAATCCAACTGGGGGGGGGGGGGGGGGGGGGGGGGGGGGGGGGTGTTTGGAACATGTTCCATCCACATGGAGCGAACGACTTGGACAGTCTGGAATCTGGATTGGCATGCCTGTATGCTGTGGATGAAATGAGGAAGCAACCTATCAGGGTGTGGTTTGCCAGGTTTAAGCTTTTCCCATAACAAAAACACCAACTAGATCTCAAGGCTTTTTAAAAATAAAAATAAAATTAAAAAAAAAAAAATATTAATGCGAAAATGTTGTGCATCAATGGCATTGAAACAAAGGAACTGTCCAATTATCAGTAAAACCCTTTGGTAGTTGGGGTAAATTTCAATGCACTATCAAATTGAATTGCAAACATTGGTATAATAAAATGGAAATAACCAAACTGCAATTTCCTCCCTTAGCAGGCAGGCAGGCATATGGATGGAATGGACACCATATTTCAATTGCATTACTTTCAAGTGGTACCTCAAACTATCATAACCGTAAATTGAGAATACTTCCCCTTGAGTACGAGGAAACTTTCGTCATTTCTAGCTGATTATACTGAATGCATTCAATTTAATTCGCATGTGAAAAAGGTATTACAACACATATTTCGGGTCCTTACTCATGCCTCAGTGGTAGACTCTTTGGAGTTTCAACATGAGGTCATGGGTTCGAGTACCCAGTGTGGTATAAAAAAGCCACTGTGGAATGTGAGTGTGTGGGGCTGTGAGTGCATGTAAAAAAAAAAAAAAAAGTTGCATGTGCATACATATGCATCTTTAGTGTTAAAGAGCCAGGTACCTGTACTAATATCGCACCAGCAGCATCACCAAAGAGGATACAAGTACCTCTATCTTTCCAATCTACATATCGGGAAAGCGCATCAGCACCAATTACTAGAACATTTTGAAAGCCACCCGCTCAATTCAAAGCAGTACTGTTTAGTTGATAAACCATGAGAAACAGCATAGCAGCATAGCAACCCACTTAAGGCAAAGTAAATAAATATGGTACCTCTTATATAAAAGCCAGCAGTCGTCAGACCCAATAAAAAACCACTACATGCCACTCTAATATCAAAGGACAAAGGATTTCTCTTACGGCCTAGCTCCTTCTGAACCTGATTCGATGTTTGGAGCTATAATATCAAGCCAAAGGTGGAAGAGAGCATTACAGCGGTTTGACACATTGATGGAAAAATACTGTGAAACTAACAAAAACAGGAGGGAGGATTTCTGTTAAAAATGTACCTTTTCCATCTGAGAGTTAGCAAACCTTAAAAACCTGTAAATCTCTATGATATTATTTAAATGTCTGAATAAGAGAAAATATTTAAATGTATGCATAAACTCCACCAAAACCTCAAATCCACACTAATGCAAGACAATCAGAAAGATTCAGCTCCAAACAAAACATCAATGCCAACTGATAGATGCAATGAGAAGGAAAAAGGAATATAACCCTAAAAGATCCCGGGGAATAGTCATCTATTGCTCTACATAAATGCAATACTTCCAAAATTCACCTTCAGTTACATATTAGATGATGAAAATTTTGTCCAAATTTCATCACTTATTACATACAGAAGTACCAGTGAAGAAGCATGAAAACAAAAACTAAATAAAAAAAATGTAAAAAAAAAAAATAAATAAATAAATAAAATAAATAACCCACTAGAGGAACCAGTAAACCCAGAAAAATCATACCAAAATCCAATTTATTCATACATTTCTCCTCATAAGGCCAATTAATGCAGGGGCATTTTCACATTGGGCTCGAGTGGGGTCGCATGTGGGATGCAGGGGCACACTCGGGGTGGGTGACCCATGCGATTTGGGGCCCACGGGGGAGGTCTTGTGTTCGAGACTCCTTACCAGGAGTGATTAATGCACATTTCACACCGGGCTCGAGTGGGTAGCCCGTGGGATGCGGGGACACACTCGGGGTGGGCGGCCCATGTGATTTAGGGCCCACGAAGGGGGTTCAACCAAGGTCCTAACCCATGAGATGTGGGGCTTGGGCTATGAGATAAAGGGATTAATTCGCCATACTCTAGCAGTTCAAGCTTTTAGAGCAAGTAGTTAATTGTCTTGCATCACCAATCAAAGTAGCCCAAACCCCACTCTTGTTCCTAAAAAATAAACCGAACTTCCATTCTAAATCAACACCCCCTCCCCCCAATTGAAGATGGATTTAACTGGAAACACACACCGAAAAAGGAAAAATAAAAATAAAAAATCCACCCTGCAAAGTTAAGACAGCCATCTATTCTCTTCCCAAACCCAGTCAAATTGCCCAATGCATCCTGACATTTCAAGGAAGAAAAAAAAAACAAGCTTCTATTTCAAAATTTCCATCCAAAGTTGCCAGGCACAGTAAATAGAAAAACCTCCACCCATCAAAACTTAAGACATTATTTGTTTCTACTAAATTCAATTGAATTACTAAAATCCAAATATCATTTTAAGACTTAAAAAAATCCATTCCAAATTCTATAAAAGCCTAATCAACAAAATATCCAACACACTGCGAAATTCAAGTAATTGTTTCTACTAATAGACCCAAATAAATTCGCTAACACACGCCACCATTTCTAGACAAACTATGAAATTCTCCTTCCATATTTCCACCTGCGAATAGTCATAGACTATAAAGCTCAGCTATCTTCTTTTCTCAACAAGATTGAAATTGATGTGGGTATTATAAATTGGAGAATTGTGACGCAGGGATGAACGTGATGAGGATAAATACTCCAAATCTACGGAGCTTCTCTAGACTCCTCACAGAGACTTCTCGAATCCACGAGGAAAGAAAGCAGAAAACAGAAATAATTTCTAATAAATTCGAAATTGATTAATTCATTCATAAAAACGAGTTCATAGCCCTTTAAATAGGGGTACCAAGCAATGGGAAAGAAATCAGAATCAAACTACAACTACAACTCCTAGAATTCGCGACTTACTATAAATAGTAAACTTACTATTTATAGACGGTCGTGATGTCTACTAGTGCGCAAGGTTTTCGGCCAAAAATAGTAAGTGTCCTATTTGGCTTCACCAAACTGTTCTCATAATTATTCTAAGCTCTTTTCACGTTGGGCGCAACTCCTAAAGCCCAACGGATGGAGAGTTATAATCAAACTAAAACTTACTATTTATAGTAAAATTGAAATTAAAACAGGGAAACGACCGTCAATATAGGGGTTTTTCATAATTCTGGGCGTCGCAACACTGGATAGCAGGGTTTGTTGGCTAAAGTAGCTCGTTCTACCCCAAAATCATATATTTTACGTCAGATAACTCATTCCGGATTGCGAGATATGCCTAATTTAAGGTCCAATGGTCTGGATCACTTCTGTCGTCGACCGGGCCTTTTCTGATCCATCTTCGCCATGTAACTGTTCGCGACCCGCTCTACATCAGTCTCCTCCACTTCAAAAGAACTCGTCCTCGAGTTCTCGTCATGCTCCGGTTCATGATACTCGGTCAGGTCCGCGACATTGAAAGTCCGTGAGATCGCCATGTCATCTGGAAGATCAACAACATAGGCGTTGTCATTGATCTTTCGAATGATTGGTACCGGTCCAATCTTTTTATTCTTTAACTTGTTGTATGTTCTGGTCGGAAATCTTTCTTTGTGCAGATGGACCATTACTTAGTCGCCCACCTCGAACATTTTTCGTCGCTGATGCTTGTCCACTTGCTCCTTATACTTCTCGTTCAAGGCATGTAACTTGGTTTGTACCTCCGCATGAATGCTCATGATCTTGTCTGTCATATGTTCTACTGCAATGCTCATGCTTGGGAGCTTGGGCAGAGAGACCAAGTCTAGTGTGTGGCGAGGTACTCGTGTGAGTGTGGTCTGGTTCTGTTCTGTTCCTGTCGAGCGGTTCACCATGTGTTGAATGCAAACTCCGCTTGAGACAAAACCAAATCCCACTGCTTCGGTTTTTCTCCTGAAATACATCGAAGGAGGTTTCCTAACGTGCAATTCACAACCTTAGTTTGACCGTCAGTTTGTGGGTGGTAGGCGCTGTTGAACTGAAGTCGTGTATCGAATCGAGTCCACAAAGTCCGCCAAAAGTGGCTTATGAACTTCGTGTCACGGTCAGAAGTAATAGTCTTGGGAACCCCGTGTAGCCGCACAATTTCTCTGACGAATAGATTTGCCACGTGTGTTATATCGAGAGTCTTCTTGCATGGAATAAAGTGCGCCATCTTGGAGAAACGATCTACTACCACGAACATCGAATCCATACCGCGTTGTGTTCGTGGCAGACCAAGCACAAAGTCCATTGATAAATCCTCCCAAGGACCGTCAGGCACAGGTAATGGAGTGTAGAGGCCCGTATTCTGAGATTGCCCCTTGGAGGTCTGACAAACATGACAACATTGTACGGCTTTTCCCACATCACGTACTAATTGCGGCCAGTAATACCACTCTTCCACAAGAGCTCGCATCTTGTCTCGCCCAAGGTGTCCACCGAGGCCACCTTCATGTAGCTCCTGAATAATCTGCTCCCTCAGAGAACTTTGAGGGATGCACAATCGATTCCCTTTGAAGAGAAAATCGTCCTGTATATGAAGGTCGCTGGGGTGACCTTCTTGGCACTTCATCCAAGAATCTTCGAAGTCTTCATCTTCGGCATACAGCTCCTTGAGACAGTCGAAGCCGACCACCTCGTTGCTCATTGTAACAAGTAATGATGCACGACGGCTAAGTGCATCAGCCACCTTGTTTTGCTTCCCTGACTTGTGCTTCAGAACGAACGTGAATTCCTATAAAAACGCAACCCATCTAGCATGCACACGATTCACGTTAGTCTGACTATTAATAAACTTTAATGCTTGATGGTCAATGTACAGAACAAACTCTCTTTGAATCAGATAATGTCGCCAATGTCGCAGCGCCTGAACAACTGCGTACAACAAAAGCTCATAAGTAGACCACTTCTTTCGGGCTTCGCTGAGCTTCTCGCTGTAGAAGGCTACCGGCGTGCCTTCCTGTGATAATACTCCTCCAATTTCGATGTTTGAAGCGTCACACTCAACCTCAAACAATTTGTCAAAATTAGGAAGCACTAAGACCGGTGTTGTAGATAAACGATGCTTGATCTCATGAAAGCTCTTGTCAGCTTTATCGGTCCACTGGAATGGTCCCTTTTTCATGCAATCTGTTATGGGCGCGACTATGGTGCTAAAATCTCGCACAAATCGACGATAGAAAGTCGTTAACCTGTGAAAACTCCTCACCTCATAAATGTTTGTCGGGATCGGCCGTTCCCTAATAGCTCGCACCTTTTCATCGTCCACACGAATGCCTGAGGACGTTACAACAAATCTTAGAAACAATAGGTTGTTAGTTAAAAAACTATACTTCTTCAAGTTGAGGTACAACTTATTAATTTGTAGGACCTGCAGCACCTGCCTGAGATGTTTCCTGTGCTCCACCTCATCCTGGCTATATATCAATATGTCATCAAAATATACTACCACAAATCGGCCAGTGAACGGTTTTAGAACTTGATTCATCAAACGCATAAAAGTACTTGGTACGTTCGATAGGCCGAAGGGCATGACCAGCCACTCATACAACCCTTTCTTGGTCTTGAATGTCGTTTTCCACTTATCACCGGATCGGATACGAATCTGATGGTACCCGCTCCTTAGATCAAGTTTAGAGAACACCTTGGCCCCTTCTAGCATATCGAGCATGTCGTCCAACCGTGGTATTGGGAACCGATATTTGATGGTGATTTTATTGATTGCCCGGCTGTCGACACACATGCGCCAGCTTCCATCTTTTTTTGGCGTTAATAATGCTGGTACGACACATGGGCTCATGCTCTCTCTCAAGAGACCCTTACGGATCAATTCCTCCACTTGCCCCTGAAGTATCTCACACTCCTTCGGACTCATACGATAATGAGGGCGGTTGGGTAGGCTAGCCCCAGGGACGAGGTCTATGTGATGTTGGATGTCCCTCATGGGGGGCAATCCATCAGGTAAATCCTTAGGCCAGACTTCTTTGAATTCGTTTAGCAACAGCCTTAAGCTTGGAGGGATGTTTGAGGGTTCCTCTTCCTCGCCCTTCACCACTACGGTGTATACCTCGCCGGTTTCCTTGGATTCCTCCATGAAATCCCGAATGGTCAAGAGAAAACTCCCCTCCACTTTAGAAGTTTCAGGGTGGTTCTCTGGTGCCATAGGGGCAAGGATTATTTTTCGACTATCCTTGACGAATATGTAGACATTATCTCGTCCCCGATGGGTCGCATCACGGTCCGACTGCCAGGGTCGACCGAGTAGCATATGACAAGCTTCCATGTCGACCACGTCACAAAGTATTTGATCCTTATAATTTTTGCCAATTGAAAATGAGATAGTGCATTGTTCAGTTACCTTGGTCTCATTCACCTTTTTTATCCAGCCAATTGAGTACGGGGAAGGATGTTTCGTCGTTGGTAGCCACAACTTGTTCACCATCACTCTTGAGACGGTGTTCTCGCTACTACCATTGTCTATGATCACATCACAGACCTTTCCGTTGACAGTGCACCGAGTACGAAATATATTGTGTCTTTGTGGATGTAATTCCTTTCGTGGGGCATACAGTAATCGCCTCACAATTAGAAATTCGTCATGATCCTCGCCCGTCACTTCATCTCTACCTGCTATTTCTTTAGTGGTTTGTTCATGTTCATCAAAGTCATGGTCTTCTTTTGCGGCCTCATCTTCAGTGCCCCCTTCGTTTATAGTCAAGTGTGTTGTGGGACGTTGATGGCAATTATTTGATAAGTGGCCTAGTTGGCCACATCGGTAACAATTATTCGACCTTGGCCGAGCATAAGGATTTGGAACCCTACTCGGGCCCGCTGTTGTGGGTGTTGTACGTTGAGGTCTGGATGAGCAGCTCCCCGTATCACGGTTTGCGGTTGTAGGAAGTTGAGGACGTTCTCCTACTGGATCTTTTCCTCGTGCCAGCACTGGATCCTGCGTGGGACCCGTCATAGGGGGTCGAGTTGAAGGATATGGACGAGCAGGAACTCTTGCAAGTTGTGTTTCTGCCCTACCCGCCAATTGAACTACTTTATCCATGGTCCCGACTGGGTACATCTGAACTCGGTCCTGAATTGTCGGCCACAACCCACCTATAAATCGTGCCACTTTCTGTGACTCAAATTCTGACAGATCGTTTCGTGTAGCCAACTGCTGGAATTCTTCTGTGTAATCTGTGACGGTTCAATTTCCTTGTCGGCAATTTTGATATTGCTGGAATAGTATCTGCTCATAATCACTGGGGAGAAATCGTGATCGAAGAATACATCTCATCCGTGGCCATGATGAGATAGGCGCCTTGTTCTGATGGGCTCGTGAGAGTTGTAATTGTTCTCACCATGCAGAAGCAACAGATTTTAATTTAAACGCTACCAATTTTACCCTTTTTATGATCTGGCACGTCCATATAATCAAAATATCTCTCTACTTCGGCTAGCCAATCGAGGAAATCTTCTATACGTAATAAACCATTAAAACTAGGAAGTTCAGCCTTACCTCGGTAGTCTCTTTCAGCACGATCTAGATGATCGCCTCCATGGATTGGTCGTCTGGCAAAACCCTTATTAAGGTCTTCGTCGCTAGAACTTAAATCATCTGGTGTAGCCCTACGGTTTGCCACTGGTAGTGCTCTACGAAAATCGGGGTTGCGTTGTACAGCAACCATGGGTGGTGGAGCCACCATGGGTGGTGGAGCCACCATAGGTGGTGGAGCACCGCCTAGGGCTCGGGGTGGAAGTAGCACATCCGCAAGACGGTCGAGCGTTACCTGCAGCCCTTGCATGGTCAACTGACTCTCCCGGTAGAAAGCTTCCATTCTTTCCAAAAGATAACGAATCCCTGGATCACCGTCCATAGGATTTTGATTCATACCTTCGTTGTTTGTCATCGGCCCGAGGGGAATCCTCGCTTTGATAGCAATTGACGCAGGGATGAACGTGATGAGGATAAATACCCGAATCCACAGAGCTTCTCTAGACTCCTCACAGAGACTTCTCGAATCCACGAGGAAAGAAAGCAGAAAATAGAAATAATTTCTAATAAATTCGAAACTGATTAATTCATTCATAAAAACTAGTTCACAGCCTTTTAAATAGGGGTACCAAGCAATGGGAAAGAAATCAGAATCAAACTACAACTACAACTCCTAGAATTCGCGACTTACTATAAATAGTAAACTTACTATTTATAGACGGTCGTGATGTCTACTAGTGCGCAAGGTTTTCGGCCAAAAATAGTATGTGTCCTATTTGGCTTCACCAAACCGTTCTCCTAATTATTCTAAGCTCTTTTCACATTGGGTGTAACTCCTAAAGCCCAACGGATGAAGAGTTATAATCAAACTAAAACTTACTATTTAAGGTAAAATTGAAATTAAAACAGGGAAACGACTGTCAATCAAGGGGTTTTTTGCAATTCCAGGCATCGTAACCCGGCATAGAGGGGTTGGTTGGCTAAAGTAGCTCGTTCTACCCCAAAATCATATATTTTACGTCAGATAACTCATTCCGGATTGCGAGATACGCCTGATTTAAGGTCCAATGGTCTGGATCACTTCTGTTGTCAACTGGGCCTTTTCTGATCCATCTTGGCCATGTAACTGTGTGTGACCCGCTCTACATCAAATTGTCACCATTTCATAATAGAGAATAGGTCTGCAAGTCGTCTTGTTGAACTACCATAGGTGGTTGTGTTTAATTCATCTTCTTAAGATATTCAAAGTAGCAAACTGCTTGGCAATCCCCTGTTTAAAAACTGTAAAACAACTTCAAATTGTTGAAAACAGTTTCCAATCACTAGAAAAAAAATTCTACTAAATGGGAAAGTGTTATAGCGGTTGGAATTTAGTTCTTAGCAGCTGGAAATTAATTTCTCCAACAAGTATTCTATTTTTACAATGCTTAGTACTATAATAAAACCGTGCTTGCACTATCTCTGTCACTGATGAGATTGAAGAATGGAATCAAAAGAGCCATTTATCCTTACATCACTCTACATGAGTGACAAAGATAGTACAAGCATGGGTCACCTATCTTCCAATCGCTGCAACTGGTCACACACACACACACACATGACAGCCACTTGGTAGCTACAATGTACATCAAATTTAATCAAACATGGCCCTTGCTTGGTTAGTGAAGGATTAACAACAACAATCTCTCAACCAAAGGCATACTTACTACCAACTAAATATGTCTAAAAAAATATAGAAGAAGAGAATCACGACCTGCCATTCCACAAGATTAAAATCTTCACAGGCATTCCATCAAACACCTGTCGAGCAAGATTGATGGACCCCCTGATTAGATCTCATTAGATCTAGGACCTAATGGGATATCCAATCAAACACATGGTCTAAAGTGAAAAACAGAGGAGGAATGCACTATCCGCACAAACACATGGTCTAAAGTGGTATATGTGTGAGATCACTGCCTCTAATGAGGTGGATCAATGTTGATTGTTCCCCTCCCATATATCAGGCTAGTCCACTCATGGATGGGCCAAAAATGTATGAAAGAAACAGAGAGATTAAATGTACAACAATGGTACACGTTATTGGTTGAAGCATTTCTTCAAACAACTAACATGTAGATGTCGGCAGCCATGGACAGCGGCGGATATGGCTGCCGCTGCGATGGCTGCTGCCCAAATTTTGATAATCGAAAGGGGAAGTGAGAGAGACAGAAATGAAGGGAGAAAGATCGAGAGAGAGTACCTTCTATTTTTCTCTTCTTTCTTCTATTTTCTTCGATTGTTGGAGAGAGATCGAAGAAGGAACAACACGTCGAAGAAAACGAGGGAAAGAGAGATCGAGAGAGAGGGAGGAGAGGGAGATCGAGAGGGGGAGGGAAAGGAAGGGAGAGAGATCGATGACGAGAGACGGAGAGACGAGACGGCGGAGATGGAAATGGAGAGAGATAGTGAGAGGTAAAGAGAGACAGAGAGATAGAGAGATAGGGCTTTTACTTTTAAGTCGACCGAGCATCCGGCAGTGGGTGATGGCAGCTGGTAAAAACGCGCCGGACATTCTCCAATTTCTTGTACTGTCTTCTTCTTCTATTTTTTCTCATTTTAAAGGGTGTTTTATGTTTTTGAGCATTTATTTATTTCATGAAGATATGATGTGGGTTTTTTTACCTTTTTAACTCATTTTCTTTTCTTGTTTCATTGGTGGTCTGTTTCGGAGATTAAGCATTTGAAATGATGGCAATTGCTACGGTAGGGAACAACCTCACATGTAATTAATTTCTTTTTAATGGGAGATGGCTGGATGGATTATTATTATTATTATTATTATTATTATTATTATATTATATTATTATTATTATTATTTTAATTTGAAACCATTAAATTTATTATTTTAATATTCATTTTTAGGACTTGCTAATGAATGGGATATGGCCGAGCTGAGTTTTGATGGATCTTTCTTTCGAGGAACTCACAAATCCTAGTTAAAGGCCCACCTGATTATTATACACAAGTGACGAGTTGATTCTAGGGGTGCACATCGAACCGGTAGAACCATGGAACCGGACCGGAATCGACCAAACGGTCCGGTTTGGTCTGGCTCTAGAGTGCACTGGTTCCGATTCCGGTTCCAAAAATCAAAGAACCAATTACATCAGTTTGATTCTCGCTTTGGGGGTATGTAGAACCGAGCCGAACCATGAACCAATCCGTAGAACCGAACCGTAGATCCAAACCGCGAAACTGAACCGTGGAACCGAACCTGGAATCGAACTTGGAACCGAACCAGGAACCGTTTGATTATTTCCATATTTGACTCATGATTTATGGTTTACAATGCACCATTTGATTGTTTTCATAAATGTATTTTTGCACACCTTATGCAATATCTAAACCATTCATCAAATTGATCACAATACGAATGGACATGGGCTAGATTATAAAATAAAACATGCAATTAGGCTGGATTATAAAAAGCCTAGAACCATGGAACCGATCTAGAACTGAACTGGTTTTAACGGTCTGGTTTCGGTTTGGTTCTAGGGTGCAAACGGTCCGGTTCCGGTTCCAAATATCCTAGAACCGTTAGGAACGGTTCGGTTCCGTTTTCACCCCAGAATCGGACCGAACCGACCCGTGTGCACCCCTAGTTGATTCTCACACGTCAAGGCATCCGGCAGAATTTTGGATGGTAGAGCCTGAGATAGCATTTGCGAAGTAAAAGCCTGAGATAGCATTTGCGAAGTAAAAGGTCTATACACTATTGCCCCCATTTGGCATTCTATTGTTGGTGGGGCCATTCTAGCCTTTGTCATGATTTGGGTCACTAATTAACTGTGATCACAGACACCTCTTTAGCATTACTCTCTGGTAGTATGCTAATTTGGAAGTATGATTGCAATTATTATTTTAAATTTATAATTATTCCTTTTTTCCCTTTTAATTTTGGTTTATTATGATGCGTCTTGCTTTGGGTAATCCGTCCCCTCAGGTAATCGCTATATGATCCTAACCATGTGGTGCCATTGTTAGTCTATCCTAATTATCTCAATTTCCAACTGGCGCTTCGAGAGGCCTTTACCGCGCTTTAAGACATTTCTTGGGTCTCGTAAAAGTGCCAGTAAGTGTAAATGGCCGCTAAAGCCAACATATAGGGGCATCTAACACAAATGCCAGTAAAGGGCGCTGACTGTAAGCAAAGCTTTTACCGGCACTTTACTGACTGCCTGTAAATGTTTTACCGATAGTTTTTTGGGTCTTTACGGGCGGTTTTGACCGCCGATAAATGGTATTTTTGTTGTTATGAGATGATCAGATTAAAGCTATAAATAGAAATGGAATTCACTAGGAAAAGAGGTCTCATACCAACCCAATCAAACCAAACATTACCGTTCAATTACCAGTCAATTTACATTCCATAGTGTAATCAATTTACCTTTTCTGCTAAGTTAATTACATTTCTTAGTGTAATTCTTTACTTTCAGCCTTTTGTTTACATTTCATAGTGTAATCCGTGGCATTAATCAAGTAGCTGGTAATTTTACCTATAATTTGAGTCTACGCTCGTACTCTGGATTCAACCCTCTATTCGGAAAGGTGTTTTGTGCCTGTTCCTCACGGTTGACTGTAAGAATCCATTTCTCATTTTACTTTATCCGTATTGAAAAGTCATTTCATACAGAAGGCAAAGGTGCAACCCATCATCAGAGGATAAGCCCCACACTCTGAATATCGCTTGATCTTGTTTACAAATTGAGCGAGTTGTTGAAGAGGGGACTGATCTCATCAGGTCTCGGTCATACACTACGTGTCTACCTATATTGGACCTTGGGGTCATACCTGTTCGGTTTGAATTGAGCTGTAAAACTAATTATGGCACGCCCACACACACATACTGCCAGAAACCTAAAGCAGATCAACAACAGTTTTTGGCGCGCCCAGTGGAACCCTATCTTTAACTTATCAGCATAAGACTACTAGTTCTGAATAGAAGAAGTGCTTACATTGTTGGGATTGAACCTTTAACCCCAACCACACCACCTCCAGTCGAAGATGTGCCAGTTCCATCAGTCCCATACCACCATGCCCGGTTCCAAAGACTTGGGGATCATAGCACTAACGGTTAATAGTAGGCCTCTCAAATGTATGGGGTGCTTCTGTAGACACCCCACCCAGGCTAATATCTTGAGAAAGCTAAGACAATTCGGGAACCATTATCATATTTGAACTGAACCCTGATCCGAACCAAACCATGATCCAATCCAAACCTAAACCTAAACCTTGGACCCAGCCTAACCCTCGCTTAAACCTTAATCCGAACCCCAAACCATCATCAAAGTGGAAGCGTACATACATATCAGTACAAAAACACATCCATTTGAGCCCAAAAGCCTGAAAGAAGATTACCAGACGATCCAAAACACCAACAAAAGCCCACCGATCAAAGCCCGACCCGAACTAAGCCCGGGTGGTAGTCGGACTACTGCAGGTGGTAATCCGACTGCCGCTCTAGAAACGGACAGCTGTCTCCTCCGAGCAACAGTTGTCCTTCATCCCAAAGTCAACTTTCATATGGATTTACCCCCCCCCCCCCCCCTCAGCCCAGCTTATTTACCATTTTACCAACTTCTAAGAAGCAATGAGAGCATGCCACATGACATTCCTCTCTCCTCAACCAATCCCAAGATGTCATGTCAACTTTTACCCCTCTCAAACTCAACAATTACACAGCATTGCCATCAGAAAAGGTTATAAATAGCCCTTTCCTCTTCACATTTCAACACACCAAGAAACAACAACTTCTCATTTTCAAAATCCAATTGAGAGGGAGCGAGAGAGAAAGGAAGAGAGTGAGGGTGAGAAGGAGCTCCCAATCCTCCAAGATCAGATTTTTTTTCGCTACCCCCTTAGCCTCTTCCCAACCATCTCAACCCTCGAAGTCTAGTCCGGATTGATCATGGCGTAATCCATGTCTTAGCCTACTCAAGATCAAGCCAAAGATCTTTTTATTTTACATACAAGCATTCATCATCATGACATTTATTCCCTTCTTAACCTCCTTGCTTCTCTAGATCTCTAGTGAACGTATGTTCTGTGACTTGTCGTACGTCGGATCCTGTCACATCAGAAATTTCTAGTGATCTAGTCAACTTTTCTTTATCTTTTTGCATAAGCATCATTACATTTGCCTTCTAGACATATCGTTGGATGTATGCTCTGTGGCTTACCGAAATCTCGGATCTTACCGCATCAGAAATCCACGTGTGCCTAATCCTACTTCGACCACATCATTCATCCCTTGAGATTTTCTTACCACACAAAGTAGAGACCGTACATTCGTACAGGCAGAGCGGGTGCCTAACACCTTCCCTCTTTGTAACCGAGGTCCCTTACTCGAAATCCTAGATCGCAGACCAGGAGTCAATCTAAGGTAGGAGGATCTTCGGATTTCTCCAACCTTACATATTATGCGGGTTCTAGTCGACTGCAGGATTTTGAGATTAAGTAGCTAGTGGAGACTCCAAACCGACAATCAAGGTTATATGCCCCACAACATACACACAAGAAAAAGGACAAAAGCCAAGATCGCTTAAAGAGCATGGGCGCTGATTTCCCAGCGTTCACAGTTTCAGATTCAGGCATACGTGATCATACATGGTGAACACACACGGTTGGTCGGTTGTTATGCTAATTTGGTTGACTTGGACAAATTGCGGCATAACCGACATTGGGTGCAAGCATCCCACATAGTCTGATTACTGTCAGTTATCCGTGTTCGGCTCGGATCAATCGGACTAGTCTGGGATGGTCAACCCAATCGGGGCCACCCTCGTGGATTTGAAATGGGAAATGATCTCTCAACACATAATCTTCCTTTCATTGACGATGTGTACTATGACATCGATATCTATGATTATAGAAAGGAGCTGAAAATGAGGGGTGTTGTGGTTGATTTTAAGGTCGGTTATGGGTTTGTGGCAAGAGATCTAATTTTGCCTAAAGAAATGACTTTTTGCCATGGTCCTGACTTAACTTCTTTAAACATATCTAGTCTAATACCACAAGATAATCTATACATTACTACTACAAAAGAAATTCAAACAAAATAGGTTAACAAATAGACTATCTTCCTAAGTTCATATGCATAATATGTATGCTAGAATGGTTTGTGATTTGGGGCCTAACTTCCTATGTCTGTTGCCCATTTGAGAAATTTCTTGGGCCCAAAATTCCTATTGGCTATCCTTAATACTTCCCAAGGGTGAAGTAACAAATTCTTGGTCTTCAATAGTTGGTTAACACAGAAGGATAGTTGTAGTGGGTCTGAGCCTAATACATAGATGTTCTTCCTAGCCATGGCAGAAAATTCGTCGTATCATTTCTTAATCCTAGTTGATCTAGATCTTTTGATTGATCAGAGTATTGAGCTCATTGGTAACTACTAGGACTGAGAATTCGATTCAAACCGCGAATGTTTCGCTTTTCTATAGTTTTGTCATTCCGTGTTCCCGATTGTAATAAGTCTTTGGGAAAGCAATTCTAAGGGGCATGTTGATTTGACCTAACATTCAATTCGAGAGATATATAAGTTTTCGCCAAGCCTAAAGAGTTTCTAAGTCTAAATGGTCATCCTAAGAGTTATTAAATAAGCTTATAAGTATCAAGGGAATTCAACGAAGGAAGAGGGTCTCACCCCAAGCTAATCAACCAAACTAGCTAAGTCTATCTTCCAATTATCCTAGCATAATTGGTCACTTACGTTCGTTTGCATAACCAGTAGCCTAGTCCTAACTTAGGAGTAGCGCTAATCTTATAGTTATAATCCAAAGTCTATGCTCATATGTAGGACGATTTTAATTTCTAACATAAGCAATTCTTATGGTTCTTGGGGTCAAAAGCTGTCCGGTTGGAACCGCGCCACCCGAACTTTAATTTTCTAGCACTAGAGCACTTCACACATGATAATACTGATTAAAACGGTCCTAGGGTTCAAATTTATAGATTTATGTTCAAAAGCATCACAAAATTAGGGATTTGATCTTATTGTTCATCATTCTTAAGTTTGAGTTCATAATCATAAAAAACTGGAGAATTTGGTCCTAGGGTTCATTGTTCCTAATTTATTGGATTTCCTATACTGCCAGATTTTTAAAAAATATAGGAGTACCCATTTCTAGGTCCAAAACTCTAAATGTCCCAACATCCGATCATTGCATTTTGTATAATCCTCATTCCCAAGGTCCTGGTTATCTAAGTACTCCGCTCTGATACCACCTGTAACACCCCGAAAATCAGTGCCCGAGTACATAGACTCCAGTCTCGAGTTCCCAGGTGTTAACCAAATGAATATGCATGTGTGGCCTCGTTCAGATTCACATCAATCCTACACACGAGCAATTAGAGTAGCACAATTTAAATTAATGAATCTAAAGCGAGGTAGAGATAACAACAATCAATGAATATATGACTAAGAGTAAAAATACAACTCTAATAGTGTTGATTGCCCAAGATGGGGATTATACAAGCCACAATATACATACCCAAAATGATTAAAGTGTAAATTTTTTAGTTTGGTCCAATCTTGTGAAACGCAACGTCGGCGGTGCAAGTCACTCTAAACTTACCCATTTGAGAACTCAATAGTATCTGCATCAATAATATTGTCTAGTTGGTGTTTTAAAATATCATCCCAGAGTGGGAGTGAGTGATCAACTCAGTGGTTTCATTAACTCTAATTTACGCATGTTATTAATTTCACCAGCACAAGTAATGATAAAGCAACTTAAACACCCAGTTCCTAAATGCTCTTATTAATGCACGTGTATGTTTTCATGAGATGATGCATGCCCTCACAATCCAACACTCCCTCATAAGAGACTCCAACACCAATTCGCTAATGCCAACACTCCCTCAACACGCGACCACAACGCCCAAGTCGCCACAACCTATGATAATGCAATGCTATGAATGTTCAGATTAGCTGAGTGTTTAATTAAGTCCATTCATCCAGCAAGAATGGGGAAGATGAAACACCTCCATTTTATCAATGGCCTTATCTAGATCGCTTGGCCTAGGGCGACTGTATCGGCTCTAAGCCTACAATCCATGATCGAAATTTAGGTATCACCCGTTTAACTCATAAATCAATAATTCCAAAGGTACGACATAATATCCAAATGTATGAGGATCAACTCGGTATGAGCCGTCATCCAATACCGAGCGTGATCACTTAATTTCGAGGTGCAGGTTGATCGCATAAAACCAAATCACCACAAGAAAAAGGGCTCATCACCCAATTCCATTCATGTCCGATTTGTTTGAACGGTACTCTGACACGAAACCATTGGCTGGATAATTTGATGGGGGTCATTCGAACAAGGATCTATCACCTCCTATGCTTGTTGGTCACTACAGGGAAGCTCGTCACCCCAGCGTAGGCCGACAGCATGGACATAATGTCCCATACCACCATACCCAGTTCCCGAGACTTGGGGATCGTATCACTAATGGTTAATAGTAGGCCTCTCAAAGGTATGAGGTGCTTCAAATTCAGGCAGACGTGATCATATATGATAAACACACATGGTTGGTCGGCTGTTAAGCTAATTCGGTTGATTAGGACAAACTCCGACATAACCGGCATTGGGTGTAAGCATACCCTGTAATCCGACTACTGTTGGCTATCCGTGTTTGACCCGGATCAATCGGACTAGTCTGGGGCGGCCAACCTAATCGAGACCACCCTCATGGATTCGTGGTTTACCGACCAACCCGACTACCCAGGTAGTCCCAGTCAGTCAATTGCACGAATAAATTGACTACTGCGACTAACAGGGAGGGATATAAACAGTGAATTCAAACTGTCCTACTTTATAGTGCATTCCATCGAACATGCAAGTGGCATTACATAAAGATATCAATAATGGAAAGTAAGCGGCCATACAGGTGCACACTGGTTAGCATGCATTCATCTACGCATTATATCAATCATAAATCAACACTAATTATCATGCATTGGCCCATACATTACCCAAATCAATAATCATCACTGGTTAGAATGCATTCATCTACGCATTACACAAATCATTAATCGACACTAATTAGCATGCATTAGTCCATACATTACCCAAATCAATAATCGACACTAGTTACAATGCATTCATCTACGCATTACGCAAATCATTCTTCTGCACAAGTTAGCATGCACTCATCCATTCATAACATAAATCATTAATTGTGACATAGTGTTCGATAAACGGAAACCTAGGGGTAATGGTCCGTAGCTTTAAGAATGAATCTCCGATTTTGAGCTTATAAGGTTAGGAAATTAGGGGAAAATGATTCCTACACCAAATTCAAAGGAATTGGTTGAGAATCATGCAATTAATGAAATAGCGGTGAAGACAGCTTAAGTTGAAGTAGAAATATGCCAATATGTCCTAGAGGGGGGTGAATAGGACTTTTTAAGGTTTTATGTTGTTAAAAATCCTATTAATCTAATCCTGTGTAGATAGGCATGAAAAGCATTAGGATATCATCAGAGTAACTCAAATGGCTTCCAAGCCAAATTGAGGATCCAATCATAAAACTATTTAAATGATAAACATGAAATGATTTATAGTTAATGATGGATGTGACTGTGTGTGAAGTATGAGCAGTATGAAGACAGTTAATGAAATCACACAAGTAATCAAAGATAATGAACAATCACAAACACAGTCATTTTTATAGTGGTTCGACTACTTGTCTACTCCACTCCCGGCAGACACACTCAACCCTTGAATGTGTCGGATTTCAATAAGGAGGTTTCACAGTGGTTCACCTCAAACCTAAGGTTTTAAATCAGGTTCACCTTTAACCTTTACAACCTGCTCCTAGACTGACTATTTATGCTCCCTGAGCAAGAGTCAATACATAACACCCGGTTTTAGGCACACTGGCCAAGGATTCACACAAGAAACCTTTGTTTATGCTCCCTAAGCATGGGTAAACACAACGCACCCGGTTTTAGTAACACTGGCCAAGAATCCACACAAGGAACCTAACTGTTTATGCTCTCCACAGAGCAAGGGTCAACACAACACACCCACCACGTACACTCCCACTAGAGGCCTCCTACGACAGCTTGAAAGGGTGAGAAACACCTTAGACCCAATTCTAAAAAAGAATGATCACAAATGTCCTCTAGACTCTAATAACTTACAAATAAGTGGATGGGTCCCATTCTGCACGTTGTCGAAAATCTCCTCCTTTGTTGGTGAAGAATCTTTTGCTTCCTTGATCTCAACACAGATGATGTACCAATATAAGGCTTCGGGTTGGGTCAAGGTGAAGACGGAATCCTACTCTACAAAATGTTTTCCTATAAGGAAGATAGAGTGATTCCGATCATTTATGCATTGAAGGCATCCCAGCTTAATGATTTGCCATTAAGGTAGCAGTCGAAGGATCCTTGAATGCGGAAGTTCATTCCCCAATCCACTCTATTGAATATTAATGATGAGGGTGGATTAGAGGATGAACTTCCCTAAGAGAAAGGGCTTTGGGTATATGATCTAAGGTAAAACACTCAAAAGCACTCTCTTCTTTCTCTACCAGCAATAATAGATAAGTCCTCTTTATATAGGCAAAAGGTTCCAACGGATATAAAATGGTCACATTTATGACAGAGTTCGATATCATCGAGCGGGATTAATATCATCGAGCGTATACTCTAGATAGCATCGAGGGTCCTCTCGATGACACAAAATCAAATGTCATACGCTTTTGAAACCTATTGCCAGCTGGTCGAGGGAATCGAAACATGTGTCGATGTCATCGGATTTCGAACTCCGATTTCATCGATGTGAGGTTCGATTCCTCGGCATTTGAAAATGAGAGAGACTTGCTTTGAAATATTTCAGAATGATCGAAGGACCTTCGATATCATCGGAATTTGAATGTCGATGATATCGATAGTTGTGTCGAGGCATCGATAAATCCAAGGGATTTTCGTTTAAGCTTGCTGGACAGTTTCTGTCCCTGTTCGATGTCATCGAAAGTATACCGATATCATCGATATTTGAATATCGATTCTATCGAGTGACTCTCGATCATAGATAAACTATCCTGAAATATTTTACTGAAAATCTTCGTGCCCATGACCGATATCATCGAGAGCCTTCCGATGTCATCAAGATTTGAATTTCGATGGTATCGAGGAGGGCTTCGATATATTGATGCACATATGATATTCTTAAGTGAAAACAGGGACACCTGAGATCTGCCTGTCGATATTATCGAGTCACCTTCGATGGACTCGAGATTCAAATATTGATGATATCGATAAGTATATCGATACATCGATAAATCTGTCTAGAGATATATGTAGTTGTTGGATACTTTTGTCCTCATTCTGATGGAATCGATATGTCATCGAGGACATCGACAGCGCAGGTCGATCATATTGAGATGTGTATCGATAAAATCGACAAAGCAAGAAAACTTAGAGATTTTCTGATTTTGAAAAAGTTTTCTTAACTTAAACACCATATGATGTTCTAATTTGTTTAAAGGGTTTTATTTATCTGGTGTTTTGGGACAAGGGATGTGAGGCTTAGATTTACCTGTGATGAGTTTGGACACACATCCTGTCAAGACAGACGCTTGATCAATCTTCCTATGGAGCTCTCTTGTCTGACAGACTTAACACTCACGCTAATTGACAAACCTGTGCACTTTCAATTAATCCTAAAAAACTTAAGTTATGAAGCATAATTTGTTTCTTACCTCTCAATTGAGAGTGCGATGGATTTGGTGGAGGAGAATGATTAAGGCTACGGCTTGTTAGTGCACTTATATATTTACACCCATGTTTGTCAATTATGTGACTAGTTGTGTCTTATAGTCGGATGAGTTCTTGGCAAGTGAAGACCGACGGCGCAAATGGATCAGAAACATCAAAGCCACATTGAAGACAAAGAACTCCTACGATCTTAACCTTACAAATAGATGATCCCAACCAAATAGGAATACCTACTTGGGTTATCTATTCTAAGCCAATCCCAAGTCCATATTTTATATCTTATAGTGTTGGCTTATGCATATCCCAAGTTGTTGAATGATTTAAAGAACAAATAGGAAAAACTGTCCACTTTCAGTAGGAAGAAAGTGTCACCGAATGGCACCTTCGGTATCACCGAAGTTACCTTCAGTGTTACCGAAGGGGCTCAAAATTGTCTAGCAACATCAAGACTATAATTCGGTATCACCAACTGGATAATTTGGTGACACCGACTGCCACCGATGAACAAAAATTGGTGTCACCGAAAGGGACTTATTTTGATTAGCAACTTGAGGAATTAATTCGGTACTACCGAATGGTATTTCGGTACCACCAAAGCAAATTTGGTGATACCGAAGATGACTTCGGTAGCACTGTAAACTAGCCATTCTATACCTGTTTTCTATCCATTGGAAGCTTTTATCTATAAAAGTGGCTTGTAGAAACTTACAAAATCAGTGGAAATAGTCACCATAGAGCCTCTAGTGTATCCCAAGCTTATCCTAGCCCACTTAGACTCTATCCATATGAGTTTCATGTTCTCTTCATTGTGATCTTTAACTCCAATGAGCATTCAAAGCTTCAATTAATGAAGAACATGAAGTTGTGCCTTCTCTAGAGTACAAAGACCAAACCAATAAAAATATCCTTGGTTCTTTGATACTCTAGAGCGTCCATAAGTTGAATCCCTTAGGAAATCCACTTATTATCTTAGATAGGAGATTCAACCAACTCCCATAACCTTAGTCACCTTTTTAAGTACATCTTATGCAAGGTTTTTAATCGTGAAGCTGAGCCAACAGGTAAATCCAAATAATGCAATCGGAGGAGCACCGGGAAGCTGATTCAAGCACAAGAGCGCAAAGATCTAACAACCCGAGACAAGCTACAAGAGAGAACTTAATCCGACAAGTAAGTGTCATTATAAGAGTTAGTCTCTTTCCTCGTGTAGGATTGAGGCTAAGAGTTTTCTATCCACAAACTCGATTAGGTTTCTAGTGTGGTACCTTGGTCGGTGGGCCTAAATGTAGGTGCCTTTTGTGGGAAATGGTAGGTGCCTAGTGTGGGACCTTGGCCAGTGGGCCTAAACATGGGTTCTAGGTGTAAGACCTTTGCTCTTGCGGAAGCATAAATTTTGTCCTTAGTGTAGGACTGTAAAGGTTATTGATGAACCTGTTTAAAACCATTGATAGTGCAATCTGGTGCACTCTAGGATTGAGTGTAGATGTTGGGAGTGGAGTAGGCACATAGCCAAACTACTATAAATGCTTGTGTTTGGAATTGTCATTTGCACATCTATTTAATCATGCTTATATGTACTTGAATGTTTAAATTTGTATACATGATTAAATGAATGTTATTCACTGATAGGAAGTACATTCCACACACAAGTTCATAACATTAGGCTAGATCTTATATCTGCATATCCTTTATAGCCTTTATAATTGGAACCTCTAGCTGGCTTGGAAGCCATTAGAGTTATTTTGCCTAACTTGGTTAAAATTGATGATTATTTAAGTTAGGAAATCAGGACTTTAAATAGGTAAAACTAATTGAAAAGTCCTATTCACCCCCTCTAGGACCTTAGCTCAGATTCCTTCTTCAGTATCAGTGGTGTAAACCGCAATTTCAATTGGTATCAGAGCGAGGTTCCTCTGAAAAGGTCTAACAACCTAGAGGAAGATCTTGTCTGAAGAAAGAATTATGGGCAAAGGAGAGGGACCATCTGTCTCATGACACCCATCTTTAATGGTACAAACTATGCATACTGGAAGGTTATAATGATATATTTTCTCCAGGCCTTAGATGATGATATTTGGGAGAATGTTGAAAATGTATATATTGCACCAACAGACAAGTTGTTCTTGAGGATGGCACAACAATTACCAAATCAAAACCAAAGGTCAAATGGACCCAGTATGACAAAGAGATGAGGATGTGTGAAGCTAGAGCCATGAATGCAATTTGTTGCAGAGTTTCACATGAAGTATTTCATCAAATAAGTATGTGTGCTAACTCCAAGGCAGCATAGGAGTTATTAGAAACTACCCATGAAGGAACTAATACAGTAAAAATGTTAAGGCTTCAACTTATAACATCCCAGTTTGAACACATAAAGATGGAAGAAGATGAGACGTTCATGGAGTTTTTCACAAGATTAAATGGTATATATAACTCCATGGGAGGACTTGGAGAAAGAGTTTTGGTACCCAAAATATGTAGGAAAATTCTGAGATCCCTAGCGGAACATTTTAACTCTAAGGTCACCATTATAGAAGAGTGTAGGAATATAGAAGAAATGAAAGTAGAAGAACTGGTAGGTTCCCTTCAAACCTTTGAACTACATTTCAAACCTACTACAAAAACCAAAAATAATGCACTCAAGATTGCCAAAAACATGAATGTAATTGAGGAAGAAGAAAATGAGGATGAAGATGATGATAAGGAAGTAGCGCTGTTGGCCTAATGATTCAAAAAATTCTTCAATAAAAACCGTGGGAGACCATACACTAACAAAGGAGTTCAACTAGACCACAAACGTCAAATAGGTAAAACCTTTAGGAAGTTCAAGGAACTCTAATGCTATAATTGCCAAAAGTATGGACATATACCCACTAAAGAAAAAAGTGTTGTTTGGACAAAATTTTTGTGCAATGGGAAGAATGTCCCTTGGCATCATGGGAACACACTACGGGCCAAGAATATGTCAAACGATTATCGTATACTACATATGATTTTCATTTCCAACATCTATCCTAGATACGGAAATCATACTGAGCTTACACCATTCATGGTGGAGACCCTATATCATATCGGTAAAGGGGAACCATTGTGTCTACCTACCTTGATATACGATAAAATAGTTTCAAGTATTGAGTCTAACTTCACAACAATACCTTTCGTCATTTGTTGTGCAAGTTGGCCCATCAATGTGGATTCAGGGTGCCTGAAGCAGAATCCATATCAGCCCCAAAAATCAATGAGAATAACATCAGGAAAATGAATCTCTCTTCTGTGAATGAAACTGATGTTCCAATATTGGCAGAAGAAGAGCTTCCGGGGAAGGAAGATGAAATGGTTAAAGAAGGCCTAAATACCCATTCACTAACCTTAGCTCCTACAATTTCAACTCCTTAGAAGAATGCTCTCATGTAACTTTTGGAGGATCAATCAAAACTTGGTGAGATGATGAAGTCAATGGAAGAAAAGCTCTACTCACTCCAACAGTCGGTGGAACAGATTGCGGCACATTTGTCATGCCCTAAAGAAGATATTGTTGATAGATCTTCTTCAGATTTGCTATGTATTAGGACTATTGCTGTTGTGTATTTTCTTTCATTTTTTTTTGCTCGATACTTATTTTGGTATATTGATGCATCAATTATTCATTTCCTTGATAACTGATTTTCCAAGGAAATTAGAAGTCTCCAGCCTTTTTTTTGTGTTTGGTATACTTACAGCTGGAAACTTATTTTGGAAGATAAATTTATCTGTTGCTACGTATGTGTACTTTAATTCCTGTTAAAATAGTTCATCTGCTTCGCTTGGTATATTTGAAAAATATGAAATTTCATATGCATACTGTTAAGCTTTGTTAAAATCCTTTCATTAATATTTCCAATATATGATTATAGCACAACAATGGTTAAAGAAAAAGGCAAGGCTCCTGCAAAAGGAGAACACTTCGGTAGACGAACTAACATTTGTCGCTCTCCTCATTCCAACCCCACTGAAATGGCTATGTCAAACAAAACAATCTTTGACAGATTGATCAGATCCCTACTCATCGAACCATATGGGATTGATCTTTACTTAAGATTAATTGGGTGGGTCAACTTACTATACTTTGGAGGAGAGGTTCAATAGGACCCCATTTATCAATTCTTAAATTCTTGTCACCACACTCATGATGATTCTCCATCAATTAGCATCAACTTCATGAACCAAACCAAGGAGGTCACTCCTTTGGTGCTGAGTCAACTGTTGCACCTCAGAGTAACACAAACTCCTCCAACTTATCGTTCTCTCAATCATCTTGCAGTTTGGGGTGAAATGACTTGAGTACTGTGCAATGGTGCCACAATTCCCTGAGACCAAAGAAACTTCCTTTCATTATCGCATTTGGACTCAACCACCAAAGTATTGCATAACTTTCTGAGTACAAATTGTAAGTGTTATGATTTGATTCCTCTTTGATTGTCAAATTTTGTGTGTCAAAACTTCTTTGTATGTCTTGTGTTTATATCTTGATAAATCTGTACGAGACACCACGTTAACACTTGAAGTCTAGTTCAAAGAATTCTTCAAGCTTCATGAGAGTTCAAGCTACAATGTAGAAGATATTGAAGAAGAGCTCAGTGTCAAGGTTCAAGTTCAAGTGCAAGTGGAAGTTCAAGATTCAAATATAAGTACAAGACTCAAGTGCAAGTGACATTAACTTCAAAGCTTGTGAAGTAGTCAAGCTACATAAAGAAGAACTCAAGCTCAAAACTCAAGCTTTGTAATGATCAAAGTCTAAGCAAATGAAGTTTCAATGTCCATACCTCATGTCCCAGGTATGATAAACCTTAGATTGACCTTAACGTAGGTCACTTTGGATACATAATTCATTATAATTTTATTACATGATTTTGATCTTTTCTAAGACTAGTCTTAGACCTTGTTCGACCAGTCCTAGCACTGTCTCGACCAGTCTAAGAAGTTCCAAGACCAGTCCTAGAATTGTTGCAATTTATCAGAATTTCCGGTTTGGCTACGACCAGTCCCGGAGTCTGTTCGACCGGTCGTGGGATGGTCTCGACTCGACCTTCGACCAGTCGTAAAGCTACGACTCAAACTCCAACGACTAAATCAAGTGTTGCACGACCAGTCGTAGAGGGGTCTTGACCGGTCGTGACTGCCTTCGACCAGTCGTGGACTACCTACGACCGGTTGTACAACGGTCTGATGCAATCGCGCTCAAAAATTCAAAAATCAGTTTGTTCCAAGACCAGTCGTGATGACCCTAGGACCAGTCGAAGACGAATTTCTTCAGCTATAAATAACACACGAATTTCAGAGTTTTAATATTGAAAATTAAGTTAATTCAAGGCTCCACTCTGAGATAAGTTTATGTTTATTTTTAACCTACTTTGTGCATAATTGCGTTCTCTTTTTGCTAGCTTATTTAATTTGATTTTATTCCTGTATTCCAATCTCATTTGAAAAGAGGAATTGCCTTATTCCTTCTTCTTGGAATCGAAATCAAATATAGCTATGCCCAACTGGTTTAAATCTAAAATCAATTAGAACTTAGAACCATATTAAAGTGAGTAGTGGACATTGAACTTCTATATTCGAACATCTACTCCGATTGGTTCTACCGGGCTGCTACGAAAAGGAGAAATCCAGGTATTTTACAATTTTATAAATTTCATTCTATTTTGGTTTTTGTTTGAGATTCGCCAGAAAAATCTCAATTTATGTGGTTATCTGAGGAGAGCCAGAAAACTCAGAAGTGTGGGTTTTTGAATTGTGTAAGCCCAAGTTAAAAAGACACAATTGTAAAGGTTTTGGGTGAACCTGTGAAAACCTATTTGATAGTGAACGCTAATATCCCCTGTGTGAGGATATTAGGAGTAGAGTAGCATTTTGTGTGGCTGTTGAAAGACAGTTGGTGTACACACAGGCGAACCACTATAACTCTTTATCTTGTGGATTTAATGCTTGCTTAAATTTCATATCATTTATCATTCAATTTTGTGGAATGTACGTGTGGATGTGAATGTTGTAACAATTTACATTTCAAGCAAGTGTGGGGATTGTTGTAATAAGTTAGATCTTTATTTCTGCACTTTATTTCAATTCTTTGCTATTCAGTTATTTCTATTCAGATTGAGTTATTGATTCAAAAGACGTTCTAGAAATAAGGTTGTCCTACCATAAGCCTTGTTTATTATGGTGTAAGGTTGTCCTTAGAACTAAATTTGTATCAATCTCTCAACTCTTATTTATTGAGGTTGAATTGATTTAAGCATTGTAAATTGATCTATAATTATAAGGCTATTTATTTATCTTTATTCTGCTGATTTTATTTTAATTTGGCATAGTCCTATTCACCCCCCTCTCGGACATATAGCTTGGCCATTTCAAGTGGTATCAAAGCCTAATAGCTCGTTCTTATTGCTTTTTATTTGGATTTATTTCCTGAGCTAACGATCTAAGTTATATTAATAAGATGTCAAATTTTGATAGCCTATCAGTCACTAGGCCTTCACCCTTTGATGGCTCCAACTATGCCTATTGGAAAACCCGAATGAGGATCTTCCTCAAATCAATGGATGAGAGTGTGTGGCAAGCCACAGTGACTGAATGGAGCCCTCCTACCATTGAAGTAACTAGTATCAATGGATCAAAATCAATGAGAATAACACCTTATACATCTTGGTCCACACTTCAGAAAAGTGAGAGTAGTGCCAATGCAAAAGCACTAAATGCAATCACTTGCGCACTATCACCGATGAGTTCAAAAGAATCATTTCCTGTGATACTGCTAAGCATGCCTGGGATATATTAGAAATAACACACGAGGGTACATCAATTGTCAAAAAATCTAAAGTCCAACTCCTCAAAACCAAATTTGAAGAAATTCATATGGAGGAAAATGAAATGTTTATGGACTTTTACACAAGATTAAATGACGTTGTAAACTTAATGTGGGGTCTTGGGGATAAAATTCCAGAAAGTAAAGTATGTGTAAAGATACTACGCTCACTTCCTGAACGGTTCAACTCTAAAGTTACTGCGATCCAGGAGCTTCGTGATATGGACAATATGAGGGTAGAAGAACTAGTTGGTTCTTTTCAAACCTATGAGTTAAACTTTAAAGCTCCTAAAGATAGCTTTGAAATCTTCTAAAAATGTGTCTGAAGAAAACTCAGATTTAGAAAATTCTGAAGATGATATGGCTTTTTTAGCGAAAAAGTTCTATAAGATTTTCAAAAGTAAGAAAATGGTCGATTTTCAAAAGACAAATGAAAAGAAATGATCCAAACCTAAGTCCAAAACTTGGAAATCTTTGAAAGACAGTCAGTGTTACAACTGCCAAGAGTATGGGCATCTAGCAAACAAATGTCCTAAAAAGGACACACCTAAAAGGAAGGGTATGTTGGCTACTTGGGATGAATCGTCTGATTCTGAAGCCTCTTCTGAATCAAAAAATTCTGAAACCGAGTCGGGCAATAAAATTAAAGCCCTCATGACTCTAGCCAAGTTTACTTTTTCATATTACGATGATTCAACAAGTGAAGAAAATTTGAATAGTGATTATGAAAATGAAGAAGATCTTCAAGATGCTTATAATGCCTTATATAAGGAAAGTTGTAAAATTGTTGTCAAACTTAAACTTCAAAAAGAAAAGTTTTCTAAACTCAAAGAATGTTTTGAAACTCTTGTTTTAGAAAAATCGAATATTTCAGATTGTTTCAAAAAATCAAAATGTGATTTGGAATTCAAAACCTCCTTGATTGATGATTTGAAATCTGAAAATGAGAAACTTAAAAATAAAGTATCTTCTCTTCTGAGTTTGAAGGATACATGGAGATATGCCCAAGGTGATCCAAAGTTAGAAAAATTATTATCCGGATCAAGAAAATGTTGCGATCGATTCGGGTTGGGCTATGATAAAAATATATCTCCTAAACAGAAGAATACTCCTCCCAACTTTGTGAAAGGAGAAGCTTCTAACTCAAAAGGAAAAGGTGCCTATCAAAATTTTTCTAAAAATACAAAAACTTTTCAAAAATCTAAAAGTAGCTATTTTAAAAATCAGATCAGAAATCCTCTTGCGGAAAAAAAGTTGATTTACTTAAGGAGCTCTTAAAATCTAACTCAGTCGGTCATTCTTACAACATCAGACAAAAGAAGACCAATTACGTTCCTAAACCCAAAACAGTTATGAAATGGGTTCCTAAAGTTGCCTGCTTGGTTGCCCACACTGCGTTCAAAGCAACAAGCCATTCAAAATGGTACCTAGACAGTGGATGTTCCAGGCACATGACAGGTGACAAGTCTTTATTCACCGATCTAAAAGATATGACTGATGGGTCAGTCACATTTGGTGATGGTAGCAACTGCAAGATTATTGGCCAAGGTACGATTCAACTTTATAATCTTCCCTTATTTAAGAATGTTTTATATGTTGAGGGATTAAAACACAACCTATTAAGCATATCTCAAATATGTAACAACAACCATAGTGTTAAATTTTCTAATCAAGGTTGTGAGATTATAGATAAAAAGGGTTCTGTAATATTAACTGGTCGCAGAACTTCTGAAAACTGCTATATAGTATGCAATGGAAGCTCATCTAATCAAACGTGCTACATGGTCCATACTAATGAGACAGAATTATGACATAAACGCCTTGGACATGTACACTATCGAAATTTATACAGATTGAGCAAAGGAGAACTAATTAGAGGTCTACCTAAAGTGCAAAAAGTAGACAAAATATGTGGTGAATGCCAGTATGGTAAACAAACTAGTACCTCTCACAAAAAGGTGAACTCTAATACCACATCTAGACCACTCGAGCTTCTCTACATGGATCTTATAGGACCAACCAGAATGGAAAGTCGAGGTGGCAAAAAATACATCTTGGTCATCGTAGATGATTATACAAGATACACTTGGGTTTCATTTTTAAGAGACAAATCAGAAACTCTTGATGAAGTGAAAAAGATTATCAAATGGATCCAAACTAAAAAATGTTCTCAAGTCAGTAAAATCCAAAGTGATCATGGATCCGAGTTTGAAAATAGTGGTTTTGAGAAACTCTGTAGCGATCAGGGAATATCACATGAATTCTCTGCGCCCTAAACTCCACAACAAAATGGTATTGTGGAAAGAAAAAATAGAGTGCTTCAAGAAATGGGAAATGTTATGTTGAATAGCATGAAGCTCCCTAACAATTTATGGGCTGAAGTAGTGAATACCACCCGCTACATTATCAACCGTGTTTATATTTGCAAATCTAATAATAAAACGGCTTATGAAATATGGTTTGAGAAAAAGCCTACTGTCAAATACTTTCGAGTTTTTGGCAGCAAGTGCTATATTTTACGTGACCGTGAAAATTTGGGAAAGTTTGACACTAAAAGTGATGAAGGGATCTTTTTAGGATACTCTTTAAACAGTCGTGCATATCGTGTTCTGAACAATAGGACCGGTGTGATTCAAGAGTAAATAAATGTAGTAATTGACGATCACTTGAATACACCTGCCCCTACTTCAGATAATGATGAAGCTCTTATATATGAAAAATCAAATACTTCATCAAGTGAAACTAATTCTGAATTAAGAACTATTAAAGATCATCCAACTGATCAAATTCTTGGAAACCCTCTCACTGGTGTTCGCACTCATAGACAACTAGAAGACATATGTAATTACGTGTGCTTTACATCTCAGGTTGAACCGGTAAACGTAAAAGAAACACTTAATGATGAAAACTGGATAGTAGCTATGCAGGAAGAACTTAATCAGTTTGTCAGAAATGATGTTTGGTATCTAGTTCCTAGACCTAAAGATAAACACATTATTGGAACAAAATGGCTTTTCAAAAATAAGTCTGATGAATTGGAAAATATCATTCGAAACAAGGCAAGACTGGTTGTGCAAAGTACACGTAAATTGAAGGGATTGATTATGATGAAACTTTTGCCCCAGTTGCTTACCTTGAATCAATCAGACTTTTCATATCTATTGCATGTTTTAGAAAGTTTAAAATTTTTCAAATGGATGTGAAGAGCGCCTTTTTGAATGGCAACTTACATGAAGAAGTATATGTTGAACAACCGACTGGGTTTGAAGACCCTAAGCTTACCAATCATGTATACCGCCTTAGAAAGGCTCTTTATGGTCTGAAACAAGCTCCTAGAGCATGGTATGAAAAATTGACTAAGTTTTTACTAAGTCACAATTTTCAGATGGGTAGTGTCGATAAGACACTCTTTGTTAAGAAACATAACGATGATATCTTAATGGTTCAAATCTATGTTGATGATATAATTTATAGATCAACTTGTACTAACATGACTGTTGAGTTTGCAGATCTAATGAAATCTGAATTCGAAATGAGCATGGTTGGTGAATTAAATTATTTCCTAGGGTTGCAAGTAAAACAGCAAGCTGATGAAATTTTTATTTCACAAACTAAGTATGCATTGAACTTGATTAAGAGGTTCGGATTTGAAAATGGTAAGAACTTTGATACTCCAATGAGTACAACTCTAAGACTCTCAAAAGACTCTACAGGTAAAGATGTAGATCCTAAATTGTATCGTAGTATGATATGTAGCTTACTTTACCTAACTGCAAGTAGACTTGATATTGCTTTAAGTGTTGGAATTTGTGCTAGATATCAGTCTAATCCTAAAGAATCTCAGTTAACTGCTGTTAAACGAATTATTCGATATGTCGCAAGTTTAGTTAATCTGGGTCTTTGGTATCCCTATGATACTAGTGTTCAATTGGTTGGGTATTCGGATGCTGATTGGGCAGGAAATATAGATGATAGAAAATCAACCAGCGGTGGTTGTTTTTTACATTGGAAATTGTTTGGTTTCTTGGTTTAGCAAGAAGCAAAGTTCCATATCAGTCTCAACTGCTGAGGCTGAATATATTGCAGCAGGAAATGCATGTACTCAGTTGGTTTGGATGAAACGTATGCTGAGTGATTATGGAATCGCACAAGACTCGATGGTTTTATACTGTGATAATTCCAGTGCGATAAACATTTCAAAAACCCCAATCCAGCATTCATGTACTAAGCACATTGACATTCGGTTTTATTATATTCGTGAATTAGTGGAAGAAAAAATAGTATCTTTAGAATATATTCCTACAGAGACTCAGCTTGCTCACATTTTCACTAAACCGCTCGACAAAACCAGGTTTAACAAATTGAAATTTGATCTTTGTATGTGCAATTTTAAATGATTGATCATGTATTTTTGTATCACATTGTATATAATGTTAATATTTTAAAATTTTAAAATTCTGTGAAAATTGCACATTTTTTTTCTGGTCTAAGACCGGTCGAGGACGTGCTCGACCATTCTTGCTACGACCGGTCGAGTATGTCCCAAGACCGGTTGTGCGCGCGGTGATCTTTTTAATTTGGGGAAAACTCTTTTCTTCTTCATTCTAACCCTCCTCACCAACGAGCCGAGCTTCGACTAGTCGAACCCTTGTGTTCGATTCCTTCAGGTTAGAGTGATTTTTCTTACTTTCTTGAAGAATCTTAATCTTTACTCTTAGATTTCTTGATTATTGTTATCTATTTCATACAAATCTTCCACTTTTTGGGTTTTCTCTTCCTCATTTGTTGAATCTAGAGAAACCCATCTCTTTTTTCTTGAAATTTCTTTCATTTCTTCAAGAATATGGAATCTAGAGGTAAAAAGAAAATTCATACAGGTGCGTCTTCTTCTCATTCAAATGCAATCACGAGACGTCATCTTAGGGATCTTGAAGATGATCCTCCGCATGTACGTGACCTGCGTATGCGCAATGTTATTGTTCAAAAAGCGGTTAGTTTAAATCATATTGCTCCTTACGATCTCCTTCCTCTCCTTCAATTTGTAGAATGGGAAAACATTTTACACTAGGGCGGGCCGGCATACCAGTCCATTGCACAGGCCATGGTTGCATGCATATCTTACTTTTCTACTGAGCAACTGATTTTTACTATTACCACTAGAGAAGGGCCTTTTACTGTTGATCGACATTTAATTTCAGGCCTTATGGACAATCCTGTAAATGATGATGGTGTTCATCCTAGTGCACTTGCTGAGAAAGTGTCAGAATCGGAAAAACGTATTTATACTAGAACATTGTGTAACATGAATGCACCATGGACTCATAATGGATATGCCCTTAAATCTAAATTCTTGTTACCCAAATACAGAGTGTTGCATTGTATCTTCACTTCTAATTTGTATCCCCGCTCTGGAAATAAAACTGAGTTAACTCTATTTATGGTTCGTTTTTTGTACTCAATCATTACTGGTGCTAATATCTGTTTGCCCTCCTTGATTTGTTCCTCTATCATTCAAATTCGTAGTCATCCTGGTCATGGTGATATTCCATTTGGACATCTGTTGAATATATTAGCTACTCACATGTTAGTCGCTATGCCCGTCGGTGAGGCTCCTATACAACACCTCATATTTAACAAATCCAACCTGAATAAAATGAAGTTGGATCCGGTCCCTGGTCAAGTTAATGTTGATGTGGGTGAAGCTGCTGCTGAAACTGAGATTGGTGTCGAAGGTGACGAGTTGCCTCCTGATGATATTGACATGGACGATATTTTTAATGAAATTGATTCTGATTCTGAAAATGATCCAGACTTTGAACCATCTGATTTCAATGCACGTCTAAGTGCATTAGAGGAAAAGGTTGAACAAATGAATGTTGGCCACAATCAACAATTTAAAAATATGCGCAGATATTTTAGGCGCTTATAGAAGAGCCTTCATCAAAGTGATCCTAACATACCTGCTCCATCTTCTGGATCAAATTGAGAATGTTAACTCTTTGGTCTGTAATAACTTTACTAATTTACCTTCTTTGGTTATGTGGATGCATGTTTTAAACTTCACTTGATAACTCTTTTAATGTGTACTTTGACTACTTATGTATTGTTCTTCACTTTGAACTTTTTATCTTTTTGTGTTGATATCTCTATTTCTATCCTTCATATCATATCTTTTGATTCTTCCTTTGTCATATTTTGACAAAAAGGGAGAGAAAATTAGTGAAATCCTATGAATTATGATTGTGATTGATATGAAGGGAGCTGTGCCTACTCAGGGGGAGTAGAGCTGTGAGTTGAATTGTCCCAAGGGATGATGCTTATTTTATGACAACTGGTGCATGATTCGTTATTATATGTGATGCTTATCTTATTGAATTATGAGAAGTGTTTTGTCACAAATTTGACAAAGGGGGAGATTGTAAGTGCTATGATTTGATTCCTCTTTTATTGTCAAATTTTGTGTGTCAAAACTTCTTTGTATGTCTTGTGTTTATATCTTGATAAATCTGTACGAGACACCACGTTAACACTTGAAGTCTAGTTCAAAGAATTCTTCAAGCTTCATGAGAGTTCAAGCTACAATGTAGAAGATATTGAAGAAGAGCTCAGTGTCAATGTTCAAGTTCAAGTGCAAGTGGAAGTTCAAGATTCAAATATAAGTACGAGACTCAAGTGCAAGTGACATTAACTTCAAAGCTTGTGAAGTAGTCAAGCTACATAAAGAAGAACTCAAGCTCAAGACTCAAGCTTTGTAATGATCAAAGTCTAAGAAAATGAAGTGTTCAATGTCCATAACTCATGTCCCAGGTATGATAAACCTTAGATTAACCTTAGGGTAGGTCACTTTGGATACATAATTCATTAGAATTTTATTATATGATTTTGGTCTTTTCTAAGACCAGTCCTACACCTTGTTCGACCAGTCCTAGCACTGTCTCGACCAGTCTAAGAAGTTCCAAGACCAGTCCTAGAACTGTTGCAATTTATCAGATTTTCTGGTTCGGCTACGACCAGTCCTGGAGTCTGCTCGACCGGTCGTGGGATGGTCTTGACTCGACCTTCGACCAGTCGTAAAGTTACGACTCAAACTCCAGCGACTAAATTAATTGTAGCACGAACAGTCGTAGACGGGTCTCGACCGGTCGTGGACTGCCTTCGACCAGTCGTGGACTACCTACGACCGGTCGTACAACGGTCTGATGCAATCGCGCTCAAAAATTCAAAAATCGGTTTGTTCCAGGACCAGTCGTGGTGACCCTAGGACTAGTCGAAGATGAATTTCTTCATCTATAAATAGCACACAAATTTTAGAGTTTTAATATTGAAAATTAAGTGAATTTAAGGCTCCACTCTAAGATAAGTTTGTGTTTATTTTTAAGCTACTTTGTGCATAATTGCTTTATCTTTTTGCTAGCTTATTTAATTTGATTTTGTTCCTGTATTCCAATCTCATTTGAAAAGAGGAATTACCTTATTCCTTCTTCTTGGAATCGAAATCAAATATATCTACGCCCAACTGGTTTAAATCTAAAATCAATTAGAACTTAGAACCATATTAAAGTGAGTAGTGGACATTGAACTTCTATATTCGAACATCTACTCCGATTGGTTCTACCGGGCTGCTATGAAAAGGAGAAATCCAAGTATTTTATAATTTTGTAAATTCCATTCTATTTTGGTTTTTGTTCGAGATTCGCCAGAAAAATCTCAATTTATGTGGTTATCTGAGGAGAGCCAGAAAACTCAGAAGTGTGGGTTTTTGAATTGTGTAAGCCCAAGTTAAAAAGACACAACTGTAAAGGTTTTGGGTGAACCTGTGAAAACCTATTTGATAGTGAACGCTAATATCCCCTGTGTGAGGATATTAGGAGTGGAGTAGCATTCTGTGTGGCTATTGAAAGACAGTTTGTGTACACACAGGCGAACCACTATAACTCTTTGTCTTGTGGATTAAATGCTTGCTTAAATTTCATATCATTTATCATTCAATTTTGTGGAATGTACGTGTGGATGTGAATGTTGTAACAATTTACATTTCAAGTAAGTGTGGGGATTGTTGTAATAAGTTAGATCTTTATTTCAATTCCTTGCTATTCAGTTATTTCTATTCAGATTGAGTTATTGATTCAAAAGACGTTCTAGAAATAAGGTTGTCCTACCATAAGCCCTTGTTTATTATGGTGTAAGGTTGTCCTTAGAACTGAATTTGTATCAATCTCTTAACTCTTATTTATTGTGGTTGAATTGATTTAAGCATTGTAAATTGATCTATAATTATAAGGCTATCTATTTATCTTTATTCTGCTGATTTTATTTTAATTTGGCATAGTCCTATTCACCCCCCCCCCCTCTAGGACATATAGCTTGGCCATTTCACAAATGCATACCCATGTGAAGTATATGGAGATATGATTTCTCCATTTGTTCTAAATATCTTGTATGACATCTTTCAGTGGATTAAAATATGCTTACCAACCCTTATATTGAAACAATTGATCCTAGTTGTCAAGGGTGTTCATTGTACTAGCCTTCCCTTTCTAAGTGTTATATGCAAACTCTCAAAATTCCTTGGTCTGCCATCTACTCATGATACAGTATATCCTATTGTGTGGTTTACCAAGGAATCTTTAATTCAACTAAATGTGTTTGCAACTACATTTGAGGAGAATCAGGAATGCAGGAGCGGTGAAGAAGCTCAAGACGCTCCCATGACCACTGGCTGAGACTCTAGTCGGACCCTAGTGCCTGCACCTAGTCCACTATTTATCAGCACTAGATGCCTCCTTCGCTAGAACGATCTAGTTCATTAACTTCTTGAAGAGCAGTCAAATATAGAAGCTCGCCTCCGGTAGTGCGAAAATTGTCTCTCCGGGATTGAACTGCGTCTTGATGCTCTTCAATATACTGGAGAGCACATCACTGAATTGCTTCTGACTCGCTGTTCTTATGAGGGTGGATCGTCCCGATGATCTTTACTATGTTATTGCTGAATCATAGTACATTGTTTTTTGATATTTATGCTCTTAAGGGCCTTTTGGTTTTTGGATGATGGTTTAATCTACCCAATCATGGGGTAGTAATTTTGATGAAGTTTTGGTATTATCTTTTCAGCTCATATTAGATACTCTCTTTATTGTTATCTTTTCTATCTAACATATGATTTGCCTGCTTATGATGATATATTTCCTTGTTTGGATGATGATCTTTATGCTTATACCATTATATGATTTGTTCTCTTACCCTCTGGATTATTATCTCTATGTTATTGGAATATTTCTTGATAAATTCTTTGCCAATAACTGACAAAAAGGGGGAGAAGAAACCTACCCACCAAAACAATGTTTGTTTCTTGCAGAAATTGTTTGTTTCCCTTATTACAGGTTATTCTTGGTAAACACTAAGGGGAGAAACATGATTTTGTATTACATGTCAAGTCTTGAGTTGTAAATCTATATGTTTGATGTGTAATTCTTTTTGTTTTGGTATGTCATTGGTATGGACCATGACACAGTCGTATGTTAGGTTGTTTTTATCATGTAATTGACAAGGGGGGAGATTGTTAGTGCACTTATTTGCACCCGTGTTTATCAATTATGTGACTAGTTGTGTCTTGTAGTCGGATGAGTTCTTGGTAAGTGAAAACCAACGACGCAACTGGATCAGAAGCATCAAAGCCACATTGACGACAAAGAACTGTTTCTGCGATCTTAACCTTGCAAATAAATGATCCCAACCAACTAGGAATACCTACTTAGGTCAGCCAATCCCAAGTCCATATTTTATATCCTATAGTGTTGGCTTATGCATATCTCTAGTTGTTGATGATTAAAAGAACAAACAGGAAAAAATGTCCACTATCGGTAGGAAGAAGGTGTAACTAAATGGCACCTTCAGTATCACCGAAGGGGCTCAAAATTGTCCAGCAACATCAAGACTATAATTCGGTATCACCGATTGGATAATTCGGTGACACCGACTGCCAACGATGAACAAAAATCGGTGTCACCGAAAGGGACTTATTTTGATCAGCAACTTGAGGAATTAATTTGGTACTACCGAATGGTATTTTGGTACTGTAAATGTTATTGTGTAAATCTAGCAGTCGTAGTGTTGTCAAATTTTATTGTGCCAAACCATTTAGTATTTGTTCATGCTTTGAGTTGAAGTGATCAGGTTCGAACATTTCAAAGTTCTCTGGATCTTCATCGAACTTGCCTACATCTTCAAGTTGAAGTAAAGAGTGTTGAAGTTCATGGTTTCAAGCTAAAATTCAAGAACTCAATTTCAAGTTTGAAGTTCAACTCCTATTCGTTAAAGACTCAAGAACTCAAGCGTAACTCAAGCTCAAGTTCAAGTGATCGAACTCAAGCTTCAAGTATCACAAGATATCAAGATTCGGAAGCGAATCGTGTTTTATTTGTTCCTACTCACAAATAGGTTTGGATGACCCTATATTGACCTTAGGTTGTGTCATGTTCATTGCATATTTTATGTGGGTCATTGCAGATGTTTATAGGTCATTTTCTCGACTAGTCTCAGAGCTTGTTCGACTAGTCCAAGTACTAGCTTGACCAGTCTAAGAGTTTTCTCGACCAGTCCAAGGTTTGTTGCTAATTTTCAGAATTTTCTGTTGGACTCTCGACCAATCCTGGAGACTGCTCGACCAGTCGAGTGAACAGTGCTCGACCGGTCGTGCAGGTTCGACTCAAAGTCCAGCAAGCTTTTCTGGTCCCACTCGACTAGTCGAGTGCATTGCTTGACCAGTCGAGCAGGCCACTTGACCAGTCGAGTAACGGTCTTATCTTATCGCACTAGAAAATTTAAAATTTTGTTGGACCTTCGACCAGTCGAACCGACCCTTAGACCAGTTGAGAGAATAGTGCTCGATCGGTCGAGTAACGGTCTTATCTTATTGCACCAGAAAATTTAAAATTTTGTTGGACCTTCGGCCAGTCGAACCGACCCTTAGACCAGTTGAGAGAATAGTATTTTCACCTATAAATAAAGTACGAATTTCAGAGTTTATTCATTCATCAAAGTGAAATCAAGAGACCACTCTGAGAGATAAGTTTGTGATATTATTAAGCTATATTGTGCTTATTTCATATTCTCTTTAATTAGCTTTTGTAATTTGATTTTGAGATCTTTATTCCAATCTTACATTGAGAAGGGATTTGTGATTTCCCCTTTCTTGAGATCAAAATCAAATCAAGCTAACCCAAGTTGATTTAATTTAAAAATTATTTAGAACTAGAACCTTTTCATATGTGAGACTGGACATTGAATATCTTCGTCTACATCAGATCGGTTCTATCGAGCTTCTTCAAAGGAGGCTTCTCAGATAAGTTGTAACATCCCAGATTTTTGCCAACCTGGGATTAGACGTCCTTAGGCAATGGGTTGATCTTAACACCTTATTAACTTGTCAAAACTCAGTCCCAAAGGCTAAAATCGCTTGCGAACCCATTTCTTTCACAAATCCCACCCTTCACCACCTTGTTCTTTAAATTTTTCTATGTACTTTCACCCTAGACACTATCTTAAATTAGCTAAGTAGTATAACTTGGATCACTTTATATACAAACTACAAAGGCCCAGGTACCACCTCAGATAGAAATTACTCAGGACTAAATCCTTTAGAAATTAGGCGAAGATTAGCCAGTGTGAAATTAGAGTACCTGTGAAATTAGCACCAATCACTTTAAATACGATCTGTAAGACCCAAAACTTGTAGAATCATTGACGCTAGGGTACCCTAAAATCTAGGATCAATCTCATTTCCCGTCTGCTCTCAGGAGCATCACGAAACTCCGTATCAGATCTGGACCGCACGTCGGAAGTCCGATTAACACGAAGTTAAGGAATTAGGACCGCCTTGCTGGGCTTGACAACCATCTCGGAAATCAAATCCAGATAGTGTCCCAGCGCTATTCGCTTGAGTCCGAAGCGAAGAGTGTGAAAACACTTGATTTTCTTTACAAATAAATATCTCAAATAGTAATCTGGCACCTCTCGCTTGTGGATCAATTTTAAGCAACCAGACCGTCAGAATCTGACCCAAATATACCCTCGGATCAGGGAAAATTTCACAAACATATCCATGTACTTGGAATTTCTGATAGAAATCCGTTGACTGTTGAACTGAAACTGGTCCGCCACGCGTGATCTGGGAATCCGACTGAAACAAAAACTTAACTTTACCTAGATCCAAGGTTGATGGGCTTAAGTCCGACCTTTGGCTTAAGGAGGCCCGCCAGAAATCCTCCGTTGAGCTGAAACAGTGTCACTTTGGTTATAACCCAAGTATACCTTGACCTTAAGTCTAGTTTAGTGCATTTTTAGGCTATATAAGGACCTTAGAACCCTCTCTCTCACAGCCATACGAATTTGAGAGAAACCCTAGAGAGAGAAGAGAGAAAAGAGAGAGAAAGAGTGAGCGAAGTGGGAGAAACTCCCTGCTACTGTTTCCTGCCGTTACCCAAGCTCCACCACTCCGTTCTTGTCGCTTTCTCGGCGATACCGACTTCGTTTTGAGGTAAGAAACCCTAACCCTAATCTGTTGTGGGGTGTGAAGGTTGTAGGTTATGAAATAGCTAACCTATTTCATTCTTTAGGCTACCAAATTGCCGAATACGGAGGCTTAGCAAACCTAGTTGATTCGTTGCGATTCTACGGTATAAGGTGAGGACTTTAGATGTATAGGTTACGGTTCTCAACGCTTTCAATGTTAGATAATGATAGATTCATGATCTGCATGCAATTGCACATGTACAAAGTGCTGTTTTTTTTCCATTTCGATTAAAGATGTAGAATATGGAATTTTACATATTCTGGGTATTCGTAGAAATACCGTATACATATAAATTTTGGAAATGTGTTTGCCATGATTATTTGTTCTATGAATGTATGGTATATGGATAAAATACTTATTTGGCGAAAAGATTCGCCCTAATACATGTTTGCTAATATACACTATGTATGTAGAAATAGTGTATTGTAGAAAGTACCGTATATGTATATATTTTGGAGATGTGTTTTCCATGACTATTTGTTGTATGAACATGTTATATATGCGTAAAATACTTGCTTGGCGAAAGGATTCGCCCTAATACATGTTTTACTAACATACACTATGTATGTTGAAATAATGTATTCTAAGTGTTTGTGAAAATGCTTGTGAGAGTAAGTGCTTGGATAATGGTGCCTTAGATAGGTGTTGAGGTGGGATTCTCAACTACCTTAGAGACCTGTATGATTTCCTCCATGTGGTTGTTTACTTTAACCGCTTACTTATGAAACATATGTGTTTGTATTCTTGTTTATATAGCATTTTACAACATGTTTTATAACATGCTTTATGATATGCTTGTTAACATGCTTGATTTACTTTGTCTATTATGCTTTACTCTACATGTTTTAAATAAGGATTGATTGAGTTTGAGACTATGTCTATAGTCCAGACAATCGGTACCAGACTTGAGATCATGGTTGAGGATTCATGTCGCCGCGTAGGATGTGTTTGACGAACCCGAGTCGTACTTCAGTTGGCGATAGTGGTTAGGCCACACGAAGTGCTTATGCACTTTATGTCGTTTAGTTGATTGTGCGCTCGAGCTAATCAGGCTCGTCAAGTAACCCGATATGTCTAATGTATGTTCACCATGTTTGGTCACTACTGTTTGAACCTAAGGTACCAAACTTACCAATGTAATCCCTTTAACCATGGTACCTCGATCCGCTAAGACTCATGAGCCGGACATGGTGGTATGGGACACCGTGGTCAAGCTGTCGGCCTACGCTGGGGCCACGTGCTTCCCCGTAGTGACCATTGAGCAACCAAACTCGTGAGCCGAATACGATGGTATGAGACACTGTGTTCGAGCTGTCGACACCTACGGCGAGAGCCGAGTACGGTGAGACCTGTATTCGTGCTGACGGGCGACGAGTCCTTCGTAGTGTCTTCGAGTATACTCTAAGGTCTGTGAATGGCGACGAGCCATTCACAACAACTAGAGCATGAGTTGAGTCGAGTACAGTAAGACCTGTATTCGAGCTGACGGCCAGTAATTGAGCCGAGTACGGTGAGACCTATATTCGAACTGACGGCCAGTAATTGAGCCTTATACGGTGAGATCTATATCCGTGCTGACGGGTGACGAGCCCTTTGTGATCCCTTCGCGATGCCTCTCGAACCATATTATCGTATGAGAATATCTAGGTTTGACGACCCTAGAATGGATCATGTTTTGGGAATGATACAAGGGAGGTACCTTAGTTTCCCAATATTGCTGTTTGAAATGGACTAATAACAACTCGGTAATCATGCTCATCATGCATTGCATATGTCTGAAAGATGTGGAGCACTGAGGAATGCAAGCATGCCGCGAACGTAAGATGATGTCGCACGAGGGAGTGTGTGGTGAGGGCATATATCATGACTGCATTCATACTTGCATTAATAAGAGTAGTTAGGAGTGTTTGATTATACTGCTTTATTATTACTGTTTGACTGAGTTGATAACATGTTAACCTATGTTTTATTGTTCCACTGAGTTAGTTACTCACTCCCACGTTACGGGACGGTGTTGTACACACCAACTAGACTCTGTATCAGGTATAGATGAGATGACGACTCAGGAGGCTGAGCCGGACTATGACGAGGACCAGAACGAGTTCTCATTTATGCAGTATTCTGGTGGCTTCGACTAGATTGCCAGGATCGATGGAACTTGCAGGGATTACTCCTTAGTTGTACTTTTGACATTTTGATCATAAAACAGATATATGTATATGGTGACTCAGATGGATTCATACTCTGGAGATTGAGATAGTTTTATTTCTTTTACATACATATATATACAGTTTCAGTCTTCCGCTTGCCTTTATACAATTGATTTGGAGTATGAATTACTGTTTTGGTATAATCTCACTCATGTTTATTACTCTAACACAGACAACATTTAATCATCATTATCTATGTTGCATAAGTGATGTTCTGGAACTCGAGAGTTGAGTTGCTACTCGACCCCCGAATTTCAGGGCGTTACATAAGTACATTTACATTTTGTACATTCCTTTTTGGTTTTTGAGGTTGTGCCAGAAAAATTTCTTTTTGGTTTAGTTTGAGGTGATCTAGAAAATCTCGGAGTGGGGGTTTTTGTGATTGTGTAAGCCCAATCAAAGACACAATTGTGAAGGTTTTAAGGTGAACCTTGAAAAACCTTTTTCATAGTGAACGCTAATATTCTGAGGGAGTGGATATTAGGAGTAGAGTAGTTGTGTGGCTGTTTTCTAATAGTTGGTGTACACACAAGCGAACCACTATAATTCCCGGTGTTGTGGTGGATGATTGAATGTACCTATGTGTGTGAATGTTATAATTTTCTTTAAGCATTTGTGGTGAATGGTGTAATTTATTTTATGCATTTGTGGGAATGTTGTAATAACTTAGTTTATTTTATTTGTTTTTTCCTTTACCTCTTTATTGGTTTGGGTTTTTATACTTACAAACGTTCAAGTAAGGTTGTCCTGCCATAAACCTTTGGTTTTTGGTGTTAGGTTGTCCTTAGAACTAAGTTTGTATCAACCTCTCAAGACTAGTATATTTGAGGTTGTTATTTACTTGTGCTTATTTATTATTTGTTTGTTCTATCTTTCTTTCAATTATGCATTTATTTTTTAATTTGGCATAGTCCTATTCACCCCCCTTCTAGGACGTATAGCTCAGCCTTTTCAAGCGGTATCAAATCCTAATAGCTTCTTTTTTTTTTAATTCATTTCCTAAGCTAATCGATCTAAGCTTATAAATTGTTAAATTTGATAGCCTCTCAATCACTAGGCCTCCACTTTTTGATGGCTCTAATTATGTCTATTGAAAAGCTAGAGTGAAGATCTTTCTAAGGTCCATAGATGAGAGTGTGTGGCAAGTCACAGTGACTAGATGGACCCCTCCTACCACTGAAGTTCTAGGCACTGATGGAACCAAATCTATGAAAGTTACACCTTATTTTTCTTAGACCACACTCCAGAAAAATGAGAATAGTGCCAATGCAAAGGCTTTAAATTCAATTATTTGTGCACTATCACCGAATGAATTCAAAAGAATTATATCCTGTGATTCTGCAAAGCAAGCTTGGGACATTCTAGAAATGACACACGAGGGTACGACTATTGTCAAGAAATCTAAACTTCAAATCCTCACCACTCGATTTGAGGAAATACGTATGAAAGAAAGTGAAACTTTCATGGACTTCTATACTAAGTTAAATGACATAGTCAACTCTATGTGGGGTCTTGGTGATAGTATCTCAGAAACCAAAGTCTATGCAAGATATTGCGCTCATTGCCTGATAGGTTCAATTCAAAGGTCCTTGCCATTCAGGAACTTCGTGATACGAATAATATGAGGGTTGAAGAGCTGGTTGGTTCTTTACAAACCTGCGAGTTAAACTTTAAGGCTACTAAAGGTAAGTCCATAGCCCTTAAGTCTTCAAAAAATATTTCTTATGAAAATGTTAGTAATTCTAATTTTGAAAACTCTGAAGATGATATGTCACTATTAGCCAAGAAGTTTTATAAGATTTTCAAAAGAAAAAAGAGGGTAGATTTTCAAAAACCTTCTGAAAAGAAAAGGACTAGATCTAAAACTTGAAAATTTATTAAAGACAACCAATGTTTCAACTGCCATGAATATGGGCATCTGGCAAACAAATGTCCAAAGAGGGACAAATCTAAAAAGAAAGGCATGTTGGCTACATGGGATGAATCGTCTTGCTCTGAAGCCTCTTCTGAGTCAGATGATTCTGAACCTAAGTCTACTAATAAAGTCAAAGCCTTAATGACTCTAGCCAAATTTACTTTCTCAGACAGTTGTAATTCAACTAGTGAAGAAAATTTGAGAAGTGATTCTGAAAATGATGAAGATTTACAAGATGCATATAATGCCCTATACAGGGAAAGTTGTAAGATAGCTGTAAAATTAAAAATTTAAAAACAAAAGTTTTTGAAACTAAAAGAAAATTTTGATAATCTAGTTTTAGAAAAATCGCACCTTTCAGATTGTTTTGAAAAAGCTAATTGTGATTTAGATTTCAAAACATCCCTAGTTAAAAACCTCAAATCTGAAAATGAAAAACTGAAACTTGAAGTCTCTTCTCTCTTGAGTATGAAGGATACTTGGAAGTATGCCCAGGGTGATCCTAAACTATAAAAACTATTAACCGGATCAAGGAAATGTAGTAATAGATCTAGTCTGGGCTACAATAAGTATACGCCTCCTAAATATAAGAACACTCTGACAAAATTTGTAAAAGGGGAGTCCTCTAACTCAAAAGGAAAAGTTTGAATCAAAATACTTTAAAAAATCCTAAAACTTTTCAGGCTATGAAACCTAAAAATAATCATATCAATTATAAAAATCAGAATCATAACTCCTTAGCTGAGAAAATGGTGGATTTACTCAAGGAGCTTCTAAAATCTAACTTGAATGGTAGAATATACAACAACTACAAATATAGAAAAACTAATTATCCTCCAAAACCCAAAACTATAATGAAATGGGTTCCTAAGGTTGCTTATTTGGTTGCCCACACCGCTTTCAAGGCTTCGAGTCAATTAAAGTGGTATATAGACAGTGGTTGCTCTAGACACATGACAGGTGATAAAGATTTGTTCACCAATCTTAATTATATGGCTGATGGCTCAGCCACATTTGGTGATGGTAGCAACTGTAGGATTATTGGCCAAGGTACGGTTCAACTCTTTAATCTTCTTCCATTTGAGAATGTGTTGTTTGTAGAGAGCCTTAAGCATAATCTCTTAAGCATTTCTCAAAATTGTGATAATAAACATAGCGTAAAATTCACAAACCTAGGGTGTGAAATTTCTAATGAGAATGGTTCTGTGATATTAACTGGTCGCAAACATCTGAGAACTGTTATATAGTCAGTGATTCAAGCTCATCTAAGTTATCATGTGACATGGTCCAAACTGATGAGACTGAACTATGGCATAAATTCCTAGGACCTGTACACTACCGTAATCTTTATAGACTGAGCAAAAGTGAAGTAATAAGAGGTCTACCCAAGATTAAGAAATTGGATAAAGTTTGTGGCGAATGTCAAATTAAAAAACAAACTAGGAATGCTCACAAGAAAGTGAACTCCAACGCCACATCCAAACCCCTTGAACTTCTCCACATGGATCTCGTTGGACAGACTAGAACGGATAGTCGAGGTGGTAAGAAATATATACTGGTCATAGTAGATGATTTTACTAGGTATACATGAGTAGTTTTAATAAGAGATAAATCTGAGACTCTCGATAAAGTGAAAAGGGTACTCAAGCGTATCCAAATTGAGAAGGAATCACATGTCATCAAAATTCGTAGTGATCATGGTTCCGAATTTGATAATAGTAGTTTTGAGAAGTTCTGTAGCGATCACGGAATATCGCATGAGTATTCTACACCTAAGACACCTCAACAGAATGGTGTTGTTGGAAGAAAAAATCGGGTACTTCAAGAAATGGCTAATGTGATGCTAAATAGTATAAACTTCTTAAAATCTTTGGGTTGAAGCTGTGAACATGGCGTGTTATTTCACTAACCGTGTTTATACTAGAAAGTCTAACAATAAGACCGCATATGAATTATGGTTCAATAAGAAGCATACTGTTAAATACTTTTGAGTTTTTGGCAGCAAGTGCTACATTTTACGTGACCGTGAAAATCTGAGAAAATTTGACACTAAGAGTGATAAAGGTATTTTCCTAGGGTATGTGTTAAATAGTCGAGCGTATCATGTTCTCAATAAGAGGACTGGTATTATTCAAGAATCCATTAATGTAGTTATAGATGATCACTTGAATACACCTGTCTCAAGTTCAGAAGATGATGAAGTCTCTTTATTTGATAAACCAGACTCTTCATCTAGTCAAAATGACTTGAATTACGGTCAGTAAAAGACCATCTAACTGATTAAATTCTTGGGAATCCTATTACTGGTGTGTGCACTCGTAGACAATTAGAAAACATTTTTAATTATGTGTGCTTCACATCCCAGATTGAGCCAGCGAATGTAAAAGAAGCTCTTGCTGATGAAAACTGGATAGTAGCTATACAAGATGAACTTAATCAATTTGTAAGGAATGATGTATGTTACTTAGTTCCTAGACCTAATGATAAACACATTATTGGAACTAAATGGATCTTTAAAAATAAGTCTGATGAACTTGGTAACATTATAAGAAATAAGGCTAGACTGGTTGTATAATGGTACACTCAAATAGAAGGCATCGATTATGATGAAACCTTTGCCCCAGTAGCTCGTCTTGAATCTATCAGATTGTTTATATCCATTGCTTGTTACAAAAAGTTCAAAATTTACCAAATGGATGTTAAGAGTGCTTTCTTGAATGATGATCTATATGAAGAAGTATATATAGAATAGCCTACTGGTTTTGAAGACCCTAAACATTCTGATCATGTTTATTGCCTGAAAAAGGCACTCTATGGATTGAAACTAGCTCCCAGGGCGTGGTACGAGAAATTGACTAAGTTTTTACTAAGTCATAACTTTATACTGGGGAGTGTTGATAAGACATTTTTTGTAAAGAAACACAATGATCACATACTGATAGTACATATATATGTTGATGACATTATCAATGGATCTACCTGTTCTAACATAACTGTTGAGTTTGCAAATTTAATGAGGTCGAAATTTGAAATGAGCATGGTTGGAGAACTGAACTATTTCTTAGGTTTGGAAGTAAAACAGCTTCCTGATGGGTTCTTTATCTCTCAAACCAAATACGCTCTAAACTCGGTTTAAAAGTTTGGATTTGAGAGCAGTAAAAATTTCGATACTCCTATGAGTACGACACTTAAACTCTCTAAGGATTCAATAGGTAAAAATAGATCCTAAGTTTTATGGGAGTATAATAGGTAGTTTATTATATTTAACTGCGAGACGACCTGATATTGCATTCAGCGTAGGAATCTGTGCTAGATATCAATTGGACCCTAAAGAGTCCCACCTGATTGTTGTAAAGTGCATTTTAAGATATGTCACAAGTTCAGCCAAATTTGGCTTTTGGTATCCTCATGATACTAATGTTCAATTAGCCAGTTATTCGGATGCTGATTGGGCTGGTAATATTGATGACCGCAAGTCTACCAGCGGTGGATGTTTTTATGTCAGGAACTGTCTAGTTTCATGGCATAGTAATAAATGGAGTTCTGTATCACTTTTCACAGCTGAGGCTGAGTATCTTGCAGGTGGTAATGCATGCACCCAGCTTGTGTGGATGAAGAGGATGTTAAGTGATTACGGATTTGCATAAGATTCTATGGTATTATATTGTGACAATTCTAGCGCAATTAACATTTCTAAAAATCCAATTCAGCATTCACGAACTAAGCATATTGACATTAGATATCATTATTTCGGAAATTAGTAGAAGATAAGATTATTTTTGTGGATTATATTTAGACTGAAAATCAACTTGCAGACATATTTTCAAAATCGCTTAACAGAAACAGGTTTGCTAAGTTGAAATTGGATATCGGTATGTGCAATATGAACTGAAATGTTTGTGTTTATTTGTAATATATTGCATGTTTTTATTTTATTTATTTTTATAAATTTTTAAAATTTGAAAATAGTGAAAATTGCAGAATTTTTGAGGTGCATGACCAATCGAGTACACACTTGACCAGTCATGGTACGACCGGTCGAGTATATACTCGACTAGTCGAGCCACTCGGGTTTGGGGCCTTTTATTGTGCAAAAGCACTTTTTCTTCATTTGTTTTGTCTTCCCCAACCAGCCCTACCACGATCGGTCGAACCCACATTCGATTCCTTCATGATTAGTGTATCTTTTTCGATTTCCTTGTGGATTTAAGTTCTTTATACTTCCATTTCCTTGTTTTTGTAGTTTATTTTAAGGTTTACGGTGGTTTATTGGGTTTTCTTGCTAAAAATCTAATTTCCTTGAAACTCATTCTTCCTTTCTTGCATTGCTTGTATTCTTTGTCTTTCTTGTTGCTATGGAAGGTCGAAATAAGAAGAAACTCACTCGTGGTCCCTCTTCTTCTCGTTCCTCTCCAATCATGGTGTGCCATATTCGGTCACCTGAAGAAGACCCCAAGTATGTGTGGGATATACGTCTTCACAACGTGATTGCTGAACGGACGGTCAACTCTAATAACTTAGAACCATTTAGCATTATTCCCCTCCTTCAAACTGTAGGATGGGATAACATTTTAAATTGGGACGGTCCGGCATACTGTTCCATTGCGTAGGCCATGTTTGCTTGTATAATTGACTTCTCTTCTAAGAATCTAACTTTTACGATTACAACCAGAGAAGGTCCGATTGATGTAGACCGTCACTTAATATCTGGATTGATGGATCTTCCAGTTAATGATGAAGGAATTCTTATTTCTACTCTTGTAGCAAAACCTTCTGAGTCTGAGAAAAGAATGCTCATTAGAGTGTTATGCAACATAAGTGCGGAATGGAATTTCGGGAATGCGCTTAGTTCTAAATTTATGTTACCTAGATACAGGATTCTCCGTCATATTTTCATCTCTAATGTCTATCTTAGGTCTAGTAACAAGACTGAGCTCACTACTTACATGGCTCGCATCCTTCACTCTATTGTTACTAGTGTTTCTATATGTCTTCCTGTAACATCCCGGATTTTTGCCAACCTGGGATTAGATGTCCTTAGGCGATGGGTTGCTCCTAACACCTTATTATTTCGTCAGAACTGAACCCCACAGTCTAAAATCGCTTCTGAACCCATTTCCTTCACAAATCCCACCCTTCTCTACCTTGTGCTTTCAATTTTTCAAAGCACTTTCGCCCTAGACACTATCTTAAACTAGCTAAGTAGTAAAACTTGGATCACTTTATATACAAACTGCAAAGGCCTAAGTACCATCTCAACCAGAAAACAATTAGGATTAAATCCTTTAGAAATTTAACAAAGTTAACTAAGTGCAAAACTCGATTAGCCATGAAATCCGTTGGGATCGCTTTAAATACGATCTGCAAGACCCAAAACTTGCAAAATCAGTGACTCTAGGTTTCCCTAAAGTTTAGAACCAAACTCATTTCCCGTCTGCTCTCGGGAATTAAACGAAACTTCGTATTAGGTCTAGACCGTACATCGGGAGTCCGATTAACACGAAGCTAAGGAACTAGGACCGCCTCACTGGGCTTGACAAACATCTCAAAAATCAGATCCAGCCGATGTCCCACGGCCATTCGTTTCGATCCGGAGCGAGGGAGTGTGAAAAACACTATTCCCTTTGAAATTAAAATATCTGGAATAGTGATCTGGCACCTTTCGCTTGCGCATCAGTATTAAGCAACCAGACCGTCAGAATCAGACCAAATTATACCCTCGGATCAGGAAAAATTTCAGGAACATTTACATGTACTTGGAATTTCGGATCGTGGCCCACTGACCGTTGAACTGAAAGTGGCCCGCCACGTGCGATCTGGGAATCCGTTCGAGTCGAAAACGTAATCCCTCATAGATCCATGTGTGGTGAGCTTAAGTCTGACGTTTGGCTCAAGGAGGGCCACCAGAACCTCTCTTTTGAGCTGGAAAAGTGACGAAATACCTATATTAGCAGTAACCTTTGAACATGAGTCTATTTCGGTGAGTTTTGAGACTATATAAGGACCTTAAACCCTCTCTCATGGCAGCCATACGAATTTGGATTTGAGAGAGGGAAAAGAGAGAGAAAGTGAGGGAGAAGTGGGAGAATCTCCCTGCCGTCGTTCCCTGCCACCACACGGGCTGCACCATCCCTTTCTCATCGCTTTCCCGGCGATTCCAGCCCCGTTTCTAGGTAAGAAACCCTAACCCTAATCTGTTTTAGGGTTTATAGGTTGTAGGTTATGAAATAGCTAACCTATTTCGTTCTCTAGGTTGCCAAACTGCCGAATACGGAAGCTTAGCAAACCAATCAACTCCGTTACGATTCTACGACAAAAGGTGCGGACTTTAGGTGTATAGGTTACGTTTTTCAACGCTTTCAATGTCAGATAATGATAGATTCATGATCTGCATGCAATTGCACATGTACAAAGTGCTTTCCGTTTCCTGTTTCGATTAACGTTGTAGAATATGGAATTTCACATACTCTAGGTATACGTAGAAATACCGTATACGTATTTTTTTCGGAAAATGCTTGACATGTTTATTTAATGTATTATATAGTATATGGATAAAATACTAGTTTGGCGAAAGGAATCGCTGAAATACATGCTCGTGTGTAAATGCCTAGTATGTTGAAATTGTGTATTCTAGAAATACCGCGTATGTGTAAATTTTGGAAATATAATTGTCATGATTAATTGTTGTATGAATATGGTATACGCGATTAAAATAACCGCTTAGCGAAAGAATAGCCCTAATACATGTTTGCTAACATACACTATGTATGTTGGAATAGTGTATTCTAAGTGTTTGTGAAAATGGCTGAATGAGTATAGAATTCTCATTCGTGCTCGCCATGACTAATTGTCATGGATATATGATTGTTGTAATGGCGATATCCCTTTGACGAAAGGATTTGCCCTAAATCACGCCACGACCAATATACACTATATAGGCTAAAATGTGTGGCCCAAGTGTTTGTGGAAATGGCTGAATGAATATGGAACTTGGATTCCTGCTTGCCATGACTATCCGTCGTGGGTGTACGCGTGTTATGATTGGGGCAACTCCCTAGCGAAAGGATTTGGCCTAATGCCTATGTGATCGACATATGTCATGTATGTTGATGTATGTTTGTTTAAGTGTTTCTTGAAATGTCTGAATGTGGAGTAGTTAGCAAATTGTAATATATAAGGGTGTTGAGATATGATTCTCAACCTCTTTTCACTATGTGTATATCTCCTTTGATAGTTGTGTGATTAGGATTTGAACATGTACAAACTCATGCTTGTGTTGTGATTCATAACATGCTCAACTGTTTTATGATTTTAACTATGTAATGCATATGTTTAAATTTATATTTATGTTGTATGATCCGTCATGGGTGATGGGGGAGCGGAGCAACGAGTGCGTGCAACAGCCCTGGCAGCCCTAAACGGATAATACCAGACTGATTGTATGATTTGAATCCTGATCTATTACTGCTTTATATCTCTGTAATTGATTGTGTTTGGGGCTATGATTATAGTCCAGGCAATCGGTAACGAGATTGAACTCGTGGCTGAGATTCATTTGCCACGTGGGATGTGTTCGACGAACTCGAGTCGTGCGTTGCCTGTCGGCAGTGGCTAGGCCACACGAAGTTGTTTATGCACTTCATGTCGTGCAGCTCAACGGGCGATCGCGCTAGTCGAGCTCATCAAGTAACCCGATCTGCCTTATGCATGTTCACCCTGTTTGGTCGCTACTGCTTGAACCTAGGGTACCAAACTTACCAGTGGCGATCCCCGTTTAACCATGGTACCTAGATCCGCTAAGTCGCATGAGCCGGGCATGGTGGTATGGGACACCGTGGTCGAGCTGTCGGCCTACGCTGGGGCCATGTGCCTCCCCGTAGTGACCATTGCGCAATCAACTCGTGAGCCGAATATGGTGGTATGGGACACTGTATTCGAGCTGTCGATACTTCGGCGAGAGCCGAGTACGGTGAGATCTGTGCTCGTGCTGACGGGCGACGAGTCCTCCGTGGTATCATCGAGTACACTCCAAGGGTCTGTGATTGGCCACGAGTCTTTCACAGCAACTAGAGTGTGAGTTGAGCCGAGTACGGTGAGACCTGTACTTGAGCTGACGGCTAGTGATTGAGCCGAGTACGGTGAGACCTGTACTCGAGCTGACGGCCAGCAATTGAGCCGCATACGGTGAGATCTGTATCCGCGCTGACGGGTGACGAGCCCTTTGCGATGCCTTCACTAAGCTTCTCAAACTATAATATCGTATGAGAATAACTAGGATTGACGACCCTAGAATGGATCATGTTTGGGAATGATACAAGGGAGGTACCTTAGTTTCCCAATACTGCTGTTTGAAATGGACTAATAAAAACTTGGTAATCATGAGCATCATCGCACCGCATGTGCTTTGTAGATGTGGCGCACTGAGGGAGTAAGCATTCGCGAACGTAAGATGATGTCGCTTGAGGGTGGTTTGGCAAGGGCATACAGCATCATGTCATTTCATTTTCGCACTTAACAAGAGTAGTTAGAAATGTTTGATTTGTACTGCTTTATCATTACTGCTTGATTGAATTGATAACATGTTAACCTATGCTTTACTGTTCCACTGAGTTGATCACTCACTCCCACGTTACGGGACGGTGTTCCGAACACCCACCAGATTTGTTGAGTTTCAGGTGATGGCGATGCTTATGAAGCAGAGCCGGACTTCTATGATGTGGAGGAGGAGTTCTCCTACATGTAACTTTCTGACAGGCCAATGAAGACCTGGTATTGTATTGACGGGGTTATGGTTCTTGGGATAGAAGGCATTACACTTCCTCAAATTTGGTAAATTTTAGAACTGCACTTGTATTTATTTAACCTGGTAATGTTATCACACTCTGGAGACTCATCATAAGTTATATATTTTATCTATCTATCACAGTCTTCCGCTTGCAACTTAACTGTCTCTGGAGTATGATATGCTGTTTTGGCTTAATCTCACTCATGTTCAATGCACGAATACAGTCAACATTCAATCATCATTCATTTTGTTGCATAAGTGATGTTCTGGAACTCGGGAGTTGAGTTTATGCTCGACCCCCGATTTTCGGGGCATTACAAGATGGTATCAAAGCATGATTTTGATTAAACTGGACCTGGGTTATGGTCACACTACGCACTCTGACGCACTCTGACTTAGGAGGGAGCGACGAAACATAGAAACTGACTTAGGATTTTCCAAATTCGCCGAACGGCGAAACCAACCGAAATCGACCGTTGAGATTGGGCCGTACACACCCATGATCAAGCGAAACAATCCCGAATCACTTCTAGGCCATCAGTCGACGGGTGTGAGTCATTCCTTAGAGACGAATGTCTTTAGATTGTGGGTCAACCACAACACCAAAGCCTAAAACCCCTTTTTACCCAATTTCTTCAAAATCTCTCCTTGCACCACTTCATTCTTTAATTTTTTCTGAATCCTATCATACCAGATATAAATTCTAACGTATAAATGATGAAGAATAACACCTAAACAAAAATTTACTATAAGTAGTAAATATATGTATAAATTGGACTTTTGACCATTCAAACTTTGGAATCTAACCAAGTAAATGGGTTAGTTGGATAGATTAGCTCCTCCTACCCCAAAATCATATGTCACACAATATATAAAATCATTCTAGTTTGTAATTGGCCCCAAAAATGCCTCAACTGGAGTCGGGGGCCTCCCCACTTAAATATACTAAGATCCAGGGTCGAACCCGGGTGCATTTGGCACCTTGGGACCAAGGAGAACACACCCCACCCGTGGCGGCAGCCCACCGGCCACTTTGGGCGGGGGTGGAACCTCCACTCTGGAGGTGGACCTCCGCCAAACTTGGCCGTACGGGTCGGGCCGGGTCTGGTCTTGGTCGGCCCGACCTCCCCTACCCCCTGGCACGTGCGGTTTTGGCTGGAGTTTGGGATTTTTAGGTCTGGAGCCCCCCTCTCTCTCTCAAACGCCCCTCCCATCTCTCTTTTCCTCCTATTCTTGCTATTTTCTCTCTCAAACCTCCACTCCAATCGCCCATTTCGTTGTTTCCTGTCCAACCATACATCACTCCATCGTTTACAGCCCTACCGATCCTCCTACCTCATCATTCTCTCTCATTTGAGCTCCTACACCCCTCATTTGGAGCTCAAAAAACGTGTAACCTCTCTACCCAACCCATCTCTCCACTTTCCTTTACAAATCCCTGTTCTTTGGGCCTCTACAACCACTGTTGAGACCCAAGTTCGTGGAAAACCAAAAACTTCAGCCCCTTTTCTCCCTCTAGGGCCCGTTTGGCCAACTGTGTTAGGTGAGTAAGGTGGATTGAATTGTAAAAGTAATAATAAATGTATGTGTAAGGTATGGCCCTAGATTGGTTGTATCCCATGTTTTCTAATACCGTGTTTGGAATGTATGCATTTAAACGTAAACTCTGAGTTGTCCTTCCAAATTCGCTTAGAAAATCATTATCCTGGGATTTGAAAATCCCATCTCACACTTTCCAACACATCGCTCATTTTCCAAAGCCTATACTAATAATTTTAATCCCCACCCACCCTCCTAGCAACCATGTCACTCCCAATCCCGAGGTAGGATTAGTAATGCGGTCACATTTAATACAACTTAAGACCACTTGCCAAATAGTGTTGAAGTGATAAAGTCCCTTGATATACATTAACCTACCGCACTCTGATAGCTTAAGCTTTCTGAGTAAATGGTTGTTTGACAAATAGACCCTCGGAGTTTTGGACCTAGAGCAGTGCTTCAACAGACCTGACAGTATAAGAAATCCAACTAATTAAGAACGTGAACTCTAGAACCCCCCTTGGGGTTGGTTTGAGCATGTGTGACATGCTCGGACGTAATTAAATTCAACTTTAGGCAACTCAATTCCAATTAGACAACTTTGACCCTAAGTGACAAAACCCTTCCTTGTATTAGGAATGAAGTGAAATCATCTAGCGTAGAGGCATAGACTTTGAATCACAACTAGTGGATTACAGCTACGCATACGTTGAGCCTAGGCTGCCGACTAGACTAAGAATATAAACGACTAACAATACTAAGATATTGAGTGATGGACGTAGTTAGTTGGCTTGAATAGGTTGGAACGAGACCCCTTCCTCCTTTGTTGAATCCTCTCGATACCCATACGTATCAATGCCATAGTACACATCGTCGATGAAAGGCAGACCAATATATTTCCCATTTCATGTCAAGGATAGGTTATAAATTACACCTTGTTCCGACCTACGGATCAGGACATAGCTCTTGAGCCTTGAGGGTGAAACTAAATTTTAAGGGGGGTAGAACATTATGAGCCCAATCTAGTTAGGTCACCTGATACGCCTCTTTGATCTGGGTGGCGCAGCGGAAACGCGGTGGACCCTACCCCACTGGCCCAGGATCGAAACGGTGCTCGTTGAATGCGAACATTATTGAAGCCGTAGCCTGTCCTACTATGAGAAACCGTTTTAGGATGATCTAGTAAGATTTGATTCACCTTTTCCTTTGACATAGATAATAACGAGGACTCTCTTAGATGAAGACCTAAAGGGTAACCTTAGACATGGACAATTTGACCTTCTTACGATGGACATTCCCTATGTTTCTAGAGTGATCGGACTACGGAGTTACTGAAATATACAACTGCGAAACATTCGCGGCTTGACCCAATTCTCAATCCTGGGCGACTACCAATGGACTCACTGCTTGACCGAGCAGAAGACCAGGATCCACCAGGATTCGGAAGTGATACGATGAGCCTTCTACCCTGGTCAGGTAGATGATCGATGTATCGGGATCGAGCCCACTATTATCGTCTCTCCGTGTTGGTCAAATAATGGAAACCACTATCTTACTCTAAATTGTGGGAATTATCATCCAGGCTCCAAATAGGTAAAGAAATAAATTGTAGCAAACCATCAGGATATGAGCAATGGATAAACAATTAAGTTTTAAGGGGGGTAGACTAAAATGAACCAGCTGGTATTTACCTTACCACGCGTAGAAACTCGAAATCAATAAGTCATTAGGCAAATGAAATAATAGAAATTTTCCCTTATTACCCTTAGCCAATTTCGGGGACGAAATTTTGTTTTAAGGGGGGTAGATTGTAACATCCCGGATTTTTGCCAACCTGGGATTAGATGTCCTTAGGCATGGGTTGCTCCTAACACCTTATTATTTCGTCAGAACTGAACCCCACAGTCTAAAATCGCTTCTGAACCCATTTCCTTCACAAATCCCACCCTTCTCTACCTTGTGCTTTCAATTTTTCAAAGCACTTTCGCCCTAGACACTATCTTAAACTAGCTAAGTAGTAAAACTTGGATCACTTTATATACAAACTGCAAAGGCCTAAGTACCATCTCAACCAGAAAACAATTAGGATTAAATCCTTTAGAAATTTAACAAAGTTAACGAAGTGCAAAACTCGATTAGCCATGAAATCCGTTGGGATCGCTTTAAATACGATCTGCAAGACCCAAAACTTGCAAAATCAGTGACTCTAGGTTTCCCTAAAGTTTAGAACCAAACTCATTTCCCGTCTGCTCTCGGGAATTAAACGAAACTTCGTATTAGGTCTAGACCGCACATCGGGAGTCCGATTAACACGAAGCTAAGGAACTAGGACCGCCTCACTGGGCTTGACAAACATCTCAAAAATCAGATCCAGCCGATGTCCCACGGCCATTCGTTTCGATCCAGAGCGAGGGAGTGTGAAAAACACTATTCCCTTTGAAATTAAAATATCTGGAATAGTGATCTGACACCTTTCGCTTGCGCATCAGTATTAAGCAACCAGACCGTCAGAATCAGACCAAATTACACCCTCGGATCAGGAAAAATTTCAGGAACATTTACATGTACTTGGAATTTCGGATCGTGGCCCACTGACCGTTGAACTGAAAGTGGCCCGCCACGTGCGATCTGGGAATCCGTTCGAGTCGAAAACGTAATCCCTCATAGATCCATGTGTGGTGAGCTTAAGTCTGACGTTTGGCTCAAGGAGGGCCACCAGAACCTCTCTTTTGAGCTGGAAAAGTGACGAAATACCTATATTAGCAGTAACCTTTGAACAGGAGTCTATTTCGGTGAGTTTTGAGACTATATAAGGACCTTAAACCCTCTCTCATGGCAGCCATACGAATTTGGATTTGAGAGAGGGAAAAGAGAGAGAAAGTGAGGGAGAAGTGGGAGAATCTCCCTGCCGTCGTTCCCTGCCACCACACGGGCTGCACCATCCCTTTCTCATCGCTTTCCCGGCGATTCCAGCCCCGTTTCTAGGTAAGAAACCCTAACCCTAATCTGTTTTAGGGTTGTATAGGTTGTAGGTTATGAAATAGCTAACCTATTTCGTTCTCTAGGTTGCCAAACTGCCGAATACAGAAGCTTAGCAAACCTATCAACTCCGTTACGATTCTACGACAAAAGGTGCGGACTTTAAGGTGTATAGGTTACGTTTTTCAACGCTTTCAATGTCAGATAATGATAGATTCATGATCTGCATGCAATTGCACATGTACAAAGTGCTTTCCGTTTCCTGTTTCGATTAACGTTGTAGAATATGGAATTTCACATACTCTAGGTATACGTAGAAATACCGTATACGTATTTTTTTCGGAAAAATGCTTGACATGTTTATTTAATGTATGATTATATAGTATATGGATAAAATACTAGTTTGGCGAAAGGAATCGCTGAAATACATGCTCGTGTGTAAATGCCTAGTATGTTGAAATTGTGTATTCTAGAAATACCGCGTATGTGTAAATTTTGGAAATATAATGTCATGATTAATTGTTGTATGAATATGGTATACGCGGATAAAATAACCGCTTAGCGAAAGAATAACCCTAATACATGTTTGCTAACATACACTATGTATGTTGGAATAGTGTATTCTAAGTGTTTGTGAAAATGGCTGAATGAGTATAGAATTCTCATTCGTGCTCGCCATGACTAATTGTCATGGATATATGATTGTTGTAATGGCGATATCCCTTTGACGAAAGGATTTGCCCTAAATCACGCCACGACCAATATACACTATATAGGCTAAAATGTGTGGCCCAAGTGTTTGTGGAAATGGCTGAATGAATATGGAACTTGGATTCCTGCTTGCCATGACTATCCGTCGTGGGTGTACGCGTGTTATGATTGGGGCAACTCCCTAGCGAAAGGATTTGGCCTAATGCCTATGTGATCGACATATGTCATGTATGTTGATGTATGTTTGTTTAAGTGTTTCTTGAAATGTCTGAATGTGGAGTAGTTAGCAAATTGTAATATATAAGGGTGTTGAGATATGATTCTCAACCTCTTTTCACTATGTGTATAATCTCCTTTGATAGTTGTGTGATTAGGATTTGAACATGTACAAACTCATGCTTGTGTTGTGATTCATAACATGCTCAACTGTTTTATGATTTTAACTATGTAATGCATATGTTTAAATTATATTTATGTTGTATGATCCGTCATGGGTGATGGGGGAGCGGAGCAACGAGTGCGTGCAACAGCCCTGGCAGCCCTAAACGGATAATACCAGACTGATTGTATGATTTGAATCCTGATCTATTACTGCTTTATATCTCTGTAATTGATTGTGTTTGGGGCTATGATTATAGTCCAGGCAATCGGTAACGAGATTGAACTCGTGGCTGAGATTCATTTGCCACGTGGGATGTGTTCGACGAACTCGAGTCGTGCGTTGCCTGTCGGCAGTGGCTAGGTCACACGAAGTTGTTTATGCACTTCATGTCGTGCAGCTCAACGGGCGATCGCGCTAGTCGAGCTCATCATGTAACCCGATCTGCCTTATGCATGTTCACCCTGTTTGGTCGCTACTGCTTGAACCTAGGGTACCAAACTTACCAGTGGCGATCCCCGTTTAAAACCATGGTACCTAGATCCGCTAAGTCGCATGAGCCGGGCATGGTGGTATGGGACACCGTGGTCGAGCTGTCGGCCTACGCTGGGGCCATGTGCCTCCCCGTAGTGACCATTGCGCAATCAACTCGTGAGCCGAATATGGTGGTATGAGACACTGTATTCGAGCTGTCGATACTTCGGCGAGAGCCGAGTACGGTGAGATCTGTGCTCGTGCTGACGGGCGACGAGTCCTCCGTGGTATCATCGAGTACACTCCAAGGGTCTGTGATTGGCCACGAGTCTTTCACAGCAACTAGAGTGTGAGTTGAGCCGAGTACGGTGAGACCTGTACTTGAGCTGACGGCTAGTGATTGAGCCGAGTACGGTGAGACCTGTACTCGAGCTGACGGCCAACAATTGAGCCGCATACGGTGAGATCTGTATCCGCGCTGACGGGTGACGAGCCCTTTGCGATGCCTTCACTAAGCTTCTCAAACTATAATATCGTATGAGAATAACTAGGATTGACGACCCTAGAATGGATCATGTTTGGGAATGATACAAGGGAGTACCTTAGTTTCCCAATACTGCTGTTTGAAATGGACTAATAAAAACTTGGTAATCATGAGCATCATCGCACCGCATGTGCTTGTAGATGTGGCGCACTGAGGGAGTAAGCATTCGCGAACGTAAGATGATGTCGCTTGAGGGTGGTTTGGCAAGGGCATACAGCATCATGTCATTTCATTTTCGCACTTAACAAGAGTAGTTAGAAATGTTTGATTTGTACTGCTTTATCATTACTGCTTGATTGAATTGATAACATGTTAACCTATGCTTTACTGTTCCACTGAGTTGATCACTCACTCCCACGTTACGGGACGATGTTTCGAACACCCACCAGATTTGTTGAGTTTCAGGTGATGGCGATGCTTATGAAGCAGAGCCGGACTTCTATGATGTGGAGGAGGAGTTCTCCTACATGTAACTTTCTGACAGGCCAATGAAGACCTGGTATTGTATTGACGGGGTTATGGTTCTTGGGATAGAAGGCATTACACTTCCTCAAATTTGGTAAATTTTAGAACTGCACTTGTATTTATTTAACCTGGTAATGTTATCACACTCTGGAGACTCATCATAAGTTATATATTTTATCTATCTATCACAGTCTTCCGCTTGCAACTTAACTATCTCTGGAGTATGATATGCTGTTTTGGCTTAATCTCACTCATGTTCAATGCACGAATACAGTCAACATTCAATCATCATTCATTTTGTTGCATAAGTGATGTTCTGGAACTCGGGAGTTGAGTTTATGATCGACCCCCGATTTTCAGGGCGTTACACTTCCTTCTCTTATCTGTTACATTATCATTCAGTTTTGTCTCCATCTAGGTCATAGTGATATTCCATTTGCCTATCTTATGACTGTCTTAGCCACCCATAGTCTTGTGGCTATGCTTGTTGGAGAAGCTCCCATTAACCATCTTTCCTTCAACAACTCGAACATAAATAAGAAGAATCTGAGGTTAGCTCCTGGCCAAGTTTATGTGGGTGCTGGAAGAGCTGTTGAAGCAATTGAAGATGAGGATGCTTTGCCTCCTGATGATGTTAATATGGATGACTTATTTGATGAGATCAAGTCAGATTCTGCAGCTGATCCCTACTTTCAGCCTTTTGACTTTGATGAGCGTTTGCGATCCCTTGAGGAGAAGGTAGAGGGTATGCATGTGTCTGAAGAAAATCAATTCAAATATATATGCAAATATCTTAGGCGCATTAACAAGGGACTACATCAGATAGATCTTTCTATTCCTACTCCATCTGGATCTGATTAACTGTTTATTTCTTTCTGGACATGTATTAATACTTTCTACTCTTTATGTGTTGGGATATTTCTTGGACGTACTTTTACTTTTTAGTTTGTGGATATGTTATTGTGTCTTTCATTTATATCTTGATTATCATGGTGATGCTATTTCCTATCTTATTTCCTTTACTTCTTTTTTCTTTATATATCTTTCCTTTGTCATATTGTGACAAAAAGGGGGAGAAATTATAGAGATGTGTGATTATGGAATATGAAGTGTTATATGTATGAATTTTTTTTATTTTCTTTACAGGTTCTGCAAATCACCTCTCCTAGATTGAGGGGGAGTAATGGAATTAAGGGGAGTTGCGTCTGTTGATCATTTGTTACTCATATGGTGCATGATTCTTTATTGTGGTTATATAATTGGTGCATGATTCTTTATTGTGCATGATTCTTTTGGTTTTGTCACAAAATTGACAAAGGAGGATATTGTAAATGCTATTATGTAAATCTAGCACCCGTAGTGTTGTCGAATTTTGTTGTGCCAAACCATTTAGTATTTGTTTCATGCTTTGAGTTGAAGTGATTAGGTTCGAACGTTTTAAAGTTCTCTGGATCTTCATTGAACTTGCCTACATCTTCAAGTTAAAGTGAAGAGTGTTGAAGTTCATGGTTTCAAGCTAAAATTCAAGAACTCAAGTTCAAGTTTGAAGTTCAACTCCTATTCGCTAAAGACTCAAGAACTCAAGCATAACTCAAGCTCAAGTTCAAGTGATCGAGCTCAAGCTTCAAGTATCACAAGATATCAAGATTCGGAAGCAAATTGTAGCGCCCCGAAAATTGGAGGTCGAGCAAAGCTCAACTCCCGAGTTCCAACACATCACTTATGCAACATAGATAATGATGTTTAAATGTTGTCCATATTAGTGCCTTAAACATGAGTGAGATTATACTAAAACAACATATCATACTCCAAAGTTAATGTAATTGAGCAAGCGAAAGACTAAGATAGGTATATAAAGTATATGTACGGGTTTCATAACCTCAAGAGTATGATCATGTAGCCGGGCTGAATATATACATATTTTGTTTCAAAATACACAAAATACCAAAATGTAAATGTTCAACTAATCCAATATCCCTGTAATCCCATCGAAGCAGCATGAGGTCTACATAGACCCGCTTGAGTGCTGCACGTAGGAGAACTCCTCCTCGTCAATGAAATCTGGCCTCGTCGCACAAGCTTCATCGTAACTTACATCTAAATAAGAGTTTGGTCAGTGTTTTAAAACACCGTCCCAGAGTGGGAAGTCAGTGGTACTATAAGGCAGAGGTTAACATGTTATCAATTCAGTCAAGCAGTAATGATAAAGCAGTACAACAATCATATCCTAAGTACTCTTATTAATGCAGAAATGGTATGCTGTATTGATGCATGCCCTCTCCTGCACTCCCTCAGCGACTTCATCTCACGGTCATGCATGGTAAACTCCCTAAAAGTGTGCTTCCTCACCAAAGCACATGCAATACAGTGCATGTTAGCCAAGTAATTTATTAGGCTTATTCATACAGCAAATTCGGGAAGCTAAGGTACCTCCCTTTTTATTATTTACCCAAGCAAGGATCCATCTAAGGTCATCAATCCTAGTTATTCACATACGATAAGCAAGTTGTAGGGCATTACCCCTGATGAAAATAGTGGATAGGCAAGTTCAAGAGTTTACACTTGAGGTCGCTAAGGGGAGGCTCGTCACCTCAGCGTAGACCTAATTTATACTCGAGGTCACTACGGGAGGCTCGTCACTTGAACGTAGGCCGACAGCTCGAGTACGGTGTCTCATACACCACCATATTCGGCGATGAGTTTAGGTTGCTCACTGATCACTACGGGGAGGCTCGTCACTCCAGCGTAGGCCGACAGCTCGACCACGGTGTCCCATACACCACCATGCCAGGCTCATGAATCTTAGCGAATCTTGGTACCATGGTTGAAATGGGTTTTACATTGGTAAGTGGTACCTTAGATTCAAGTAGCAGTGTCCATATATGGTAAACATACAATAGACCAATTGGGTTATTTGACAAGTTCGATTGGTACTAGCGCACATTGAATTAATCAACATGGAGCACATAAGCACTCCACGTGGCCTAACCACTGTCGACAATTACCGTACGGCTCAGATTCACCGAACGTATCCATTGTGGCGAGACTAGTTCGGCCACTCGATTTAGAACCGTTACTGATTGCCTGGACTACGTAGTAATCTCAATCGCACTCAATTGCAATAGGTAATCACATGTGATAGTCATAACCAATTCAAATATAATTCTTATTTGAGCATTTTAACAAACATATTGAACATGTTATCATACATAGGCATTTCATCCATAAATCACGTAGTAGCAAGATAGGTTACATGAAGGAAACTGCAACTATAGATAAGGTAATTGAGAATCCTATCTCAACACCCTTATTAAATGAAGTTCATCAAACAATTTCTCATTCAAACATTTTATCAAACACTTAGCCTACACATTACTACATACATGAACTATCATAGTTATAGCATATATTATAGTAAATCCCTTCACAAGGGAGTTGTCATACATACAACAAACATGTATTCTAGATTAAAAGTCATGGCAAGTACAAATCATAATTGTAATTTCATTCAAACATTTCAACAAACACATGGAATACATAATATATTCACATAGTTCATACACATATATAATTCATCGAATACATTGTAACTAACATCGTATGGTGGCAAACAAGTCAGACATAAATCATTAGCTAACATTGAAAGCCTTGAAAACCATAACCTAAACGTTTATAGTCCGCACCTTTCGTCGGTACGCCCGTTACGAACTCGGTTCGTACACTACGTCCCCGTCTACAGCACAACAGCTACCTAAATCATGAAATAGGTTAGCTATTTCGTCGTTTACCCTATTTGGATTCCTAAGACAAGATTAGGGTTAGGATTTCTTACCCAAATCATCATTGGAAAGATTCGTGTAGCTGATGTAGGGACGATTCGATGCATGGAGTAGCAGGGAAGAAGGACTGTAGGAAACTCCAAAGATCTCCCTTCACTCTCCACTCTTTTATCTCCCTTTCTCTCTTCTCTCTCCTAGGGTTAGAGAAAATTTGTATGAGAGAGGGGTGGGGTGGTTTAAGGGCCTTATATAGGCTCAGAAGTGATGTCAATGGCCTAAGGGGCATGATATACTTTGGGTATAGCCAAAGGGTGTCTGTTTTTGACAAATGAGGCCCTTAGGAAGGTCCATTTCTCGCCTAATTCATGGAGCAAGTTTCCTGACAATGGATCTATGCCATGACTGTGTTTATGGTGCGATTTGACAAACTGATCGACCGTGAAGGACTGTATCAGATCAATGGTTGTCGTTACTTGATCAGGGCCACAAGTATACCAATAGGTGTAGGGAAATTTTCCTGATCCATGGGTTTAGTTGGGTCAAAATCTGACGGTCTGAAGTCTTCAATTTCACCCGCAAGCGAACGGTCCAATTCACTTAAGTTTGAGTTCATTTTCTAAAAATATTGTGTTTCTCACACACTTCGCTCTAGGCTCAAGTTGTGCGTTTCTGGATACTATTTGGGCTCAATTCCCGCGATGGTTGTCAAGCCCAGCAAGGTGGTAATAACCTTATAGTTTCGCGGTCATCGGACTTTCGACGCACGGTCCAGGTCCGATACGGAGTTTCAATGTGCTCCCGAGAGCAACTGGGTTTTGAGATTGTTCCTAGGTTTTTCAGGTAATGTTAAGTTAGGGATTTTAATGGTTTTGGGTCTTGTCATCCGTATAGATAGTGGTTCAAGCTAATCCACAGATTAAATCAGTTTCATACTTAATTAAACTTCGCCTAAATTCTCAAGAACTTGGTCCTTAGTGATTTCTGCCTGAGGTGATACTCGGGTCTTTGTACGGTTTTTTTTCGAGACATAACACGAATGGTGTTTCATTTGTTCCTATTCACAAACAAGTTTGGATGACCCTAGATTGACCTTAGGTTGTGTCATATTCATTGCATATTTTATGTGGTTCATTGCAGATATTTATAGGTCTTTTTCTCGACTAGTCTTAGACCTTGTTTGACTAGTCCAAGTATTGGCTCACTAGTTTAAGAGTTTTCTCAACCAGTCCAAGGTTTGTTGGTAATTTTCAGAATTTTCTGTTGAACTCTCGACCAATCCTGGAGACTGCTTGACCAGTCGAGTGAACAGTGCTCGACCGGTCATGTAAGCTTAACTCAAAGTCCAACAAGCTTTTCTAGTCCCACTCGACCAGTCAAGCAAGCCACACGACCAGTCGAGTAACAGTCTTATCTTATCAGGCCAGAAAATTTAAAATTTTGTTGGTCCTTCAACCAGTCAAACCGACCCTTAGACCAGTCGAGAGAACAGTATTTTCACCTATAAATAGAGCATGAATTTTAGTGTTTATTCATTCATCAAAACGAAATCAAGACACCACTCTGAGAGATAAGTTTGTGATATTATTATGTTATATTGTGCTCATTTTATATTCTCTTTAATTAGCTTTTATAATTTGATTTTGAGATCTTTATTCCAATCTTACATTGAGAAGGGATTTGTGATTTCTCCTTTCTTGAGATCAAAAGCAAATCAAGCTAACCCAAGTTGATTTAATTTAAAAATCGTTTGGAAGTAGAACCTTTTCATTTGTGAGACTGGACATTGAACATCTTCGTCTATATTGGATCGGTTTACCGGGCTTCTTCAAAGGAGAATGTCCAAATAAATACATTTACATTTTGTACATTCCTTTTTAGTTTTTAAGGTTGTGCCAGAAAAATCCCTTTTTGGTTTAGTCCGAGGTGATCCAAAAAATCTCAGAGTGTGGGGTTTTTTTGATTGTGTAAGCCCAATCAAAGATACAATTGTGAAGGTTTTAAGGTGAACCTTGAAAAACCTTTTTCATAGTGAATGCTAATATTCTGAGGGAGTGGATATTAGGAGTAGAGTAGTTGTGTGGCTATTTTCTAACAGTTGGTGTACACACAAGTGAAGCACTATAAATCCTGGTGTTGTGGTGGATGATTGAATGTCCCTATGTGTGTGAATGTTGTAATTTTCTTTAAGCATTTGTCGTGAATGGTGTAATTTATTTTATGCACTTGTGGGAATGTTGTAATAACTTAGTTTATTTTATTTGTTGTTTCCTTTCCCTCTTTATTGGTTTGAGTTTTTGATACTTACAAACGTTCTAGTAAGGTTGTCCTACCATAAGCCTTTGATTTTTGGTGTTAGGTTGTCCTTAGAACTAAGTTTGTATCAACCTCTCAAGACTAGTACATTTGTTGCAATTTACTTGTGCTTATTTATTATTTGTTTGTACTATCTTTCTTTCAATTCCACATTTATTTTTTAATTTGGCATAGTCCTATTCACCCCTCCCCCCCCCAGGATGTATAGCTCAGCCTGTTCAGGTACCACCAAAGCAAGTTCGGTTATACCGAATATGACTTCGGTAACACCACAAACTAGCTTTTTTATACCCATTTTCTATTCATTGGAAGCTTTTATCTATAAAAGCAGCTTGTAGAAACTTGCAAAATCAGTGAAAATACGCACCATAAAGTCTCTAGTGTATCCCAACCTTATCCTAGCCCACATAGACCCTATCCATATGAGTTTCATGTTTTCTTCATTGTGATCTTTCACTCCAATGAGCATTCAAAGCTCCAATTAATGAAGAACATGAACTCGTGCCATCTCTAGAGTACAAAGATCAAATCAGTAGGAATATCCTTGGTTCTTTGATACTCTAGAACGTCCATAAGTTGAATCCCTTAGAAAATCCACTCATTATCCTAGATAGGAGATTTAACCAACTCCCATAACCTTGGTCACCTTTTAAGGTACAACTTAGGTAACGTTTTTTATCATGAAGCTGAGCCAACAGGTAAATCCAAGCACGCGATCGAGGGAGCATTGGGAAGCTGATTCAAGCACGAGAGCACGAAGATCTAGCAACCTGAGACAAGTTACAAGAGAGAACTCAATCTGACAAGTGTCATTATAAGAGTTGAAAAGGTTAGTCTCTTTCCTCGTGTAGGATTAAGGCTAAGAGTTTGCTATCCACAAACTAGATTAGGTTCTTAGTGTGGGATCTTGGCTGGTGGGCCTAAAAGTAGGTTCCTGGTGTGGGACCTTGGCTGGTAGGCGTAAACATAGGTGCCTTATGTGGGACCTTGGCCGGTGGGCCTAAAGGTAGGTGCCTAGTGTGGGACCTTGGCTAGTGGACCTAAACATGGGTTTTAGGTGTAGGACATTTACTCTCGCAGAGAGCATAAATTGTGTCCTTAATGTATGACTGTAAAGGTTATTGGTGAACTTGTTTAAAACCATTGATAGTGAAATCTAGTGCACTCTGGGATTGAGTGTGGATGTCAAGAGTGGAGTAGGCACGCAGCCAAACCACTATAAATGCTTCTTTTAGAATTGTCATTTGCGCATCTATTTAATCATGCTTATATATACTTAAATGTTTAAATTTGTATACATGATTGAATGAATGTTATTCACTGATAGGAAGCACATTCCACACACAAGATCACAACACTAGGCTAAATCTTATATCTGCATATCCTTTATAGCCTTTATGATTGGAACCTCTAACTGGCTTGGTAGAGTTATTTTGCCTAACTTGTTTAAAATTGAATGATTATTTAAGCTAGGCAATCAGGACTTTAAATAAGTAAAAATAATCGAAAAGTCCTATTCATCCCCCTCTAGGACCTTAGCTCAGATTCCTTCTTTAGTATCAATGGTGTAAACCGCAATTTCAGATCGAAGGAAATCCATCAGGAATGCTCTAAGATATCCCTCACAAGATCTCCCTCCTTCTCTCCTTCTCTCTTTCTCCCTCTCCCCTTTCTTGCAATGAAAATTCATATGGAAGTGAGAGGTTGCAGATAGGGGGTTATTTATAGTGCTAGAATGTGTACAAATAGCCTAGTGACCCTTTTTCCAATAAACTTGCCTTGATGGAGGTTGTTTTCAATTTACAGGGTCCTTTCAGGGGCCCATTGGGTCATTAGTGTCAGGGGAAAGGTGCCCCACTATAGGATCTATGTTTGGACACAACTAGGCGGCGATCAGATGCTCCGATTAGCCATGGGGACCCCACTTACGATGGACGGTCATCGATGATCTATCGAGGCCGTGGATATATGACTATATGTAGAGAAATATGCTTAACTCACATATCGAGTTTGGTTAAAACCCAATGGTTGAAAAATCGCAACTTCGCAAAAGAGCAGAGAGCCCAATTCACTTAAATATCAGGTTTTTGGTTATGGCATTTGTGCAACCCATACACCCGGCCTTTGGCGCAAGTTGAGTGATTTTGGACACTATCCCGAATCGATATCCGCTATAGATGTCAAGCCTAGTAAGACAGTCGTTATCCTATAGTTTCGTGTCTAGCGGGCCACTAACATGCAATTTATATCTAATCCAGTGAATCTAGGCATTTTTGGGATGAATTGGGCAGCGAAATTTCTCATGCATGATGATTGGGCTTTGGATTATCTAAATTCATAATGTGACATGTTTGCAATTAGCAAAAACACTGATTCGTCTCTAATCACTCTAATCAAGGTCCACGATTTAACTATACTTAAAGCTATCCAAATTAGTAAAATATAGAAAATATTAATTTAATTAAATAGGATGATTCCTAGTATGATTAGAAGCAATTCTTAAGAAGACATTGAATATAAAAACTCTAAAATGAAAAAGATATGTGTGGTCCATCGACAACGTGTAGTTGCTAAAATTTTCAGTTTTAACAGGTTTATTGCTTGTAATGTTTTTAATACTTTTAGTATGCGAATTATTTGTAAAATTTTTATATTAGTTTATCATTAAGTCTAATTTATCCCTACCAAATTTCATATCATTTTGAGTTCTATAAAAATTCTGGGAGTACCAGCTGCCTGAAACTAATGATTTTGGTATAGTTTCTAAATATTTCTAAAATTAACCTCCTTTAGGTTCTCTTTTTTGTTATTTTTTCCATGAAACTAGATCATCAATCTTCAATCTGGTTTTCGAATCACCTCAACCGAAGTTGTAAAAAAATAAATATGACTTTTTGAATTCAGTACACTGAAATTTTCAAAATATGAACATGCAGAATATTGCTGAACAGAGTTACTCGGGGGACTCGGTGCAACTGAACCCTACTGTCCAGATTTTCTCGGTTGCTCGAGGTTTACTCAGTGCAACCGAGCAGTGCTGCCTCAATTGCCTCAGTTTGCTTGGTGTAACCGAACCTTCCTGTCCATATTCTTCAAAATTCTCAAATTTCACTCCGTCAGGCGGTTTTTGTGGATCCAAGGTCACTCCTTTTGGCTCCAAACATGTGTGAATACTCACACGGACAAGCACTCAAGTCCAAAAATCAAATGTACTGCCTAAAGACGTTCAATTCCCAGCTATAAAAAATTTAAGGCGTTACACCAACACTTGGTACTGGGGTTCAAGGAGGAGCATCGACCTCTCAGATTGTTCTTTTAGACAAGATTTTTGTGATGCTTCGAGATGTACAACTGAGTATTCAACTTGTATAGGAATATGGAAGGGGCCAAGGAGAGAAATTTCACATTAAAGCTGAAAATATTAATCGATATATGGCTAACCAGACAAGCCATGCAACGATTGATGGCTATGATGGCCAAGCGAACGCCATCGTTAACGCAATACAATACCGGGCAAAGTTCTATCAGTAATGTAGCTCCGCTGCCATCCTTGTCGCCTCCGCAATGAAATCCACCACCGGTCCCACTTCAAGAGATATGAAATGTTCCACTTCCCATGGAAGCTAGGCGACCAGAGCGAGAGGCTAGGAACTTTATACCTAAGAATCAGAATCAGGTATTGCCAGGAGGATTCAATCCCCAACAATTCCCCAAATTCCAGAACAATTTGAACCAATTTGGCCCTGACCCACCGCCGATCTTTGAACCTTAGCGGATAGATCACAACCATATTGTGTAAATTGTCTAAGAAGTTGCTAGCCAAGTGCTCGGTTGCAATACTATTCCGATGTGCCATAAACCGTACCCCAAATAGATAGATCGACAACACCCATTGCCAAGAAATTATCGATCGAATTTTTCCTTATTTTCAGGCGAGCCTGGTCATTCGACTATCGAACCTGTTGGTTGATTCACTATGCAATGCGGAGAATTGATCGATAATGATTATCATAAATTGTAATTGTTTGGTCATTCAGTAATGGCAACGACCTTCACATGGTATTTGAACCTATTACCAAATTCAGTGCATACTTGACAATAAATGGAAGAAAAGTTCCACTCTCAGTTCTTCCGTAAAAATAAAGAGGTAACGATGACCGATATCGCCCATTTTTGGTAGTTGTTCGGAGAGATGTGTGAGAGTTATATCATACGGTTTAATCGGGTAAAGAGTCGTTGTAAGGTTGTTATGACTGAAGTCGAATTTGTGCAACTTGCACAAGATGGGCTCGAGTATAAACTGAGTAAGAAGTTCATAGGCACGAAGGTCATCGATTTATATGACCTAACCATGAAGTTCTCTCAATATAAGGAACTCCTGCAAGAAGAAACTAGGTAGAAGAACTCATCGTTAGGGACATATTACAACGATCCGAATTACGAGGTCACAATTTTCGAAGTGGTGATAAGAAGCCATTAATTTGTTCTGCATTGGTCAAAGTAGAATCAACCACATCGACCACACAGAAACCTTAAAATATTTACACTTTTGACATTGCAAGAGTTGAAGAAATATTTGATATTTTGTTGGCTAAAAAATTTATCAAAATTCCTATGAATCATAAGATACTCTTAGCCGATGAATTGCAAAAGACCGAATATTGCAAATGGCATGGAAGATGTGTTCACAAACGTCATTTAGGATCACATCTTTCATGGATTGCTAAAGTTTCCTGAGAAGGTGAGGAAGCCATGCTGATCGATATAGAGCCGTTCCCATCCAACCTTGAGGTCATTGTGGTCACGGGTAATTTGAGGAATCAGTTGCGCTTGAAGGTCGATCTCGGCCAAAATAATCAAGGAGAGGTATCATGACGACCAATACAAGGCCGGTGTTGGCCCTCTCATTTGAATGAAAATCAGTCAAATGTGGTTCGACGCACCAATCCAGGATCGCAACTATACGATCGATGTGCTCGAAGAACTATTCCTACATAAAGGGATCCCCCAAAATTGCGATGGAGAGGTTGTTACATGGCTCTTAGGCCCATTAGAGGGAATGACTAGCATTGACTGCAAGGGATGATCCCCGACTACCACCAACGAGCTGAAGTATTGAGTCAAAGGATGGTCAAACACCTAGCAACTTAAAAAGGAATATGTAAGCAAGTTACACATCCAAAATTTCTAGCAGTACCAAAAGCGCTAACACAAACTCATAAACATCGATGGCAAAGACATTGGGCTGCAATAAGAAGAAAATCAGAAGAAGCTGGAAGACCGCCTTGGTCAGAGGTAACCCAACCTAAGCCTTTCTGGAGGATTCCTATGACTGAAGGACAAGTGGTTGTAAATACAGTAGTGGCAGTATTATCTGCAATATTACAAAATCAGGATTCCGACGATCTCAGCTAACCTAATAAGTCAGCGAGCCCTAAGGAGGAAAATAGTTGCGATAACCTATCATATTACCTCAATGATGAATGCTTCCTAGCGGATGAATGGTTGGCTAATGAAATGACATTGACCGCTAAAGTGCTAAGAATTTTCTCACCAACAAACGCCTCGACTGACTTTGTAGTTGATGAAGGCCCTGATCAGACAAGGACCTCAGAATAGAAGCATGCCTTAAAACAGTAAGGGAGCAATGTCCAAGTGAGGGAATTGTGTTTGGGACATTGCCACCAGTTGTGTTCCATTGCAACATGGTTTTCATGATGCCTTCAAGTTTTCAAGCCAGACCAGCCCAACCAAACAAAATGGTGGCCGATGTAGAAGAATATACCCCTAATAATCAAACAACATGCTTCTTTCCCATTCGAAGAAGATGCTAAAAATAAATCCACGGATGAGGAAATACCTCATGTCAACACCATTACAGCGGAGGTAGGGGCTACATATGAAAAGTTAGTCATAGAGATACCTACCCACGGCATGATGCAACATCTCAAGCCGTTGTACATATCGGCCCACCTCGAAGGGTGCCCAGTCACTAGAATCTTGGTCGACAATAGGGCCACCATTGACCTTTTACCATTAAGGATGATGTCTAAATTGGGGAAGACATCGGCATACTTGATTCCATCAGAGATGACCGTCAGTAATTTTGTTGTTCACATCACAAATACTCACGGTGTATTACTGGTCGATCTGATTTTTGGAACCAAAATAGTACTGGCTCCGTTTTTCATGGTCAATACATATCAAGCTATAATGCTTTGTTGAGAAGGGATTGGATTCATTCGTTTGCGTGTATCCCATCCTCCTTACATCAGTTTGTGATTTTCTGGAACCAAAATAAGGTCGAACTAGTCCTGGGTAATAACAAACATTTCTTGGCCACTTTGAATGCCAATAAGGCTTATTATTACGGGGAAGAAGTGTGATTGATTTGGTTCACCGGGAGAAATAAGTTCGACAGACCAACTGTGAAAAGGAGAGCTGAAATAGTCCTAGAGGGGAGTGAATAGGACTATGCCAAATAATTGAATAAAGTGTTGAATAAATAAACAAATCAAAAATCTCAATTGCACTAGTATTGAAAGGTTGATTCAAACTGATTCATAGAACAACCTTCACCCAAACAAGTTTAGGTAGGACAACCTTATTTCATGAATGTGAAAAGAATCAAAATTCCAAACTGAGCAAGAGTAATAAAACTAACTATTACAAACATTCACTACTTGTACTAAAATGAAATTATAACCATCCACCTGAAAAGTAATAAAAGCATTCACCACAAAACCAAGAATTATAGTGGTTCAGTATGTCAACAACTGTTCTCAAACAGCCACACCTACTCCACTCCCAAAATTACTAACCACGTAATCTTGGTTTTCACTATGAATAAAGTTTTCACAGGGTCACCTTAAAACTTGATACAATTGTGATTTTATCGGGCTACACAAACAAAGAAACCCCTCAGTGATATTTTCTGGCTTATCTCAGAAAAATCAACAATGAGATTTTCTGGTTATATCAGAAAAACTAAATATAAAATGTAAATGTATAAAATGGCGGTGAAGACCGCACTAGTTGAAGAAGGAATATGCCAATATGTCCTAGAGGGGGTGAATAGGACTTTTTAAAGTTTTTACAGCTTTACTTAGAAATCCTATTTCACTAATCCTATGAATATGCAATATATCAGGATTACTCAAATGTAACTCTACTGGCTTTCAAGCCTGGTAGAGGATCCAATCGCAAACTATTCAAGAGATAGCAATATATATAACTTAGTTTATGATGGATGTGACTGTGTATGTGTGTGGGGTGTAATCAGATATATAAATATGAATGCATTGACATAAATCGCACACACAGAGAAGAAGAGCAATCACAAACACAGTCATTTTTATAGTGGTTCGACTACTTGTCTACTCCACTCTCGGTAACCGCACTCAACCCTTGAGTGTACCAGATTTCACTAAGGAGGTTTCACAGCGGTTCACCTCAAACCTAAGGTTTTAAACCAGGTTCACCTTTAACCTTTACAACCTACACTGAGGCTGACTGTTTATGCTCTCACGAGCAAGGGTCAACACAACGCACCCACTTTTAGGCACACTAGCCAAGGATCTTCCATAAGACTCTACTAGAGGTTTCTACACGGTTCACCTCAAACCCGAGGTTTTACACGATTTACATCAAACCTAAGGTTTTACACGGTTCACCTCAAACCCAGAGTTTTACTGCTTCACTCCTAACCAGATGTTTATGCTCTCCACAGAGCAAGGGTCCACACAATGCACCCACCACGTACACTCCCGCTGGAGGCCTCCTACGGGTGCTTCAAGGGTGAAAACCACTTAAGACCCAATCCTAAAAAGGAATGATCACAAGTGTCCTCTTGGACTCTAGATACTTACAAATAAATTGATGAGTCCCGATAAGCACAACGCTGAAGATCTCCTCCTCCTTGTTGACAAAGAGTCTTTTGCTCCCTTGATCCGTAACACAAAATGATATACCAATACTCGGCTTCGGGTTGGGTCAAAGTCAAGATGGAATCCTACTCTCTAAAGGTTTTCCTATAAGGAAGATAGAGTAGTTCCAATCTATGGATTCAAGGCATCCCAGCTTAATTATTTTCCATTAAAGTAGTAGCTGAAGGATCCTTGAATGCGGAAGTTCATTCCCCAATCCACTCTATTGAATATCAATGATGAGGGTGGATTGGAGGATGAACTCCCTTGAGAGAAAGGGCTTTGGATATAAGATATAAGTAGAAACACACAAAAGCACTCTCTACTTTCTCTCACAATAACAATAGACAAGTCCTCTATATATAGGCAAAAGGTTCCAATGGATATAAAATGGTCACATTTATGACTGAGTTCGATATCATTGAGCGTATACTCTCGATAGCATCGATGGTCTACTCGATGACTCAAATTCAAAGTCATATGCTTTTAAAACCTTTTGCCAGTTGGTCGATGAATTGAAATCACTGTCGATGTCATCGGATTTCGAACTCCGATTCCATCGATGGTAGGCTCAATCCATCGACACTTGAAAAATGAGAGAGACTTGACATGAAATATTTTAGGTTTTTTAGGATATGATCGAGGGTCAGCCGATGTCATCGGAATTTGTATATCGATGATATCGAAGGCATTGTCGATGCATCGATAAATCCAATAGATTTACCATTAAGCTCATTGGACAGTGTGTGTCCAGTTTTGATGCAATCGACTCGGCCTCAATATCATCGACATATGAATATCGATTTCCTCGAATGACCCCCGATCAAAGTAAAAACCAACCTGAAATATCTGCTGAAAGAAATGCACGCCCACGGTCGATATCATTGATGGACTCCCGATCTTATCGATATTCGATTTCATATCATATTGGAAGGCGCATCGATATATCGAAGGATTTTGAAATTTTCTTTAAAAAATAGGGGCGCCGGAAATCTACCTATAGACTTATGGAGCCACTTCTGATGAGCTCAAGATTTGAGTATCGATGATATCGATAGGTGTATCGATACATCGATAATTCGTCCAGATATATTGTGAGGTTGTTGGACATATTTGGTCCTCTTTTCGATGGTATCGATGAAGCATCGAGGACTCGACGGCGCAGGTCGATCATATCGAGGGTGTTTTCGATAAAATCGACAAGGCAAGAAAAACTTAGATATTTTCCTATTTTGAAAAAGTTTTCTCACCATAAAACCCTATGATTTTCTAACTTATTTTAAGGGTTTTATTCACCTGGTGTTTTGGGACATAGGATGTGAGGCTTTAAATTTACCCGTGGCGACGTTGCACACATCCAGTTGAGGCGGACGCTTGAATTGATCTTCCTTATCAGGATTTGTAGACAATCTAACTCAACAGTCATGTAACTTGACAAAGCAGGGCACTTTCAATCTCCCCCTTTGTCAATTACGTGACAAAAATCCAAAACACCCTAGAATACTCTAGGAAAATAACCCTAAATTGTGTGTACATGCTTTTACACAATTTTAAAATTTCTAGCCCATGTATACAACCCGTAGCTGCTCCCCCTGACTTGTAAATTCCCCCTTTCTTGTTGCAGCTGCTCCCCTTAAACACCTGCACAATCATTCAAGCAGATACACAATTTTCCGTCGGGGTGTTTGTAAATGTTCTCCCCTTTTTTGTTAGTCATTGACAAAGATAGATCAAGTGATATTGACTGAAGAGTGAATTACTTGAGAGAACCGACCAGGCAGAAGCAGATCAATTAATGTATAATAGTTAACTCGGTTTTAAGCAGACATCAATTTCAGAATGTATGGATGCATAGTAGATGAGATAAAACAGTGATATAGCAGATAGAATAATCAGTTAAGAACAGTACATGCATACCATATCAGAAACTTGATAAACCAGGGGAACTCAAAACAGAATCATGCAATAAAAATATGAATTATACTAAGCCATTACAAATGTGAAACCAAAAATTTCCAACTATCCAAAATAAGCTGCCCAAGATTGATAGCAAATTAACAGTTATCCCAGCAAAACATCATAAAAATATCCAGAAAAAAATTCTGCCCAAGGATTTTGCAGTAAAGTATTTAGTCAGGGCAAAATAGACATGCGTGGTAATCTGTCCGCAGTTGTACTCCTCGACATGAGCTCAATGTCCACGAAGATTGCTCTGTGTAAGCAAGTCCACCAGTTGTTGAGTAGTGTGCTAGAGGACGTCGACCTTCTCTTCGATTGTGGTGAGGCGCCTTTCACAGTTGTACAACCGTTCCTCCATTCTTGTCATCCCATTCAAAAGGTATCGTTCTAAATGATGGGTCTAGCGGTTCGTGATTGACTCTGGGCTGACCATCGGTGTGCGATTAGACCCTCCATGTGTAGGCTAAGTCGATGGTTGAGCATGTTGGACACCCCTTGGCATGGAAAAGCGAAGCCTGGGGGGAGACGAAGAGAGACACAGTTGTTGGGCTTCCTGGGCTGATTACTATCAAACCCTGCTTCAGGATACACAACATCAGATGTGGCAGGAAGCCCCACATGATGTGCTAATTTGCATATGAGTACGGGAAAGCACAGTTTCTCCCGATAATTGCCTTGGATTATACGAATGATTTGCTTGAGGAGAAGAGTCGGCAGGCACACTTGATTTTCTTGATGTATATCATACAACACATTGATCATAAATGGAGAGAGATGATTTCTTTCGACATCACAGGGATATACATTAGACCCAAAAATGTTATGAAGAATTTTGAAAGTGGGTCCAAGATAGTTGATGTGAAGCAAATTGTCATCATTTCGTGGAACGGTAGTGCCTTGACATAATGCACGAGTAATTTCTCCCCATACACCCAGACCATTGAGATTCCTGTTAGTTACTGGAATCCGAGTGACATCAAGATCTAGAAGATGAGCCAGGGTGATCGGAGTGATGATCTTTGAGTAATGTGCAAGTTCGACCTAAATGCTAGGGGGATCATTACTAGTGACATGACAGTGATTGAAGAATTCTTGAATCACCCCTAGTTGATACGATCCTCCAAGATTGAGGATGTTCTGCCAACCTATTACTTCCAAAAGTAAGTCCACTCCAAAATATTCAATAGCACTATTGAGTACTAGACATTCAATAATGGTGAATGGACGTCCTTCTATAGGAATAGGTTAACGCCTACTGGATTCTGATTGCATGTTCTTTGATTGTAACGAGTGAAGAGACTTACCTTTCCCTTTGTTCATGATTTTTCAGTGTACGAGATAGGTAAAGGTAAGGATGGGCAATAAGAGGGATTTAAAGAGGACAAAATTATTCAGAAAGTACCCCACCAATCAGTGAGATAAACCCTGGAATGGAAGGAATGGAAGGATAATACCCATTTTTGAGAAGCTTCTGGGACCCACCAATGCTCTTCTGACCGAGGATTCGAGCAGACAGAAAATTTTTCAGAAAAATAAGATTTTTCAGCTCGACCGCCTTTTATCGAGCGGCAGTCTTCGATTTTATCGAACTTACTTTTGATTATATCGATGATCCTCATCCGATGTTATCAATAATTGCTTCGATAGTAGTTCGATCATGTGACTTTCCACATTCTGAAGAGATGTTGATTATATCGACCCATGATCGATTAATCGGGAATGACATATCGATAGCATATCAAGTTTCAGCATTCAGACGACTCTCCAAGTATACTTTTTGTATTTCTATCAACAGTATACTCAACAAAAACTATGTACACACACTGTACACAACAAAATCATAAACATTTGAATGTTTATACAAAAGATTGAGGCAAGGAGCCTTAGATATACCATTTTAAAGCTCAGCAAAAAGAATTCTCATTTTAGCACATGTTTAGATCTTTGATGCTCAATCTGAACTAATTCTTCCTTATCCATTTCATCTTGTTAACCGATTTGGGTGGTGGTGCAGAGGCATTGCTTCTATCCATATCCTTAAGAGGACTTTTGAAGTTCTGTATTTCTCTAGTTGACAATTTGTTGGCATGATTCTGACCAGAGTTAGGTTGAGTCCTGCTAGGTGTTATGCATTCAAACTAATAATGACTTGAATCACCATACAAATGACATACTGGAGTTGTTCTAGTTTTGCTTCCAAAAGCAACAGATTATTCAGTTCTAGGTGCTGCATTTCCAGCCTTTAGCTTAAATTTTTCATATCCTAGGCCACTTTTATCCTTTCCAGGTCTTCCCATTCCCAACAGTTTTTCTAGCTTTTCGCCACTCTGGGAAAACTTGTAGTTTATCTTGGCCATCTTTTTGGATTCTTGTAGATCAAACAGGAGTGTATGATTTTCATTGCAAAGAAATCTATTCTTATCTTCTAGTAGTTCAACCGGTTCGTTCAGTTTTCATACTCGTTTTTAAGAAAGGTATTAATTCGTTCAAGTCTATCATTATCCATATGATATTGTTGTAGATCATTTATTAATTGTGTGTTGATTTCCAATGTATTATCCAAATCTTTCTGCAGCATCTTGCTTTTGTTCTCCGCTATTCCGAGTCTCTTAAGGATATTTATGCTATGAATATAGAGTTGATTATAAGCATCTTGCAGTTTATCCTTTTCGATTTCTTCTTTTTCTTTCCCAGTTTCCTCATTATCAGATGAAAATGATTAAATGGCTTGTTGTTCTTTCTCGTTCTTAGATTCAGTGGGAATGATTGAAGTAGTGGAGACCATGAGTATTTTCAATGATTTCTGTTCTCCATCACTTTCTGAGTCACTAGATTCTGAATTTGACTCATCAGTATCATCCCATGTGGCAGCCATTGCCTTGCCCTTAGTTTTCTTGTTTGGGCATTCGGTTGATAGGTGTCCATACTCCTGACAGGCATAGCATTGTGGTTCTTTGGTTCTTCTATGAAATTTGCCTGCAAAAGGTTTGTTGCTCACCTTTCTTCCTCTAGAAGGTCGGCCACGATTTTTCTGAAAGAACTTCCTGAATCGTTGTGCCAGCAAGGCCACTTCCTCATCTTCATTTTCATTTTCGCTCTCACTGTCCTCATGTAGTGTTTTCTTAGAAGTTTTCAGGACATTTGTTTTGCATTTAGGGATTTGTTTGAAGTGTAGTTTGAAAGTTTGTAAGGAACCTACCAGTTCTTCTACTTTCATCTCATCAATGTTCCTACACTCCTCAATTGTTGTAACCTTGGGATTAAATCGTTCCGGTAGGGATCTTAGAATTTTCCTACAAATTTTCGGTACCAGAACTTTCTCTCCCAATCCACCCATGGAGTTGCAGATTATATTCAATTTTGTGAAAAACTCCATAAACCTCTCATGATCTTCCATTTTGAGACTTTCGAACTATGAAGTCAGAAGTTGTAGTTTGGACCTCTTCACAGTGCTTGTGCCTTCATGGGTTGTTTCCAATAGATCTCATGCTTTCTTGGATGTCTCACACATACTTATCTAATTGAATATATCCTGGGACATAGCACAGTAGATAGCATTCATAGCCTTGGCTTCAGATGTTTGCCTTTCTTTGTTGAATGTTGTCCACTTTTCTTTAGGTTTGGGTTTTATGATGATTGATCCACTGTTAAGTACAATTTGTTCAGTAGGTGGCATGTATCCACTTTCAAGTATAACCCAAACATCATGGTCCAAAGATCTCAGAAAGTAGTGCATCCCAGCCTTCCAGTATGCATAATTTGAGCCATCAAATACGATCCATCAAATACTGGAGGTCTAGTGACTAATGAGCCCTCTCCTTTGGCCATATTCCCAACTTCAGTCAAGATCACTCTTTAGGCGGTGAAGCCCTTAAAGAGAGACCCACTCTGATACCAATTGAAATGGCGGTGAAGACCGCACTAGTTGAAGAAGGAATATGCCAATATGTCCTAGAGGGGGTGAATAGGACTTTTTAAAGTTTTTACAGCTTTGCTTAGAAATCCTATTTCACTAATCCTATGAATATGCAATATATCAGGATTACTCAAATGTAACTCTACTGGCTTCCAAGCCTGGTAGAGGATCCAATCACAAACTATTCAAGAGATAGCAATATATATAACTTAGTTTATGATGGATGTGGCTGTGTATGTGTGTGGGGTGTGATCAGATATTTAAATATGAATGCATTGACATAAATAACACACACAAAAGAAGAGCAATCACAAACATAGTCATTTTTATAGTGGTTCGACTACTTGTCTACTCCACTCCCGGTAACCGCACTCAACCTTTGAGTGTACCATATTTCACTAAGGAGGTTTCACAGCGATTCACCTCAAACCTAAGGTTTTAAACCAGGTTCACCTTCAACCTTTACAACTTACACTGAGGCTGACTGTTTATGCTCTCACGAGCAAGGGTCAACACAACGCACCCACTTTTAGGCACACTGGCCAAGGATCTTCCATAAGACCCTAAGGAGGTTTCTACACGGTTCACCTTAAACCCGAGGTTTTACACGGTTTACCTCAAACCCAAGGTTTTACACGGTTCACCTCAAACCCAGAGTTTTATTGGTTCACTCCTAACCAGATGTTTATGCTCTCTAAAGAGTAAGGGTCCACACAACGCATCCACCACGTATACTCTCGCCAGAGGCCTCCTACGAGGGCTTCAAGGGTGAAAACCACTTAAGAGCCAATCTTAAAAAGGAATGATCACAAGTGTCCTCTTGGACTCTAGATACTTACAAATAAGTTGATGAGTCCCGATAAGCACAATGCCGAATATCTCATCTTCCTTGTTGACGAAGATTCTTCTGCTCCCATGATCCGCAACACAAAATGATATACCAATACTCGGCTTCGGGTTGGGTTAAGGTCAAGATGGAATCCTACTCTCTAAAGGTTTTCCTATAAGGAAGATAGAGTAGTTCCAATCTATGCATTCAAAGCATCCCATCTTAATGATTTGTCATTAAGGTAGTAGCTGGAGGATCCTTGAATGCGGAAGTTCATTCCCCAATCCACTCTATTGAATATCAATGATGAAGGTGGATTGGAGGATGAACTCCCTTGAGAGAAAGGGCTTCGGATATAAGATATAAGTTGAAACACACAAAAGCACTCTCTACTTTCTCTCACAGCAACAATAGACAAGTCCTCTACATATAGACAAAAGGTTTCAACGGATATAAAACAGTCACATTTATGACTGAGTTCGATATCATCGAGCAGGTTTGATATCATTGAGCGTATACTCTCGATAGCATCGATGGTCTGCTTGATGACTCAAACTCGAAGTCATACGCTTTTAAAACCTTTTACCAGTTGGTCGATGAATCGAAATCACTGTCGATGTCATCGGATTTCAAACTCCGATTCCATCGATGGTAGGTTCAATCCATTGACACTTGAAAAATGAGAGAAACTTGACATGAAATATTTCAGGTTTTTTAGGATATGATCGAGGGCCAGCCAATGTCATCGGAATTTGTATATCGATGATATCGAAGGTAGTGTCGATGCATCGATAAATCTAATAGATTTACTAGTAAGCTCACTGGACAGTTTGTGTCTAGTTTTGATGCAATCGTGTAACGCCATGAAAATCGGGGGTTGAGCAAAGCTCAGCTCCTGAGTTCCAACGCATCACTTATGCAACGTAAATAATAATGATTATGATGAAAGCATTGAAACATGAATGAGATTATACCAAAACAACATATCATACTCCAGAGACAGTTAAATTTGCAAGCGGAAGACTATGATAGATATATAAAATATATAAACTATGGTGAGTCTCCAGAGTGTGATAATGTTACCAGGTTAATTCATTACAAGTACAATTCCAAAATATACCAAATGTATAAGGTCCTCTAGTTAACATCCCTGTAACCCCGTCAATCAAGACACGGCTCACATGAAGCCGCCAGAAAACAGCATATACGAGAAAACATCCTCGTCGTCACAAAAGTCCGGCTCCGCCTCAGGAGTAGTGTCGCCATCTGCAATCAGACAAAGCATGGTGGGTGTCTGGAACACCGTCTCGTAATGTGGGAGTGAGTGATTACTTAATGGAACAATAAAGCATAGGTTAACATGTTATCAATTCAGTCAAGCAGTAATGATAAAGCAGTAAAGTCAAACACTCCTAAATACTCTTATTAATGCAAGTATGAAAATATAGTTATGATGCATGCCCTCACCAACATACTCCCTCATGCGACACCATCTTACGTCCGCGGTATGCGTTCATCCCTCAGTGCTCCACATCTTCCAGGCACATGCAGTGCGATGATGAGTATGATTATCGAGTTGTTATTAGTCCTTTTCATACATCAGTATTGGAAAACTAAGGTACCTCCCTTATATCATTCCCAAACAATGATCCATTCTAGGGTCGTCAATCCTAGATAATCTCATACGATGATGCGGTTCTAGGTCACTGCAAGGGCTGCCAGGGCTGTTACACGGAATCGTTGCACCACTCCCCCATCACCTTATTAATACAGGCCTAGGTTATACTCTGTTTACTACGGGAAGGCTCGTCGCCTCTCCGTAGATTCAGAGTATGCTCGAGGTCACTACACCGGGTACGGTCAGGGCTGCCAGGGCTGTTACACGGAATCGTTACACCACTCCCCCATCACCCATCAAAGCAGTGTAGGCCGACAGCTCGAATACAGTGTCTCATACCACCGTATTTGGCTCACGAGTCTGGGTTGCTCACTGGTCACTACGGGGAGGCACATCGCCCCAGCGTAGGCCGACAGCTCGACCACGGTGTCCCATATCACCATGCCCAGCTCATGAGTCTTAGCGGATCGAGGTACCAAGGTTAACGGGGTTGCACTGGTAAGTTCGGTACCTTAGGTTCAAGCAGTTACGTCCAAACATGGTGAACATACATTAAACAGATCTGGTTACTTGACGAGCTCGGCTGCTCGAGCGCACGACAAGTTGAACGACATGAAGTGCATAAGCACTTCACGTGGCCAACCACTATCCCCAACCGAAGTACGACTCGGGTTCATCGAACACATCTCACGTGGCGAATGAATCTCAGCCACGAATTCAATCCCTTTACCGATTGCCTGGACTATACAATAGCCCCAATCACATTCAATTACGAAACAGTTAAAGCAATAATGGATCAAGATTTCAAATCATACAATCAAATATCCAATATTGTCCACTTAGGGCTGTCAGGGCTGTTGTACAGAATCGTTACACCACTCCCCCATCACCCTTCACGGATTTTATGGAATACAACTTAAACATGTGAAGTAGTCAGAGCACAATTAAATAAACAAGTAATTCAAACATATTAACAAGCATGTTATAAAACACAAGGCAAACAGGAAATCCAAACACATACGTTTCATAAACCAGTAAGTGATTAAACTAAACAACTTACATGAAGGAAATCATACACATCACTAAGGTAGTTGAGAATCCTATCTCAACACCTACTCAAGGCACTACTAGATTAAGTACATACCTATACAAGCATTTTCACAAACACTTAGACTACACATTCCAACATACCTATAATATACTAGTTAAAACACGAGTCGTAGCGAATCCTTTCACAAAGGATTGTCACATGAACCACGATCATGCATTCACGACCAATAGTCCTGGCAAGCATAAATCATAGTTCCATATTCATTTGAACATTTCTGCAAACACTTAAGCTACAACTAGTACATACACGACGTATGTTAATATAACAGGTAGGCTAATCCGTTCACCCAAAAGTTGATACACATGTATCTACCATACCTAGACAATAATTAATCATGGCAAGCACAAATCCGTATTTCATACGTATACGGTATTTTCTACAAATATGAGGAATACAGTATATTCAACATAGTTAACGTATAACCGAAAAACGAAATGGACAGCACTTTGTACATGTGCAATAGCATCCAGATCATGAATCTATCATTATCTAACATTGAAAGCATTGAAAACCATAACCTATACGTCTAAAGTCCACACCTTTTGTCTGTAAACTTGAACCGAAACCAGTTTGAACCCAACGCCTTTGTCTGCGGCACAACGACAACCTGAATCATGAAACAGGTTAGCTATTTCATCACCTACACTCTTGGAAACTCTAAAATAGCTTAGGGTTAGGTTTTCTTACCTACGAACGAAGTCGGAATCGCCGAAAAGTGGTTAGATAGCGATGGTTAAACACGTATAGTAGGGGGATGGAGTATCAGAAAGATGGTCCCACTTCTCTCACACTTTCTCTCTCTTTTCTCTCTTCTCTCTCCTAGATTTTTCTCAAATTTGTATGGGATGAGAGAGTGAGGGTTTAAAGTCCTTATATAGGCCCAAAACTCACCAAATTAGACCCAGGGCTAAGGTATACTTAGGTTATGTCCAAATACGGACAGTTTCGTCTCAACGGAGCACTTCTGGAAGCCCCCCTTGAGCCAAAGGTCAGACTTAAGCTCACAGACATTGGATCTAGGTCGAGTTACATTTTTGGTCCGATTGAATTTACAGATCGCCTATGGCGGACCAGTTTCAATTCAACGGTCACTAAGACTCGATCAGGGCCACAAGTACACTGCCATGTGTATGAAATTTCTCCTGATCTGAGGGTGTATTTGGGTCCAATTTTGACAGTCTGATTACTTATATTTGGCCCGCAAGCGACAAGTCTCAGATTACTTAAAATTGAACTTTATTTCTAATTAATTTCACGTTTCTCACACTCTTCACTCCGGGCTCAAGCGAATAGCACCGGGACACTATCTGGATTTGATTTCCGAGATGGTTGTCAAGCCCAGCAAGGCGGTCCTAACCGTTTAACTTCGCGTTAATCGGAATTCCGACGTGCGGTCCAAATCTGATACGGAGTTTCAATGTGCTCCCAAGAGCAACTGGGTAATGAGATTGATCCTAGATTTTAGGATAATGTAGCACTAACTGTTCTACTTGTTTTGGGTCTTACGGATCGTATTTAAAGCGATTGGTGCTAATTTCACAGGTACTTTAGTTTAACACTAGCTAATTCTCGCTTAATTTCTAAAGGATTTAGTCCTGTATGATTTCTATCTGAGGTGGTACTTAGGCCTTTGTAGGTTGTATATAAAGTGATCCAAGTTATTAATACTTACTAAAGCACGCCCTAATTACAACAGAAGAAGATCCTAGGGCAGGAGAGGCTGATGTTCCAAATAACCTATTCGTTTTGTGAGATTCCATAAGGGTAATGGTTAAAAGCCCATTTTATTTATGTATTTACTATTTACAGTAATGTTTAGTTTAGGTAATATTCTTTATCACCTAAACTTTTAAGATAGTGTCTAATGTGAAAGTACTTTGAAAAATTTAAAGAACAAGGTGGTGAAAGGTGAGCTTTGTGAAGGAAATGGGTTAAAAAGTGATTTTTAGATTATGGGATTGGGTTCTGACAAGTTAATAACGTGTTAGAAGCGACACATTGCCTAAGGACATCTAACTCCAGGTTGGGAAAAATTCGGGAGGTTACAAATCGACTCGGCCTCGATATCATCGACATATGAATATCGATTTCCTCGAATGGCCCCCGATCAAAGTAAAAACCAACCTGAAATATCTGCTGAAAAAAATGTGCGCCCATGGTCGATATCATCGATGGACTCCCGATCTTATCGATATTTGATTTCAGATCATATCGGAAGGCACATTGATATATCGAAGGATTTTGAAAATTTTAAAAAAAAACAGGGGCGCCAGAAATCTGCCTGTCGATCTTATCGACCCACTTCCGATGAGCTTGAGATTGAGTATCGATGATATCGATAGGTGTATCGATACATCGATAATTCGTCCAGATATGTTGTGAGGTTGTTGGACATTTTTTGTCCTCTTTTCGATGGTATCGATGAAGCATCAAAGACTCGACAACACAGGTCGATCATATCGAGGGTGTTTTTGATAAAATCGACAAGGTAAGAAAAACTTAGATATTTTCCTATTTCAAAAAAGTTTTCTCATCATAAAACCCTATGATTTTCTAACTTATTTTTAAGGGTTTTATTCACCTGGTGTTTTGGGACATGGGATGTGAGGGTTTAAATTTACCTGTGGCGATCTTGCACACATCTGGTTGAGGCAGACGCTTGAATTAATGTTCCTTATCAGGCTTTGTAGACAATCTGACTCAACACTCACATAACTTGACAAATAAGAGTACTTTCAATGTATACTTATCTTCACCTTAGAAGAAGTTGTAGCCGAAGAACCGTTTTCTTGAATGTTAAATGTTGGATGTTCAGTCCGATAGAAAAGGTCTAGGGTTATATTATTTTTAATTAAATTTAAACCAATGACTACTTATATTAATTCCTTTAAATCTAAAAAAAGAAGAGTATTCTCTCTCTTTCTAAAATCAGAATGATAGAATTAGAGATTAAGGAATTAAACAAAAGAAGTGATAAAATGATTTATAAATACCATTCAATAGCTTGACAATAACTAAGGCTTATTTCTCTCTTGCAAAAGGATTTTTATAGACTTGAAATGTATTTTCATATTGAGAAAGAACCTCAAATTCTAGGCAAAGAAGTTGTTGCTTCGACTCATCTAAGACAGTCTTCGACTAGCCTAAGAACCGGATTATGTTCCAACGGATTTTCATATTTGAACGGGATAAGATTTAACAGATCTTCGACCGGTCAAAGGCCCTACTTGACTAGTCGAAAGTGGTCTTTGACTGGTCGAGGATGCCAAAATCTGAACGATTTTAGTTACTGAATTTTGAGTTAAGAAATGCTCGAATGGTCGAAGAGTGACCTTCGACTGGTCGAGGAGACCACTCAACTGGTCGAAGGAGTAACAAAAATTTCTGTTTCACTCGGGTTGTACTAGGACTAGTCGAGAAAATCTTAGGCTGGTCAAGGCAAAAATTAGGCTGGTCGAAACTCAACCAAATATAAGCATAAAAACTCAATTTTAAATATATTTTGAAAGTACCTAAACCTAAGGTTTCTAGGGTTTATAATACCTATATGGACTGAACTTTATTGTCTTGAAGTAGATTAGAGTATTGAACTTTTCTAAGGAGCTTGATCTTCTACTAGAACATTAGTAAAACTTGAACTTCATGTTATCTTTCGAGCTTGATCTTCAACTTTATCTTGAGCTTGATCTTCTACTAGATCTTGAACTTACTTTGGAACTTGATCTTGAATCATACTCGAAGACCAGTTGATAAGATGTTTTGACTACATGAAATTTGACGAACAAGGTGTGAAGTGTGCTTTGGACATTATAACACTTACAATCTCCCCCTTTCTCAATTTCGTGACAAAATACTTAAAATTACAATTATTAGAATGAAGCTTTGTACTCTTGTACTCAAGTTGTAGAAGATTGTTGAAGATTACTTGAAGATTTACTACTCCCCCTCAATTTGTACTTCCCCTGTATATTATAACATAAAACATTCCATTCCATAGCCATTCATTAATCTTCAAGCATAATTCATCGTTTACATCATATTCATATATTCAAAGCCATTCTTCATGTAATAACTAACTCTCTCCCCCTTTTTGTCACAAGTTGACAAAGGAAGGAATAGTTTATCTATCAAGTAAATGAGATATTCAATGAATTAATAACCACAAAACTTAATAGAAGAAAAAATAAACATGTGAATATACCAAGGAGATAATTAGCATATGAAATTTTGAAGGTTAGGGAAATAAACATCCAAGAAGTTTAGGAGAGTGTAAAGAAAGTAACCAAGCAAAAAACCAAAGTTTAAGTTATATAGCCCCATAAATAGAAGAACTCAAAAGAAAAGATCTCAATCGGATCCAGATGACGAAGGAGCAGGCAAGGAATGGTCAAGCTGGTGCAAACTCCTGGTGATACGATGGAAGTACTTTTTCATGTACTTCATTGATGATTTTTGGGTTTGAACCACATTGTCCTATGAGATCCGCAGTGCCTCAATCTTCTCCTCCAATGAATTAAGATGATCATCAATCTGAGAAAGTTGATAGTCTGGATCTTCTAGATCATTTGACTCATCGAGTTCAGCAAAAATGTCATCCATCGAAGTGTCTTCAGGTACAGGTGTTTCCTCCTCTTCTTCATCACGTTAGCCGGGAAGAAATTATAGATTCATCTTATTCAAGTTGGTATTGTTAAATGGTAATTCCGACTCCGGTGCCTCAGATGCAGGAATGGTGACTTTACAATGTAAAGCAATGCATGTCATGAGGTAAGCAAATGGAATCGAACCATGACCAGGATAAAGACGAAACTGAATAATAATGTAGCGTATGAGAGAAGGAAGACATACTTGAATACCAGATGTAACCGAATGGAGGATACGAGTCATGAAGGGAGTAAGTTCAGACTTATTCCACGATCTAGGATAGACGTTAAACGTAAAAATCCTATGAAGAACTCGATATTTGGGGAGCATTTAGTTAGCACGGAGAGCATTATCGAATTTCCATTCAGCATTAAAATGACATAATTTATGAGTAATCGATTGTTGCTCAGTATGAGTCATTTTATCAGTTAAATTATCAATTGGAATTGCATCTTCTGCAACGGTAATCTTAGTCAATGCCGAGATTGTATAGCGATTTACTATGAAGGTCCCTTCTACGAATTTAATCGTAAATGTAAGCTCTTCTAGAGACATATTGTAAGTGTTATATTGTATAAAATACACCTTTGTTTGTCAAACTTCGTTTAGACAAAATAGCTTATGAAGTGGTCCATCTAATGTGGATCAAGATGGAAAGTTCAAGACCTTACTTCAAGTCAAGATAATTCAAAATCTACTAAGTTCAAGACTCTACTGAAGTTCAAGTCATGAAGTAGATCAAGATGGAAAGTTCAAGCTTTACTGAGTTCAAGTTCTACTACACTTTTAGTAAAAGATCAAGCTTCATCTTTAACTTCAAGCTCTATTGAAGATTCAAGTAGAAGAACAAGTTCCGTAAAGTTCAAGCTACTTAAAAGATCAGTCATTTCAGGTATAACAAACCCTATAAAAACCTTAGGCTTAGGTTCTTTCAAGATACAAATATATATGGGTTTTTATACTTATGTTAGTCTTTATTTCGACTAATTTAGGCTATGGTTCGACTAGCCTAAGCTGTGGCTCGACTAATCTAAGATATCTTTGACCAGTCCAAGTTTGAATTCAGAAAAATGGATTTTTCCATTACTTCTTTGACTAGTCGAGCAGGATGCTCAACCAATCGAAGAGGGGCCTTCGACCAATTGAGGGATGCTCGACTCGAAGTTCAGCAAATATATTTGGCACCCTCGACCAGTTGAATCCCTTGCTTGACCAGTCGAACAGGGCTCACGACCAGTCGTAGTTCAGTTTTATTTGATCGCGCTCAAATTTTGAAAATTTGTTAGTTCTTAGATGAATCAAAGCAACAACTTTTCAACCTATAAATAGAGGTCTTCTCTCAATCCAAAATTACCAATTCAAGCTGATAAAATCCTTTATCAAGAGGGAGAGAGAGAGGACTCCATTATTGTCAAGTTATTGCATGATATTTTTAATATTTCTTTAATAGCTTTTTGTTTCAATTCCTAGATCTCTTATGTAAGACCCGTATCCTAGTCCGTACTGTTCCGTAGGCTTCCGTGGTCATCCCGGTTGAATTTCGGTGACTCGCGATCTGTAACCAGCGTCTGCGCGCGATCTGTAACCAGCGTTTGCGACCGATCCTGAGACGAATCCCGTCGGTCTGAGTCGGCTCGACCTGAGACTTATACCAGTGCGATCGCACCATCGTCGCGGTTTCGATGTCGCGTCTCGCGCGCCTAGGCGATACCCAGGTCAGGAGATATGGGCCCTCGTTTAGTTCGAAGAAAACACCGCTTGTTGCAATTTCGAGAGAATCTCTACGATACGTCACGTCAATCAATCAAAGTACAACCCATCACTCCATCTCATTCCTAAGTACAACTACTCATCCCCAAAGTCAACTCTCCCCATCACCCATCACTCACTCACCATTCCTCTCTCCCATCATTACTCTCCCATCACCTCTCTCTCTCATTCTCTCTCTCATCCTCCCAAGCAATCTAAGCCCCCACGTCCATGGCTTCTATGGTGAAGCTAGTGTGGCCCGCCTTCCTTTCTCCCATCCTCACCCTCTAAAAACCAATCTCAACCGTTGAAGTCTAACATTTGGAGCTCTAGATCGCATCAGTGAAAGGAGGAGTTCAAGATCTTGAGGTGGGTGCTTCTTTCTCTCTCTCCCCCCTCTCTCTTTCAATATTTTGGTGTGATGATGTGGTTGTGTGGTCCACCCGAATGAACCCCATCTTGATGAATGTCTTATCCAAACCATCTAAGCCATGTGGGCCCTTCCCTCTGGATGGATGATGGGAAAACATATATATCAGGTTGATTTAAATATGTAACATAAGGTTTGGGATGGGCCGCTCTTACAGGCTCCACCTTGATGTATGTTTTTAATCCAAGTCGTCCATCCCCTTTCCTACCTTATTTCAGGCGTTGTACTGAAAAACAGAGCCAATCCGAGGTTCTTGAGGGCCACAACATAGCAAATGGTGATTTTCACTGTTAAAACTCACCCTGATGTTTCGGTACACCGAAACATGCTGCATATTGGGCTCATTTGGTTGGTCTTGAGCCGTGGAGTGCAATGGATGGGCTGGATTCAGCTGGTACAGGCCCCACGTATGAAAAACCTCAAATCTTAGTTTTTCAAAAAAATAAAAATAAAAATAATAACAACAACAACTGCAACATTGCTGCTGCTGCTGACAGAGAGAGAGGACGCACAGGCGTCCTGCGCTATGGGCGGACAACCAGGGACCCACGGTCCCAGCCGTGGGCCCCACCATGATGTGTATTTTTCATCCATGTCGTTCAGTTGTTGGGCCCCCTCCAAAAAAATTAGCTTGATCTGGGACCCAGGTGGCCCACATCACACGAAACAGTGTTGAATTAAACGTCTACCATTGAGACTCTTTGAGTGTCCAGAAGCTTTGGATCAACATGGAATTTGTTTTCCCTCTTCATATGGGTCTACGTGACTATATCAACGGATTGGATGACATGTAAGCATTATGGTGGGCCCCACATGGGACCCACTGATGCATGTATTATACCCCCATACCATCCCACGTGTGGAGTGGGACGGCTGGTGTACCTCACTCCAGCTGCTGTCGTGGTGGGGTCTCCAAGTTCTGTGGGTCCCACCTATTTCATCCACGCCGTCCATCTATGGGACCCACCATGATGCATGTGTTGCATCCAAACCGTCCAACCATTTGGCCAGCTTGTCTCACAAGCTTGAGACTAAAAATAAGACGGATCTAGGGTCGGGTGGACCACATTATAGAAAACAATGGGTTTGAACGTCTACCATTAAACCCTTGGGCTACCAAATTTGGACCGGTATGATATTTATTGTTCCTCTTAATCCTAGTCTTTAAGACCTTATGATCAGATTAGTTGGGGCATAAATGATACGGTGGGCCTTGAGAATTTTAATGGTGGAAATCATTGTTACCACTGTTATTTGAAGTGCGGTCCAGTTGATCTTTTGATATGATTAATTTGTATATATATATATATATATATATATATATATATATATATATATATATTACAATACACTTTGATGTATTTTGTGGCCCATTTGTCGGGCCCACTTTAATGTATTTTGTGGCCCATTTGTCGGGCCCACTTTGACGTATTTTGTAGCCCATTTGTCGGGCCCACTTTGATGTATGTTGTGGCCTATTTGTCGGGCCCACTTTGATGTATTTTGTCGCCCATTTGTCAGGCCCACTTTGATGTATGTTGTGGCCCATTTGTCGAGCCCACTTTGATGTATTTTGTGGCCCATTTGTCGGGCCGACTTTGATGTATGTTGTGACCCATTTGTCGGGCCCACTTTGATGTATTTTGTGGCCCATTTGTCGGGCCCACTTTGATGTATGTTGTAGCCCATTTGTCGGGCCCACTTTAATGTATTTTGTGGTCTATTCGAGGTGCCCACCTTGATGCATGCATTCTATATTCACATCGTCCAGCAGCTACTGGACGGTGGGGCCCTCCTTATTATATGTTATTATATGTGTTGAATAAGCATACCATCCATATGCAGTGTGGGCCAACATGATGTATTTATTTATCCACACACGCTCAATCTTTGGTCGTGGGATGTGGAACCCGTGTTACATATGTATTTCATTCCATGCAGTCCATCTATTCATGACAGTTAAAACATTGACTGTCCATAGTTTTAGATTTTCAAGAATTAGATTACCCTTTTCTTTTATCAGTTGATTTTTAAAAATCTGATCTTTTCTTGTTTTTGAAATTTCTATCAAATTTTTTAGCTAACATTGTCATATCATCTTCATTTTCTTTAAAATTAGAATTATAACTATTTTATTTTGAAATAGATTTAGAAGATTTAAGAGCAATAGACTTAGCTTTAGGAGCCTTAAAATTCAACTCATATGTTTGAAGAGAACCAACTAACTCTGCAACCTTCATAAGATTAGTATCCCTCAATTCCTGAATGACAATAACTTTAGAATTGAATCTCTCAAGAAGAGATTGTAGTATTTTTGCAGAAACCTTGCTTTCTGAGATTTCATCTCCTAGACTCCACATGGAATTTACTATGTCATTTAGTTTCATATAGAAGTCCATGAAAGTTTCATTTTCTTCCATACGGATTTCCTCAAATCCGGTAGTGAGGATTTTGACTTTTGATTTCTTGACTATAGAAGTTCCTTCATGTGTCATTTCGAGAATTCTCATGCTACTTAGTTGTATTGCATGAAATAATTCTTTTAAATTTATCAGGTGATAGAGCGTAAGTTGTGGCATTTAAGGCTTTAACATTAGCACTGCTTTCACTTTTCTGAGCTACAGTCCATAAATAAAATGCAGTTTCTCTCATGGATTTATTCCATCACTGCCTAATACTTCAATCATAGGAGGTTTCCATTTAGTTGCGGTGGCTTGCCACGCACTTTCATCTAAGGATTTTAGAAAAATCCTCATTTTGGCCTTCTAATATGAATAGTTAGAGCTATCAAAAGCATGTGGCCTGGTAATAGTTACATTGTTGAAATTTAACATAACACAGTTCCAGATCTTAACTCAAGGAAGTTAATCCAAAAAAAATAAATTGAGCAATCCTCTCTGATACCACTTGAAAAGGAGAGCTGAAGTAGTCCTAAAGGGGGTGAATAGGATTATGCCAAATAATTGAATAAAGTGCTGAATAAATAAACAAATCGGAAATCTCAATTGCACTAGTATTGAAACGTTGATTCAAACTGATTCGTAAGACAACATTCACCCAAACAAATTTAGGTAGGACAACCTTATTTCACGAATGTGATAAGAATCAAAATTCAAACTGAGCAAGAGTAAATAAAACTAACTATTACAAACATTCACCACTTGTACTAAAATAAAATTACAACCATTCACCAGAAAAGTAATAAAAGCATTCACCACAACACCAAAAATTATAGTGGTTCGGTGTGTCAACAACTGTTCTCAAACAGCCACACCTACTCCACTCCCAAAATTACTAACCACGTAATCTTGGCTTTCACAATGAATAAGTTTTCACAGGGTCACCTTAAAACCTGATACAGTTGTGATTTTATCGGGCTATCACAAACAAAGAAACCACTCACCGAGATTTTCTGGCTTATCTCAGAAAAACCAACACTGAGATTTTCTAGTTATCTCAGAAAAACCAAATACAAAATGTAAATGTATACTTATCTTCACCGTAGAAAAAGTTGTAGCCAAAGAACCGCTTTTCTTGAATGTTGAATGTTGAATGTTCAGTCCGGTAGAAAAGCTCCAGGGTACTATTATTTTTAATTAAATTTAAACCAATGACTACTTGTATTAATTCCTTTAAATCTCAAAAAGATGAGTATTCTCTCTTTTTAGAACCTGAATGATAGAATTAGAGATTAAAGAATTAAATAAAAGAAGCTATAAAATGATTTATAAATACTGTTCAATAGCTTGACAATAACTGAGGCCTCTCTCTCTCTCTTGCAGAAAATTTTTTATAGACTTGAAATGTATTTTCGGATTGAGAAAGAACCTCAAATTGTAGGCAAAGAAGTTGTTGCTTCGACTCGTCTAAGACGATCTTCGACTAGCCTAAGCACTGAATTCTGTTCCAACGGATTTTCAGATTTGAGTGGGATAAGATTTAACAAATCTTCGACTGCTCGAAGGCTCTGCTCAACTAGTCGAAGGTGGTCTTCGACTGGTCGAGGATACCAAAATTTGAATGGTTTTAGTTGCTGGACTTCGAGCCGAGAAATATTTGACTGGTCGAAGAGTGACCTTCGACTGGTCGAGGAGACCACTTGACTGGTCGAAGGTGTAACAACAATTTTTGTTTCATTCGGGTTGTACTAGGACTAGTCGAGAAAATCTTAGGCTGGTCGAGTCAAAACTTAGGCCGATCGAAACTAACCAAATATAAGTATAAAAACTTAATTTTAAATTTATTTTGAAAGCACCTAAACCTAAGGTCTTTCTAGGGTTTATAATACCTGTATGGACGAAACTTTATTGTCCTATAGTAAGTTAGAGTCTTGAACTTCTCTAAGGAGCTTAATCTTCTACTAGAACGTTAGTAGAACTTAAACGTCATGTTGTCTTTCGAGCTTGATCTTCAACTTTATCTTGAGCTTGATCTTCTACCAGATCTTGAACTTGCTTTGGACCTTGATCTTAAATCATACTCGAAGATCACTTGATAAGATGTTTTGACTATACGAAATTTGACAAATAAGGTGTGAAGTGTGCTTTGGACATTATAGCACTTACAAACTGGAATATCAGTGAAGAGGAATTCAGAAAGTATTGTGCAGGCGATCACAGAAGTAAAATGGGCAAGTGACATCCTTTCAAGGCACATCATTCCTTATCGGTTGGTCTCACACTGCGCGATTGAAGAAATTCCATGATAAACATACCAAGAGATGGGCACTACCAGGCCAATCTCATGGCCATAATAAGGAGGCTCGAAGAAATCTTGAAGGAAATGGACAACGGATGCCTTGTAAATCTAGCCAATATGTAACGCCCTAAAAATCGGGGGTCGAGCATAAACTCAACTCCCGAGTTCCAGAACATCACTTATGCAACAAAATGAATGATGATTGAATGTTGACTGTATTCGTGCATTGAACATGAGTGAGATTAAGCCAAAACAACATATCATACTCCAGAGACAGTTAAATTTGCAAGCGGAAGACTGTGATAGATAGATAAAATATATAAACTATGATGAGTCTCCAGAGTGTGATAACATTACCAGGTTAAATAATTACAAGTACAGTTCTAAAATATACCAAATGTGAGGAAGTGTAATGTCTCCTATCCCAAATACCGTAGACCCGTCAATACTATACCAGGTCTTCATAGACCTGTCAGAGATTACATGTAAGAGAACTCCTCCTCAATATCATAGTAGTAGTTCGGCTCTGCTTCATAAGCATCGCGAACACCTGAAACTCAACAAATCTGGTTGGTGTTGCAAACACCGTCCCGTAACGTGGGAGTGAGTGATCAACTTAGTGGAACAATAAAGCATAGGTTAACATGTTATCAATTCAATCAAGCAGTAATGATAAAGCAGTACAATCAAACAAGTTTAGCTACTCTTATTAAATGTAAGTATGAAATGACATGATAATGTATGCCCTTGCCAAACTACCCTCATGCGACATCATCTTACGTTCGCGAATGCATACCTCCCTCAGTGCTCCACATCTACTAGGCACATGCGGTGCGATGATGAGCATGATTACCTAGTTATTATTAGTCCATTTCAAACAGTAGTATTGGGAAACTAAGGTAGCTCCCTTGTATCATTCCCAAACATGATCCATCCTAGGGTCGTCAATCCTAGTTAATCTCATACGGTATTATGGTTCGAGAGGCATCGCGAAGGCATCGTAAAGGGCTCGTCACCCGTTAGCACGGATACAGATCTCACCGTATGCAGCTCAATTGCTGACCGTCAGCTCGAGTACAGGTCTCACCGTACTTGGCTCAATCGTTGGCCGTCAGCTCGAATACAGGTCTCACCGTACTCGGCTCAACTCATACTCTAGTTGCTGTGAAGGACTCGTGGCCAATCACAGACCTTGGAGTATACTCGAAGACACTACGGAGGACTCGTCGCCCGTCAGCACGAATATAGGTCTCACCGTACTCAGCTCTCGCTGTAAGTGTCGACAGCTCGAATACAGTGTCCCATACCACCATATTCGACTCACGAGTTTGGTTGCTCAATGGTCACTACGGGGAGGCACGTAACCCCAGCGTAGGCCGACAGCTCGACCACAGTGTCCCATACCACCATGTCCAGCTCATGAGTCTTGGCGGATCGAGGTAACATGGTTAAAAGGGATTTCACTGATAAGTTTGGTACCCTAGGTTCAAGCAGTAGCGTCCAAACATGGTGAACATACATTAGACAGATCGGGTTACTTGACGAGCTCGGCTAGCTCGAGCGCACAACAAGTTGGACGATATGAAGCGCATAAGTACTTCGTGTGGCCAACCACTATCGTCAACCGAAGTACGACTCGGGTTCGTCGAACACATCTCACGTGGCAAATGAATCACAGCCACGAATGCAATTCTGGTACCAATTGTCTGGACTATAATCATAGCCTCAAACACAATCAAGTGCAGATAGATAAAGCAGTAGTGGATCAAGATTCAACTCATACAATCAAGGTCTGGTATTATCCGTTTAGGGCTGTCAGGGCTGTTGCACGCATTCGTTGCTCCACTCCCCCATCACCCATGATGGATCATACAACGTAAATATGAATTTAAACATATGCATTACATAGATAAAATCATAAAAGCAGTTGAGCATGTTATGAAGCACAACACAAGCATGAGTTTGTACATATTCAATTCCAAACCACACAACTATTCAAGGAAAACATATACATAGTTAAAAGAAGTTGAGAATCATATCTCAACACCCTTATACATTACAATTTGCTAACTACTACTCATTCAGACATTTTCACAAACACTTAGAATACACTATTACAACATACATGGTGTATGTTAGCAAAACATGTATTAGGGCTATCCTTTAGCCAAGCGAGTATTTTATCCATGTATAATATATTACTACAACAAATAATCATGATAAATACATCCCCAAAATTTATACGTATACAATATTTTCTAGAATATGCAATTTCAACATACATAGTGTATATAAGTAAAACATGTATTTAGGCGAATCCTTTTGCCAAATAAGTATTTTATCCATATATCATATATCCATATAACAAATAAACATGTCAAACACATTTCCAAAAAATATACGTATACCGTACTTTCTACAAATACCTAGAGTATGTAGAATTCCATATTTTTCATCTTTAATCGAAACGGAAAACAAGCAGCACTTTGTACATGTGCAATAGTATGCAGATCATGAATCTATCATTATCTGACATTGAAAGCGTTGAAAACCATAACCTACACACCTAAAGTCCGCACCTTTTGTCGTAGAATCGTAACGGAGTCGATAGGTTTGCTAAGCTTTCGTATTCGGCAGTTTGGCAACCTATAGAACGAAATAGGTTAGCTATTTCATAACCTACAACTGTCTAAACCCCAAAACAGATTAGGGTTAGGTTTTCTTACCTAGAAATGACACCGGAAACACCGGGAAAGCGATGAGAATCAGGCGGTGGAACCCGAATAGCGGCAGGGAAGAGTGGCAGGGAGATTCTCCCACATCTCCCACACTTTCTCTCTCTTTTCTCTCTCTCAATCTCAAATTCGTATGGCTGCCATGAGAGAGGGTTTAAGGTCTCTATATAGCCTAAAAACTAACCGAAATAGACTTATGTTCAACGTATACTTACATTATAATCAAATCGGCATTGTTTCAGCTCAAAAGAATGTTTCTAGCGGCCCTCCTTGAGCCAAAGGTCGGACTTAAGCTCACTAACGCTGGATCTACGTTCTATTAAGTTGTTGTTTCAATGGGATTTCTAGATCACGCGTGGCGGACCAGTTTCAGTTTAACGGTCAGCGGATCTCGATCGGAGATTCCGAGTACATGTAAATGTGTATGAAATTTCTCCTGATCCGAGGGTGTAATTTGGTCTGATTCTGACGGTCTGGTTACTTAATATTGATCCGCAAGCGAGTGGTGCCAGATTACTATTCAAGATATTTTATTTTGAATTAATTTCACATTTCTTACACTCTTCACTCCGAGCTCAAGCGAATAGCGCTGGGACACTATCTGGATTTGATTTCCAAGATGGTTGTCAAGCCCAGCGAGGCGGTCCTAGTTCCTTAACTTTGTGTTAATCGGACTTCCGACGTGCGGTCCAGATCCGATACGAGTTTTGAGATGCTCCCGTGAGCAGCCGGGTAATGAGATTGATCCTAGGTTTTAGGGTAACCTAGCGTCAATGATTCTACAACTTTTGGGTCTTGCAGATTGTATTTAAAGTGATTGATGCTAATTTCACAGGCACTCTAGTTTAACACTAGCTAAATCTCGCCTAATTTCTAAAGGATTTAGTCCTGTAAGATTTTTGTCTGAGGTGGTACTTAGTCCTTTGTAGTTTGTATATAAAGTGATCCAAGTTATACTACTTAGCTAGTTTAAGATAGTGTCTAGGATGAAAGTACTTTGAAAAATTGAAAGATCAAGGTGGTGAAGGGTGGAATTTATGAAGAAAATGGTTAAGGGGCGATTTTAGACTGTGGAATTTAGTTCTGACAAGTTAATAAGGTGTTAGGATCGACCCATCGCCTAAGGACGTCTAATCCCAGGTTGACAAAAATCCGGGATGTTACACAATATGGATGAGTCAGTTAAAGAAGACGAGGGCATCGAGCTTGAAGGAGCTCCCAATAAGATGGAAGATTCTCGACCTCGAGTCCAAGACCCGTTGGTCGAAGTTAACTTATGGACCAAGCAAGATCCAAAGCTTACATTCATTACGGATTTGTTAAAGTTTCATGAGAATGAACAATTGATGAGTCTACTAAATGAATTTGTGGATTATTTCGCATGGAACTATCAGGACATGCCAGGCCTCAACCGCGGTTTAGTTGAACACCAACTGCCTATAAAAGAAGGCTATCGGTCACGTAAGTAACTGCCTAGGTGAATGACATCCGATGTAAAAATGATCTGTAACACCCTAATCAATGATAGCTATAATTTCGTAATAGGCGCTCGAAATATCCTTAAAGATCTTAGTTGTGTTTGAAATTACTGGTGTAATGACACATGTCCTTCTATATTTGGCTCACCAGAACATTAAAAAAAAAACATGGTGAATTTATGAACACAGCTAAGATCTTTAAGGATATTTTCCTCTATTTATTACTTGATTTTATGAACATCATAATGCTTAATGTTCTATTTTAATCATATTTGTATTGCAAGGTGAATTTAAGGGCTTGGATTGAAAAGGATGCTAAAAGCATTGATTTAACGCTCAAGAATAACTAAGGTCAAGGATGGATCTTATGAGACCAAGAATGAAGAATTCACATGCCAAAGATCTAAGAAAATCAAGAGAGGAATGAAGAGAATTGAAGACTTAAAGTGAAGAAAAGGAACCCTAAAAATTTGCCTCCTTCGACTAGTCCTGTAAGACTCGTATCCTAGTCCGTACTGTTCCATCGACTACCGCAATCCTTCCCATCAAATTTCGGCAACCTGCGACCGATAGTTGACGTTTGCGCGTGATCCTAAGTCATATCCTGTAGATTTGAGTCGGATTAATCTGAGACTTGTACCATTGCGATCGCACCGTCGCCGAGGTTCGAACGCCGCGTCTTGCATACCGATCCGATACCTAGGTCTGAAAATGTGGGCCCACGTTTATTTCGAAGAAAACACTGCGCGTTTACAATCCCAAGAGAATCTCTACATCATGTTCAATCAATCAATCAATCAATCAATCACCTCATGTCAAGTACACACACATGCTTTCTTTCTCCAGAAGTCAAGCAACCACCAAGTCAACCCTCAAGTCAAGTACACCATCACCTCACATCCATCACTCACCTCACACCCATCACCCATCACTCTCTCCTTACAACCCCCTCTCTCTCTCTCTCTCTCTCTCTCTCTCCTCTCTCTCTCTCTCTCTTCTCTTCACAAAAATCTCAAGTAAAAAAATGGACATCCAAGCATCCCAAGTGTGAGAAAAGGTGTTTTGTGTGGCCCACTTTCCCATCCCAAAATCATTCATCCTAGCCATTCACTTCTCATCTCCCTCCATCAAAGTGAAGTGCAAGGAGACCAGCGTTCCAACGGACCAAGAAGATTGAACGGTGGGTGGGTTATAGGGTAGATTTTTCATGTTTTGATGATGGTCCAAGTGAGGCCTACCGATTGATGGTATGGATTTCACTTTGAACCCTAGGTATGGCCGATGGCCCACCTTGATTCTCATGATCACTCCATGATGGGGCCATTCTCCATGGACCCCATCATGATATTTATTTTCCTTGCATGAAAAGAGGTCATCTAGACTGTCCATTTTGAGTGGAGAAGGAATCTCCACCGTTGATCTTTGATTTGGTGCGCTCACACGTATTGGGACCCACCTGATGTATGATTGAATGTAAGGGAGGGCTCATAGTGGCGGTGCCCTCCATCACACGTGTCCCTCTTTTCTCTCTCTCTCTCTCTCTTCATCTCTCTTTCATTTTCCTATTATATGTGATGATGTGGCCATGTGGCCCACCCGGATGGACCCTACCATGAAGCATGTATTTTATCCAAGCCATTTGTGGGTGGGGCCCACTTTATATGTGTGTCTTACCCAAGCCATCCAGCCATTTGGTGGCCCACCTGAGCAGGGCCCACCTCATATGTATGTGTTATGCCCAAACCGCCTGGACGCTGGATGTGAAAAGAAAACAAAAATATTAGCTTATTTCAAAGCTTATTGGGTGGGCCACTCATATAGGCCCCACCTTGATGTATGGACTTAATCCACACCGTCCATCCCTTTCCCCAGACCATTTTAGGCGTTGAGCCGAAAAATGGGGCCAATCCGACTTTCTGGCGGGCCATAGCATAGAAAACAGTGTTTCTCACCGTTAAAATCCACATGATGTTTCCACACACCAAAATATATTGAATATTAGGCTTGTTTAGCTTGTTTTGATCCATAGGAGCCATTGGGAGGAGTGGATCCTCCTGATGTGGGCCCCATATACAAAAAACCCCAGAAATTCCATTTTCCAAAGAAAAGAAAAAAATATAAGTAGGCAGCAGCAGAACACTGCTACGTTTTGGTGGACGGACAGCAGGGACCACAGTCCCATATGTGGGCCCTACCGTGATGTGTGTTGAATATCCACATCGTGCATCTGTTTGGCCCCTTAGGACAGTGGGCCCCATCCAAAAATCAGCCTCATCCGAAATTCAGGTGGCCCACACAACAAGAAATAGTGTGATTGAACGACTGCCATTGAAACCCTTTTCTGAGTCACAAAAATTTTAGATCCATTATGAAATTTGTTTTCCTATTCATCCAGGTCCGTGTGACCTTATCAGCAGATTAGATGGCAGATAAACATTATGGTGGGCCCCACGTGGGACCCACCATTGATGTATGTGTTTTATTCACACCACCGTCCATGGCAGTGGACAGTGGAACCCACCATGTATGTGTTTTATTAATGTCATCCAGGCAATTGCTGGACGGCCAGTAGGCCCCACCCTTTATGTCTGTGTTATATCCAAACCGTCCATTTAATTGGTGGGCCATGTATGTGGACCCCACCATGATGCATGTGTTGCATTCTAACCGTCCAACCATTTTGTCAGGTAATTTTAAGGCTTGAGTTCAAAATAAAGACAGATCTATGATTAGGTGGACCACACTATAGAAAACAGTGGGTTCGAATGTCCACCATTAAAACCCCTTTCAGGTCAGTGTGACCTCATGATCAGATTGGATGAGAAATAAATGTTATCGTGGGCCTTGGGAATTTTAATGGTGGAAAATCATTATCACCACTTACCTTTGGTGTGGCCCATTTGATATGCATATGGCCCATGTGATGTGGCCCACTTGCCATATGAAGGTCCATTGTGATGTATTCAAAGGCCTATGAGATATGGTCCATTGTAATGTACATAAGGCCCATTGATGCGGCCCATATGAGGTGGCCCATTTGATGTATCTAAGGCCTATGGGTCGACGCCCAATGAGATGTATATTGGTCTATTGCAATGTGTGATTTCACCATGGTATATATAGTGATATTTATGGTGGGTCGTGCCTTGGGAACAATGATGGTTTGACGTCCACATTGTAAGGTTAACATTGGTTAAATGTCCGCATTACGACTCTCCCTTGGGCCCATTGATAAGCCCATACCTGTTGTATGTAGGCTGTCTAGGCCCATCTGCGTTGTAAGGATAGTTCATTACTTTATAACATGCGTAGTGTAATCCGCTGACTCATGCCCATACGCATCATATGTATGCTTGATGTGAGGAATGTTTGATCATAGCATTAGCCAGTTGGGCAGAGACATTTACAGGACTCCTTATGATACGAAGTGCCCCACATGATCGCGCGGTATGCGCTGGATTGCTATATGAATTGATGGTGTGATTCATGCATCTCACATTTGTGTGCCATGATCAATGTACGCCCTAGCGACATCAGGATCGTGGCGCCACCGGCACATCATGGATGGCTGTATCAGATATCGAAAATACTTGGTTCTAGCACTGTGGACACTTAGGATGTCCTAGGGTGAGAGTCCCAGAACCTTTTTGGTATCAGGAGGTGCTCCAACGTCTAAACCGAGTGGATACACGAGTGCCCAAGTGCCGAATACAGGTAGGTCGCGTCTCCCACTGTATCGTGATCGATTGGAAGGGGGTGTGGCCTTATCCGCCCAAGTGAGGGGGCTATAAGCTAAGCTAAGTTTGACCATCTCGCAAATGAGTCCGCTATCGACGAGCCGGGTAGGTATTGGCCGACTATTGGTTAGGCGGATAGTGAGGTTTATTCCGCTCGTTGGGCTATGCGGTTAGGGAGGCAGCAGTCAATGTGGAGTGTACTAGACCCCGGTGATATCCCAGAAAGGAACTGTACTGATATGTATACTTGATGAGGACTAGCATGCTTGCTTTGCATCTTACATATGACATTTGGTTACATAGACCTCGCATCGCATGGTCTTGATATGGCCGATAGCATTCATGCCTTGCATCATATAGCTTTGGTACAGTTGATAGCATTTATGGACTTATCCGCATATTTCCGCATTACTCTGATATTGCACACTTGGCGCTTGCCTCACGCACACACTTACACCACCCTCTAAGCTTTTGTAAGCTTATGCACGACCGTTGCGTGCAGGTGGCATTGGATCGCAACAGCGCTAAGGCAAGAACGCACATCAGATTATTTTGGAGTTTATGATAACCCTGTATTTCCCTTTCCGCATTATACTTAAAGTTTTGATATAGTGGATATGTGGTGATGTGTTTTGTGACTTGGTTATGCTTGTGGTTATGCTCCATTATAAAAAATTCATACTAAAAAATCCTCCTTGTAGGATCCCAGGATTGGAATCTGGCATGTAAGTGTTGGGATTCGAGAATGGGGCACTACGGAGGCTTTGGCGCCGGATTCGGCGATCAAGAATTTTGTGAGCTCATTTTCTGAATTTGGGGTGTCATAGAATTTGGTATCAGAGCATATCTCTTCGGAATACCTAAGGATCACATCACATATCTACTATGAACTTAGAATAAATAGGTCTCGAGTCCGGATAACTTCACGATTTTTTCGACGTAGACCCTTAACATTTATGCCTTCGAGAATTCTCAAGGTTGATAGCCCTTGTTCCTTCCTGTAGACATTATGCCTGGAAGAGCCACCTAAGAGAATCCCGCTCCACCACCTACGACTCCCACTCCACCATTTGCGACTCTTGCTCTACCACCTGCGACTCCCGCTCTACCACTGGATATTCCTACTTTCTAGTCCGAGGATGTCACTCCTTTACTTGAGACCGATGTGGATCTAACCGTACCCGTGAGTGCCACCCAGGTGCAGCAGATGCTACAGCGATGACTGTTATTCTTCAGGGGCAGAGCAGGTGTCCCCCTGTTACACTAGCCGAGGCCGAGCAGGAGCGTGCGAGTGCCCTTCTCAAGGACTTCCAACAACATGATCCCCCGCATTTTTGGGGGAGCTAGACCCTACTGCAGCAGAGATATGGTGCTCCGAGGTGGAGAAGATATTTGACACCATGAGATGTATGACCCAGCAGCGAGTTCCATTAGCTGTATTTCTTCTCTAGGGTGAGGCTCAGCATTGGTGGCCATCTGCTGCCCAATCGATAGCGGTCGATTTTATGTGGACCTGGGAAGACTTTGTAGACCGGTTTGATCAGAAGTTCTTTCCTGAGCATGTGCGCTAGCAGCGCGCATTAGAGTTTGAGACTCTGGTCCAGGGAGATATGACTGTGTCTCAGTATGAGGCACGTTTCATCGCACTATCGAGATTCGCGACGTATCTTGTTGATGATGAGGGGCGGAAGGCCTGCTGTTTTGAGAACGGCTTGCGTCCTGCCCTCAGGAGCCATGTGATCGGACACATGCTTCCGACATTTGATCAGATTATAGAGAGGGCCCAGATCTACGAGTTAGATTAGGTCGGTTTGCAGAGAGCCGGTGACCAGAGAGGAGATCAGAAGAGGAAGGAGCCCTCTAGTAATTTCCACCAGCAGCGTCGTTCACAGTAGTGGCGCACGACTCACCCAGCATTCCGATCACCTGTGGCACCACCTTCGGGACCGTTCATAGGCACCTGCTTTGGATGCGGTAAGACAGGACATCGCGTGCACAAGTGTCCCCTTCCACAGCAGCAGTAGCCGAGGGCACCGCGTCCACTTCCGCGACAGCCACCACAGCAGCAATAGCGACCGTAGCACAAGCCCTCCGGGGATTCCCCACACAGCAGTAGAGGTAGCATATCAGGCCACCACAACGACAAAAAGCATCAACAGAGACCTCAAAGGGGACTTGCACCTCCCCAGCAGGCCCAAGGCAGATTTTATGATACCCAGTAGGACCCTTAGTCATCAGGAGGAGTCCTTGAGGGTACTCTCCCTGTTTCTGCATGCATTACACGTGTATTGTTTGATTCTGGTGCATCATATTTCTTTGTGGCTAATGATTTTTTGCCGATCAACCAGTTTGCCGATGGAGTTTGCCTGTGAGGCTTTGTCAGTATCGACGCCCTTGGAGAAGACTGAGTATTAGACCGATTTTGCTCATCTTCTTGCCCTGTTCTGATTGGGGATATCTTTTTGCCTGCCGATCTGTTCGTATTGTCGATGTCCGAGTTTGATCTCAACCTGGGCATGGATTAGCTCGCCGAGTACCACGCCATATTGGACTGTTCCACAAGGAAAGTCACGTTCTGTATACCCGGTGTGCCAGAGTTCCAGTTTGATGCCGAGCCTAGTGGAGAGCAGCTTTCTTGCCTATTGTCGTGTGCTATTGTGGAGCTATTTGCTTTGAGTATCGACTAGCTACCGGTCATTTGTGCTTTTCCCGATGTGTTCCAGGAGATTCCGGAGTTATCACCTCATCGGTACACTGAGTTCCATATTGATCTCCCGCCCAGTACCGCGCCTATTTTGAAGGCCCTGTATCGTATGACACTGTTAGAGTTATGGAAACTGCAGAAGTAGTTGGACGAGTTGCATGAGCTAGGCTTTATCCGTCCAAGCAGTTCATCATAGGGAGCGCTGGTACTCTTTGGTGAAGAAGAAGGATAACTACTTGAGGCTCTGCATGGATTACTGCGAGCTCAACAAGGTCACGATCAAGAACAAGTACCCGTTTTCGAGGATCGATGATTTGTTTGATCAGCTGCAGGAGACGCAGTTCTTTTCAAATAGACTTGCAGTCCAGTTATCATCAGGTTCGGGTCCGAGATGAGGATATTCTGAAGACAACTTTCAGGACACGCTACGGTCATATTGAATTCCAGGTCATGTCCTTCGGACTGACCAATGCACCTTCAGTATTCATGTAGTTGATGAACGAGGACTTCCGTCCATATCTCAACCAGTTTTTGTTGTGGTGTTCATCGACAACATTCTGATATATTCGAGGACTCGTGAAGAGCATGAGCGACATCTGGAGATTACATTGCAAACCCTCCATGCACACCAGCTTTACGCGAAGCTGGAGAAGTGCGAGTTCTGGTAGGTGGAGGTTAAGTTCCTCAATTATGTGGTGACGAGCTAGGGTGTCGTAGTGGACCCCTCGAAAATTGATGTCGTGAGTCAGTGGGGCCAGCCCACGAACATCCGAGATTCACAGCTTTCTTGGTTTGGCCGGCTACTACCGAAGTTTTATTTGAGGGATTCTCTCGCATTGCAGCCCCGTTGACCAGGTTGACCCGGAAGGGTTTCGAGTTCGTGTGGAGCGACACTTGTGAGCAGGCATTTATGGAGCTGAAGGAACGCCTCACGTCCGCTCCTGTCCTCACTCTTTCCTCTAGGAGTAATGGATTTGTTGTGTTTACCGATGTCTCACGAGTTGGCTTAGGTACTGTCCTGATGCAGCACAGGAAGCCGGTGGCTTATGCGTCTCACCAGCTCAAGGTCCATGAGCTGAACTACCCCATGCATGATTTGGAGTTGGCAGCAGTTGTCTTCGCACTGAAAGTGTGGAGGCACTATCTTTATGGGGTGAGGTTTGATTTCTTCTCCGACCACAAGAGTTTGAAGTATCTATTCTCTCAGTCCGAGCTGAACATGAGACAGAGGTGTTGGATGGAGCTCCTCAAGGACTATAATTTTGATCTCTAGTACCACCCGGGTAAGGCGAACGTGGTGGCGGATGCCCTCAGCCATCAGTCACGAGGCCTGGTGGCGCACATGATGATTTAGGAGTGGAGGATGCTCGAGGATATAGAAGAGTACGACTTCAAATTTGGTCTGCAATCATCTATTGTTAGCTATCGAGCGTGTCGATTCAACCCTCTCTTGTCTCAAGGGTGATCGAGGCTCACAGACAGATGAGTCGTTACAGGATTACCGAGCAGAGGCAACATCTGAGAGTCAGACAGATTGACAGATTGGTTCTGATGGTGGACTTGTTTCAGAGGCCGATTATGTGTCCCAAATATTCCTGAGTTACGCAGAGATCTTATGACCGAGGCACATCGATCGTGGTTCTCTATCCCCACCTGACGCACTAGCCGACGATATGAGGCGTCAGTATTTTTGCACGGGGATGAAGCACCCAGATAGCCCGTTTTTGTGGCCGAGTGTGACAGTGCCAGCGTGTTAAGGCCGATCATCAGAAACCCCCGTGGTCTATTGCAGCTGTTGAGCGTCCCGATGTGGAAGTGGGAGCACATATCTACCAATTTTGTCATGGGTTTGCTGAGGACACAGTACATTCATGACGCCATCTGGGTTGTTGTGGACCATCTGATGAAGTCGCATATTTTCTTACAATTCGTGAGACTTGGTATAACGAACCGGCTCGCCAAGCTGTTTGTTGATGAATTGAGCTGCACAGTGCCTGTCTCGACGTTTCTAACCGAGACCCGACTTCACATCTCAGTTTTGGTGGAGCTTCCAGAGAGCGATGGGCACTGATTTGTAGCTCAGCACCAAGTACCATCCGCAGAACCGATGGGCAGAACGAAAGGGTTAACTAGATCCCTTGAGGATATGCTTCGTGCTTTGCGCGATCGCTTCTCGGTGCTAGGATGAGCACCTGAGATTGGCTGAGTTCGCATACAACAACAGCTATCAGGCGACCACCGGCATTGCTCCTTTGAGGCATTATATGACGGACTGTGCAGATCTCCATGTTGTTAGACCGAGGTTGGAGAGCGGCGTCTCCTAGGTCCCGAGCTTGTGCAGCAGACGTTAGAGGCTATCGATATCATCAGGTAGAGATGCGCACAGCTCAGAGCCGGCAGGAGATTTTTGCTGACCGTCGGCATCGTCCCTTGGAATTTGCCATTGGGGACCATGTGTATCTCAAGGTCTCACCCATGAAGGGTGTGGTTTGATTTGGGGTAAGGGCAAGCTTGCCCCGAGATTTATAAGAGCTTTCGAGATCACCGGGCGTATTGGCACAGTGGCCTATCAGCTTTCCTTGCCATTTCAGTTGTCTGGTGTCAACAACGTTTTTCACGTCTCTATGTTGAGGAAATGTGGGTCAGACATCGTTCCTGTTATTGATTGGCAGTCGTTGGAGGTTCGTGAGGACTCTTCTTACGTTGAGCAGCCAGTTCGTATCCTGGATCGGAAGGAGCAGGTCTTGCGAACCAAGGTCATTCCCTTGGTGAAGGTACAGTGGGGCCATCATAGTGTGGATGAGGTGTATTGGGAGCACGAGGTGGAGATTCAAGAGCGCTATCCCCATCTTTTCGATGTTTGATTGTATGTTGTATTTTGTTTTAATCATATATGATGTTATGTTTCCTATTCCCTTATGAGTTATGATTAGCTGCGATAGTAGTATAAATTTTGAGGATGAAATTTTTATTAGGTAGGGAGAGCTATAAGTCCCGTATCCTAATCCGTACAGTTCTGTCCACTCCCACGATCATTCCCGTCAAATTTCGGTAACCTATGACCGATAAACAATGTTTGCACGTGATCCTAAGTCATATCCTGTACATTTGAGTCAGCTTAATCCGAGACTTATACCATTGCGACCACACCGTCGCCGCGGTTCCAACGCCGCGTATTGCATACCGATCCGATACATAGGTCCGAAAATGTGGGCCCACGTTTATTTCGAAGAAAACACCGTACATTTGCAATCCTAAGAAAATCTCTACATCATGTCCCATTAATCAATCAATCAATCACCTTATGTCAAGTACACAGACCCATGCTTTGTTTCTCCACAAGTCAAGCAACCACCAAGTTAACTCTTAAGTCAAGTACAGCATCACCTCACATCCATCACTCACCTCACACCCATCACCCATCACTCTCTCTCCTAACAATCCTCCCTCTCTCTCTCTCTCTCTTCTCTTCACAAAAATCTCAAGCAAAAAAATGGACGTCCAAGCATCCCAAGTGTGAGAAAAGGTGTTTTGTGTGGCCCACTTTCTCATCCCAAAATCCTTCATCCTAGCCATTCACTTCTCATCACCATCCATCAAAGTGAAGCGCAAGGAGACTGGCGTTCCAACGGACCAAGAAGATCGAACTGTGGGTGCATTATAGGCTAGATTTTTCATGTTTTGATGATGGACCAGGTGAGGCCTACCGATTAATGGTATGGATCTCACTTTGGACCCTAGGTGTGGCCGATGGCCCACCTTGATTCTCATGATCATTCCATGATGGGGCCATTCTCCATGGACCCCATCATGATGTTTATTTTCCTTGCATGAAAAGAAGTCATCTAGACCGTTCATTTTGGGTGGAGAAGGAATCACCACCGTTAATCTTTGATTTGGTGGGCCCACATGTATTGGGACCCACCTGATGTATGATTGAATGCAAGGGAGGGCTCATAGTGGCGGAGCCCTCCATCACACGTGTCCCTCTTCTCTCTCTCTCTCTCTCTCTCTCTCTCTCTCTCTCTCTCTCTCTTCCTCTCTCTTTCATTTTCCTATTGTATGAGATGATGTGGCCATGTGGCCCACCCGGAAGGACCCTACCATGAAGCATGTATTTTATCCAAGCCATTTGTGGGTGGGGCCCACTTTATACGTGTGTCTTAGCTAAGCCATCCAGCCATTTGGTGGCCCACCTGAGCATGGCCCACCTCATATGTATGTGTTATTCCCAAACCGTCCAGCGTCCAGGGACTCTGGACATGAAAAGAAAAATGAAAATATTAGCTTGTTTCAAAGCTTATTAGGTGGGCCACTCATACAAGCCCCACCTTGATGTATGGATTTAATCCACATCGTCCATCCCTTTCCCCACACCATTTTAGGCGTTGAACTGAAAAATGAGGCCAATTTGACTTTTTGGCGGACCATAGCATAGAAAATAGTGTTTCTCACCGTTAAAATTCACATGATGTTTCCACACACCAAAATATATTGAATATTGGGCTTGTTTGGCTTGTTTGAGCCATAGGAGCCATTGGGCGAAGTGGATCCTCCTGATGTGGGTCCCAAGTACAAAAAACCCTAGAAATTCCATTTTTCAAAGAAAAGAAAAGAAAAGATATATATATATATTATATATATATATATATAATATATATATATATATATAAGCAGGTAGCGCCTGCTGCCGCTGCTGACGCAGCAGCAAACGCTGCTACGTTTTGGCGGACGGACAGTAGGGACCACGATCCCATATGTGGGCCCCACCGTGATGCGTGTTGAATATCCGCACCGTGAATTTGTTAGGCCCCTTAAGGCAGTGGGTCTCATCCAAAAATTAGCCCTATCCAAAACTTAGCTGGCCCACACAGCAGGAAACAATGTGATTGAATGGCTGCCATTGACACCCTTTTCTAGGTCATAGGAGTTTTGGATCCATTATGAAATTTATTTTTCCTATTCATCCAGGTCCGTGTGACCTTATCAGTAGATTGGATGGCAGATAAACATTATGGTGGGCCCCACATGGGACAAACCATTGATGTATGTGTTTTATTCGACAGTTGTAACGCCCTGAAATTTAAGGGTCGAGTAGCAACTCAACTCTCGAGTTCCAGAACATCACTTATGCAACATAAATAATGTTGATTAAATGTTGTCTGTGTAGAGTAATAAACATGAGTGAGATTATACCAAAACAGTAATTCATACTCTAGATCAATTTTATAAAGGCAAGCGAAAGACTGAAACTGTATATATAAGGTATGTAAAGAAACAAAACCATCTCAATCTCCAGAGTATGAACACTAACTGAGTAACCATATACATGTATTGTTTCTGAATCAAAAGGTCAAAATACAACTAAAAAGATAATCCTGAAATCCCCGCGATCCAGTCAGCCTAAGCAAAGCCGTCTGAGTACTACATGAATGAGAACTCGTCCTGGTTCTCATCGTAGTCTGACTCAGTCTCCTGAATCGACGTATCATCTACACCTGAGACAGAGTCTGGTTTGGTGTTTAAACACGTCCCGTAACGTGAGAGTGAGTAGCTAACTCAGTGGAACAATAAAGCATAGGTTAACATGTTATCAATTCAGTCAAGCAGTAATGATAAAGCAGTACAATTAAACAATCTTAACTACTCTTATTTAATGCAAGTATGAAATGACATGATGAATGCCCTTGCCAAACCACCCTCATGCGACACCATCTTACGTTCGCGACATGCATTCATCCCTCAGTGCTCCACATCTACTAGGCACATGCAGTGTGATGATGAGCATGATTACCGAGTTGTTATTAGTCCATTTCAAACAGCAGCATTGGGAAACTAAGGTACCTCCCTTTATCATTCCCAAATATGATCCATTCTAGGGTCATCACTCCTAGTTAGTCTCATACGATATTATGGTTTGAGAGGCATCGCAAAGGCATCACAAAGGGCTCGTCACCCGTCAGCACGGATACAGATCTCACCGTATGCGGCTCAATTGCTGGCTGTCAGCTCGAATATAGGTCTCACCGTACTCGGCTCAATCGCAGACCGTCAGCTCGAATACAGGTCTCACCGTACCCGGCTCAACTCAAGCTCTAGCTGCTGCGAAGGGCTCATCGCCAATCACAGACCTTAGAGTATACTTGAAGACACTACGAAGGGCTCGTCGCCCGTCAGTACGAATACAGGTCTCACCGTATTCAGCTCTCGCCGTAGGTGTCGACAGCTCGAATACAGTGTCTCATACCACCGTATTCGGCTCACGAGTCTGGTTGCTCAATGGTCACTACGGGGAGGCACGTGGCCCCATCATAAGCCGACAGCTCGACCACGATGTCCCATACCACCATGCCTGGCTCATGAATCTTAGCGGATCGAGGTACCATGGTTAACGAGATTTCACTGGTAAGTTTGGCACCCTAGGTTCAAGCAGTAGCGTCCAAACATGGTGAACATACATTAGACATATCGGGTTACTTGACGAGCTCGGCTAGCTCGAGCGCACAATAAGTTGAACGATATGAAGCGCATAAGCACTTCGTGTGGCCAACCACTATCTCCAACCGAAGTACGACTCGGGTTCGTCGAACACATCTAACGTGTTGAAATGAATCTCAACCACGATCTCAAGTCTAGTACCGATTGTCTGGACTATAGTCATAGTCCCAAACTCAATCAATCCTTACTTAGAGCATGTAGAGTAAAGCATATTAAACAAAGTAATTCAAGAATGTTAACAAGCATATCATAAAGCATGTTATAAAGCATGTTATAAAGTATGTTATAAAGCACTATATAAACAGGAATACAAACACATATCTTTCATAAGTGGTTACATTAAACAACTAACATGGAGGAAATCATATACCTATCTAAGGTAGTTGAGAATCCCATCTCAACACCTACCTAAGACACCATCATCCAACACTTACTCTCACAAGCATTTTCACAAACACTTAGAATACACTATTTCAACATACATAGTTAATGTTAGCCAAACATGTATTAGGGCGAGTCCTTCCGCCAAGCAAGTAATTTACGCATATATAATATGTTCATACAGCAAATAATCATGGCAAACACATCTCCAAAATTTATACGTATACCGTACTTTCTAGAATACATTTTGTCAACATACATAGTGTATATTAGCAAAACATGTATTAGGGCGAGTCCTTTCACCAAATTAGTATTTTATCCATACATAATATATTCATACAACAAATAAACATGGCAAATACATTTCCAAAATTTATACGTATACGGTACTTTCTACAAATACCTAGAGTATGTGAAATTCCATATTCTTCATCTTTAATCGAAACGGAAAACAGACAGCACTTCGTACATGTGCAATAGCATGCAGATCATGAATCTATCATTATCTAATATTGAAAGCGTTGAAAACCGTAACTTATACACCTAAAGTCCTCACCTTTTACCGTAGAATCGTAACGAATATGATAGGTTTGCCAAGCTTCCGTATTCGGCAGTTTGGTAGCCTATAAAATGAAATAGGTTAGCTATTTCATAACCTACGACCCTTACAACTCCAAAACAGATTAGGGTTAGGGTTTCTTACCTAGAAACGAAGTCAGATTCGCCGAGAAAGCGACAAGACTTGAGTGATGAAGCTTGTAGAATGGCAGGGAAAAGTAGTAGGGTGTCTCTCCCACTTCTCTCACACTTTCTCTCTCTTTTCTCTCTGCTCTCTCTAGGGTTTCTCTCAAATTCGTATGGCTGTGAGAGAGAGGGTTCTAAGGTCCTTATATAGCCTAAAAACACTCCAAAATAGACTTAAGGTCTAGGTATACTTAGGTTATAACCAAAGTGACTCTTTTCCAACTCAACGGAGGACTTCTGGCGGGCCTCCTTGAGCCAAAGGTCGGACTTAAGCTCACCAACCTTGAATCTAGGTGGAGTTAAGTTTTTGTTCCAGTAGGGTTTCCAGATCACGCGTGGCGGACCAGTTACAGTTCAATGGTCAGCGGATTTCAATTAGAAATTCCAAGTACATGGATATGTTTATGAAATTTTTCCTGATCCGAGGGTGTATTTGGGTCAGATTCTGACGGTCTGGTTGCTTACAAAATATCCGCAAGCGACACGTGCCAGATTACTATTGGAGATATTTTATTTGTAAAGAAAAACTAGCGTTCTCACACTCCTCGCTCCGGACTCAAGCAAACAGCCGTGGGACACTGTCTGGATTTGATTTCCGAGATGGTTGTTAAGCCCAGCGAGGCGGTCCCAAGTCCTTAACTTCGTATTATTCGGACTCCCGATGTGCGGTCCAAACCTGATACGAAGTTTCAATGTGCTCCCAAGAGCAGTCAGGTAATGAGTTTGATCCTATACTTTAGGGTAACCTAGCGTCAATGATTCTACAAGTTTTGGGTCTTGCAGATCGTATTTAAAGCGATTCAAACGAATTTCATAGCTAATCTAGTTTAGCACTTAGTTAACTTTGTCAAATTTCTAAAGGATTTAATCCTAAGTGATTTCTGCCTAAGATGGTACTCGGGCCTTTGCATGGAAATTTACGAGTCGTTACAACGGTGGAACCCACCATGTATGTGTTTTATCAATGTCGTCCAGGCAATTGCTGGACGGCTAGTAGGCCCCACCCTTGATGTCTGTGTTATATCCAAACCGTCCATTTACTTGGTGGGCCATGTGTGTGGACCCCACCATGATGCATGTGTTGCATTCTAACCATCCAACCATTTTATCAGGTAATTTTAAGGCTTGAGTTTAAAATTAAGACAGATCTATGATTAGGTGGACCACACTATAGAAAACAGTGGGTTCGAACGTCCACCATTAAAACCCCTTTCAGGTCAGTGTGACCTCATGATCAGATTGGATGGGAAATAAATGTTATCGTGGGCCTTGGAAATTTTAATGGTGGAAAATCATTATCACCACTTATCTTTGGTGTGGCCCATTTGATATACATATGGCTCGTGTGATGTAGCCCACTTGCCATATGAAGGTCCATTGTGATGTATTCAAAGGCCCGTGGGATATGGCCCATTGCAATGTACATAAGACCCATTGATGCGGCCCACTTGATTTATATAAGGCCCATATGAGGCGGCCCATTTGATGTATCTCAGGCCTATAGGTCGAGGCCTAATGAGATGTATATTGGTCCATTGCAATGTGTGATTTCACGATGGTATATATAATGATGTTTATGGCGAGTCTTGCCTTGGGAACAATGATGATTTGATATTGTACACCGCCTGAGTGAGGGGGCTATAAGCTAGGCTAAGTTTGACCAGCTCACAAATGAGTCCGCTATCGATGAGTCGAGTATGTATTGGCAGACTACTGGTCAGGCGGATAGTGAGGTCTATTCCACTCGTTGGGCTGTGCGGCTAGGGAGGCGGCAGTCAGTGTGGAGTGTAGTAGATCCCGGTGATATACCGGAGAGGAACTGTACTGATATGTATACTTGATGAGGACTAGCATGCTTACTTTGCATTTTGCATATGACATTTGGCTATATAGGCCTCGCATCGCATGGTCTTGGTATGATAGATAGCATTCATGCCTTGCATCATATAGCTTTGGTAAAGCTGATAGATTTATGGACTTATCGGCATATTTCCGCATTACTCTGATATTGTACACTTGGCGCATACCTTGCGCACACACTTACACCACCCTCTAAGCTTTTGTAAGCTTATGCATGACCATTGCGTGCAGGTGGCATTAGATCGCAGCAGCGCTGAGGCAGGAGTGCAGATCAGATTATTTTAGAGTTTTTGATCACCCTGTATTTCCCTTTCTGCATTGTACTTAAAGTTTTGATATAGTAGATATGTGGTGATGTTGTTTTGTGACTTGGTTATACTTCTGGTTATGCTCCATTACAAAAAAAAATCATACTGAAAATTCTCCTTATAGGATCCCCGGATCGGAATCTGGCATGTGAGTGCTGGGATCCGAGAATGGGGCATTACGGAGGCTGTTGGTGCCGGATTCAGTGATCGGGAATTTTGTGAGCCCATTTTCCAAGTTTGGGGCGTGATAAGTCCCTCCTCCTTCGACTAGTCCCTCGACTAGTCGAAGATTCCTCGACTCGAAATCCGGTGACAAAATCCTCCAAAATCCCATCATCATTGACTAGTCAAAGGAAACCCTCGACCAGTCGAAAGTGCTCTCAACTAGTCGAAGGATTTCCTCGACCAGTTTAAGGTTACGCAGACAGCACATGGACTGCGTAAATTTGAGGCGGTTTCTGGATTTTTCCAAATCGGTGCATAAGTTGGAGTTGCAAAACTATAAATAGGAGTCCCTAGGATGATCCTAGGCATCTTCTAGGGTTTGAGGAGTGGAGCACAAGGGTGGAGTCGCCATCCGGGAGTTCTTCTTCTTCCTCTTTAGTTGGTCTTTTTATTTTGTTTAAGGGTCTTTAGTTCAATCATGTCTATGATTAGCTAAACCTCTTAGCTAGGGCTAAGAGGTGAAGCTTGTAGCGTGATTGAGATGTTTGCTTTGTTTTGTTTCATGTTTTGTTGAACTCTGATTATGAAGGAATATTTTTAGTTTTTATGGTTTATTGTGACAAATTACAATAGATCTGCGATAGCTTGAGATATCTTCTTTTCCTGAATTGGGATTGTGAAATTAGGAATTCCTATTGTTCACCATCGTCTCTTGGGCATGGTAGGATGATGGAATCCTTCCTAACCTTCACAATTCTCTTGGGCATGGTAGGATGATTGTAGCTATTGAGTGTCCCATTGTGCAAGTGGGAGCACGTATCCACCGATTTTATCATGGGCTTGTCAATGACTTAGTGCGGTCACGATGCCATCTGAGTTGTCGTCGATCATCTAACGAAGTCAGCGCATTTTCTTGCAATTCGTGCGACCTGGCCGTTGGACCGGCTTGTGAGGATATTCATCAAGGAGATTGTGAGACTGCACGACGTTCCAGTTTCAATTGTTTCTGACCGAGACCCGAGATTCACGTCTCAGTTTTGGAGGAGCTTTCAGAGAGAGATAGGGTCTGCTTTGTAGCTCAACACTGCAAATTAACCGCAGACCGATGGGCAGACCGAGAGGGTCAACCAGATCCTTGAGGATATGCTTTGGGCTTATGTGATTGACTTCTCGGGTAGCTGGGACGAGCACCTGCGATTGGCTGAGTTCGCGTATAACAACAGCTATCAGGCGACCATTGGCATGACTCATTTTGAGGCATTATATGGCAGACAGTGCAGATCTCCGAGTTGTTGGACTGAGGTTGGAGAGCAGCGTCTCCTAGGTCCCGAACTTGTGCAGCAGACATCAAAGGTCATCGATATCATCAGGCAGAGGATGCGCACAGCTCAGAGCCTGCAGAAGAGTTATGCTGATCGTCGGCGTCGTCCCTCGGAGTTTGCCATTGAGGACCATGTGTATCTCAAGGTCTCACCCATGAAGGGTATGGTTCGTTTTGGAGCTAAGGGTAAGCTTGCCCCGAGGTTCATTGGACCTTTCGAGATCACTGGGCGCATTGGCGCCGTGGCCAATCGGTTTGCCTTGTCATCTCAGTTGTCTGACATTCACAACATTTTCCAGGTATCTATGTTGAGGAAGCGTGGGTCAAACATCGTGCCTATTATTGATTGCCAGCCATTAGAGGTTCATGAGGACACTTCTTACATTGAGCAGCCAGTTCGTATCCTTGATCGGAAGGAACAAGTCCTTGGGACCAAGGTCAACCTTAGTGAAGGTGCAGTGGGGTCATCATAACATAGATGAGGTGTCTTGGGAGTGCGAGGCCGAGAGTCGAGAGCATTATCCTCATCTCTTTGATGATTGATAATATGTTGTATCTTGTATGCTATCTCCGATTTTATATGATGATGATATGTTTCCTCTTTCCTTATGAGTTATTTCTAGTTGTCATATTAATGTAAATTTCGAGGATGAAATTTTATTAGGAGGGGAGAGCTGTAAGGCCTGTATCCTAGTCCGTACCGCTCCTTAGACTTCTGCGATCCTCCCCGTACGATCCTAAGTGTAACATCCCGAAAAATCGGGAGTCGAGCATAACTCAACACCCGAGTTTCTAGAACATCACTTATGCAACATAGATAATGATGATTAAATGTTGTCTGCATTAGTGCATTGAACATGAGTGAGATTAAGCCAAAACAGCATATCATACTCCAGAGACAGTTAAATTGCAAGCGGAAGACTGTGATAGATATATAAAATATAAAACTATAGTAAGTCTCCAGAGTGTGATAAGGTTACCAGGTTAAAGAATTACAAGTACAATTCAAATGATACCAAATGTGTAGTGTTATCTAGTCAACATCCCTGTAACCCCGTCGATCAAAGCACGACTCACATGAAGCCGCCCGAAAACCGCATATACGAGAAAGCATCCTCGTCGTCACAAAAGTCCGGCTCCGCCTCAGGAGTAGCGTCGCCATCTGCAATCAGACAAAGTCTGGTGGGTGTTCGGAACACCGTCCCGTAACGTGGGAGTAAGTGATCAACTCAGTAGAACAATAAAGCATAGGTTAACATGTTATCAATTCAGTCAAGCAGTACAATCAAACAATTCTAACTACTCTTATTTAATGCAAGTATGAAATGATATGATGTATGCCCTTGCCAAACCACCCTCATGCGACACCATCTCACGTTCGCGAATGCGTTCATCCCTCAGTGCTCCACATCTACCAGGCACATGCAATGCATGATGAGCATGATTACCGAGTTGTTATTAGTCCATTTCAAACAGCAGTATTGGGAAACTAAGGTACCTCCCTTGTATCATTCCTAAACATAATCCATTCTAGGGTCGTCAGTCCTAGTTAATCTCATACGATATTATGGTTTGAGAGGTATAGCGAAGGCATCACAAAGGGCTCGTCACCTGTCAGCACAGATACAGATCTCACCGTATGCGGCTCAATTACTGGCCGTCAGCTCGAATACAGGTCTCACCGTACTCGGCACAATCGCTAGCCGTCAGCTCGAATACAGATCTCACCGTACTCGGCTCAACTCATGCTCTAGTTGCTGTGAAGGGCTCGTCGCCAATCACAGACCTTAGAGTATACTCGAAGACACTACGGAGGACTCGTCGCCCGTCAGCACGAATACAGGTCTCACCGTATTCGGCTCTCGCCGTAGGTGTCGACAGCTCGAATATAGTGTCCCATACCACTATAATCGGCTCACGAGTCTGGTTGCTCACTGGTCACTATGGGGAGGCACGTGGCCCCAGCGTAGGCCGACAGCTCGACCACGGTGTCCCATACCACCATGCCTGGCTCATGAGTCTTATCAGATTGAGGTACCATGGTTAAAAGGGATTTCACTGGTAAGTTTGGTACCCTAGGTTCAAGCAGAGGCGACCAAACATGGTGAACATACATTAGACAAATCGGGTTACTTGACGAGCTCGGCTAGCTTGAGCGCACAACAAGTTGAACGACATGAAGTGCATAAGCACCTCGCGTGGCCGACCACTATCGTCAACCGACGTACGACTCGGGTTCGTCGAACACATCTCAATGGCAAACGAATCTCAGCCACGCATTCATTGTCGTTACCGATTGCCTGGACTATAATCATAGCTCTAATCGCATTCAATTGCAGATAGTTAAAGTAGTAATGAATCAAGATTGAAATCATACAACTAAAGTCTGATATTATCCGTTTAGGGCTGCCAGGGCTATTGCACGCACTCGTTGCTCCACTCCCCCATCACCCATGACGGATCATACAACGTAAATATGAATTTAAACACATACATCACATAAATAAAATCATAAAAGCAGTTGAGCATGTTATGAAGCACAACACAAGCATGAGTTTGTACATGTTCAATTCCTAATCACACAACTATCTAAGGAAATCATACACATAGTTAAAAGAGTTGAGAATCATATCTCAACACCCTTAAACATTACAATTTACTAACTACTACTCATTCAGACATTTCAACAAACACTTTAGATTACATACATCAACATACATGACATATGTTGATCACATAGGTATTAGGCCAAATCCTTTCACTAGGGAGTTGCCCCAAACATAACACGCGTACACCCACGACGGATAGTCATGGAAAGTAGGAATCCAAGTTCCGTATTCATTTGAACATTTTCACAAACACTTGGGCTACACATTTCAACATACATAGCGTATAGTGGCCGTGGCGTGATTCAGGGCAAATCCTTTCATCAAAGGGGTATCGCCAATACAACAATCATATATCCATGACAATTAGTCATGGCGAGCACGAATGAGAACTTTATACTCATTTAGCCATTTTCACAAACACTTAGAATACACTATTACAACATACATGGTGTATGTTAGCAAAACATGTATTAGGGCTATCCTTTCGCCAAGCAAGTATTTTACGCATATATAATATATTTATACAACAAATAATCATGGCAACCACATCTCTAAAATATATATGTATACGGTACTTTCTACAATACAGTATTTCTACATACATAGTGTATATTAGTAAAACATGTATTTGGGCGAATCCTTTCGCCAAATAAGTATTTTATCCATATATCGTATACTCATGCAACAAATAATCATGTCAAACACATTTCTAAAATTTATACGTATACGGTATTTTCTACGAATACCTAGAATATGTAAAATTCCATAATCTACATCTTTAATCGAAACGGAAAACAGACAGCACTTTGTACATGTGCAATTGCATGCAGATCATGAATCTATCATTATCTGACATTGAAAGCATTGAAAACCATAACCTATACACCTAAAGTCCGCACCTTTTGTCGTAGAATCGTAACGAAGTCGATAGGTTTGCTAAACTTCCGTATTCGGCAGTTTGGCAACCTATAGAATGAAATAGGTTAGCTATTTCATAACCTACAACCACCCAAGCCCCAAATCAGAATAGGGTTAGGGTTTCTTACCTAGAAACGGAGCTGGAATCGCTGGGAAAGTGATTAGAACTGAGCGGTGTAGCTCGTAAAGCGTCAAGGAAGAGTGGCAGGGAGGTTCTCCCACTGCTCCCACACTTTCTCTCTCTTTTCTCTCTTCTCTCTCTAGGTTTTCTTTCAAATTCGTATGGCTGCAATGAGAGAGGGTTTAAAGTCCTTATATAGCCTAAAAACTCACCGAAACAGACTCCAGGTCAAAGTATACTTAGGTGATAACCAAAGCGGGTCAGTTTTAGTTCAACGGAGGACTTCTGGCGGGCCTCCTTGAGCCAAAGGTTGGACTTAAGCTCACTAACGCTGGATCTACGTTCTATTAAGTTTTCATTTCAGTGAGATTTCTAGATCACGCGTGGCGAACCAGTTTCAGCTCAACGGTCAGCGGATCTCAATCGGAGATTCCGAGTACATGTAAATGTGTATATGAAATTTCTCTTGATCCGAGGGTATAATTTGGTCTGATTCTGACGGTCTGGTTGCTTAAAACTGATCCACAAGCGAGAGGTGCCAGATTACTATTCAAGATATTTTATTTTGAATTAATTTCACATTTCTCACACTCTTCACTCCGAGCTCAAGCGAATAGCGCTGGGACACTATCTGGATTTGATTTCCGAGATGGTTGTTAAGCCCAGCGAGGCGGTCCTAAGTCCTTAACTTCGTGTTATTCGGACTTCCGACGTGCAGTCCAGATCTGAAACAGAGTTTCGAGATGCTCCCGAGAGCAGCCGGGTAATGAGATTGATCCTAGATTTTAGGGTAACCTAGCGTCAATGATTCTACAAGTTTTGGGTCTTGCAGATCGTATTTAAAGTGATTGGTGCTAATTTCACAGGCACTCTAGTTTAACACTAGCTAATTCTCGCCTAATTTCTAAAGGATTTAGTCCTGAGTGATTTCGTTCTAAGGTGGTACTTAGTCCTTTGTAGCAATGTTTAGTTTAAGTATTGTTCGTCATCACCTAAACTTTAAGATAGTGTCTAATGTGAAAGTACTTAGAAAATTTAAAGAACAAGGTGGTGAAGGGTGGGATTTGTGAAGGAAATGGGTTAAGGAGCGATTTAGACTGTGGAATTCAGTTCTGACAAGTTAATAAGGTGTTAGGATCGACCCATCGCCTAAGGACGTCTAATCCCAGGTTGGCAAAAATCTGGGATGTTACACTAAGTCGCATCCGGTAGATCTGAGTCGACTCGACCCGAGACTTGTATTCTAACGACCGCACCGTCACCGTAGTTCCAACGCTTCGACTTGCGCACTGATGCGATACCCAGGCCAGGAATTATGGGCCTGCGTTTATTTTGAGGAAAATGCCGCACACTGCGAATCCCGAGAGAATCTCTACCCAAACATCACATCAATCAATCAATCACTAGTCAAGTATATAACCCATCACTCCACACATCACACCCATCCCCCTCTTACACAAGCCATCCTCAAAGTCAACTCTTCCTTACAACACCCATCCCTCTCATCCCATTTTTCTTACAATACCATCCCTCTCTCCCATCCATCACTCCATGCCATCTCATTCTCCACCATTTCCCTAGCTACCATGAGAGAAAAATTCTAAGGAGAGAAAGAAGCCAAGAGAGGACCCATCTCCCTACTACCCAATCTCACCATCCAACCATCCAAGCTTCATCATCCACCATCAAAGAGAAAGCCTAAGAGCTAAGGAGTCTAAAGAGCTAAAGAATAGGACAATCGGTGGGTGATCTAGGATTTCCACCATGTATTTGTATGATTTGAGGGCCCATTGTGGTGGGACCCATTTGATGTATGTTTGTATCTTGTAAAGGGAGCTCATAGTGGTGGAGCTCCCTTCACCACTCGATTCTCCCTCTTTCTCTCTCTCTCCCCTGTTTGTGGCCCACCATGATGCATGAATTTTATCTACGCCGTCCACGAGATGGCTCGTCTTGTTGGACTGTCCAACGAATGGGTTTGCTGCCTGTCTGTCTGGACAGGCCCAGAAGAAGAGAAAACATAAATATCAGCTTTATTCAAAGCTATGGTGGGCCACCACGTGGACCCACCTTGATGATATGTGTATCCACACCATCCAGTCTGCTGGGCAGTGGGTTCCACCGTGAGGTATGTGGTATATCTATGTCGTCCACCTTTTTTCGGACGTGAGACACACCCACACGTGTTGCACGTGTGGGGTGGGCCCCAACCTTGATGATGTGTTGTACATCACACCGTCCATAGTTGGACGGTGCTATGTGGGGCGCACCGTGATGTATTTGTTATCCACGTCGTCCATTTGTCATGACCACAGTGATTTATGTATTTTATCCCACCGTCCATCTAGATGGTGGGGGACCAACTGCTATAATGACGTCAGCAAGATTTGTGGGCCTGATCATGGTTATGTGTTATATCCAAACCGTTCATCTACGTGGGTCCCATGCCACACGTGTGGTATCCACACCGTCCAGCTGGGACGGTGAGACCCACCATGATATGTGTTTTATATCCAAACCGTCTATCCACCTTGTGAGCTTGTCTTAAGGCTTGAGACGGGAAATAAGACAGATCTGTCTATCAAGTGGACCACACTGCAAAAACCAGTGGACGATTGAATGTCTACCATTGAAACCCATTTAGGGTCTCAGAAGTTCTGGATCAATATGAAATTTGTTTTCCTATAAATTCAGGTCTTTGTGACCTTATGAACAGATTGGATGGAAAATAAACGTTATGGTGGGCCCTGTGAATTGTTTAACGATGAAATCATTATCTCCACTACTATTTCTGGTGCAGTCTAGAAGATATTTTGTCATGGTTTTTTTTTTGGGTAATGTTCTAAAATGATCTCTAAAAATAGATGAATGGAGTAGATATAATAATAATGTTTTATCCACACTGTCTAGCTAGGACGGTGGGTCTCACTTGATGTGCATTCGGCCCATGGATGCAGCCCGATATGATATTTGTGTGGCCGACCCATTGTAATGTATGATGAGGCCCGATGTGATGTATGAGAGGCCCATATGATGTGTAACGACTCGGAAAATTTCGTACAATGGCCCGAGTACCACCTCAGGCAAAAATCACACGGATCAAATCCTTTAGAAATTAGATAAAGTTAACCAAGTGTTAAACTAGATTAACCACAAAATCCACATGAATCACTTTAAATACGATCTGCAAGACCTAAAACTTGTAGAATCATTGACGCTAGGTTAGCCTAAAATCTAGGATCAAACTCATTACCCGACTACTCTCGGGAGCACATTGAAACTCTGTATCAGATCTGGTCCGCACATCGAAAGTCCGAATGATACGAGGTTATAATTTAGGACCGCCTCGCTGGGCTTAACAACCATCTCGGAGATCAAATCCAGATAATGTCCCAGCACTATTTGCTTGAGCCCGGAGTAAAGAGTGTGAGAAATGTGAAATTAAGTAAAAATAAAATATAAATTTATGTAATCTAGCACATGTCGCTTGCGGATCAGTTATAAGGAATCCAACCGTCGGAATCTGACCCAAATACACCCTCGGATCAGGAAAATTTTCATATAGATGGCAGTGTACTTGAAATCCCCGATCAAGATTCGAAGACCGTTGAACTGAAACTGGTCCGCCACGTGTGATCTGGGCATCCGACTAGAACGAAAACTTAACTCCACCTAGATCCAAGGTTGGTGAACTTAAGTCCGACCTTTGGCACAAGGGGGGCCGCCAGAAGTCCTCCGTTGAGCTGAAACTGACCCACTTTCGATATAACCTAAGTATACTTTGACCTTAGGTCTAATTTGGTGTGTTTTTAGGCTATATAAGGACCTTAAAACCCTCTCTCATTCAGCCATATGAATTTGAGAAAAACCCTAAGAGAGAAAAGTGAGAAAAGAGAGAGAAAGTGTGAGAGAAGTGGGAGAACCTCCCTACTACTTTCCCCTACCGCTCTACAAGCTTAACCACTCAAGTCTAATCGCTTTCTCGGCGATTCCGACTTCGTTTCTAGGTAAGAAACCCTAACCCTAATCTGTTTTGGGGTTGTGATAGTTGTAGGTTATGAAATACCTAACCTATTTTGTTCTATAGGTGGCCAAACTGCCGTATACGAAGGTTTAGCAAACCTATTGAATTCGTTACCGTTCTACGACAAAAGGTGCGGACTTTAGACGTATAGGTTATGGTTTTCAACGCTTTCAATGTCAGATAATGATAGATTCATGATCCGTATGTTATTGCACATGTACAAAGTGTTGTCCGTTTCATTTTTCGGTTATACGATAACTATGTTGAATATACTGTATTCCTAGTATTTGTAGAAAGTACCGTATACATATAAATTTTGAAAATGTGTTTGCCATGATTATTTACTGTCAGAACATATTATATATGTGTATAATACTTACTTGGTGAAAGGGTTCGCCCTAATACATGTTTTTGCTAATATACACTGTATGTTATAATAGTGTATTCTAAGTGTTTGTAAAAATGCTTGTAAGAGTAAGTGTTTAGATAATCATGCTTCAGGTTGGTGTTGAGATGGGATTCTCAACTACCTTAGAGATGTATATCATTTCCGCCATGTTAGTTGTTTAATTTAACCGCTTACTAAGAAATATATGTGTTTGTATTTCTTGTTTACATTGTGCTTTGTAACATGCTTTATGACATGTTTGTTAACATGCTTGAATTACTTTGTTTATTATGTTTTACTCTATATGCTTCTGGTTAAGGATTGATTGTGATTGGGGCTATGATTATAGTCCAGACGATCGGTAACAGACTCGAGTATGTGGTTGAGATTCATTCGCCATGTAGGATGTGTTCGACGAACCCGAGTTGTACTTCGGTTGACGATAGTGGCTGACCACATGAAGTGCTTATGCGCTTCATATCGTTCAACTTGTTGTGCACTCGAGCTAGTCGAGCTCGTCAAGTAAACCGATTTGTCTAATGTATGTTCACCATGTTTGGACGCTACTGCTTGAACCTGAGGTACTAACCTTACCAGTGTAATCTTATTAACCGTGGTACCTCGATCCGCCAAGACTCATGAGTCGGGCATGGTGGCATGGGACACCGTGGTCGAGCTGTTGGCCTACGCTAGGGCTACGTGCCTCCCCGTAGTGACCAATGAGCAACTCTACTCGTAAGCCGAATACAGTGGTATGGGACACTGTATTCAAGCTGTCGGCCTACACTGATTGGTGACGAGCCCTTTGTAGTGACCTTAAGCATACTCTGAAGCTACAGAGAGGCGACTAGCCTTCCCGTAGCAACAAGAGTATAAACTAGGCCTGTATTGATAAGGTGATGGGGGAGTGGTGTAACGGTTCCGTGTAACAGCCCTGGCAGCCCTTGCAGTGACCTAGAAACACACCATCGTATGAGATTGTCTAGGACTGACGACCCTAGAATGGATCATTATTGGGAATGATATAAGGAAGGTAGCTTAGTTTCCCAATATTGCTGTTTGAAATGGACTAATAACAACTTGGTAATCATACTCATCATCGCATTGCATGTGTCTGGAAGATGTGGAGCAATGAGGGTGCTAGCATGCCGCGGACGTAAGATGGTGCCGCACGAGGGAGTATGTTGGCGAGGGCATGCATCATAATCGCATCTCATCCTTGCATTAATTACAGTACTTAGGAATGCTGTTTGTACAGCTTTATCATTTCTGCTTGACTGATTTAATAACATGTTAACTTATGCTCTATTGTTCCACTGAGTTAGCTACTCACTCCCACGTTATGAGATGGTGTTCTGGACACCCACCAGACTCTGTCTTAGATGTAGGTACCGACGATCCACAAGAGGCTGACCCTGATTATTATGAAGATCAGGATGAGTTTTCCTTTATGCAGTTCGCTGGAGGCTTTGATATGCTATCCAGATTTACGGGACTACAGGGTTCATGATCACAGTTGTACCATTTTGATATTTTGATTTGGGGAACAAATACATGTATATGGTGACTCAGTTGGTATTCATACTCTTGAGATCGAGAACGTTTTGTTTTATATACATCTATATACATCTTTCAGTCTTCCGCTTGTGTTTATACATGGATCTGGAGTATGAATTACTGTTTTGGTATAATCTAACTCATTTTTATTGCACTAACACAGACAACATTCAATCATAAGCATTTGTGTTGCATAAGTGATGTTTTGGAACTCGGGTGTTGAGTTGCTACTCGACCCTCAATTTTCAGGGCGTTACAAGTTGGTATCAAAGCATGATTTGGATTAAACCGGACCTGAGGTATGGTCTCACGACGTACGCTGACGCATTTCGACTTAGGAGGGTGTGAGAACAATGTAGAAACAGTTTTAGGCATCCCATCTTCGCCCAACGGCGAAATTCACCTAAAACGATAGCTGTAAACAAGTCTGTACTCAACCCTGGTCGCATGGGTCGACCTTAAAACACTCCTAGGCCATCTATTGACAGGTCTAGATCACAACTCATCCCATTCCAGCCGTTAAAAATTAGCAAAAGTTAGTATGTATCAGAAATTACCCAAAACGGAGCGAAACGGGGTCGTGGGCGTACCCACGCTTGTCCAGGGGCACCCAGGGTGGGACCCACATCATTTTTGTGCCTAGGGGTCACGAGGACCTGGCCCAAATGGCGAGGCATCGCCAGATCTTCCAGAGAGTGGCGAGGCCCTCACCCGGTCGGTGAGGCCTCGCCGGATTTCGGGCTCGGCCGGGTGGGCCGTGCGGGCTGATCGAGTTTGGGGGTTTAAAAAACCCCCTGGTATAGGTCCCGTCCATAAACTCTCTCCCAAAATCCTACCTCCTTCACAAACCTTCCCTCCAAGCCCTCTTTCCTCTTTAAACTTGTTGTCCTCTCTCTCAAATCGCCCTTCCAATCGTCCAATCTGCTATTTTCGACCACAACCCATCCATTCCCATATCCACAACAATCCTTTCCTCCCTTCCCTCTCCGTTTCTCTTGTTTGAGCTCTCACACCCCCATTTGAAGCTCAAAAATTGTGTAAGCTTCCTCACCCATCTTATCTCTCCACTTTCCTCCTTCAATCTCTATCATTTGGGCCTCTACAACGTCTGCTGAGACCCATGTTCGTGGAGAACCAACCCTCCAACCCTTTTCTTTCCTTTCCTTCCCTTTCCATGGCTTTTCTTGCAATTGTTTCGGCCATTTTCTCCATCTCCACGAGCCTTTCTCTTATGGGAAAGAGGAAGAGTACCGCTGATTAGGCTGGGCCTAGTCGCCCTACACGTTCAAGGCGACCAAGAGGCGTCATCGCTAGCACGAGCATTGATCGGGAGTTGCAGACAAAGCGGGATCTTGATCTCCGAAATCCTGTTATGAGAGCTCAGTTGGCGGCACTACCTCATGGCATTTATGAGGACCGTAGGGTCCTCTTCCAAGCCCAGGTGGATGGGCGACTCTTTGGTGAGTACTACTTATTAGAATAATTAGAGGCGGCCCATTGGGGTCTGCTATTTGAGGCCAGAGGTCCCGCCAATGTAGGTACTATCCGGGCCTTCTACGCCAACATTCACGAGCCTACACTAGAACCTTTGCAGTTTCGACTCTCATGTGGAGTGGATCTGTTTGCCACAGTTGATGTCAGATTCATATCTCGGCTTCTGAATGTGCCCCTTGGCGAGGTGCATGCAAGCGAGCTGAATCTGAAGACTACATGAAAGGGATCATCGCACACGTTTCCTTTGTGGTGGCCGACTGGTTGAGTGGCAGCCAAATAAGAGTCTGTTAGCATTCCATATGTCAGATGACTTCCGCCTACTACATCACATCTTCACATACAACCTCTACCCCAGACACAGTAATCGCAGCGAGTGTACGCGACTCATGGTAGACTTTCTGTATCAAGTGGGGCAGAGGGCGAACTTGTGCATGCCTACATTCGTGTTGCGACAGATAGTGAGTACTCCACGCTCCACCAGAAGCTCTGATTCGCTTCCCTTTGGCCGACTCATATGCAAGATTGCACGGGAGTTTGGCTACGGTCTGGGGATGGAAAGGCTGGCACCGATTCATAAAATCGATGAGAGTACTCTCCATCAGATGGAACTCGGGGCACGACGACGACGAGCCCGACATGAGGAGAGTGAGATGAAACGGAGAGCAAAGAAGACGAGAGTGAGAATGGGAGTGAAGCTGAAGAAGAAGAAGAGGAACCTGAGGCTCAGGATACCGAGGAGAGTTCTCCTCCTACGCCGCGTGAGCAGGACCCGGTTCAGGCTGCGAGGGATGCTCGTATGATTCGTATTGAGGAGGGTCAAGCCGCCCTGTGGTAAGAGATTGGACAGGTTCGGGCTGAGCTTGGTGAGACCCGAGCCAAACTTGAGGTGACCGAAGCCTTCATGAAGAGGAGTTTTAAGAAGGTGTCTCGCACATTGAGGACTATCCTGTGCTATGTACAGGATAAGGATGCCCCTCCTCCATCGCCTGACTCGGATGCCTAGGCATCCATGTTGTTGTTTGTAGTTTATTTTGCTTACCACTTCGGGGGTTTATGTTTTCATGTTGATGGATGTAGTAGTTAGTAGTATGTTTTTAGTAGTTGAAACTTGGTTGTATTAGCTCCCCTACATCTTCTGTCATGATTCATGTAACTCTGTATTCCATGTATTATGACAATTTTGGTAATGAAATGCATACAGCCTCTTTTGCTATGAAGTGTGTGGAATGCTTAGGTGATTATGTATTGTGTTGTTATGCTTCATCTCACATGCGTTGTACCCTATGCTGTATAGGGCATGTCACGGAGGTTTACGAGGAGCACGGCACCCCTCTTGCTCACTGACTCGAAGGATCGACTCCTCCTCGCAGAGGTGGTCCTACGGACCCGAGTTCTGGTTCAGATCAGCCTTCTGCTGGTCCTACTGGCGGACTGCCACCTTTTACACCATCGGTTCGTGAACAGAACCAAGAATCCTCTTCGACACAGTATGAGCCACAGGCTGCTCCACCTACTGATAGGTTTGAGGAGATGATGATGCTGATGCAACAGCAGCACCAGCAGCTCTTTGCAGTTTTATCTTAGGGTGGGAGTGCGACTCCACCTCCGCCATCTACGCACCGTACTGAGACTGCCGAGCCTCCTGCTTAGGCTGAGGATGTACCTCCACCTTCGCCTGCTGCCTACATTGCTGGAGACGTGGGTACTCGCGGTCTACTAGAGCGATTCCAGCGCTTGAGGCCTCCGACTTTTACGGGTTCTCACAGACCCGAGGAGGCTGAATACTGGTTAGACCGCATCTCCAAGATACTGAAGATGCTGCATTGTACTGAGGCTGAGCAGGTCGAGTTAGCCGCCTTTATGTTCGAGAAAGAGGCTAGCTTGTGGTGGGACAGTATACTGTGGACTGTCGCCGTAGGATATGTATGGACGTGGGCTGCCTTTGAGTTCCGCTTCCACAAGAAATACTATCCTCATGCCTACCGACACGAGAGGGAGAACAAGTTCCTATGCCTCAGACAGGGAGGCATGACAGTTACTGAGTATGAGCATCGTTTTACGGAGTTGGGCCGCTTTGTTCCGACTATCCTTGTTGATGAGCAGATGCGGATTAAGCATTTTTCTGAGGGCTTGCGACCTGACATTTGGTCGAAGATGTGCTGTATCTGTATATCATCTTATGAGGAGTTGATTCATATGACGATTCAGGCGGAGCAGGATGTAGACTGTGTGACACGCTCTCGTGGTCCTATGGTGCCTAGGCCACGACTGGATATGCTGAGCAGGCCTTTCCTCGGCAAGAGGCCTCGTACTGATTCGCCTCCCAGGAGCGCAGCACCAGTGGTTCCGATGAGGCGCCCCGCTGTGACTTGTACTTACTATGGGAGGCCGGGACATCCTGCTGGGAGCTGTTTTGCTCGGATGAGGGATAGCGGGTTCTCTCCGCCGCAGAAGATTGATCGCCTCACCCATAGGCTTTATCGGCTCCACCACTACAGATTGCCCCTTCACATCCATCCTTCAGACCTCCTGCACCACGCTTCAGGCCGTCTCAACGGCCCATGGTGCCTCAGCCCAACTGATCTCAGCAGGCACGTGTTCATGCGCTTACAGCAGAGGAACCAGAGACTTCACCTTCAGCACCTATGGCCTTCGAGGTCACTGCACACGTCCAAGGTACTCCCGTCTTCTTATTGCTAGACACTGGATCCACTACCTCTATGATTTCATGCACGGTAGTCAAGCGACTGGGTTTAGTTACTGCTCCTACGAGAGGAGTGAGGGTTATCACTGCTACAGGGACTTCATCAGAAGTTACTCGTATGTGTGAGGGCTGCCCGATAGACTTGGGTGGCTGAGTGATACTAGTTAACCTGATCGTCGTCCCCCTATTCCATTACGACGTTATCTTCAGTATGGATTGGCTCACTGAGATGCGAGTAGAGATCGACTGCGAGACTAGGTGGTGACAGCCTACGGACTTGATGGCACGGCCTTTACTTTTCCTGTTCAGGTCAGTCACGCTACTCGGTTGCGATGTTACGCTTCTTCACTGAAGGATATTGATGGTTCGGTACTTGTAGAGACGCCTATAGTCCAGGATTTTACGGATGTCTTTGAGACGATCCCTAGTTTGCCACCTCGGCGCGAGATCGACTTCACCATTAATCTTACACCCGGTGCGACACCCATCTCTCTGCCGACTTATTGTATGCCCCCGTGTGAGATGGAGGAACTGCGGAAACAGATTGACGGGCTGGTAGAGAAGGGATTTATACGACCTAGTGTGTCTCCCTTGGGAGCACCTGTACTATTTGTGAAGAAGAAGGATGGCTCACTACGGTTGTGTATTGATTACCGTAGATTGAACCATGTCACCGTGAAGAACAAGTATCCTTTGCCCAGGATAGATGATCTGTTTGATCAGTTGAAGGGGGTAAAGTATTTCTCGAAGATTGACTTGCAGTCAGGGTACCACCAGTTGGGCGTCAGAGATGAAGACGTGCAAAAGACAGCTTTCAGGACTTGTTTTGGGCATTACGAGTTCCTAGTGATGTCGTTCGGTCTTACAAACGCACCGACCGTGTTCGTGGATTTGATGAACAGGGTATTTCGGCCATTCTTATACCGATTCATCATCGTATTCATTGATGACATCCTGATATATTCCATGAGTCGGGAAGAGCACGAGGTGCACTTGAGAGCGGTGTTAGATACTTTGAAGAAGAACCAGTTGTTCGCGCAGTATAAGAAGTACGACTTCTGGCAGGAGGAAGTCAAGTTCCTGCGACATGTAGTGTCCAAGAATGGGATAGCGGTGGACCTTGCTAAGGTAGCCGCGTTCAGGATTGGAAGCAGCCTGGCTCGGTTACCGAGGTGAGGAGTTTTCTTGGCATGGCAAGGTATTATCGATGCTTCATTCGAGACTTCTCGAAGATTGTCAGGCCGTTGTCACAGTTGACGCGTAAGGATTTGAAGTTCGCCTGGAATGAGAAGGCAGAGCAGCTTTTCAGGAGCTGAAGGAAAGACTGACGTCCGCCCCTGTGCTAGTATTGCCAGACCAAGGGGTCAAGTACACTATATATACTGACGCGTCTCGCATTAGTTTAGGTTGTGTCCTTATGCAGAAGAACAGGGTGATTGCATATGCCTCGAGACAATTAAGGAAGCACGAGGAAAATTACCCTACACACGACCTTGAGTTAGCAGCTGCCATCTTTGCATTGAAGCTCTGGAGACATTACCTCTACGGAGAGGAGTTCGAGCTTTTCTGCGACCACAAGAGCCTTAAGTATATATTCACGCAGCGAGACTTGAATATGAGGCAACGCCAATGGATGGAGACCTTGAAGGACTTCAAGTTCGAGGTTTCCTACCATCCTGGCAAGGCCCACCTTGTGGCAGATGCGTTGAGCCGCAAGAAGACTATAACATTTGCGGCTCCGCTGGGATATGGTGGAGTTCGTGCAGGACTTCAAGCAGAAACTCACCGTGGAGGAGCCATTTGAGAGTGTCCCGCACATTCAGGTGCGGCCACTAATTGATGATAGGATTATTGAGGCGTAAAAGGGCAATGAACAGTTGTCTGAGCTTCGAGAGCAAGCTAGCGATGCCAAGAATTCCGAGTGGAGAGTTGGCACAGATGGGGGTCTACGATACCGTGGCCGCCTATGCGTTCCTAATATTCATGACTTGCGACAGGAGCTCCTCGAGACTGCCCACAAATCGAAGCTTACGATGCACTCTGGTAGCACGAAGATGTACCAGGACATGAGGTGATCGTATTGGTGGGACAATATGAAGGTTCATATCGCTGAGTATGTTTCACGTTGTCTCACATTTCAGCAGGTCAAGGCCGAGCATCGCCGACCTCCTGGACTCCTTTAGCTCATGCCCATAGCTGAATGGAAGTGGGACTTCATCTCTATGGATTTCATATCAGGGCTACCGAAGACGAGGAAGAGACATGATTTCATCTGGGTGATCGTGGACCGGTTGACCAAATCGGCTCATTTTCTCGCTATCAGAGTTACAAACTCTGCAGACGACTTGGCCAGATTGTACATCAGAGAGATAGTCCGTCTGCATGGAGTTCCTTTAGAGATCGTGTCGGACCGCGACATGTGATTCACATCTATCTTCTGGACTCGTATCCAGGAAGCGATGGGTGTGAAGCTGAAATTCAGTACTGCGTTTCACCCTCAGACCGACGGGCAGATAGAGCGGGTGAATCAGATTTTGGAGGACATGTTACGGCCCTGTGTCTTAGATTTTAAGGACAGCTGGGATGACTATCTTCCTTATGCAGAGTTCGCATACAACAGCTTTCAGGCGAGTATTGGTATGGCTCCATATGAGGCCTTGTATGGACGTCCTTGCAGAACGCCGCATTGCTGGGCTGAGGTTGGCGAGTGCAGCTTGATTGGGCCGAAATTAGTACAGGCGACCTCGAAAAAGATTGACATTATTAGGCGTCGACTCCTGACGGCACAAAGCAGACAGAAGAGTTATGCCGATACGAGGCAGCGACCACTTGAGTTTGAGGTTGGAGACCACGTATTCCTCAGAGTTTCCCCTATGAAGGGAGTTCTTCGGTTTGGGAAGAAGGGGAAGCTCACACCGAGATTCATCGGTCCGTTTCAGATACTTGACCGAGTGGGTGCGGTGGCATACTGTCTCGCTTTGGCCACACCACTCGCGGGCGTGCACAACGTATTTCATGTATCTATACTGAAGAAATACGTCCCTGATCCTTCGCACATCATCCATTGGGAGCAGGTGCAGTTGAGCGATGATGCTACATATGTACTGCGTCCAACACGTATCCTAAACAGGAAGGAGCAGGTGTTGCGCAGTAAAGTGATTCTGCTTATGAAGGTACTTTGGACGCATCATACAGAGGAGGAAGCTACCTGGGAGACAGAAGCCGAGATCCGAAAGAACTACCCACAGCTTCTCGAGAAGTACGAAAAGGTACTAATTTCGAGGATGAAATTTTTCATTAAAGGGGGTAGATTGTAACGACTCGGAAAATTCCGTACAATGGCCCGAGTACCACCTCAGGCAGAAATCACACGGGATCAAATCCTTTAGAAATTAGACAAAGTTAACTAAGTGTTAAACTAGATTAACCACGAAATCCGCATGAATCACTTTAAATACGATCTGCAAGACCTAAAACTTGTGGAATCATTGACGCTAGGTTACCCTGAAATCTAGGATCAAACTCATTACCCGACTGCTCTCGGGAGCACATTGAAACTCCGTATCAGATCTGGACAGCACATCGAAAGTTCAAATGATATGAGGTTATAAATTTAGGATCGCCTCGCTGGGCTTAACAACCATCTCGGAGATCAAATCCAGATAATGTCTCAGAGCTATTCGCTTGAGCCCGGAGTGAAGAGTGTGAGAAATGTGAAATTAAGTAAAAATAAAATATAAATTTATGTAATCTGGCACATGTCGCTTGCGGATCAGTTATAAGGATTCCGACCGTCGGAATCTGACTCAAATACACCCTCGGATCAGAAAAAATTTCATATAAATGGCAGTGTACTTGAAATCCCCGATCGAGATTCAAAGACTGTTGAACAGAAACTGGTCCGCCACGTGTGATCTGGGCATCTGACTAGAACGAAAACTTAACTCCACCTAGATCTAAGGTTGGTGAGCTTAAGTCCGACCTTTGGCTCAAGGGGGGCCGCCAGAAGTCCTCCGTTGAGCTGAAACTGACCTACTTTGGATATAACCTAAGTATACTTTGACCTTAGGTCTAATTTGGTGTGTTTTTAGGCTATATAAGGACCTTAAAACCCCCTCTCATTTAGCCATACGAATTTGAGAAAAAACCCTAGGAGAGAGAAGTGAGAAAAGAGAGAGAAAGTGTGAGAGAAGTGGGAGAACCTCCCTACTACTTTCCCCTGCCGCTCTACAAGCTTAACCACTCAAGTCTAATCACTTTCCCGGCGATGCCGACTTCATTTCTAGGTAAGAAACCCTAACCCTAATATGTTTTGGGGTTGTGATAGTTGTAGGTTATGAAATAGCTAACCTATTTCGTTTTATAGGTGGCCAAACTGCCGTATACGAAGGTTTAATAAACCTATCGAATTCGTTACGGTTCTACAACAAAAGGTGCGTACTTTAGACATATAGGTTATAGTTTTCAACGCTTTTAATGTCAAATAATGATAGATTCATGATCTGTATGTTATTGCACATGTACAAAGTGTTGTCCGTTTCGTTTTTCGGTTATACGATAACTATGTTGAATATACTGTATTCCTAGTATTTGTAGAAAGTACCATATACGTATAAATTTTGGAAATGTGTTTTCCATGATTATTTACTGTTTGAACATATTATATATGTGTATAATACTTACTTGGCAAAAGGGTTCGCCCTAATACATGTTTTTGCTAATATACACTGTATGTTATAATAGTGTATTCTAAGTGTTTGTAAATATGCTTTTAAGAGTAAGTGTTTAGATAATCATGCTTCAGGTAAGGTGTTGAGATGGGATTCTCAACTACCTTAGAGATGTATATGATTTCCTCCATGTTAGTTGTTTAATTTAACCGCTTAGTAAGAAACATATGTGTTTGTATTTCTTGTTTACATTGTGCTTTGTAACATGCTTTATGACATGTTTGTTAACATGCTTGAATTACTTTGTTTATTATGCTTTACTCTATATGCTTCTGGTTAAGGATTGATTGTGATTGGGCTATGATTATAGTCCAGACAATCGGTAACAAACTCGAGTACGTGGTTGAGATTCATTCGCCACGTAGGATGTATTCGACGAACCCGAGTTGTACTTCGGTTGACGATAGTGGCTGGCCACACGAAGTGCTTATGCGTTTCATATAGTTCAACTTATTGTGCACTCGAGCTAGTTGAGCTCATCAAGTAAACCGATTTGTCTAATGTATGTTCACCATGTTTGGACGCTACTGCTTGAACTTGAGGTACTAACCTTACCAGTGTAATCCCATTAACCGTGGTACCTCGATCCGCCAAGACTCATGAGCCAGGCATGGTGGTATGGGACACCGTGGTCGAGCTGTCGGCCTACACTGGGGCTACGTGCCTCCCCGCAGTGAGTAACCCTGACTCGTAAGCCGAATACGGTGGTATGGGACACTGTATTCAAGCTGTCGGCCTACACTGATTGGTGAAGAGCCCTTTATAGTGACCTCGAGCATACTCTGAAGCTACAGAGAGGCGACTAGCGTTCCTGTAGCAACAAGAGTATAAACTAGGCCTGTATTGATAAGGTGATGGGGGAGTAGTGTAACGGTTCCGTGTAACAGCCCTGGCAGCCCTTGAAGCGACCTAGAAACACACCATCGTATGAGATTGTCTAGGACTGACGACCCTAGAATGGATCATTGTTGGGAATGATATAAGGAAGGTACCTTAGTTTCCCAATATTGCTATTTGAAATGGACTAATAACAACTCGGTAATCATACTCATCATCGCATTGCATGTGCCTGGAAGATGTAGAGCACTGCGGGTGCCAGCATGCCGTGGTCGTAAGATGGTGCCGCACGAGGGAGTATGTTGGCGAGGGCACGCATCATAATCGCATCTCATCCTTGCATTAATTACAGTACTTAGGAATGTTGTTTGTACTGCTTTATCATTTCTGCTTGACTGATTTGATAACATGTTAACTTATGCTCTATTGTTCCACTGAGTTAGCTACTCACTCCCACGTTACGGGACGGTGTTCTGGACACCCACCAAACTCTGTCTTAGACGTAGGTACCGACGATCCACAGGAGGCTGACCCTGATTATTATGAAGATCAGGATGAGTTTTCCTTCATGCAGTTCGCTAGAGGCTTTGCGTAGGCTATCCAAATTTACGGGACTACAGGGTTCATGATCACAGTTGTACCATTTTGATATTTTGATTTGGGGAACAAATACATGTATATGGTGACTCAGTTGGTATTCATACTCTTGAGATCGAGACTGTATTGTTTTATATACATCTTTCAATCTTCCGCTTGCGTTTATACATGGATCTGGAGTATGAATTACTGTTTTGGTATAATCTCACTCTTGTTTATTGCACTAACAAAGACAACATTCAATCATAAGCATTTGTGTTGCATAAGTGATGTTTTGGAACTCGGGTGTTGAGTTGCTACTCAACCCCCGATTTTCAGGGCATTACATGATGAGGCCCATTGTGATGTATTTGAGGCTCATTGTGATGTATATGAGGCCCTTGTGTGAGGCCATGGGCCCACTATGTGTTTGGCGCTATGCGGGCCACTCCTTGGGAGCAATGTTGGTTAAATGTCCACATTGATGGGCAATGATGGTTAAATGTTCACATTGTGAGCTTCCCTTAGGCCTCCGTTAGGCCCATTCTCATCATTCTCTAAGTTGGTTGACCCTAATCATTGGGCCCCATTGATGTTTGCATGGTCCATCTATTCGTGTTGGGATAACCCAAGATGTTGGGCCCCCATTGGTTGTTAATAGGATTACTTCTTTTATCTTGGAGTCCATCTAGGACTTATTTGGGCCCTCTAGGGTATCTAGCGGGCTATATGGTAGTATAGAGAAGGAACCCTTTCCGGATCCTTAGGAATATAGGTAGGCCACCTAGGCCTAACCTTGATATGAGGAATATAAGCTTATGCATGATTGATGCATGCAGGTGACACTAAGCCGTAGCTGAGAAGGAGCAGGAGCGTGCCGCAGAGCTTCTGAAGCTTTCGTTATTATTATCATTGTATTTTCCTTTATGTGCATTGTACTCAAAAGTTTTTTATCATAGTGGAAATGTGATGGAATTGTGTTATTGTTCATGGGTTATGCTTATGGTTATGCTCCTTATGAATTAAATTTATGTTAAAAATCCTCCTTGTAGGATCTCAGGACCGGAACCTGGTATATGGGTGTCGGGAGCTGAGAATGGGGTACTACGGAGGCTGTCGGTGCCGAATTCGGTGATCGAAAATTTTGTGAGCCCGGTTTCTGAGTCCGAGGCGTGACAGGTTTGGCTAATCAGCCTGACTCATTTATACCGCCCAAATAGAACTGGGCCTGGTCTCAAGGTGTGGCCCAATGTGGTAGCTGATCACGTCCCAGTTCATAGTCCCATTCAGAGCCGTACTCTGCCCAAAACGGTCTGGGCTGGACCATGTCCGGCCCAACTCGCAGCCCCACTTACTGCTTGAGTGCGGCCCACTGTAGTGTAGCAAGGCCCACCATAATATGTGGTGAGGCCCACTGGGGTTTATCCCAGGTGCGGCCCAATGCAATACATGGTGAGGCCCACCCCAAATTGAGGCTGATCACGACCCAGTTCGGGTGGCTATTTTTAGTCCAGTTCTGGACTGGTTTCACCCTAGATCGTGGCTCACATCAATGGTGATGCTTTGGCACATCCGGAAACTGTTTTGAACCCAACTCTTGGCCCTACTACAGGCTAGTTTTTTGCCCAGCTTATAGCCCAACAGAAAAACCAGTTCCAACCAGTTTCTTGGCCTAACAGTCAGCCGTTTGAGCCCAGTTTCATGGCCCATTTGGAAGGCAATCGCAGCATATATTTTAACCCACGTCTAGGGCTGATTTTGGCCCAGGTGGTTGGCTGGTTTGGCCCTGATCGGGGGCTGATTTTAGCCCCGATCTGAGGTCGGTTTCTGCTCCGCAAGGTGGGGTTCTTGGCCTGCATCTCAGCTACCATTTTTTGTTTGGTTTCGGTCCATATCGTGGCCCAATGCATGGCCTGATCTCGGCCCAGCTGAGGACCTTACTCATCTTCAACACATGGCCTAGTTGAAGACCCTTTTTCAGCTTCAATCACGGCCTAGTTGCAGTCCTTATTCAGCCTAGGTAACGGTCCACGATTCAGCCGTTACATGGCCTGATTAAGGGGGCCAACGGCCTGCGGTTACCGAAAATTCAAACGGACTAATGTAGGTGGGTGTTTGGCGTTACCTGGCTCTATCTCACACTCTTAGAGATGCCTCTGGTCTGCGCTGGTTCAACTCAGTCTGAAAGGGCCAGGTCGACTTAGTGCGACATCAAAATTGCACCTACCTTCTTCTCTTCTTCATGGTCCTCTTCCTCTCACAACCTCTCTATTCTTCTCTCTTTTTCTCTCCTTCTAAAAGGTATTTACGGGCTGCACTGACCCGACTTAATCTGACTCGAATGTCTCGACTCAGTGTAGTGCGGTAGTTGGTTTTATACCCCACTCAGAACTGACCTCTCTCTTTCTCTCTTTACAAGCTCGTGGTGAGGATCCCGAGACAAGCGGCCTGCTTTTATAGAGCTAAGGCACGTGCGAAAATCCCATCTAACGGCCAAGAGTTAATGGTCGGTTTCATGCGTTCATCTCAGATTCTAGCATGCATGGGATCCATCCGTTACTGGGGATGGGTTCATGATGTTATGGCCCACAGGAAAAGTAAAATTTTAACCATTGTGGGACCCATGCTGTGATGGTGGGTTTTTGGCTTGACGGGGAAGATGATGCAACCACCAATGGCGGATCGTTGTCTGCGGTGTATTTATGTGATCTGGTCCATTTGAGCAAATCAGATGGGACCGTTGATCACTGCGGGGCCCACTTCTAGAGCCTTTCATAGGCATTTCACCACACTGCATGAGATCTCCTGCCTCAAGTGGTTTTCTCATGAGAAGAACGCTCCCAGCGTGCTAGCTGTTGCCGTCCTAAAGGGAGCGGTGGAGATTGCTCCACGTAGCCTGACAGAAGGCTTGGATCAAACCAACTGTGATTTCCCAACTGGAAAATGTCTCCCACGCCAACCGTTGCTACAGGCAGCTACTTGCCTATTTTTGACAGCGAATGGAAAGTGGGGATTTCTACCCCAAGGGATGGTTGGGATCAATGGAGAATCGCGGACGTGGATCGCTGACATGGAGAGTCCCACAACTGTTCTATTCTTAGGGAAGATGCAGTTGTCTGTCTGTGATTGCCTGCACACATGCACGTATGCATGGGTTCGGATGGTCATCATGGAATTGGTCGTCCAAAGCTTCCCTATCCGATGAACAGTTTAAATTGTCTAGATAGTGGCTTGAAACGAGTCACAACTCATCCCAAGTGGACATTTGCCTGTCGTCCCTTACCCGTGCATGAGCATGACTGCATGGGCCTGGTTGGCCGATATGGTTTTGGTCGTTCGGATGGTGCAAGACCGATGAATGGCCTAGATCTCACGGAAGGTGGCCGAAAGTGGGCCACATCTCGCGCGAGTGCACCATCATGCAGCAGCGGGAGAAATCCTTGTTTTTTTCTCAAATTCATCGAGTCAGCGGGGTTTTGACCGCCCTGGTTTTCCGGTGCACGTCGCGCACCAACGTCTGTGGTGTACGTGCACTCAGGTGTAGGCCCATCACAATCTAATCGTGAAATTTGTGTCATCCATACTCTTAAGGGGGGTCCTATTTGGAATAATAGCCATTGATCAGGGTGATCCAATGCCTGGACAGTCCCCATGTTGTGATTGTAGTATTATTCAGGGTTTTTCAGGAAATCTTAGGGTCAGATTTGTCTAAGTTCGAGTATTAATGGTCCAAGAAGAATCTCAGCCTTTCAAAGAGACTCTGGTGTTGAGTACTAGGTGTTGATAGGCAGTTTCAATACGTAGGTCTATCCCTTGTCTCAGTTTTGGTTTGAACCTAGGCTTATCGTTATGTTAGAAATGTTTATTAGTAACACAATATTTATCAGTAACACCCATGTGAAAGTACCCTGGTTTGTCAATTAGCGTAAGTGTTAAGTCAGCTAGACTGCAGAGCCTCATAGGAAGATCAATTCAAAGCGTCGCCACAGGTAAATCTAAACCTCACATCCCATGTCCCAAAACACCAGGTAAATAAAACCCTTAAAATAAGTTAGAATATCATAGGGTTTTTAAGTTAAGAAAACTTTTTCAAAATCAGAAAATCTCTAAGTTTTTTTGCTTTGTCAATTTTATCAAAACACATCTCGATATGATCGACCTGCGTTGTCGATGTCCTCAATGATAAATTGATTCCATCGGAATGAGGACAAAAGTGTCCAGCAACCACATGTACATCTGGACGGATTTATCGATGTATCGATATAACTATCGATATCATCGATATTTGAATCTCGAGTCCATCGAAGGTGACTCGATAATATCGACAGGCAGATCTCCGGTGCCCCTGTTTTAACTTAAGAATATCATATATGCATCGATATATCGAAGCCCCTTCGATACCATCGAAATTCAAATATCGATGATATCGGAAGGCTCTCGATGATATCGGTCATGGGCACCAAGTTCATCCAGTAAAATATTTCAAGATTGTTTACCTATGATAGAGGGTCACTCAATAGAATCGATATTCAAATATCGATGATATCGGTACTGTTTCGATGGCATCGAACAAGGACATGGACTGTCCGGCAAGCTTAATGAGAAATCCGTTGGATTTATCGATGCCTCGACACAGTTATCGATATCATTGACATTCAAATTTCGATGATCTTGAAGGTCCCTCGATCATTCTTATAAACCTGAAATATTTCACGTTAAGTCTCTCTCATTTTCAAATGTTGATGAATCGACACTAGTATCGATAGAATCGGAGTTCGAAATCCGATGACGTTAACACCTATTTTGATTCCATCGACCAGCTGGCAAGAGGTTTCAAAAGCGTATGACATTTGAGTTTGTGTCATCGAGCGGACCATCGATGTATCGAGAGTATATGCTCGATGATATCGAACCCGCTCGATGATATCAAACTCTGTCATAAATGTGACCGTTTTATATCCGTTGGAACCTTTTGCCTATATAAAGAGGACTTGTCTATTGTTGCTGGTAGAGAAAGAAGAGAGTGCTTTTGAGTGTTTTACCTTAAATCATATAGCCAAAGCCCTTTCTCTCAGGAAGTTCATCCTCCAATCCACCCTCATCATTGATATTCAATAGAGCAGCTTGGGGAATGAACTTCTGCATTCAAGGATCCTCCAGCTAATACCTTAATGGCAAATCATTAAGTTGGGATGCCTTGAATGCATAGATGATCGGAATCACTCTATCCTCCTTATAGGAAAACTTTTTATAGAGTAGGATTCCGTCTTAACCTTGACCCAACCTGAAGTCTCGTATTGGTACATCATCTGTGTTGCAGATCAAGGAAGCTGAAGGTTCTTCATCAATAAGGAGGAGATCTTCGTCAACATGCTGAATGGGACTCATCCACTTATTTGTAAGTTATTAGAGTCCAGAGGACACTTGTGATCATTCCTTTTTAGGATTGGGTCTTAGGTGTTTCTCACCCTTGTAAGCCCTCGTAGGAGGCCTCCAGCGGGAGTGTACGTGGTGGGTACGTAGTATTGACCCTTACTCTGTGGAGAGCATAAACTTCCGGTTGAAGGTGAACCTGCCTAAAACCTTAGGTTTGAGGTGAACCGTGTGAAACCTCAGTTAGGGTCTCATGGAAGATCCTTGGCCAGTGTGCCTAAAAGTGAGTGCGTTGTGTTGACCCTTGCTCGTGAGAGCATAAATAGTCAGCCTCAGTGTAGATTGTAAAGGTTGAAGGTAAACCTAATTTAAAACCTTAGGTTTGAGGTGAACCGCTGTGAAACCTCCTTAGTGAAATCCGGTACACTCAAGGGTTAGTGCGGTTACCGAGAGTGGAGTAGACAAGTAGTCGAACCACTATAAAAATGACTGTGTTTGAGATTGTTATTCTTCTTATTGTGTGATTTACTTTAATTTCATATCTGAGCTCACACCTCACACACATACACAGTCATATCCATCATAAATTAGTTTGCATATTCTTCACTTCTTAAATAGTTTGTGATTGGATCCTCTACCGGGCTTGAAAGCCAGTAGAGTTACTTTTGAGTAATCCTAATATGAGCATGTTGTTAGGATTAGTGCAATAGAATTTTAAATAAACCATAAAAACTTTAAAAAGTCCTATTCACCTCCCTCTAAGACATATTGGCATATTCTACTTCAACTAAAGCGGTCGTCACCGCAATTTCACTGTGTACTAAAGATGTGGGGTGTTACAATCAATGATATCATTACTGATTTTTCCATAGAATTAAGTTTGTAAAATATCAATGATATCATTACCTCATTTAGATCTGAGAAAAACATTGTTGATGGTACCTCAATTCATATTTAAGAAAAACATTGTATAAGTTTCACAATCCTAGTTATGAAATCATGACCATGGATTTGATTAAGTAAAAAAAAAAAAAAATCAACAATGGATACTCAGATTGGGCAATTATTTGTGATCTTACAATAAGTGGGGCCAGTAAGATGTCCTGGGTTAGATTGGGCATTTATTTGTGTTTGAGATCTTTCCATCAATTGAGCCAAAAAGTACATCCACTGGCTACATCTTGAATATGGATGGTCGAATTGAGGATTGATGCTTGTGCTACGTGCTAATCGAGTCAAGATCGACGAAAATCAATGGATAAAAAAAGGGGGTGAGTGCTAACCGAGTCGGGATTGACGAAAATCAATGGTCTTCTTCGTTCAGCGAGATCGATCGAGCAGGCAGTGGGCAGGCCGCAGCAGACAAGCAGCGTGCTGGTCATGCGCCGGTGGTGGTGGTGAAAGTGCCCTGGTTTGTCAAGTTACGTGAGTGTTGTGTCAAATTGTCTACAAAGCCTGATAAGAAGATCAATTCAACCGTCTGCCTCAACCAGATGTGTGCAAGCTCGCCACAGGTAAATCTAAAGCCTCACATCCCATGTCCCAAAACACCAGGTGATTAAAACCCTTAAAAACAAAATAGAACATCATAGGGTGTTTAGGTAAGAAAGCTTTTTCAAAATAGGAAAATCTCTAAGTTTTTCTTGCCTTGTCGATTTTATCGAAACACCTTCGCTATGATCAATCTGTTCTATCGATGTCCTCGATGCTTAAACGATATCATCGAAAAGAGGACAAAAGTGTCCAGCAACCACATGTATATCTGGACTGATTTATCGATGTATCGATCCTCATATCGATATCATCGATACTTGAATTTCGAGTCCATCGATAATGGCTCGATAAAATTGACAGACAGGTTTCCGGCGACCCTATTTTTTAAAAGAAAATTTTAAATTCCTTCGATATATCGATGCTCCTTCCGATATGATCTGAAATCAAATATCGATAAGATCGGAAGTCCATTGATGATATAGATCGTGGGCGCGTATGTCTTCCAGCAAATATTTCAGGTTGGTTTTTACTTTGATCGAGGGTCATTCGAAGAAATCGATATTCATATGTCGATGATATCGAGGCCGAGTCGATTGGATCGAAACTGGATACAATCTGTCCAGCGAGCTTATTGGTAAATCTATAGGATTTATCGATCCCATCGACACTGCCTTCGATAACATAGATATGCAAATTCCGATGACATCGGCTGACCCTTGATCATATCTTAAAAACCTGAAATATTTTAAGTCAAGTCTCTCTCATTTTTCAAATGTCAAGGAATCAATCCTCATATCGTTAGAATCGGAGTTCGAAATCTGATAACATCGACACGAGTATCGATGCCCTCGACCAGCTGGCAAAAGGTTTCAAAAGCGTATGACATTTGAGTTTGCGCCATCGAGCGGACCGTCGATGCTATCGAGAGTATACGCTTGATGATATCGACTCCGCTCGATGATATCGAACTCTGTCATAAATGTGACCGTTTTATATCCATTGGAACCTTTTGCCTATTTAAAGAGAGACTTGTCCTTATTGCTGGGAGAGAAAGTAGAGAGAGCTTTTGAGTGTTTAACCTTAGATCATATACCCAAAGCCCTATCTCTCAGGGAAGTTCATCCTCTAATCTACCCTCACCATTGATATTCAATAGAGTGGATTGGGGAATGAACTTCCGCATTCAAGGATCCTCCAGCTACTACCTTAATGGCAAATCATTAAGCTGGGATACCTTGAACGCCTAGATGATTAGAACTACTCTATCTTCCTTATAAGAAAACCTTTAGAGAGTAGGATTCCATTATAACCTTGACCTAACCCGTCACCATATATCGGTACATCTTTTTGTGTTGCGGATTAAGGGACCAGAAGACTCTTCGTCAACAAGGAGGAGGAGATCTTCAACATTGTACTTATCGGGACTCATCAACTTATTTGTAAGTATCTACAGTCCAAGAGGACACTTGTAATCATTCCTTTGTAGGATTGGGTCTTAAGTGGTTCTCACCCTTTGAAGTCCTCAAGGAGGCCTCCGGCGGGAGTGTACGTGATAGGTGCGTTGTGTGGACCCTTGCTCTATAGAGAGCATAGACATCTGGTTGAAGGTGAACCAGCAAAACCTTAGGTTTGAGGTCAACCGCTGTGAAACCTTAGGTTTGAGGTGAACCGTGTAGAAACCTCCGGTAGGGTCTTATGGAAGATCTTTGGCCAGTGTACCTAAAAGTGGGTGCGTTGTGTTGACGCTTGCTCGTGAGAGCATAAACAGTCAACCTCAGTGTAGGTTGTAAAGGTTGAAGGTGAACCTGATTTAAAACCTTAGGTTTAAGGTGAACCGCAGTGAAACCTCCTTAGTGAAATCCAGTCCACTCAAGGGTTGAGTGAGGTTACCGGGAGTGGAGTAGACATGTCGTCGAACCACTATAAAAATGACTGTGTTTGAGATTGCTATTCTTCTGATTGAGTGATTTACTTTAATATTTTGCATATCTAAATATCTGAGATCACACCTCACACACTTACACAGTCATATCCATCATAAACTTCTTTGCATAGTGTTTACTTCTTAAACAGTTTGTGATTGGATCCTCTACCGGGCTTGGAAGCCAGTAGAGTTATTTTTGAGTAATCCTAATACATGCCTATTGTTAGGATTAGTGTAATAGGATTTTAAATAAATCATAAAAACTTTTAAAAGTCCTATTCACACCCCTCTAGGACATATTGGCATATTCCTTCTTCAACTAGTGCGGTCTCAACCGCCATTTCAATTGGTATCAGAGTAGATCTCTCTTTAAGGGCTTCACCGCCTAGAGAGTGATCTTGACTGAAGTTGGGAATATGGCCAAAGGAGAGGGTTCATCAGTCACTAGACCTCCAGTATTTGATGGCTCAAATTATGCATACTGGAAGGTTAGGATGCACTACTTTCTAAGATCTTTGGATCACGATGTTTGGGATATAGTTGAAAGTGGATATGTGCCACCAACTGAACAAATTGTACTTGATAGTGGCACAACCATCACAAAACCCAAATCCAAAGAAAAGTGGACAGCGTTCGACAAAGAAAAATAAATTGTTGAAGCTAAAGCTATGAACGCCATCTACTGTGCCATGTCCCAGGATATATTCAATCAGATAAGTATGTGTGGGACATCCAAGGAAGCATGGGATCTATTGGAAACAACCCATGAAGGCACAAGCACTGTGAAGAGGTCTAAACTTCAACTCCTAACTTCACAGTTCGAAAGTCTCAGAATGGAAGAGCATGAGACGTTTATGGAGTTTTTCACAAAATTGAATATCATTTGTAACTCCATGGGTGGATTGGGATAAAAAGTTCAGGTACCAAAAATTTGTAGAAAAATCTTAAGATCCCTTCCGAAAAGATTTAATCCCAAGGTTATAACAATTGAGGAGTGTAGGAACATTGATAAGATGAAAGTAGAAGAATTGCTAGGTTCCCTACAAACTTTCGAACTACACTTCAAACAAATCCCTAAATCCAAAACAATTGTCCTAAAAACTTCTAAGAAAATATTACATGAGGACAGTGAGAGCGAAAATGAAAATGAAGATGAGGAAGTGACTTTGCTGGCCCAACGATTCAAGAAATTCTTTCAAAAGAATCGTGGTCGTCCTTCCAAGGGAAGAAAGGTGAACTATAAACCTTCTGCAGGCAAATTTGGTAAAAGAACCAAAGAACCACAATGTTATGCTTGTCAGGAGTATAGACACCTGTCTACTGAATACCCAAACAGAAAAACTAAGGGCAAGGCAATGGCTGCCACGTGGGATGATACTGAAGAGTCAAATTCAGAATCTAATGACTCGGAAAGCGATGGAGATCAAAAATCATTGAAAATACTCATGGTCTCCACTGCTCAATCATTCCCACTGAATCTGAGAACGAGAAAGAACAGCTAGCCATTGAATCAATTCCATCTGATAATGAGGAAACAGAAGAAGAAGAAAAGGATAGACTACAAGATGCTTATAATCAACTCTATATTCATAGCATAAATATCCTTAAAAGATTCGGAATAGTAGAAAACAAAAGTAAGTTGTGCAAAAAGATTTAGATAAAACATTGGAAATCAACACACAATTAATAAATGATCTGCAGCAATATCATATGGATAATGATAAGCTTGAACGAATTAATACCTTTCTTGAAAAAGAGTCTGAAAACTTGAACAAACAGGTCGAGATCTTAAAAGATAAAATTGTACTTCTTCAAAATGAAAATCATACAATCCTATTTGACCTAGAAGAATCCAAAAGGATGGCCAAGATAAACTACAAGTTTTCCCAAAGTGGCGAAAAAGTAGAAAAACGGTTAGGAATGGAAAGACCTGGAAAGGATAAAAGCGGCCTAGGATATGAAAAATTTAAGTCAAAGGCTGGAAATGCAGCACCTAGAACTGAAAAATCCGCTGCTTCTGGAAACAAAACCAGAATCTCTCCAGTCTGTCATCTGTATGGTGATTCTGGTCATTATAAGTTTGAATGCATAACACCTAGGAGGACTCAACCTAACTCTGGTCAGAATCATGTTAACGAATTATCAACCAGAGAAATACAGAACTTTAAAAAGTCCTCTTAAGGATATGGATAGAAGCAATGCCCTTCCACCACCACCCAAATCGGTTAACAAGATGAAATGGATAAGGAAGAATTAGTTCAGATTGAGCATCAAAGATCTGAACATGTGCTAAAATGAGAATTCTTTTTGCTGAGCTTAAAATGATATATCTGAGGTTCCTTGCCTCAATCTTTTGTATAAACATTCAAATGTTTATAATTTTGTTGTGTACAGTGTGTGTACATAGTTTTTTGTTGAGTATACTATTGATAGAAATACAAAAAGTATACTTGGAGAGTCGTCTGAATGCTGAAAATTGAAAATCTTCATCTTCGATATGACTGTCGATATTACATTCTCGATTTATCGATAAAAGGTCGATATCATCGACGCCCCTTTAGAATATGAATAGTCGTGTGGCCAAGAATGATATCGAAGACAGACACGATAGAATCGACCAGCAGCTTCTCGATGTTATTGAAACAATGATCGATAATATCGATAAATGCCGCCCGATAAAAGTCAGCGAAGTGAAAACGGGGGTTTATTTTCTCAAGGGTTTCGGTCATCTTCTGTAACGACTTGGAAAATTCCGTACAAAGACCCGAGTACCACCTCAGGCAGAAATCACTCAGGATCAAATCCTTTAGGAATTAGACAAAATTAATTAAGTGTTAAACTAGATTAGCTACGAAATTCGCTTGATCCACTTTAAATACGATCTGCAAGACCCAAAACTTGTAGAATCATTGACGCTAGGTTACCCTAAAATCTAGGATCAATCTCATTACCCAGTTGCTCTCGGGAGCACATTGAAACTCCGTATCGGATCTAGACTGCACGTCGAAAGTCCGATGACCACGAGACTAAACGCTTAGGACCGCCTTGCTGGGCTTGACAACCAACTCGGAAATCAAATCCAAATAGTATCCCGGGGCTATTCGCTTGAGCCTGGAGTGAAGAGTGTGAGAAAATGTGGTTTTCTTTAGAAATTAAATCTAATTTAAGTAATCTGAGACTTGTCGCTTGCGGGCCAGATATAAGCAATCAGACCGTCAGAATCTGACCCGAATACACCCTCGGATCAGGAGAAATTTCTCATACATGGCAGTGTACTTGTAACCCTGATCGAGTATCAGTGACCGTTGAACTGAAATTGGTCCGCCACATGCGATCTGAAAACCCGATTGGAACAAAAACTTAACTTAACCTAGATCCATGGTCAGGGAGCTTAAGTCCGACCTTTGGCTCAAGGGGGGCTCCAAAAATGCTCCGTTGATGTAACATCCCGGATTTTTGCCAACCTGGGATTAGACATCCTTAGGCAATGGGTCGATCCTAACACCTTATTAGCATGTCAAAACTCAGTCCCAAAGGCTAAAAGCGCTTGTGAGCCCATTTCTTTCACAAATCCCACCCTTCACCACCTTGTTCCTTAGATTTTTCAAAGTACTTTCACCCTAGACACTATCCTAAACTAGCTTAGTATAACTTGGATCACTTTATCTACAAACTACAAAGGACTAAGTACCACCTCAGACCGAAATCACTCAGGACTAAATCCTTTAGAAATTAGGCGAGATTTAGCTAGTGTTAAACTAGAGTGCCTGTGAAATTAGCACCAATCACTTTAAATACGATCTCCAAGACCTAAAACCTGTAAAATCATTGACGCTAGGTTACCCTAAAATCTAGGATCAATCTCATTACTCGTCTGCTCTCGGGAGCATCTCGAAACTCCGTATCGGATCTAGACAGCACGTCAGAAGTCCGATTAACACGAAGTTAAGGAATTAGGACCGCCTTGCTGGGCTTGAAAACCATCTCGGAAATCAAATCCAGATAGTGTCCCAGCGCTATTCGCTTGAGCTCGGAGTGAAGAGTGTGAGAAATGTGAAATTAAATTAAAATAAAATATCTTGAATAGTAATCTGGCACATGTCGCTTGCGGATCAGTTTTAAGCAACCAGACCATCAGAATCAGACCAAATTACACCCTCGAATTAGGAGAAATTTCATACACATTTACATGTACTCGGAATCTCCGATCGAGATCCCCTGACCGTTGAACTGAAACTGGTCCGCCACGCGTGATCTGGAAATCCCACTGAAACGAAAACTTAATAGAACGTAGATCCAGTGTTAGTGAGCTTAAGTCCGACCTTTGGCTCAAGGAGGCCCGCCAGAAGTCCTCCTTTGATCTGAAACTGACCTGTTTTGGATATAACCTAAGTATACTTTGACCTGGAGTCTATTTCGGTGAGATTTTAGGCTATATAAGAGCCTTTAAATCCTCTCCCTCACAGCCATACGAATTTGAGATTGAGAGAGAGAAAAGAGAGAAAAGAGAGAGAAAGTGTGGGAGCAGTGGGAGATTCTCCCTGCCTTGCTTCCCTGTTGCTATCCATACTCCACCGCATCATTCTATTCGCTTTCCCGGCGATTCCGGCTCCATTTTTAGGTAAGAAACCCTAACCCTAATCTGTTTTGGAGTTGTAAGGGTTGTAGGTTATGAAATAGCTAACCTATTTCATTCTATAGGTTACCAAACTGCCGTATACGGAAGCTTAGCAAACCTATCGACTTCGTTACGATTCTACGACAAAAGGTGCGGACTTTAGGTGTATAGGTTATGGTTTTCAATGCTTTCAATGTCAGATAATGATAGATTCATGATCTGCATGCAATTGCACATGTACAAAGTGCTATCTGTTCTCCGTTTCGATTAAAGATGAAAAATATGAAATTCTACATACTCTAGGTATTCGTAGAAAGTACCGTATACGTACAAATTTTGGAAATGTGTTTGACATGATTAATTGTTATATGAATATATTATATGTGGATAAATTACTTGTTTGGTGAAAGGACTCGCCCTAATACATGTTTTGCTTATATACACTATGCATGTTGAAATTGTGTATTCTAGAAAGTACCGTATACGTATAAATTTTGGAGATGTATTTGCCATGATTATTTGTTGCTTGAATATATTATACATGGATAAAATACTTACTTGGCGAAAGGATAGCCCTAATACATGTTTGCTAACATACATCATGTATGTTGTAATAGTGTATTCTAAGTGTTTGTGAAAATGACTGAATGAGTATAGAATTCTCATTCGTGGTCGCCATGACTAATTGTCATAGATATATGATTGTTGTATTGGCGATACCCCTTTGACGAAAGGATTTGTCTTAAATCACACCACGGCCAATATACACTATATATGCTAAAATGTGTGGCCCAAGTGTTTGTGGAAATGACTGAATAAATATGGAACTTGGATTCCTGCTTGCCATGACTATCCGTCGTGGGTGTATGCGTGTTATGATTGGGGTAACTCCCTAGTGAAAGGATTTGGTATGTGATCAACATATGTCATGTACGTTGATGTATGTAGTCTAAGTGTTTGTTAAAAACGTTTAGATGAGTAGTGTTAGTAAATTGTAATGTATAAGGGTGTTGAGATATGATTCTCAACTCCTTTAACTATGTGTATGATTTCCTTGGATAGCTATGTGATTAGGAATTGAATATGTACAAACTCATGCTTGTGTTGTGTTTCATAACATGCTCAACTGATTGTATGATTTTAGCTATGCAATGCATATGTTTAAATTCAAGTTTATGTTGTATGATCCGTCATGGGTGATGGGGGAGTGGAGCAACGAGTGCGTGCAACAGCCCTAGCAGCCCTAAACGGAAAATACCATACTTTGATTGTATGATTTGAATCTTGATCCATTATTGCTTTATCTATCTGCAAGTTATCGTGTTTGGGGCTATGATTATAGTCCAGACAATCGGTACTAGAATTGAATTCGTGGCTGTGATTCATTTGCCACGTGAGATGTGTTCGACGAACCCGAGTCGTACTTCGATTGGCGATAGTGGTTGACCACACGAAGTGCTTTTGCGCTTCATATCGTTCAACTTGTTGTACGCTCGAGCTAGCCGAGCTCGTCAAGTAACCCGATATGTCTAATGTATCATTCGACTTGTTGTGAGATCTGTATTCGAGCTTGCAGCCAGCAATTGAGCCGAGTACGGTGAGACCTGTATTCGAGCTGACAGCCAGCAATTGAGCCGCATACGATGAGATCTGTATCCGTGCTAACGGGTGACGAGCCCTTTGTGATGCCTTCGCTATGCCTCTCAATCTATAATATCGTATGAGACTAACTAGGAGTGACGACCCTAGAATGGATCATGTTTGGGAATGATACAAGGGAGGTACCTTAGTTTCCCAATACTGCTGTTTGAAATGGACTAATAATTACTTGGTAATCATGCTCATCATCGCACTGCATGTGCCTGGTAGATGTGGAGCACTGAGGGATGAACGCATTCGCGAACGTAAGATGGAGTCGCATGAGGGTGGTTTGGCAAGGGCATACATCATGTCATTTCATACTTGCATTAAATAAGAGTAGTTAAAATTGTTTGATTGTACTGCTTTATCATTACTGCTTGACTGAGTTGATAACACGTTAACCTATGCTTTACTGTTCCACTGAGTTGATCACTCACTCCCACGTTACGGGACGGTGTTGTACACACCAACCAAATTTGTTGAGTTTCAGGTGTTGGCGATGCTTACGAAGTAGAGTCGGACTGCTACTATGATGTTGAGGAGGAGTTCTGCTACATGTAATCTCTGGTAGGTCTATGAAGATCTGGTATTGTATTGACGGGGCTATGGTACTTGGGATAGGAGACATTACACTTACACATTTGGTATATTTTTGAAATGTACTTGAAATTTATTAACCTGGTAATGTTATCACACTCTGGAGACTCATCACAGTTTGTTATATATTTTATATATCTATCACAGTCTTCCGCTTGCAATTTAACTGTCTCTGGAGTATGATATGTTGTTTTGGCTTAATCTCACTCATGTTCAATGCACCATTGCAGACAACATTTAATCATCATTATCTATGTTGCATAAGTGATGTTCTGGAACTCGGGCGTTGAGTTATGCTCGATCCCCGATTTTTCGGGATGTTACAGTTGAGCTGAAATAGACGCCCTTTGGCTATAACCTAAGTATACCTTGGCTCAGGGGCCATTTCCATCAGTTTTAGGCCTATATAAGGACCTTAAACCCTCTCTCATTCACTCCATACGAATTTGGTAAAAACCCTAGGAGAGAGAAGAGAGGAAAGAGAAAGAAAGTGAGAGAGAAGTTGGAGTCACTCTTGGGATTCGATCCCTGCTATTCTACGTGCCTATCCATCACTACCAAACCGTTATTCCGGCGAATCTGACTTCGTTCCTAGGGAAAAAACCTAACCCTAATCTATTCTAGGGTTTTCAATTGTCACTAGTAGCGAAATAGCTTACTCAAATCGTGTTGTAGGTTGTCATTCAATTGTTGACAAAGACTTAGAGTCTCTGTCAAATTCGATACGCTTCTACAGCGTAAGGTGCGGACTATAGATGTATAGGTTATGATTTTCAAAGCTTTCAATACCGGATAATGATAGATTCATGATGTGGGTGTTATTTCACATGCAAGATGCGATGTTTGTTTTGCGATTCAGTTATATATAAAATTTGTAGAGTTTAGTGTATTTTGTGTCTATGTAGAAAATATCGTATACGTACAAAATATGAAAATGTGTTTGCCATGATTAACTATTGTATGTATATACTAGTTGTATGTGTAATAACTCCTCGGTGAAAGGATTCGCCCTAATACATGTTTTGGCCAACATACATTATGTATGTTAATAAGCGTAGTCTAAGTGTTTGTGAAAATGCTTGTATGAGTAGGTACTTAGTAGATAGTGCTTTAGGTGGGTGTTGAGATAGGATTCTCAACCACCTTAGAGATGTGTATGATTTCCTCCATGCAAGTTGTTTAGTTTAATCGGTTACTTATGAAATGTATGTGTTTGGATTTCCCGTTTACATTGTGTTTTATAACATGCTTGTTAATATGTTTGAATTACTTGGTTAATTCTACTTTGACTACTCCACATGCTTACTGGTTAAGGATTGAATGTGTTTGGGACTATAGTATAGTCCAGGCAATCGATAACAGGCTTTGAATTCGTGGCTGAGATTCATTCGCCACGTAGGACATGTTTGACGAACCCGAGTTGTACTAGAGTACTTGTTAACAGTGGTTAGGCCACACGAGTGTTTACGCACTCCATGTCGATCAACTTCAGGTGCACTCGTAATAGTCGAGCTCGTCTAGTAACCCGATTTGTCCGATGTATGTTTACCATGTATAGACGCTACTGTTTGAACCTAAGGTACCAAACTCACCAGTGAAATCCCGTTTAACCTTGGTACCTCGATCCGCTAAGACTCATGAGTCAGACATGGTGGTATGGGACACCATGGTCGAGCTGTCGGCCTACGCTGGGGCGACGAGTCTCCCCGTAGTGACCAGTGAGCAACCCAGACTCGTGAGCCGAATACGGTGGTATGGGACACTATATTCGAGTTGTCGGCCTACACTGATTTGGTGAAGAACCCTTTATAGTGACCTCGAGCATACTCTGAACCTGCGTGGAGGCGACGAGCCTTTCCGTAGCAATCAGAGTATACACTAGGCCTGTATTGATTTGGCGACGAGCCCATTGCAGTGACCTAGAACCGCAACATCGTATGAGATTTGCTAGGACTGACGACCCTAGAATGGATCCTTGTTTGGGAATGATATAAAGGAGGTACCTTAGTTTCCTAATCCTGCTGTATGAAAAGGACTAATAAGAACTCGGTAATCACGCTCATAACATCGCACTGCATGTGCCCCGGTTGAAGAGCACAGAGGGAAGAAAGCATGCCGCAACCGTAAGATGGTGTCGCACGAGGGAGTGTAGGCGAGGGCATGCATCATTGTTCATATCATTCTTGCATTAATAAGAGTATCTAGGTATGTTTGATTTTACTGCTTTATCATTACTGCTTAGCTGGATTGATAACATGTAACATTTGCTCTATGATTCCACTGAGTTGATCACTCACTCCCACGTTATGGGACGGTGTTTTAAACACCAACCAGACCCTGTCTTGATTTCAGATAATGACGTGCCCCCAAAGGCGGAGCCTGATTACTATAACGATCAGGACGAGTTCTCTTATATGAAGTTCTCCGGCGGCTTCGCTTAGGCCATCCGAATCGACGGGGCTACAGGGATTATTATTGTAGTTGTACTGTTTGACATTTTGATTTTGAGACTATTACATGTATATGGTGACTCAGTGATGTATTCATACTCTGGAGACCAATCGTGATCTTTTGACTTATATACGTTTATTTATGTCTTTCAGCCTTCCGCTTGCATTGTATAAACTGATCTGGAGTATGAATTAATGTTTTGGTTTAATCCCACTCATGATTAATGCACTAACACAAACAACATTTAATCATAAGCATATATGTTGCATAAGTGATGTTTTGGAACTCGGGAGTTGAGTAGCTACTCGACCCTCGATTTTCAAGGCGTTACATCTTCTCTGCTTGATTCTCTCGACCAAACCACTAGGAGCCACGTCAGACTACTCAAATCATTCCACAAATCAGATAATACCCTTCTAACCCTTCAAGAGTCCATTCTTTTTTGGGTATTTTTGATTTGTCAGTTTTTTTTTGTCGTATTTTCCAAATCCTTCAAAAGCTTATTGGTTCACATGGGAAAAGACAAAGGAGTAGCATCTGGTCCAGGGGAGTCTTCAAGAACTACCCGACAAAAAGTGCTCGCCTCAAGGGAAAGGGCGAGAGCTCCAGAATGTTGTACCCCCACTCGGCAAAGATCATGACAGACCTCACGTGGCGGGTCCCAGTCCGAAAAACTGACACCTCCTCCAGTCAGCCAACCTACACGCCCAGCAAAATACACAGGTAGGAAGCTCATTCATGAGAGAAAAATAGACACGGACTGTTTAGCACATTACAATCTTGAACCCTTGTTTGCTGCAATCGGTTGGCTGCCTGTTCTAGAGTTCGGGGGACCGTGCCTACTTGAACGACGAGCAACTTTCTGGTCGCGTGTCACTCTCCTGTATTTGATCCTCCTTCAATCACGGTCTGTCTAGATGGTGATGATGTGTTAATCACCCCTGCCACAATGGCTAATGTTCTCAATCTGCAAATGGCTCCAGAAAGCCTTCCCGAAATGGATCTTAATCTACCTGACATTCGATCTATCGTAACTAAGTATCTATGTAATGGTCGTGACATCCCTTAGCATTAAGGGAACGCGCTGAAAGCCAGGTACATGGAACCCCGATTTCGGGTTCTGGATGGTATTTTCACCACAAACCTATATCCTAGAAGTACCAATCGATCCGATCTCACGGGTTTTATGGCCATGATAGTAAACTCACTTGCCAGGGGGACAAGGATCTGCCTTCCGACTCTACTGGTTAATCAATTGGTATATGTTGTTCATACCTCCAGGGATCTTCATCAACCATATCCCTGGATCATAAGCAGGGTGTGTGAAACCATTGGTTTTCCATCTACCACTGATCCGGTACTTCCACTTCAAGTCCTCAATATAAAGAACATTCGAAAAATGGACCTGAGGTTCCATAAGTACCCAAATGACGAAGAAGAAGGCATCCAAGAAGGGGGAGCAGAAGCTGGTGTTTCTCATACTGAGGAAACAGAGATGGCGGGAGATGAATTCTTCAGACCCGATCTAGTCCCATCAGCGTCAACGCCTGGATATGCCAAACAATATAATCTAGACAGGATCGGAGCGATTCAGAGGGATATCCACTCTATGCATGAGCGGCTGACAGTCTTGGAGCGACTGGTCCATGGAGTACAACAGACTGTGCAAAGGCTGGTCAATTTGATGACTTGCCGACATGACAATACAGCGTCATCCCACTCAGCTCCATAGTGTTGATTCTTGCATTCTGTCACACACACCTCATTCTTAATGCTGCGTATGAACATTAGTATCTTTTTGGGTGTTCTACGCTCTCTTGGGTATGTGTGACAGTTTTCTAACTTGAATAGACTGATGTTTCTTTGTGTTGATTGTATATTCCCTGATGTGGGATTGATACTGGTACTTACTTATGGGTGCCCTTACATGGGTTTTGTTTTGTTTTTTTTTTTTTTTTTGATAAACTGTTAAGCTACTGCTGTCTGTGGCAGTATATATTTTGAAATTTTGGTATAATTCCAATCTTGGGCAATTTACTTTGGATATTTTTATATATGGCTGATTATAATTCTACTTTTTACTGCCATTACCATGAGTTTAAATCCCCTGGTTTATTCAGTTTCTGACAAATTGTATGCATGTGTTGTTCTTTACTATTAGTTTATCTGTTATATCACTGTTTTATCTGATCCTCTATGCATTCATACTTTCTGAAAAAGAGGTCTACTTAAACTGAGTTAATTATTATACATCAATTGAACTGCTTCTGACTAGATGGTTATCCCAAGAAATTCAATCTTCAGTCAATATCAACTGTTATATCTTTGTCAATGACTGAAAAAAAGGGGGAGAACATTTGCAAACACCCCGAACAGAAAATTGTGTTTCTGCGCTTGAATGGTTGTGCAGGTGTTTAAGGGGAGCAGCTGCATCAAGCGAGGGGGAGTTTACAGTTAGGGGGAGCAGCTAGTAGTTGTCTACATGGGCTAGAAATTGTAAAATTGTGTAAAATAAAAACATGTACACAAAATTTAGGATGTGTTTGTCTAGGATGTTCTAGGGTGTTTTGGGATTTTGTCATGTAATTGACAAAGGGGGAGATCGAAAGTGCCCTGGTTTGTCAAGTTACGTGAGTGTTGTGTCAGATTGTCTACAAATCCTGATAGGAAGATCAATTCAACCGTCTGCCTCAACCAGATGTGTGCAAGCTCGCCACAGGTAAATCTAAAGCCTCACATCCCATGTCCTAAAACACCAGATGATTAAAACCCTTAAAAACAAAATAGAACATCATAGAGTTTTTAAGTAAGAAAGCTTTTTCAAAATAGGAAAATCTCTAAGTTTTTCTTGAAATGCCTTCGATATGATCGATCTGCTCCGTCGATTTTATTGAAATGCCTTCGATATGATCGATCTGCTCCGTCGATGTCCTCGATGCTTAAACGATATCATCGAAAAGAGGACAAAAGTGTCCAGCGACCACATGTATATCTGGACTGATTTATCGATGTATCGATCCTCATATCGATATCATCGATACTTGAATTTCGAGTCCATTGATAATGGCTCGATAAAATCGACAGACAGGTTTCCGGCGCTCCTGTTTTTTAAAGAAAATTTCAAATTCCTTCGATATATCGATGCTCCTTCCGATATGATCTGAAATCAAATATCGATAAGATCGGAAGTCCATCGATGATATCGATCGTGGGCGCGCATGTCTTCCAGCAAATATTTCAGGTTGGTTTTTACTTTGATCGGGGGCCATTTGAGGAAATCAATATTCTTATGTCGATGATATCGAGGCCAAGTCGATTGGATCGAAACTGGACACAATCTATCCAGAGAGCTTATTAGTAAATCTATAGGATTTATCGATCTCATCGACACTGCCTTCGATAGCATCGATATGCAAATTCCGATGACATCGGCTGACCCTCGATCATATCTTAAAAACCTGAAATATTTCAAGTCAAGTCTCTCTCATTTTTCAAATGTCGAGGAATCGATCCTCATATCGATGGAATCGAAGTTCGAAATCCGATAACATCGACACGAGTATCGATGCCCTCGACCAGCTGGCAAAAGGTTTCAAAAGCGTATGACATTTGGGTTTGCGCCATCGAGTGGACCGTCGATGCTATCGAGAGAATACGCTCGATGATATCGACACCGCTCGATGATATCAAACTCTGTTATAAATGTGATCGTTTTATATCCGTTGTAACCTTTTGCCTATTTAAAGAGAGACTTGTCCTTATAGCTGGGAGAGAAAGTAGAGAGAGCTTTTGAGTGTTTAACCTTAGATCATATACCCAAAGCTCTTTCTCTCAGGAAAGTTCATCCTCCAATCCACCCTCACCATTGATATTTAATAGAGTGGATTGGGGAATGAACTTCCACATTCAAGGATCCTCCAGCTACTACCTTAATGACAAATCATTAAGCTGGGATACCTTGAATGCCTAGATGATTGGAACTACTCTATCTTCCTTATAGGAAAACCTTTAGAGAGTAGGATTCCATCATAACCTTGACCCAACCCATCACCATATATCGGTACATCTTTTTGTGTTGCGTATCAAGGGACCAGAAGACTCTTCGTCAACAAGGAGGATGAGATCTTCGGCATTGTGCTTATCGGGACTCATCAACTTATTTATAAGTATCTAGAGTCCAAGAGGACACTTGTGATCATTCCTTTGTAGGATTGGGTCTTAAGTGGTTCTCACCCTTTGAAGTCCTCAAGGAGGCCTCCGGCGGGAGTGTACGTGGTGGGTGCGTTGTGTGAACCCTTGCTCTATGGAGAGCATAAACATCTGGTTGAAGGTGAACCAGCAAAACCTTAGTTTGAAGTCAACCGCTGTGAAACCTCGAGTTTGAGGTGAACCGTGTAAAAACCTCCGGTGGGGTCTTATGGAAAATCCTTGGCCAGTGTGCCTAAAAGTGGGTGCGTTGTGTTGACCCTTGCTCGTGAGAGCATAAACAGTCAGCCTCAGTGTAGGTTGTAAAGGTTGAAGGTGAACCTGATTTAAAACCTTAGGTTTGAGGTGAACCGCAGTGAAACCTCCTTAGTGAAATCCAGTCCACTCAAGGGTTGGGTGAGGTTACCGGGAGTGGAGTAGACATGTCGTCGAACCACTATAAAAATGATTGTGTTTGAGATTATTATTCTTCTGATTGTGTGATTTACTTTAATATTTTGCATATCTGAATATCTGAGATCACACCTCACACACTTACACAGTCATATCCATCATAAACTTGTTTACATAGTGTTTACTTCTTAAACAGTTTGTGATTGGATCCTCTACCGGGCTCGGAAGCCAGTAGAGTTATTTTTGAGTAATCCTCATATGTGCCTATTGTTAGGATTAGTGTAATAGGATTTTAAATAAATCGTAAAAACTTTTAAAAGTCCTATTCACCCCCATCTAGGACATATTGGCATATTCCTTCTTCAACTAATGTGGTCTCAACCACCATTTCAGGTGGTCCGGTGGATTGCGGCTGGTCGGGCGTCGAACGGGCGTGCGACAGGTAGAGAAAGATAAGAAAGGGAAAGGGAGTGCGTGCGGGCAGCGTGCTGCATGTTGGTCTTGCTAGAGAGTGGAGAAGACTGGTGGTGGGTGGTGGTGGTCCGGGCGGGCGTGCGGCTGGCAGCGGGTAGAAAAAGAGAAGAAAGGGAAAGGGAAAGGGAAAGGGGGTGCGTTGCGTGCGGTCGAGTAGAGTAGCTAGGGTTTCTTCTCTTCTTTTTTTTTTCTTTTTTTTTTTTTAAAGTTAAAACTTATAACTTATATAATATTTAATATTTAATATTATTACTAATCGGTCCGAGTCGAGCTCGAGTTCGAGCTTCGAGTCGAGTCAAGTTGAAATGCCCCCTGGTCGAACTCGGCTCGAACTCAACTCGAGCTACAAAATATAAGCTTGACTCGGCCCGAGTCAGCCATTCAAGCCGAGTCAAACCAAGCTGACTCGAGCCGAGTCTTTCGAGTTATTCGAGCTAGCTCGTCTCGTGAACAGCCGTACAAGTCACTAATAAAGAATTGACCTCATATGCATACTCCAATTAACAAAATTTTGCAATAATATAATCTAAAGTTGTTTATCTGTGAACAGCAAAATAACTTGTGCATTGCAGTGAAAAATTATTAAAGAACGGTTGTGCATGAGGTGTCTCCTCACAAATGCCAAACGGATCGATATAACTTCACGTAGTTAAAATCTATGCCACAGACAAATGTGTAGATTTCCTCAGACCTGGATTGCATCCTGAGAGCGTGCTGAGTAAAGTCTGTGGGTCCACCGTGATGTATGTATCTTATCCACGCCATGCATCCATTCTTCTACCTCATTTTGTAACATTAGCATACCGATGGCTCACGTGGACCGCATCATAAGAAACAGTGGGAATTGAACTCGTCCCGTTGAAAGCTTCCTGGGGCCACAAAAGTTTTGGATCAAGCTGATATTTATGTTTCCCTTCATCCATGTCTGTGTTTTCTAATGAACAGTTTGGATGACATATAAGCATCACTGTGGGCCCTGGCAAGGTTTCAACGGTCGATGTCATTATCCCCGCTGTTTCCCGTGTTGTGGTACACTTGAGATTTGGATACACTTCAATTTTAGGCTTATGGCCTAAAATAATCTAGAAAAACGGTTGGATAGCAAGGATAAGTCACATACATCACAACGGCCCAACAGACTTTCTCAGCACGCAATCTGCATGGGATTTCCTGTTTGCAGCATTTGTTGTTTCTTCGGCCCAAGTGGCTGCATAGTCAGATGATCAGAAAATCAGGACCATCCATTAGGTGGGCCATAGCATGAATGGGAGAGTATATAACTGATATGGACACGATCATCTTTTCCCAATGGTCTTCCATTGGCCAATCAGATGGATGGTTCAGATCATCAGTCCACATATCCGAGTGGGCCCAATCAATTTCCGTTCATGGATAATCAACGCAATGAATCATCGAGCCGAAGAATCAACGTCGGCTCCGTCAAAAAATTCGAAGCTGTGGCACCATAACATTACGAGAAATGCTCCAAAAGTTTCTGTTACAGGTTACGTTTGGACACTTGGTCCAATCCATTGATCTGGACTGTTTATGAGGTCGAACGCGCATTTCATGGGTTACCATGAAGACATATCACTAATCTAACAAATATTAACTTTTGATCAATGACCCTAATATTAATGGTGAAGATCATTTACATAAAAATTGCTCTAACCTGGATTTGATCCATTTAATTGTTAGGGATAGACATATATTGCCTATGATTCTAAATAACCACCTTCATTAGGGAATCTTAACCCTCCCATCCATGGCTTAAGAAAAGAACGGCTATAGAGAAAAAAGGCCAAATCAAAGATGGATTCGATCACCTGATCAGTGTGGTTCTTTCTTGGCCGCCCATGAAATGTGTTCCAAACTTAATGGACAGTTCGGATCGATAAATCGAACCGTTCAAATGAACCAATGGAACTAGGAGCACTATAAAGTATGGTCTTCTCTAACATTGTTGAGTTAAAATGCAAGATACAGAGAGAAACAAGAGAGACGACATGATCAAGGGGAAACACACAATATAAGTCACATAAGCCGAAGGTTGAGGCATCATAGTATAGAGTGGATTTTGGCCGTACTCATCTCGAAGTTTTGGTCAATTATCTAGAAAGCTAGGTCATTCCATATATCCTTATAAGGGCCTTCTGACATCTTTTGGATTTTATTTCGGATGAAAATGCCCCTTACCATAGTTCGGGACTTGTACGGTCCTGGAGTGAAGTAGAAATCACCTGCTGTTGCAACCCTCGAGAAACGGATGGATCGGCTACTCCCCCTGGCACCAGCCAATGGGTGGTACTCGGCGGTCGCAGGGACCCACCACCATGTATCTGTTTTGCCTATGCCGTCCATATATTTTTCTAGATCATTTTATGGTATGAGACAAAAAATGAGCTATATCCCAATAGAAAGTGGACCACATCACAGGAAACAATGATGAATGAGCATCGTAGACCATGAAAATGATCCCTCTCATTTCTTGGATCAAGCTCTAAAATGACGTGTCAAAACAAATGAACGATCATGCCTTTCGCTATAAAAACAGATGAACGGAATGAATGTAACACATACGTCATGGTTGGGCCCATGGCTGGTGACAGGAGGAGTAGCCAATTCGTTCTCCCTCGGAGAATACAGAAGAATATATGAGTTTGGAAGGTCCGAATGTAGCATTTCACATGCACCTTTTACAAACCTTCTTCTTCTTCTTTCGTTTTTATAGGAAACTAAAGATCCAGCGACCAACTTCCAGAGAGGGACGTTGTTTCTCCTTGTCTGAAATTCTCATCCACTACGAGGTCCGTATTTTATTTTATTTTTTGTTCTAGGCATTTTGATTAAGGTAAAGGAAGATCAGAGTCGAGAAGCTTCTTGTCACGTGAAGGGAACTTACTGTAAGGCACACCACGATCAAACGTACACCATTGATAGTTTCCCTATTGGAAAATCACGACTTCACATATTCAAACCTTCCACCCTCCAAGAAATCAAAACTCGACCACCTTCAGTGACAACCACGACCCTTCACGTATTCAAAAACACGACACAGACGAAGGATCGTGGTTCCCGATCCCCATGCACATTGGACATTGGATCTTGTTTGTCATGTTATAAGGATCGTGATTTTGGTCATCATGTTACATGGGTCGTGGTTGTCATGCCAGATGGATCGTGGTCGTCATGTTATAATGATCGTGCCTTTCACTGCTCAGTAAACCCCGACCCATTTTCGTTGAAAACCACGACCCTTCAAGTGGTTCGTGGTTGTCAATCACGACCCATATAACTTGTCAGCCACGATGCAACATAGAGTTAGCACTTTAACGCGGCCCTCACCACGACCCTATGTGATATTCTATTGCATTCGAAAATCACATTATATGTGAACTCCGCGAGATGACTATAAAATCAACAAATGAACGTTTGTTTAATTATAAGAATAACAGGACAAGGAAGAAGACGAGTGACTGGATGGGAGCTACAGGGGGGCCAATTTGAAGTATGCAAATCTTTTAATGGCCTCAGCTTTCACTTTCTTTGTCATGTCGTACCTCTTGATCCAGTGCAGCCTTTTCTCGTGAAAGTCCTAGTGGCGAGACTAAGCGAAACAACACCGCTCAATTTCTCTCTCCGCCTCAGAGAAATTATATCCGAACTGCCAGAGTTCTGAAATGGTTTTCAGAATTTCCTGTGGAGGCCGTTGATCTTCAGGAAGATCGAAAACATCCCTGAGGAAAGGGAAGGGATCACCCATAAAGGAGCAACGCGAGAAGGACTCGATGCCTTCTTCGAATATCTCCTCCATTATTTTGATTGAAAGAGCAAAGAAATCCGTGATTGCATAAGGGGTTGCAGTAAGGATTCTGCCTCGGACTGGCTTGTGGAAGAAGTTTGAAACCCACGTACCACTTTCAAAGGCTGATGAAGGAGTGGTTAATGTGATTAGGATGTCGTGCGACTATTAGTTTTCCAATGAATGCGAAATGAATACGATTTCCTGAAAAAGAATGCAACGCTATTACCGAACGGGTCGTGGATATGACGAACAATGGATCGTTATTGGAAACCACCACCCATTGTGTATGACAACCATGACAGGTGATCGTGGTTCACATGCATATTGGTTCATGGTTGTCATCCACGTTGGATCGTGGCTTTCATGAGCACTGGATCGTTGTTGTATATGGGTCGTAAAACGTGGCTGGCAACCACGATCCATGTACCGTGACAACCATGACCCATGTAACATGAGAACCACGACCCATATCAGCTGACAACCATGACCAGTTTAACATAAAAATTATGACCCATATTACATGACAACCACGACCCAAATGACTTGGGACTTGTTATAAGCATTCTGGTTCGGTTTGGCTTATGAAAGTAATTTGAAACCCAAGTACCACTTTTATATGACAACCACGACCCTGTCCTATGATCGTGGTTCACATGCATATGCATACCGGATCGTGGTTGTATTCCACGTCAGCTAGTGGTTGTATTACCACCTGAATGTTTACAACCACGACCCATATAACATGACAATGACGACCATAATTACAGTACAATATGGAGAGCAACTCAGTTCAAGGAGCACCCAGCGAGTCGGTGGAGAATGTCTTGTTTTAGCCTAATCAAAAACTTCGTTGATCCATTATGTATTATATCACCACCCAATGTTCGTCACATCCATGAACATTCGAATTTGTCATGGTTAGCAGATGTTATGGGTCGTGGTTTTCATGCCAGATGGGTTGTAGTGGTAAAGATCAAAGGATCGTACCTTCGACTGCAGTGTGCAATGAGTTGTGGCTGACATGGATCATTTTTTAATGCTACATGAGTCGTGGCTGTCACGATATATGGATTATGGGTGGCATCCACGTTCAGGACCCATATACGACAACGATCCATTCTGGATGACAACCAATGTGGCTGACGTCCACGATCTAATGTGCATTTGAGCCACGATCACAGAATAGGTCGTGGTTGTCATACACACTGGGTGATGGTTCCCAACCACGATCCATTGTGGATGTTAATCACGATACATAGTCGTCATATCCACGACTCATCTCATTCACTAAACCATTATAGATAATATTTAGAAAAAACTTCAAATACACCAATCTATTCAGTATTTAATTATTAATCAATATTTGACTCTCTTTGGTGGTCGACACGACGTCTCTTCTTGTTTCTTTTGGGAAAGCAACCTCATCTTCTGACTTCGCGAACTGCAGACTGTCATATGCAATTATCTTTCGAAATTTAGGAATGTCCTCCTACAGAGAAAGAACGAACTAATATTAAACAAAGGATACACACACACACACACACACACACACACACACACACACACACACACACACACACAGAGACCTTCGTGAAGTCAATTGTGCGCATGCCGCTCAAGAAGTCTATATATTTCAGCATGAATACGCCACAATCATTTGAGTTGTCTTGCCCAAGTCTGTCACTAATTGTCTTCAAACTCCATGGCTTCTCCCAATTCTTAGATCCATTATCAAAAATATGGAATAGCCACCTCAGTCCGTCCGTTATCTGCACGATAATCAACTCGTTGTTCTCTTTCAACTTAGTACTCAGGCTGTCATACAAAGTGACATCTCTCTTCTTCAGATTAACAACAGCCAAGAACCAGTGTTGGCCCCTCGGGTTGAGAGGGATGTATAACTGTCAAGCACAATAAATATGACAACAGTTAAAGTCTTTCCTTTCTAAAATGAATAATATCATTTAAGTCCATATACATGTGCGAGTAAATAAGCTCTTACCACTTCGTACTTCCAAAGAGGCTTTGATTTACTTCGACCGTCGACTATTTTTATAAGAATTTCATTCAACTTGCCATACTTGATGATGGCCTATCGATCTTTATGGTTGCCGGCTCTATAAGTTTGCAAGTCGTTAAGTTGAAATTCCATGGATTGCTATTAATATATTGGAAAGGTTAGAAACATAAATAATTAATGATGTTTTAAATATAACTATGGTCCTGAAATTTACATTATCGTAAATAGCGACGGGATGAATGCGCAGTCCTGTTTACCTCGTGGTCGATTTTCCTGACATGTTGATAGGTAGTGTAGGTATATATCGATGGCCTACACAACGAGGAAGATGTGTGATATAATTTTCATACATCGATATTATTAAATAAAGAAAGAAAATTGTTAGAAACTTACTTCAGAGTCGACCCATGATTTTAGGTCATAGATGCTCTTCAGCCAGACAGGTGAATCTGATGATTCTCTGACAACTCTCAACTCTTTGTCTTCGACTTCAGTTAGAGTTCGGTGCAGATCCACGTACCCCTGACGACTCTCCTTTACAGGTAGAGCTCGGTGGGGTTCCGCTGTATCGCGGTGTGGTATCCCTTCCTCACTCACTTGCGAAGTACTGATGTTGAGCTATAATAAAATGACATATTATCTATGCAATTCACAACATAATGTCTATTTAAAACCACGATCCAAATGCAATTTCACATTCAATTTTCTTATTAGCTTCATCCTTTAGCAAATTCATATCCTGTCTCAACTTAACATGGAGCTCCTTCAGATGCAGCGTTTCTTTTTCGTTGCTTTGCATCGAAGTGATTTTCTCCTGTAATACAAGCATATTATTTACGTATTTTAACACGTTATGTACTAAAGTAATGCTGCCATTCATATAGTGACGTGGATCGTCATTGTCATCCACATAGGGTTGTTGTTCACTATTCAATTGTCATGGATCGTGATTATCATCTACATAAGGTCATGGTTCACAATTGGCCTGGTTCGTGAATTGTGTTTGTCATCCATAGTGGGTCGTTATTCATCCACGATGTACTATGGGCGATATCGATAACCAATTATACACGATAACCACGACCAATAGACGATAACAATGATCCGAAATGATGACAGTGACCACGGTCCTCATTGGATCGTGTTTGTCATCCAAATTGGGTCATGCACCAACCACCCACGACCCACCGTGGCTGGAAACCACGACCGGCTAGTGAGCTGGCTCATCCCAGCCTCAACGGTGGAGTTGTTGACCTGTTATAAAATTATATATTAGAAGACATTACATTCATAGTGACTTGTTAACTATTAAACCAAAGGAAAACCACGTACATATTTTGTATGTGATATCCTATATCATCAACATTGGGTCGTGCGTCAACCACGACCCATAGTAGATGATAAACATGACCAATCACACATGATAATAATGACCTGACCTTCACAATAACCACGATCCAAGATGGAACACAACTACGACCAAACTTCAATTTCGAATACCTTTATTGCTTGTATCTCCTCTTCAATATACTCCATCTACTAATTCATATAAGCATTCTCTTCCCTGAGAGTGCTCATTGAATGGACATGGGCCTGTAACAACGACCCGCACTGTATCATAACCACGACCCAAAAAGGAACACAACAACGACCAAATAAGATTCAGGAAAAGTTCAACTTCATATACCTTCATTCCCTGTATTTCCTCCCCAAACTGCTTCGTCTACTCTAGCAGTGAAGCATTCTCTACGCTCGGAGGGCTGGTCGAAGGGACGTTGTCCTATAATAAAATCATATATCAAAAATGAGCCAAGGCGGGACACAACAACGACCTAATAAAATTCATGATAAATTCAATTTCATGTACCCTAATTGCCTGGACCTCCTTTCTAATTTTCTTCACCTGCTCTTGCATTGAAGCATTCTCTCCTATGAGAGGGCTGATCGAAGCAACGAAATCCTGTAATAGAGTCATATATTATTATGTATTTTCATGTATGATAACCACGATCCATAGTTCACAGAAACCACGATCCATTTTACACAGAAACCATGACCCTCGGTTGGATCGCGGTTGCCACCAATGTTGGGTCGTGTATCAACCACGATCCAATGTGCATGACAACCACGACCTTTCCTGGATGATAATAAGGATCCTACGTTGATGATAACCACGATCCATTTTTCATTTACCTTCGTTGATAGAAACTCAACTATTAGTTGTTTCACCTGCTCCCTCAGTGAAGCATTGTCAGCTTTGAGAAGGCTCATCCCATCTTCAAAACGTTTGAGATGGTTCATCCCATCATCAACCGTTGTTGTTGCTATTGTGCTATTGACCTGTATTAAAATCATTATATTAGAAGACAATACATTCACAGAGAGCTATTAAGAAATACAATAGGGCAATTTCACGTACGTATTTTGTATTAATATCATCTCTCATCGACTTCACTTCTTTGCGTAAAAAAGCATTATCCTCCTTAAGTTGCTTTATTTCTCCGCCAAAGTCATCAAATCGCTTCACTTCATCCTTTATTTCTTCCACTTCAGTGGTAAGGAACTCAATCCGCTTATTAAATTTTCTTATTACGGATCTTCATTTTTTATTATCTTTCAATACCTTGCTAATATCTTCCTGGAGGGAGGTTTTAACCTCAACTTGAACTTCATTTTTCATTTCCAAGAGGGAGGCTGTAAGATCAACCTCAACTTTATTTCTTATTTCATCATCCTCCACCACCGTTGTCTTTGTCGTGGGTGCTACCCACCGAGCCTTGTCATTCGTATAAGTCTCGTTGGTTATACTTCTGACAACCTCGGTCTCTGCTTCTTCGACCATTGGTTGAAGCTCTGAAGCTAGCACCACCTGCATGGGCAAAATTGATTTATTAATTATAAACATACTGCATAATTAAATTACACTTCTAATTAAATAACTCTTACTAGTACAGCTCTGAAGATGGCGGATAAGGAGCAATATCTGCCTACTTTCTTCGGATTCCAATTTAGTATTCGAGGAATCATTGTAGGCAGTCTTTTAACTGCCCATCTACTGTCACCAGTGAGTTGTGGGAACTGTTCGTAGGCCCAAATCTGTTTAAGATCAATTATCATGCATTATATATTGGTTGACATGTATGGAGTAAAAATTCAAACTCAAATTATGAATCAGGACAAGAATAACGTACTTGCAAGGCAAATGCACATCCACATATGTTATATAATTTGGGGTACTGGCCAGTCACCCGAATAATGCCAGATGCAAAAATAACCCCACCCATCAAATAGTCATACCCCACACTGCCCAGGGGTAGTTATTAAAATAATCTAAGTCATCAACCATGTTGATAAACCTATCAATATAGTAATTCTTTTGCGAAGATCCAACTAATAGACTCTCAACGCAAATTATTAGAGCCAACTTCACCGCATCCATATGTTCTTCTTTATCGGCGAGTGACAAATAGGCTTCTTTCAGTTCTTGTTTACTAACACCACCTACTCTCAGGTAGGTCTCCCTAATATTTCTTCCTCCCTCTACTCTTCCGGCCTCGGCACGACCGTCGCCATCTATCCTAACTGGTCCAAACTTAAGACCCATTATTAAAGCAAAATCGAGCTCAGTAAATTTTATCTTGGTGCCCTGAACATCAAATTTCAGATCACCAACATGCCTTTGCATTAGGTAATGCATGATCTGAGAGTGTTCCCTCCACCTAGTCAATGGAAAGTTAAGAAGAAATCCAAAACAACTATCTCTACATAGATTCTTTCTATCAGGACTCTTCTCCATATCTGCAATCATGTACTCCAAAAAACTGACGGAGCACTTGAGAGAGACCTGTGTGTCTTCGAAGTCTAAGCACGTGGTCATCATTGGCTTGTTTCGACCTACATTCCAATATGGTCGTGGATTGTTAATCAATAATAAGGTCTTACAAAATTTAACATGATCGTAATTGTACTACATAGTTGATTGTTGATGTAACAAATAAAGGGTCGTGGTTATCACGAGTTCTGAAGGATCGAGGTTGTCATGCTACAGGTTCGTTGTTGTCATCTATGTGGGCAAACCACTATGCCTGTCAACCACGATCCAATAGGCAAACCAACCACCTAACCACGATCGTGGCTATACAGATCGTTGTTGTCATCTACATTGAATCGAACCACGATCTTGGTTGTCATGTTGTACGATTCGTTGTTGTCATCTATGTCGGCATAACCACAACCCATATAGCATGACTACCATGATTCACATCTACAACCCACATAACATGTGAGCAACGATCCACTGTGCCTATCAACCACGATCCATTTGTGCATATCAACCACGATAACAACCACGACGTGATTGTCATGCTATACATATCGTTGTAGTCATATACATTGGGTCATGGTTCACAGCCACTGCCCACATAACATGTGAACAACGATACACTGTCCCTGTCAACCATTACCTTGCTTTGCCATTTATGTTAACTGAGTTGCACTCAACTTGTGTAGATGTACTCGCTGAGTGGTGATGGAGGGGCCCAGTGAAGAAGATTTAGAACCAGGAAAAGGCAAAGTGAAGGGGTCCTAGAGAAGAAGCTCAAAGATAAAGTCAGTGTTTCCGTATGCGGACCAACAGTCGCTTTACATTGTATATCTTTGAACCTCGGTCATTTCTAAGTCATATCGAATTGCTTTTTCTCTGATCCGCTCCGTTCATTCTATTTGTAACATCAAGAAACAGAATTACCTAAAGAATGATCAAAATATTCAAATCCAATGGACCACAACAGTTCAAACCAACTGGTTCCATAAAATCCCATAATTTGTCATCTTTACGCAATGTGGGCCACTGATGGCTCGATACGTGTCGCTATTAAACTTTTCGAAGGAATCCATCAGCCACAAACAATTATGACAGATTAAATCCAATTTATGATGGGCCCATAGACTTGACCAAGATGATCGACGATTGATGTTATGCATTAGGAATCGTAAGTGAACCTTCTGCCTTTTACACGCAAGCTAATGTATGTACATGCGACGTATTATTTCAGTACAAACTAAGATATGTAGGGTCCACAATGATATATAAATGTCACCTAAACTGATCATTGTATGTAATGTACGTATATAAAGGCATAACATAAAAATAAGTTTTCTCAGATGGATGCACTCCCCACACAGTTCTCAACACATTATAACTGTTTTATTTCGGAGTGGT